>OY992505.1:22328253-23557919 GCA_963921215.1 Scoparia ambigualis | reverse complement strand
ATAAAGAGGAGAAGTTGGTAAAAAGAGGACAGAATATAGAAGGGAAAGAACGTGTAAGTCCCTACGCCGTCGAATTGGCAGCCAGTTAAGCCGAGCTCGATAATACGAAACATGGTCATATTTTCTCAAATTAAAAATAAATCTTATACACACATTCTGCAGACGCTCTAGCTTGTTAAGGAGTTCCTCCGAAAGATCAGCGTAGCAGACATCCGCATAATCAAGAATGGATAATAAAAGTGTCTGTGCCAGAGTTATTTTGGTGCTAGTCGGTAAAAAATTACGAAGGCGGTTGAGGGAACCGTAAGCAGCAAACACCTTTTTCCGAACTGCCTCCACTTGGGGGCGCCAAGTGAGGCATTGATCAAAAGTAATTCCTAAATTTTTGACAGTTTTTGCAAACGGAATATCAGCGCCCGCGAAATTAACACGAGGTAGAAGGTCATAATTAATTCTAGAAACAAAATATGGACTGCCAATGATAATTGTCTGCGTTTTGCTAGGGTTAACAGCAAGACCATAAGACTTGCTCCAATTATTTATGACGTCAAGATCTGCATTAGTAACTTCCACAGCACGTGAAAGATCCGATAACGGTGCCTGTGTGTAGATCTGGAGATCATCAGCATACAAGTGGTAGGAACATGAAAGCGACTGTGAAATTGAATTAATAAAAATTGAGAAAAGTAGGGGAGATATGACGCCACACTGAGGGACACCAGAACCAATATTGCTCCATGTAGAGAAAGATTCTTCAATACGTATGCGTTGCCGGCGCCCCATCAGATAACTTCGAAACCAATCAACCACGGAGGGAGAGATGCCAATAGAACGTAGAACACTTAGGAGAACGTCAAAATCCACTGAGTTAAAGGTATTACTAAAGTCTAATAATGTCAATAGAGTAAGATGACGATTTTCCATGCCATGATGAATATCGTCAGTGATTTTGGTTAAGGCCGATGTCGTACTATGACCAGTACGGAAACCAGATTGAAAGGAATTTAGGAGATTGTTTTTATTTAGGAAAGTAGTTAGTTGACGATGAATAAGTTTTTAATGACCTTAGAAAGAAAAGGTAATATGGAAATAGGACGTTAGTCGGAATACAGGGTAGGTTTGGACTTTTTAGGAAGTGGAATAACAGAAGCATCCTTCCAAGATGACGGAAATGCTCGAGACGCTACTGAAGTATTGAGGATGTGAGTAATAATGGGAGTAAGGATATCTAATAAAGGAAGGATCATATTACGACTTATAGAATCGTTACCCACAGCACTAGTGCTTATGGAGAGTATTGTTCTTTTAACATCATCCTCCGTAAATTGATTTAAGACAAACGGGGAAAAATCAGGTGTTGGTAAATTAGAAAGACGATGCAGAGTTTCTATCTTGCAATGGACGTCAATAGGCGATGATGAAGTAAAAAAAGAATTGAGATTATTAATATCCAGGTTAGTTTTGGGGCTACACTGCTGAGATTTACCAACCCCGAGAGATTTGAGGAATTTCCACACCTTAGCAGGGTCCTCATTTTGTACGGATTTATGGATGTGGCGTCTTTGAGCGTCCCTTACCACTGTATTGCAGCGATTTCTAGCACGGTTATACTTATGTTCATTAGTTTTTTTTTATTTTACTTAGTTTATTATACATAATAATTCTTAATAAGTAAAGTTAATTCCATTACTATTTGTTACAAGCAGAATTTATAAGTAGCATAGAATTTCTGATGAAACAAATTTTTTATTTTTTTATTTTTTATTGTTCAAAACATATAAAATACAATTTTTTACATTTAATATCCTCAGCAAAAACCTCGTGGGTTTATGTGCCTTGGAGAGTTCGAAATAAATTTTTTCTACTTACTAACTTAATCTTAATAAAAATAAAAACACAATATCAACATCTGCCGGAGCACTCGCACCAACAGCGGCCGTGGTCAGTGTTTATAGCTACAATTCGCACGATGGTAAGCAGACGACCGATGAGAGATGACCGATGTTCCTGCGAGTGCTCCTCACACTAAACAATACTATTTTAACCACATTCATAATATAAAATCAGGTTCATTTTTATCTATAAAATATTTTTTTAATGATTTTCTAAAATTAGGGTTATTTAAGTATATATTTTGCATATTTTGTGGTAAGGTATTTAGTACTTTAGGTAATATATATTTATAGTTTCTCGCGCCGTACAAGTTATTATACTTATTCATTTTAAACTGGTAATTGTTACCTACATTTCTTAATCTTTCATCTCGTGTATACATATCTAATTTTTTTACGTTAATGTGTTCATCTTTTAAAATAGCTAATTTTACTTTATTTTGTACTGACAATAAATTACAATGTTTGAAAAGCTCGGAATAATTATTACTATATCTTTCCTTAACATTTTTTGCCACAATAGTTTTTAGTATTCTTGTTTGTAAATTATTCTTGTTTGTAAATTATTTATGTTTCCCAAATAGCTTTTATACGTTCTGCCATAGCTGCTTATACCATATTCAACAACAGAGTCTGCTAATGCAAGGTATAACAATCTTAAAACCTTGTATGGTAATTTATATTTTAGAATAGACATCTTGCTAAGTATAGATCTAAGTTTATCGCATACATAATTAACATGTGGACCCCAGTTAAATCTGTTATCTATTAATGCTGAGTAACTTTACTAAACTTGTTCTAGGTATTTCAACTTGTATTGTAACACGAAACCCGAGATAGAAACAGTAGCCCTTGTCGAGTTTCTTGCTTCTTCATTGTACAAGATATTCACCGTAGGATTTGCGAAGTGGCTTAGATATTGATGTTTAATGTATATTCTTTCTATAGTAAATTAATTTCAAGTAGATACATACATATAATATATAATCACGACTATTATCCCCAAAGGGTTAGTCAGAGACTAAGCAATGAGGACCGCAAAAACACTCCTCTGCCATAGTCCACTTTTTACCAAATAGCGACTGCACATGTGCTCAGCGTGACAGGTTGTGAGCCCATCGCCGCTCTCTTGTTGGAAGTATGTGCAGTCTTTAGTCCGTTAGTCGCCTTTTACGACACCCAAAGGAAGAGAGGAGGTGGTAGTATTCTTTTACCGCTACGCGACACGGTTTAAGTAGATAACTGTACTTATACCCATAAAATATACTCGTCCATATTAAATAACTTGGTGCTGTTGTGTTTCGTCTGGCCAGTGAGAGTTCCGGAGGCCCCTTCCCCCCCCCCCCCCCCCAAATTCCAATTCCTTCCTTAATCCTATTCCTTTCTTAAAGGTCGGCAACGCATCTACGACGCCTCTGGTTTTGAGGGTGTCCATGGGCGGCGGTAATTGCTCTCCATCAGGTGACAAGCCTGCTCGTTTGCCTCCTTCTTAGATAAAAAAAACTTTGTGATTTTCGAACTATCAACAATATTTTTCTGAAGCTCGAGATGCGTCAACGTTTTCCCGCCACGCGTCAGTTAGACGTCGCATCCATTACGGGGGCCACGGGATCTGTCAGCAATTTGACGCAGCCGCCAGGAATTAGGTTATGCAAATTGGATGGTTATTGAACCGCCTGACGCCGCCGAGTTCCTTAAAAAGCATTTTAGATAACAGTATCAGTTAAGTATTTACAGTCTGCTAAGTCAGTTTCAGCTCAGTCTTTTAAGTCTGCAGACACCTACTCCTTGGCGCTAGGTTACTTCAAGTTAAATAATAAAAATGTTCATAGTAAATATAATTAAGATATCGATGGTCTAGAAGACATGTTATGCTAATTACAAAATGTTTATAATGTAACATTTTAATTTTTAATGCCAAATGTATTAAATTAGCATGCTTTACCGTTCGCACTTATCCAAATGCCATGATTCCGTCTCTTTCTGTCTTAAACTGCATTTGTACATTCACAGCAAGTATGTCATTCTGAAGCCAAAAAAAGTAATGGCAGTTATTTATCATTAGTATAAACTACAAAAAATGTTAAATAGTTTTATGACATTTCGCTTGTGTTTACCATTGTGCGGATGTATGATGCATTTTTGTTTAATTTGTAAAAGTAGCGATATGGTTAAAAAAAATCTCTGGAATCCAGAACAAATTAAGCGCTCCTTTTTTTTAACTGGCAAAAACACCACCATGTTAACAATATTATTCCCGTTATCGAAAACTATGATACACAGCTTTACGTACCGTAGCAACGCTTAATGATTAAAAAAAAGCGTTTGCGGGGTGATGATTAAATGATACGATTGAGTCCCTTGATAAATAATTGTATTCCCAGAAAGTACAAGTTTGATAATCGCTTATAAAGTTAATATAAAAATACATAATATGCGCGTCGCGTATGATAATGATTTAAGATACCAGACTGCGGCATTCACGCCGCCGCGCCGTATAGGGAAAAAGTGCTTATTCAGGTGTTCGATTGCATTGCACCGAACATGCACCCGACTCAGAAACATAACAAACAATGAGATGAGATGATATGATTAACAAAGAATGCTATTGCTTAAGTTAAAAGTAAAAAAGTAAGTAATAAAAATAGTACTCACAAAAAATGTAAAAAATTCCAACAACATGGCAACAAAAAAAAAGCCCGCAGAGACCACAGATATCTATTTACTACGATCCTGCCACATCCACAGGTTCATATTGTCACTCACTATGATCTACTATATGCAAAGAAAAAAAGAAATAAAAAAGTAATGACTAAGCACTATGGTCTCTGACCTTAGCGTGTTCCTCAAAAAAAAATGTCAGTCGCCTACCGCCGCGCCGCTGTGTGTAATTAACTTCATAGGCGAGGCGAGCAAGGCAAGCCAGCTTCGTGAGTTCCTCATAAATCTATTTATACTTGCCCAGTATTACGAGAAGAGAGCGGATTATAAAGTTCGCGAAGCCCGGTAGCAAGCCAGGTTGTGCGAGAGAGACGTAAAGATGATGTAAGCTTCGTACGATTCATTTAAACGCAGTTGAGTAGTTTTTTATTGAAAATTAGTTTAAAGTATGAATGATCGATAAAAAATTAACATTGGAAAAAATATAATATGAATATGATTGTAAATAATGCGATTCACCGGCAGTGTGAATAAGTTTTGGTTAGGGCAAGCCGGGCTTTTCGGCTTGTATGAAGGTACCGCCACTGGACACGGGATTAAAACCAGCAAATTATTGAAATTGTTTTGTGTGCTCATTACCCGTCACTGTTTTCTTTGTGTCTTAAAAATTACTTTAGTGACACTTATGAACAAAAATAATACTTTATTTGCTGTGAATGAGTGATGCACAAATGGAAAACGAAGAATCTTGGAGATTAATGCCAACTTTCCAAAGTAAGTTTTACAATTTACATATATTTACTAGGTATATGTTAATGTAGCTGTCGTGCTAATGAAAGGAGCTAGTAGGTATAGATCTGCTATTTAACGCCGGATATCTTGGTAAGTTTCGTTGAAGGTCGTTCATAATAATATAATAATAATAATAATATAATAAACTTTCCGACACTCACACCAATTATCTAGCCCAAGAGAAGCTTCAAAGAAACTCGTTAAATGGTTACTAGACAACGGATAAACATACTTAAAATACTTAAATACATACTTATTATACATAGAAAACACCCAGACACGAAACAATTTAGAAAAACAATAATTTCTAAATTGACCCGACCGGGGATCGAACCCGGGACCTCAGAGATGGCGACACCATGAAAACCGGTGTACAAACCACTCGACCAAGGAGGCCGTCGTAATATAATATGTTTTTCTTTATAGCAAATGATCGTGTGGGTAAGGTGTGGTGTGATATCATGTTTATTACTGTGTATAAGTAGCTGAATGAAATATTGTGATTTAATATAGTTATAGTTATCTTTTATTAGAAACAATACCTACGTACACCTTTATCATATAAACACCAACACATTTACAATTTAATAAATTAAATTTAATTTCCTCAATAGCGCAGCTACTGCGTTCGGTTTTCGACCTTGCCAGTAGGCCCAGCATGCGCAACATTTGTCGCGGACGATATTCTCTCTTCCTTCGATGGCGGGAACGACAAACTATCTCGGTTACAGTTGTCAAAACTCGATAAAGTTATGTTGCATGTCAGGGTGTGTAGACAAAAATACCACAGACAACCAAAAACTACTATTATGTCTATTTTTTACATATCGTGTAGACATAACACGAGAAAACGGGTCGAGAAAGTTTTCTCGTGTTGCGCGTGCTAGGCCTACTGTAAATAACTTTTGCACTGGACTGGTTACCACATAACAAAACATCTCGAGCTCCTCTGTGCTTTTGAAGGCCCGTAAAGTTGCCGGCTGTAGTCATAAGATGATACGATGGTACGTAAAAGAAGAAAAAACTTTTTGTTCCATCAATTACTCTTACCAAAACATAACTAATAATTTATTTCAACCGTTAAAACTTTCACGTCAGTTACGATCTTGCACCGCACTTGCAGTATCTGTAATTTGCAAGCCAAAATGTCTGTCCAAGTAATTTTATTACAGTACAGGATTCCGCCCGCTGCGCCGTTTAGCACATTCGGGGCTAAAGTTAAACAAAACTTGGACAGCACTATCTCGCGTGTACAAGGTGTTCAACAACGTATGGCTCGGGCGTGAGGGTGCGTCGGTGTACTGTTTTGCATTGTACGGAGTCAAAAATGCAATTAATTATTATTATCTTATTCGAAAAGATTTTTCTTCTTCTTTTTTTTCTTTCTCAAGAAAGCAGAGAGGGCCTACTGACATCTTTTAGAGCAATATTACTTTAATTATGCTTTGCGAAATTCGTATGCGAAATTGCATAATAAGATTAAAGTGCTCTATGACATGAGAGTAGGTCGCTGCGCCGGCCGTTTAGCACATTCAGGGCTAAAGTTAAACAAAACTTGGACAGCAATATCTCGCGTGTACAAGGTATTTTATAATGACGACGACGTTTGGCTCAGGCGTCAGGCTGCGTCTCGGTGTACCTGTTTGTTCTGCACTGTACGGAGTCGAGAATGCAATTACTGACAGCTTTTTTGAAAAGATTTTTCTCAAGAAAGTACAAAGGGCCTGCTGTCATCTCTTAGAGCAGTACTACTATAATCTTACTGTTCAAAATTCGTTTGCGACATTGTAGGTATAGTAAGTAATATTAAAGTAATACCTACTGTTCTAAGAGATGAGAGTAGGTCGCTGCACCGTTTAGCACATTCAGGGTTAAAGATAAACAAAACTTGAAACTATCTCGCGTGTTCAAGGTGTTCAACAACGTATGGATCGGGCGTGAGGCTGTTTCGGTGTGCTGTTCTGCACTGTACGGAGTCAAGAATGCAATTAATAACAACTTTTTCGTAAATATTTTTTTTCTCAAGAAATTATAGGATTCTAGTGTCGATTTATCAAAGGATTTAATGCTCAATACAAAATATTTATAGCAACTATGAATTATGGGCATCGCATTAATAATTGAGGGAAGAGACGATGACGTCTTCAAGTTTAGGTAGAATTTGAATTTATTTATAATTATAAGTAAGTATCTAATTTTAGGAAACCAACAGCTTCAAGTAATAGTAATATTGTATACACTAATAGCCAATAAGAGGTCTTCACTTATAAATATTAATTTAGCAAAATAAAGACGTTTATGATGTTGATGATATTTATAAATATATAATAGAAAATAAATAAATTTATTCAGCATCAAAAGCAATCAACATAAATGAGTAATATACTATTTTCAGCATATGTGCATGCATACTTATGTGACTGCAGCATTATAAGGTAAACTTTGAATGAATGTAACATTTTTTTTTATATTATTTGTTCTACTGCATTGAGACTTCATTACTGTACATATAATCAGGACTATTATCTAGTACTATTAGTTATTCTGTGCTATTATTGACGAGGGTTAGAGGGGTGCGTATCATTGCATAATGACAAATGAACCAATTTCAAAGAACATAACGTTCATTTGTTATAATTATTACTTAAAAATAAAAATAGCATTTTTACCCTAAATTGATTTTAAATTTTGTCTTAAAAAGTTAACTTAAAAGTTAATACGTTTTGTTTTCGTTAAGGTTGTGCTAAAAAGTCAGTGACAGAAACACGAATCGCGGCAAAACCGACTCCACGTAGACTTGTCTGCCCTACGCTAGAGTGTAATTTAAGCGGCCCGCGAGCTGAGGAGTTTGGTTTAACGCCCGCCGCCGTGGCTGAGGCTGGCCGGCCAAGCCGGCTAGCAAGCCGAAGCTGCGGTGGTGAGCGAAAGCCATCGGCGACGATAAGCTCATGTGGGACCGCCGGAGTCTCGCAGCGCCGGAGCCGTGACAGAAAACATTCTGCTGAATGCCTGCTTGCATGCTGGATGCCTGCCTGCATGCTGCATGCCTGCTTGCATGCTGCATTCTTGTTTGCTTGCTTGCTTGCATGCTGCTTGCTTGCTTTCATGCTGCTTGCTTATTACATGAATAATGTTTGATATCATTTGATTATTTTATCAAATGTACATTATATCAAATGTACATTACATAAAATGAAATTATAGAATCTAAAATTATATTAAATGTTTATTAAATTAAGTCAGTTCATATATCAAATGAACTTATATGAAATGAAGTTATATTATCTGAACGTTAGACCAAAAGTATGTATATCAAACATTACACACCCTAGTCAGAGACTAGGCAATGGGACAGCAAAAGCAGTTCTCCACCATAGTCCACTTTTCACCAAATAGCGACTGCTCATGTGCTCAGCGTGACAGGTGGTGAGCCCATGGCCGCTTTATGCTGTTTGTTGTATGTGCAGTCTTTAGTCCGTTAGTCGTTAGTTATACGACACCCATCGGAAGAGAGGGGGTGATACCTGTATTCTTTAACCATCAGTCATTTTTGATAAGATCATTAGTAATAAATAACGCAAGTAGGGTTGCTTTATGAATGCTAGTGCTTTTTCGCTAATTTTCATGCAATACATCACTTTAACAAGCTGGCTTTGTGACTTATACCACTACTCAGTTATCTCAAAAAATATATGTATCTTCAAACAAATCTAGTGAAATTTAACTATTTACATACATGTTCATTTGAAATACTCGTGTATGGCAAAGCTCTATAACCATAGTAACCATCACTTCATTTACATGTTACCTTAATAACACCTTTTTTTCACCAAAAAAGCATAACAAAAACCGAACAAATAAATTGTATTAGAACTTTATTAGAACTAGATATTCCAGTAAAATCATTCCTTCAAAGCAAACTTTGATTTCCTCTACCGGCAGCGAGTTTCTCGTACAACACTTTGCTTCAATGCCACGCAAGATAAATAGTTCTATGTGAGTTTTGTATGAAGCCACGCTCAGCATTCTGGGCGGAATCTCCCATCTACAACATGTATTATACACGCTCACCGCAACTATAGAAAGCTGTTTCTCCTTTAATTCTAAGTGTACATTTTTCCTCCAAACCAAATACGGAAATAAAAGCATAGAAATTTTTAAATTTACGTATTATATATAGTTTGTTTCTGAGAAGTTTGGTTTGAGTTTTTTTTTGTTTGAGTTTGAGGAGCTCGATGGCGCAGCGGCTAGCGCGTTCGGCTTACGATCTTGCCCGCTAAGCAACTTTCGCAATGCCGGGTCGCCTGATGGGTGACCAATTAAAGATATCTCCAGCTCCTCCGTGCTTTGGAAGGCACGTTAAGCCGTTGGTCCCGGTTTTGTCGTAAGATGGCAGTCGTTAAAACCCACCAACCCGCATTGGGCTACCGTAGTGGGTTATGGCCCAATATCCCCACGTGTTATTGTTCACGTGGGAAGCATGTGCCCAGCAGTGGGACGTTTATAGGCTGATGGTCGTGGTTTGATTTAGATTTTTTTAAAGACCTTTGGTTAAGAGGCCTTTACATCTCGACTGTGACTTTTCGTAAAATGGCCAATTTTGGCGTTCTTGATCTCAGCAACAAAAATACATTAACAATTTTGACCTATTGAAAAGAGTAGAATAGCTATTGTCATAGTTCGTAGCGCCTCACTTTTTGTACTTAAATTTTGCTTAACAAAAAATTAACAATTAAACCCAAAATTGCAGAGAAAGATTTTTATCAAGTGCTTGAAGGCACTTTTTGAAGGCTCTTTTTCATTGAACTGCTGTTCTAAACAAATGAAATAAAAAAATTAGAATGTTATCTCTTAAATAGTCGTATAGTTTGTAGCGGCCTCGGAATTTTTAGATATCATTGATTTTATATAAAGAAAAAATCTTATTCTAAGCCAAAAAACTTCAAACTGTGAATTTCTCCTATCTACGTTTATTAACGTATAATAGTATTAATATTTATATTAATATTTCATTGAACAAAATTTATACCAGGATAATTGTTACTTCATGAGGAATAAACATTTTTCATGAATGAAATGAATTTATTATCCTATTTTGATAAAAACTATAAACACAACAGCAAAATTACTACCAAATGCGATGCGCCGGCCGTCCGATCTCAGCTTATTCTCGCAGAGTGGAGATTTGTAATATTAAGCATGAATTTATTATCCTATTTTGATAAAAACGATAAATACAACTGCAAAATTATTACAAAATGCGAAAATGGGCATTTTACGCAAAAATCACAATCGAGATGTTTGTATAGGCCTCTTAAGTTAGGTTCCTATAACTGCTTCTTAAAATAAATTCCCAAATAAAAAACTAACTGAATAATAATATACTTACTATACCTGTTATCTCTACAGAAATCTATAGGATAAGCTACCGGTTTTAAACCCAGAGGTCCCGGGTATGGTTCCCTGCGGGGTTCTTTTTGTGTAATTAGTTTGGATGGTGGTAGGGCTTGTTAAGTCCGCCTGGCTAGCTACTTCCCAAAGTCTGGCGCCATAGCTACAATATTAATAGCATCGTTGTGTTCCGACAGCTAAGAGATAAGATAGCTAGTTCTTCAGTGGTTGACGATTCCGTTTGAAGCGCGTTTCCACCTTCGTCCTTATCGTCACTTACCATGAGGCGAGATAAAAGGCGAATGCTTACCCTCAGTGTGGAACTTATGATATTTTAAATCGGCTTCATCCATTCGTAACTTGAAATATCGCTACCACAAAATAAACAATACTTTGCTAACCGAACGCCTGACAGAAAAATAACGAAGGCTAAACGCTACCGCACGGAAGAGTAAACTTTAATAAATACTTTGCATGTACATTTCCATCCAACGATTGCGGCGTTAAACATCCCAAAACAACGCCGCTTTTAAATTCTTAACCTTTGTTTGCTCTTTTCTGACTCCAGCGTTGCATATCGCATACACAGCTCAGCTCCGCAAGTATGTAATGCTGTCTGCGTTTTGTTTAAATTCAACTACACGACTAACTGGCAGGTGGAAATTATGCCTTGAAATAAAACGCAGCAAGTTGGAGGCGCAACGGTAAAGTGCAGCTAAAACATTTAAGCAAATGAAGAAATGAGTAGAACGTCTCGAGTCTAGTAAAATGGTTTGCTACTGCTCTTCTTTAGCTTGTACAGACATTTTTGTACAATTCCACTATTAAAGACGCTTTAATCTATCGGGGCATAGTAAGTATAACATAATTATAATTATTACAGTACAAAATATTTTGAAAATGCCTTGTTTATTCGGTAATAATAATAAAATCGTTTTAAATGAAACACTTTTAAAGGATTAACTTGCGTATAATTACTATTAATTATTAATTTAATCCCGACGTTCCGAACCCTTTACAGGGTCCGGGGTCAGAGGGAGAACACAGTGAGTTAATCCTTAAAAGTGTTTCATTAATTTCAATGTGTATAGTGTTTGCGTAAACCTTAGTAAACAATATAAAATCGTTTATTTACTTATCTTGTAACTTTTACAAAATGTTTTTAACATTGAAAATGGTTATCAGATGCCAATCGCCTTAGACATATTTTTAGCCAAGGATTTTTGAGGATCGAGATGGGAATAAGGTACCAAGAGTTGAGGAATTTATAGGGACACGTGTAAGCGTGTCAGAATTTTGAAAATTGGCGGTTTTTTTTCGGCGGATTTTTGGGGGGGTGTTTGTTTACTAAATTGTAAATATTTCGGAAAAAAACCACCTTAAGAAAAATGAACAAAAGGGTCCTAGGGTACTAGTTAAGCTACAAAATGGTGAAAAACTTAGGGTGGTCCCTCTAAATTTGGAATTGTAGATAAACGGGTATTTCCGTATATAAAAGTGATGTAGCTTCTATGATTATTGACTGATCGTATGGTTAGTAATCGTGTTAAAAGATGCGGATGCAGGCGAGAAGTGCATTCGAGTTGGAATTTCGAAAATCTATGTGAAATTTATCTAATAAAAATTTATTATTTTTCAACTTGTAAGTAATGTGTTAATCAAAAAAAATCGGTAATTTTTGTATATTCATTTTTAATGCTCCGATACTTGCGGGGATTCGCAGTCCGATCTATGAACTTATAATTTCATCAGTAAATTGCCTTAAGCCAATACTCTGGCCCAATGCGGGTTAATCTTACTATAGGAATCGAAACTAACGGCTTTACTTGCCTTACGAAGCACGCAGGAGCTTGAAATGTCTTAATTTGGTCTCCCATCCAGTGACCCGGCATTGCGAAAGTTGCTTAACGACGCACGCAAACCGAACGCTTTAACCGATGCTCCATCGACCTAATCCCAGTTGAGATTTAAAACAGAGATCTAAATAAGAGAATTTAGTAGGTCATCATCATCAGCCTATAAACGTCCCACTGCTGGGCACAGGCCTCCCATGTGGACAACAGCACGTAGGGATATTGGGCCATAACCCACCACGCTGGCCTCATGCGGGTTGGTGGGTTTTAACGACTGCCATCTTATGAGAACAACCGGGACCAACGGCTTAAGCACGGAGGAGCTCGAGAAGTTTTTAACTGGTCACCCATCAGGCGACCCGGCATTGCGAAAGTTGCTTAGCGGGCAAGATCGCAAGCCGAACGCGCTAGCCACTGCGCCATCGAACTCCTCAAGTGAGTAGGTACACCTTCGGTATTTACACAAACTAAAGCATCCACGCGATAAAATGTTATTACAAAATTATGAATCGCCCATGATCCGGAATGGTGCTCCACATAACAAACGATTCGTAATATCTGAATGTCCCATATCTCGCTGCTAAAAATCAGTATTCCACGATGAGCCGCAATAAATTGAATGCAGCGAGACTGAGGCTTGTCCGGCATCCGGCCCGTGGGAAAAATTAAATTCCACCGGACCGGGCCGCGCGTGACCAATGCGTGGCGTCACGAGCCGGTCTTTTGAAACCACTCAAGGAAGACATACTGGCATACGTTTGGGAGCGGTCTGATGTCTAATTGTTATTCTGCACCGCAAAATGTTACAAAGTTTGTTTTTATTGTTATTTCTGTCATCATCAGGTTTTTTACGTCTCTCTGCTGGACACTGTCTTCTCACATGGACAACTTATCATTAAACTATATAACTAGTACCCACAACATGTTAAAAATGTTAAATAGGAATAATTTTAACTTTTATGTAAGTATTTTACTTGTTTTGCATGCTCACTAATGTGTTACTTTTATAATATTTTATAATTTCTTTTGTATTTCTCATGCAAGTGAATTGTTAAAATTATTTTTGAGAAATAGACTTCTTAAACCTTAAACCTTAACTATATTGCGCTGACGAGCGCTTTACCACTTGAAGACAATAAATGTAAAATCCACAGATATTTAAATCTATATCTGTTGTAAAATCTGATATTTCTAATGCTGTAATATATAATTATCTACAATAAAATAACACAAAATAAATTAAATATATTAGGTACTGTACAATTGTTAAAGAAATCGAATTCGTACTATATATAATTAATAAAATTAGGCATTCGGAAAATTCAAAATAACAAAATTAAGAGTTTTCAAAAAGAAGAATTTGTCATAATAATAATTTGCAAAATTTGTCGCTTGGAAAAATATGAATTGGGAAATAATCGCTGACTTCTTTTAAAACCTATCGCGTAGCGGTGAAAGAATAGTTAATACACCCCTCTCTTCCATTGGGTTTCGTAAAAGGCGACTAACGGACTAAAGACTGTATATGTAACTATATGCAGTCTTTAGTCCATTAGTCGCCTTTTCTATCTATAACAATATAAAGCGGCGATGGGCTCATCACCTGTCACGCTGAGCACATGTGCAGTCGCCATTTGGTGAAAAGTGATAGAGTAAGTAAAGTGAGTATGGTAGAGGACTGGCCGCTTTTGCTGTCCTCATTGCCTAGTCTCTGACTAACCCTTCGGGGATAATAGTCGTGATTAAATGAATGTATGTATGTATGTATATTTATAAATATAACTCAACATTTTCTCAAAAGAGTAGGTATTAACTAACCGTCTTTCAGAAACACAAAGTCACGATAGGAGTGTGAAATAAATGAATCTCTCTCTTGCTAAAGAATTAAAAATTCCATTTGCAAAACAAAGCACAAGTCCATGTCGCTGTCAGCTATTTCCAAAAAGGAGGAGTACGAAATTCTGCACGCCTCCGGTAATAATTGCATAATTGGTTGTCATGTGTTAGTATCGAGTTTCAGTTGTTACCACCCAGTTTCCAAGCAAAACACGGCTACGCTGCGCGTCCATGCAAAAAGAAAGCATGAAGCTTGGTTTAATCCCGCACGATACATGGATGTGTGTATTGAAAAACTATGTTGGTGTATTAGATTCTCACCTCACTGTGACTGAAACAGGAGCAATACGAGATGTAGGTATCGATGTAGGGTTTTTCAAGTGCTCGTTTTTTTACAATAGGTATTATTTACATCAGAATAGGGTACTTATGTAAAATTTGCGTGTCTCACGTGCTATATTGATATTTCAATGTGGGAGGCCTATGCCCATCAGTGGGGCGTTTATAAGCTGATGATGATGATGAGTATAGATGAGGTACTTGAACCTATTATAAAACCAAAATCGCCACTGTTCACTTTATAGTCAGTATATTTCAATCAAAATAAAAAATCTTTGATTGAAATTAATTTTGAAGGTTTATTTTACATTTAAATAAATTTCTAATTACAAAAAAAATATATATTTACCCTGTTATTAATAAACGTTGATTAAAGTTACACTTAGGATTAAATTGACGCCGTCTCTATCTGTCTTTTTTAACAAAAACAAGAAAGCGTCACTTTAAACCGAGATGTTACATTTGGCTATTTTTATTAATAAGACAGTTAGGTTTTTTCAAAAAGAATTTCAATCAAATATTTGGATTTAATTGAAATAAACTGACTAAAGTGGATAGTGGCGTTTTTGCTTTTATACACGTCATTCGCAGACATTACAACTTGACATGTTCAAACCTGTGTTCCGTATTATCATTTATTACGTTTATATTTTTATTTTATGTGTTATTACTTTTACAATCATCTTGAAAAAAAGCTAAAGTCGACGTAGGTAACTAATAAGTAATGTCTATGCATTTCTGCTATCTGAAAGGTACACCATAATTGGTTTTGCAATAGAATTCTAGGGGACAGAACTCGACAAAGTCCGTGAAAGAATTTTCTACTGTTTCACTGGAATGGTATTTTTTATCCTTATTGCGGAATGTCGTCGAAATTATCTGTTATGATTCAGAATTTAAATTAGTTTCAAGTTGCGTCGAATCGGCAATTTCATACCTAAATTTACTATTATTAATGTAAGTATCTTAAGATAAGCTTGTGATATTGGTTAAAAATAATAATATAATTATTCTAACGTTGCTAAAATGTATTTTTTGTAGTCTATTATCCATAACCGTGTCGCGTAGCGGTGAAAGAATACTATCACCCCCTATTTCCATTGAGTGTCGTAAAAGGCGACTAACGGACTGTACAGTCACGAGCAAAAATATGTAAACAATTGTAACTCTTAATGCAATGGAATAAGAGACAAAGTGTAAACATATTGGTGCTCGTGACTGTACATACATTCAACAGCATAGAGCGGCGATGGGCTTACCACCTGTCACGCTGATCACATGTGCAGTCGCTATTTGGTGAAAATTGGACTATGGCAGAGGACTCCTTTTGCGGTCCTCATTGCCTGGTCTCTGACTAACCCTTCGGGTATAATACTTGTAATTATATGTATGTATGTATCCACAAGTATAATTTTAATAAATGTCCTTACATTTAATATATCATAATAACGAGAACATTATACAGATTCACCGGATTTATTAGCGACAACTCTTTAATTAAAGTTAAAGTTTAGATTTATGTTAAAGTTAAAGTTAAACTTTTCTGTTTTCCGTTTAAACAGTCGCCTTCATAACAGGAAAATGTTTTCACCGCCATTATACAAGTCTAACCTTGGTAAGCACTCCCCAATAAATCGAATGTGTGTATGTTGTAACGCTGTTCGTTTCGATGTAGATATATTTTCGGTTACTTTAAATGTATTAAAAGATAAGTTACAAACAATTTATAATAATTAGCAAAGTAAGTTTAGGTTTAAACAAGTATTATGATTAGATAAGTAAGTTTAAGTTTTAACAATTATGTAAAGCGTATTTCTGTAATTGTATTAGTTTATGCTGTGTCTACATGTAATAGGTTGCAGCTTTCGCAAGACATGTTAACATTTTTTATATTTTTAAGTTAAGCTTGTAACCAGTTTTGTAGACCTTTAAATAAAAATATAAAAAATTGATTCCAAACAATTAATACCGAATATACTACGTAGGTATCGACGTAGTTTTGTTATGTTTTGTTATTTTTCTCCAAAAAAAAAACTAATTATGTTATTTAAGTTTTATTGTTCTCATGGTAAGCGAACTGTAATTTTGTTCTTAATGAGAATAAACATCTTAAACTTTAAACCTTATTTGATTGCTAGTACTGTCCCACTGCTGAGCAAAGGCCTCAATCATTGAAATCAAGACATCGCTACAATTTTATATTTTAAAAGACATTAGCATATCATCATTCATCACGCTTACCAAAAGCGGGATCGTGATCACAAACTCATAGGATGCATCAAACAATTAGAAACACAGGCATTGCTACTTGACAGTTTTCGAAAAGGTATAAAAAAAATTACAAACGCTTATTTTACACCCCGTACCTACAGTATTTTCTTTCTCGAAAAAACATTTATTTAACAGAAAAAAACATATTTTTCTTTATTGATTTCAAATTTCGTGCGAAAACGTTTGGTCACGTGACATTTTGCTCTGTGACGTCACATTTCAATAAATAAAGAAACTTATCTTAAAACCTGACAGACAGTTTTTGATAATTTTGTGAAATGTAACATGAAGATCAATCATGGCCGCCCCTTGCCGCCCGTATTTCGGGTCTTGTAATCCACAGATAAAAAATCGCCAATTTATTTAAAAAAAATATATATTTACAAATTATCTTAATAAAAAACTATTGGATAACTATCTTTAAATCATAAACTACCATTTCCAACATATTTCATATTTTATTGCTACAACTGTCAAATAGCCAATTGAATTAAGGACCTGTAGGTATAAGGTAATGTATAAGGTCGACCTCTTTGCCTTCCGGCCGCCGATACCCAATGTCCAGTACGTAAATACATATAGAAATAGTAAAAAAAACACAACATCCATACACATGCTCCTAAAACTCGTATATAGATAAATCAAATTTGAGATCCAACTTGCCCAGTTAAAAATCACGGAGAGCTGCTCTCGTTTATTTTTCCACCGGGCAGGGAAGCACATCACGTGTTTGCCGGGATTAAGCCGGCCGGGGCGCGCTACCAAGGAGTCGCTGTAGACGTCATTAATTTCGTTTAGCGACTTACAACTCACAGACGCTATAAGCCGCCACCCACTTCGGCTGCACTGCAAAAAGAATGGCGTCTGCATCATGGGCCCAGATTACAATGACTAGCCGAGCGAGGCCGTCGCTCGCACAGCTAATCTCTTAGGAAGCATCTAATATAAGTGTCTGATCTTTTGACATAATACATAGATAGTAGTAGCGCACACACTAGGTGTCCGACGTTTTTATTTATTTATATAATATTTATGCTTTGACTGGATCAATTTAAAAGTGTAAAAGAATGAAATAAAGTACAGCCTATGTTTACGCTTACTATCTCACTGCTGGGTAAAGCCTATATCATTGAAATGAAGTCATCGCTATAAAGAAGAATACTTTGACTAAATGTTCCCCCTCCCCCCCCCCCTTGTAACACTTACACATCTATGCATCAAATAAAAGTACTTGAAAAGTGAAGCATTTTATTGTATGACAGCAAATCTGTCAGGTTGCACCACGCAATGGATTTTTACGCGGTTTTAACTAAAAGATAGAGCGTTAACTGAGAATGGTTTTAATATATATTTTGTAGATACATTTTTTAAATGGCTGAACTATGACGGTCTTTCTAAGTTAGCGTGGACGAAAGCACGAGCGGGCCGCTAGTGAATCATAAATCTTTTTTGCTTCATTTATTATACCGACATTAAGGTCTTAGTTTAGGTAATATGTCCTCAAATGAGCCCTGTCAGGGCATTACAATGTTAAATTAAAAAGTATAGTTAAATCATAGCGAGTGGTGATCACAAAACTCGGGCTATGCCTCGTAAATTCCGTAACACCTTTTGCCCGACCTTTTAATTGAACCCTAGACCTCCGAATAACGGGCGACCATGGAAGTGGTAAGAAGTTTGAATATTGCATTTTTTTTTCTTGTATTGCAGCCTGATTTAATAGGAGTCTTGTTCAGGATTATCTTTTCGGAAACTTTTTGGCTTGAACTTCAAATGAGATCACTAGTACACTCTGACGGTCTTCTACCAAATCTTTTAGGGTGTGAAATAGTGTAGCGATCCACATATCGATTAAGAAACACATTTTGAGGAACAATTAAAAAACAATCAAATTAAGTGAAGATGAAGAACTATGTCAATTCCCATGTTTGACAACTGCCTTGCCGATGCTTTCTTTGCCTACCTTTACCGTTTTATACGTGTTATATACAGGACGTCCCACGGATATGCCACATGGAGGGAAAGTACCTTAAATATTGTAGATGGAACATTTTACTGAAAGAAGACATTATTTGAATTTAAAAAAACAATTTAAACTGCATTTATAGATATTTAAATAATTACATGATTGAACCGGGAATCGAACCCGTTACATAAAAAAAATAATCAACCTTTTAAAAGATAGAATAGAATAGAATAGAATTCCTTTATTGCTTAAACTGTGTAACAAGTTCTTAAAAAAATATGTAGCTTTATAATACCGATCGAAAGGCTTCATCATAAGGATTATTTTTTGTTAATTAACATATTGACACAAATAAAAGGAAGACCATGAATTTGAACATTTGATGTGAAATTTTGTTTAGAAAAATGAAAAGCTGACATTGCCGTAAGGACATACAACTGACATTATCCTAAGTACCTATTACTAATAAATGTACCCACTTGAGAAGTATGCATCATTTCCCCATTATAATTTAAGTGCATGATAAGAGATACGTAATTAGTAGGTACCTGGTTGTATGCAACAAATCGAGCCGTATCCTGAGCCGAAAGTCGCGTAAATTATTTCCATCGCAATGCGGCTGGCTGATTATAAATAAATAATTCAAAAATGTGTTTGTTGTCGACTTTTCATTTTTCTAAACATAATTTCACATCAAATGTTAAAATTCATGGTTTTCCTTTTATATGTGATAAAGTTATTTAGAAAAAAATAATCCTTATGATGAAGCCTTTCGATCGGTATGATAAAGCTACAGGGTGATTATTTTTTTCATGTAACGGGTTCTATTGTCGGTTCAACCATGTAATTATTTAAATATCTATGAATGCAGTTTAAATTGTTTTTTAAGTTCAAATAATGTCTTCTTTCTGTAAAATGTTCCATCTACAATATTTAAGGTACTTTCCCTCCATGTGGCATAGCCGTGGGACGCCCTGTATATACATACATATAAACATACACTTACGACTATCATCCTATAAGGGTTATTGAAAGACCATGCTCTAGTCCACGTTTCATCGAATAACAACTGCATATGTGCTCAGCGTGGTAGATGGTGAGCCCATCGCCGTTCTATACTGTTGGATGTATGTGCAGTCTTTAGTCCGTTAGTCGCCTTTCACAACACCCAAAAAAAGAGATGGGTAGTAGTATTATTTTAATGAGCCGCCACACACAACGCTTGTTTACGTTTTATTATAATTTATTCATTTATCTTTCAACTACATTCAGGTTGCCAACAAAGGCGTGCGAAGCGCATTCCTGGCAGCAACATCATAAATTATGCAATGCATTCTTAGCTTTAACATTAATAAATTTAAGGAAATTTAACACGCAGCAAGTTTAAAAATCTAGAACTCAACCCAAGGAAAAAATAACTATTTTTCAGTAAAATTTTTAAAACACTGAAACAAGGAGACAACCTCAGTCATGAGAGACCTCGGTAGCCAAATGGTTAAGGCAGCCGCCCGGAATGCGGAAGGTGCGTGGTTCGATACCCGCCTGAGGTTGTCGTCTTATTTCAGTGTTTTAAAATTTTTACTTAAGTATATTTAAGCGATAATAAAACGCTTAAATATATAAAAAAAACTTTAAACTATTCTTCATTCACAATATTTGATGTTTTTTTTTTGTGTTACTAACTGTTATAGGGATTAATGAAAATCCCTTTTTAAAAAAAACACTTTTAATACTTTGCGTGAAATTATTTAATTTTATAAAGTGCACGAAATTATTTATGTTTACTCGCTAAATGAAAGGGCAAGTGTCACCG
Organism: Scoparia ambigualis; assembly: GCA_963921215.1. Lineage (NCBI taxonomy): Eukaryota > Metazoa > Arthropoda > Insecta > Lepidoptera > Crambidae > Scoparia > Scoparia ambigualis. Next base: position 23,537,105 of record OY992505.1, on the reverse strand, counting down.
GCGGATGATGGAATCGAACTGAGGAGCTCGCTGCAATAATCTTGCTACTGCTCTAAAATGCTGATGCAGCCCGATGCACCGAGAGGTGATGATGTTGGCACTATTATATACTGTACATATATACAACAGCTCCTGGGTTAAGACTAAACTTACACCAAAATAAACGGTGAAGTTTACGTAAAAGATAGACGAGTTTTAGGTGCAGATACCGGATGGGATCCTACATCAGAGTTTGAAAGTTCTTCTGCTTTCTCAATTTGTAATTTTTCTTTAAAAGGTTTAGTTAATAAACTGTGACAAGTGCCCAATTTACAACATTTGTAAATAATAAAAAATAAAAAAATAAAACTAAAATAGATATAAAAATAGTAGTGTATGAATAATACTCTCCATACAAAACTATGTGTGGCTTATCAAGGACACTATCGATACTATTGACAATTTTAGTCGTGGCTTTGTTATGTTCACTTATAATGGAATCAAGGTTATTATTTTTTAATTTAAGAAACGGAAGATTTTGAATAGATTGTTTAAATACTTTTAAATTGTCTTTTATATTTATTAAATCAAAATCAAACTTAATTGGTTGTACTTCAATATTTTTTATAATCTCAGGTAAGGGTCCGCCAAATAACTTTTTTTTTTTGAAAATGCTATAATAAAAAAACTACTGAATATTTTCTCAAATTTCTTTTTTTATTTATAAGTACAATCCTTCCGGTTAATAATGGAAAATCAGGAGTTGAAGCCAACTGACCATCCAATGCGTTTTCGCTTCGCTGAGTGGGCCTGCGATCGACTTACAGAAGATGCCGATTTTGCCAAAAAAATCATCTTTTCGGATGAAGCTCATTTTGATCTTGGCGGGCTTTTTGGCGATTTTTGTTCACAAAAATTGAAGAGGAGGATATTGGCAACATTTGGTTTCAACAGGACGGCGCTACGTGCCACACAGCCGAAGCTACACTCGATGTTTTGCGCCCTGTTTTTGAAGATCGCATTATCAGCCGCAGAGCTGATGTCGTTTGGCCACCTCGGAGCTGCGATTTGACACCGTTGGACTATTATTTGTGGGGTGCCCTCAAAGATAAATGTTACGCCGACAAGCCAGAGACAATTGACGCTTTAAAGGACAATATTCGTGAAGCCATTGGTGAAATACAGCTGCACACAATCGATAATGTGCTTAAAAATTGGACCGATCGTGTAGGCTACTGCATGGCCAGCCGAGGCAGCCATTTGAATGAAATTATTTTCCATTATTAACCGGAAGGATTGTACTTATAAATAAAAAAAGAAATTTGAGAAAATATTCAGTAGTTTTTTTTTTATAGCATTTTCAAAAAAAAAAAGTTATTTGGCGGACCCTTATTAACCTTGAATCTTTATAATAAGCTATACAATCAATAGGTAAACTGAGTATGCCTGTGCCAATAATGGTTAATTCGGAACTTCCAATTTTGTTACAGTCTACAGACAATTTTGCTTTTTCCGTAATTACATATATTCACTTATTATTATATAATCTATGCCAAATTTCAAGACGACCTTGAAAATATTTAATTTCACACTGATTTGGAACAGCAGTTAATGCTTTTGATACAATTTCTGACTCACAAATAGGAGCTGCAGTGCTGGAATATATGTCTAACATTTCACAAATATAATAAAAATTGTATAAAGTTTTACAACTATTAAAATCTTCTAATTTACAATAAAATGATCAATCTCTAGTTATACCTATATACTTAGCAGAAGGTATAATAGTGGAATAAGTAGTATTCCCTTTAATAATGACCGGAAATGGAACAGAATGATACAAACTATATTCCTTAGAAGTAACTAATGGCATGTTTAGGACAAAAACTATTTTATTGGTATTATAATAACATGCAATCTCAGATATATTTAGTAACAAATAAATATTTCTTAAAAATAGACTTACAGGAAATTGATAAAAATCTGCCAAAAAACGATAGTTTTCGACAAATTCATTAAACAGTTGATTTGGTGTAATAACAGATGGATACAAAATATTTGACTTACTAAACATTACTCCGTTAACAATGTCTTCTAATTTAAAAGATAACGTTAATAAACTACTTTCTAATATATTTAGCATTTCATTCAACTTAGATTTTAATAATAAGCTATCTGATAACACAGTTAAATTTTTTAAACTAAAGGTCAAATTATCTATTGCACTGTTTAATTGTTGTTCATTAATATTGATTTTGTTAATAACATTTTTAATGGAATCTAGAGTTGTAGTTGTTACTAATATATTATCTTTAAGTAATTTAGATAACTGAGTTTGATCAGTTTCAACAGTTTCAATAGCTGCACTGTATCTTCTATAAGATACATGCAGCATCTTCCTCATTCATAGTGCCAAATAAATGTTTAAACACAGTGCCAACTCCGCCAAACCAAGCTGATCTTTTAGAACGGTTTTCTATAAGATGAGAAATAGATTCAAAATTACTAAGTATGTCATGATACCGGGTTGCTAGGGGCTGTATCATATTATGACACTCGGAGTCAATGAAAACGTTACTTTGTTTACAGAAGTACTTGGCTGTTCCTATAATACTATTAGGATTATCAATATGCGGTTTAATAAATGATGTATCGAGTGGAATTACAACACTGAGGTGTCCGTCTACTATTTTTAGGGATCCAATAGGATTAAAGTAAATACCAGGACTATTTTTGTGGGCTGGATGAAGTTTTCCTGTGCCAAGGACAAGCCACTGTAATAAAATAATAAAAACTTAAATTGTTAGTTAAAATTAAACTTAGATTTAACTTAAAATTACTTAATTTTTAACAGAAATGTTAAAACTACATTACAACTGATCGCAACGTCGTGCGAGTTTTATTTCATCATAATGATGAACTACGTGCCGCCTGTTAATTAACAAGGTAAGACTATTTCTACCATTTATTTTAATCACTTTATAAGGACCTTTCCAAATTGGTGATAAAGCTTTACGCAGTCTAAGATGGTTCTTAAGAAAAACAAAGTCACCAACTTGGTATTTAACGGGACGACTATGAGAGTCGTAATAAGTTTTAGAAGACTCTTTTGAATTTTGTATATTTTCAAAAGCTTTGCCTCTTGTGTACTTTAAGCGGTGTTGAAGCATTTTAACATAATCAGGGTATGTTACATCTAGTGCGGTTTCGAATACAGAATTAGGAATGAAAGGCTTATGACCGAATATCAATTCAAAGGGTGAATAATTAGTAGTTGTATGTGTTGCCGTATTATAGGCTAACATTGCTGTATATACGTATCTAGGCCAGTTATCTTGGTTTTCGCATACAAATGATTTTAAATATTCTTTTAATGTTGAGTGGCTGCGTTCTAATGCGCCTTGGGTCTGTGGATGATATGGTGAAGACCACAACTGTTTAATTTTTAAGAAGGTACATGTCTTCTTGAATAATTCAGCTGTAAAATTGGTGCCCTGATCAGTAAGTATTTTTTAGGTATGCCAAATAGTGAAATGAAATGTATGAGGCACTCGCTAGTTTCTTCAGCTGTAGTATTTCTTATAGGATAAGCTACCGAAAACTTGGTTAGATCATCCTGTAGAGTAAGTATATACTTCAATTTGGCTGGACCAGATTCAGGAAGAGGACCAACTATGTCCAAAGATAGTCTTTCAAATGCAATAGTAGAAGTACTAGTAATTTGCATAAGTGCTCTATTAACTTTACGAAGGGCTTTGTTTGTCTGGCAAGATGAACATTCTTTTACATATTTTTCAATGTCACTTCGCATGTTTTTCCAATAATATTGTTCTCTAACTTTATTGAACATTCGGTTAGAACCAAGATGTCCTGCAATAGGAATGTCGTGGTTCTGCTTTAGAATCTTTTGGATTTCGCTAAGACTAGGATAATAAATTTTGTTACGATAAATATGAACTTCTATTCCAGTGTTATTAAATAAGTGAGTTAAAATGTTGTATATCTTTACGTATGAATGGCGGTCAAAAGGGTTTCTAAAATCAGTTATACTTATTTTTTCAGAGGATTCAGTATTAGATATTAAGTGGTTTCTAAGGTTTTTGATAGATTCGAAGATATCGCTATAGTAACAATCATCAAAGTGATGTACTTTGGTAAATAGAAAATAATAAGTTTTGTCATTATAGGTTAAGGATTTAAATGAATGTACAGTCCTATCAGACTGGAGAAATGATTGAGATTCCGAGTAATTTGAAAGGATCTCTTCAACATAAGGAATAGATTCATCGAAATCAAGAGATGCCGGAATTATAATGATTTTATGTGGACTTTTCAATAGGCTATCATTGTGTTCAACAATTGGTGTGGTATAGGATGTCGTCATAGAAGATTTCAGGAATTTGGGATAAGAATCATTAAGATCTGGTGCTAAAGGTTGTTCATTACTTAATTCAGCGTTTGAATTAGGTGAAGATGGAAAATTTTGACTTGTGGAAGGTTGAGGTTCAATGAGCTCTGAAGGATATTGGTTAGTAGTGACAGTAGGTTGAATAGGATTTGATGTGCTACCTTTTGGACTAAGGACAAGGTAGATCATTACTGTCATAATCAGAAGTAGTAGGCAATGTAATATCTAAGTCGTGTAAAGTTATTGGACTAAATTGAGGCGATAAAACGTCGTTTTCATTACTATTAGAAGGTAAAAGGTTTTCTTGCATAGGATTTTGAATAGGATCAACTGGTTGATTTTCGCCATTTAAATCATTGTCTGGATTTTCAGATACAATAGGATGAACAGGATAACGCGAGAGAGCATCAGCTGCTGAATTTAATCTTCCTATTTGATATGCTATGCATATACATACTCTTCGAGTTGAAGTCGCCAACGTTGCATTTTGCTACTAGGATCGGTGTGGTTGAAAAGCCATTTTAAAGGACGATGGTCGGTTACTATTATAAATTTACGGCCAAAGAGGTAAGGTCTAAAGGTTTTACAGCCATATATAATTGCTAGCAATTCTTTTTCAGTAACACTGTAATTTATCTCTGCTTTATTCAAGGTTCTAGACGCGAATGCTATGAGGTGATCTTTACCAACTGGACCTTGGGAAAGGATGGCTGATATGGCATAATTGGATGCATCACAAGTAAGTATAAACGGTTTTGTAAAATCTGGATATATAAGTACAGGAGCAGTTATAAGTTTATTTTTTAAGGATTCAAATGAGAGTTGTTGTTCGTTAGACCAAACAAAAGAAATGTCTTTTTTGAGTAAAGAAGTAAGAGGTTTTGATAATTTAGAAAAATAAGGTATAAATCGTTTGTAATACGATATAAGACCTAAAAAGGATTTTATGTCTTTAGGACATTTAGGAATAGGAAATTCTTTTACAGATTAAATTTTGCTAGGGTCAGGTTTCACCCCATTTTCAGTTATGACATGACCTAGGTAACCGACTTCCTTTCTTAAAACTCACACTTGTCGGGTTGCAATTTAAGGTTAAAAAATCGGAGTTTTTGGAAAACTGAAGTTAAATTTTCAATATGTGATTGGAGATCATAAGAGTAAATAACTACGTCGTCTAAATATACGAAACATCTCTCTCCTTGGAGACCGGTAAGGACATTATTCATCAAACGTTGGAATGTTGAAGGTGCATTCTTTAAACCGAATGGCATCCTTGTAAATTCAAAGTGCCCTTGAGGGACGCTGAAGGCGGTTTTGCAAGAATCGCGAGGAGACATTTTTATCTGATGAAATCCAGAGGCAAGGTCAAGAGTTGAAAAATACTTAGAGTTCCCTAATTGGTCAAGTATTTCGGTGATATTAGGAATCGGATAAGTTTCGCCAATGGTAATATCGTTAAGTTTCTTATAGTCTATGACGATACGCCATTTCTTTTGGCCTGATGCGTCAATTTTCTTAGGAACAATCCATATAGGAGAAGACCAGGGAGACAGAAAAGATTGGATGATGTTTTGTTCTAACATCTTTTGTACTTGGGACTGCACTTCTTGCTTGTGAACTTCAGGAAAACGATAGGTTTTCACGTTAACGGTTTGATCGGAGGTAGTTCGGATCTCATGTTGGATAGCATCGGTTAAAGACAGTTGATCATGAGGTAAGTGGAATATATCAAAGTATTTAGAACAGGTATCGTATAATGCTTCGGCTTCTTCAGGATTTAAGTGTGATACGCGAAGGAGCTTAAGAACTTCTTCAGTTCTGTTCAAACATGACTGATTGGAATGAGACTCAGGGAAAGGTTCATAATCAATCGGATATAAGGTAAGGTTAAGATTAGAATTTAAAGAAACAGGATTTTCAGACGTATTTAAGACTGTTATATTTATTCTATTATTATCTTTTACTCTGACTAAACAATTGGCTATTAAAAGAGTATCGTTAATATGTTGCTCAACAATGAGACCTTCTTTTATTTTAGGATTTTTAACTGAGCATTCAATAGTTATCTCAGAACGAGCAGGTACTTTATAAATTGGTTCAAGGAAGTTAAGCTTTATATAATTTTTACTGAGACAAAGTACGTTGCGATTATAATCAATGGGGCATTGGTAATGGGTGAGTAAATTATTTCCGATTATACCATCATAGGTTAAGTTTATTTTATCTACAACGTGGAAGTTGAAAGGAATCGATTCTTTTCCAAATATAAGGTTCAAGTCAAAGTTACCAAGGGTAGGTACAGCATCTTTGTTATTATCTATACCTTTTAATTTTAATGTTTTCTTATTAAGTTTCAGATTTGGATACGTTTGGATAGAAGATTTCTTTAGAAGGCAGATAGAAGAACCAGTATCGGCGAGTAAGGTAAGTGGTCTATCAGAAACGGATGTTGCAACTAGGACATGAGGTAAGGATTTCTTTGTAGGATCACATGATATCTCGAATACGTTATTATCTTTAAGGGTAGAGTCATTACAAACATCCTTGTTGTAAGTTTTATTTTTATAATGTTTATTTTTCTTTAATATAGAAGGATTCGTATTATCATTGGGTATAGAAGTATCAAGACCTCCGATTTGGGGCTGGCTACCCTGTTGTGTGGTCTGCGTGGATATAGAAGTACCAAGACCTCCGATTTGGGGCTGGCTACCCTGTTGTGTGGTCTGTGTGGATATTGAAACTGCACGACTTCCTGTTTGGGGCTGGTTACTCTGCTGTGTAGTCTGCGTGGATATAGAAATAGCACGACTTCCTGTTTATGGCTAGTTACCCTGTTGTGTAGCCTGCATGGATATAGAATTGGTGCCACTAACATGCAACGGTTGCGTTGTGAGGAAAGCCTTGAGTTTCACGAGACACCGCCGTGAACCCATTATTCGTTTATATGATCATCATTGTTACTCAGATCGTCAGGTTGCTGGGTTATATCGTTATATTGTTGGGTAGTGTCATCAGGTTGAATATCAGGATAATAATAATTGTTATCATTAACGCAATGGATACGAGATGGTTGGGGTTTTGAAAATCTTTGATTAAAATTGTTATGTTGACTAGTGATAGGACGATATGGGGTTTGCGGAGAGGGTTGCGTAACTTTAAATCTGTTGTTGTTATATTCGCGCTTTTTGCAAGTTTCCAGAGTATGACCTTGAGTCTTGAAGTAACGACGGAATGGGATATTTGACATATTTTGATTAAATACTTGTGGTCTCGAATTAACATTGTGAACAACGGGTCTAAATGAATAATTTGGCTTTTGAATAGGACGTGGTGCCATTGAGGTGAGATTAGATGTTGGCAAGTTACGTTTATACAGCAGTTTTTGAATTTTCTCTTCCGATATTGCTAAATTAATAGCCTCATTTAAGTTTGAAGGGTTTTTTCCAAGGACTAAATTTGAAATATTTGGTTTAAGACCCAATAAGAACGTATGGAGAGCGAGGTCCTCCATAGCTGCGGTTCGGCCTACTAACTCATATTTTTTTCTATTTGACAAAGTGATTTCGGTTAATAATTTGGAAAGAGAAGTTTCAACCCGTAATGCAAATTGATTCATGGCTTCACTGGATAACTGGTGACATTCCTGTAATTCAGCTAATAAATGAGCATAATGTTTTCTTTCTCCGAATTGTGTTTTCAAAAAGTCGCTAAGTTGGTCCCATGATTCGAATTCTTTGATTGCACAAGCTGTTTCAGCTTTTCCTTCTAATTGAGATAATATAAATTTCAATAAAATATACTTTTAAGCATCTGAGGCAAGGTTTATAGCATTATCGCAATTTGATATAAAAGAATTTAATGTTTCCCGAGAACCATCAAAAGATTTAATAAATTTAAACAAAGTACCAATTTGGATAGGCTCACCTTTCACTGCTGCATCTTTGGTCGACATGGCTAAGAAACAATACACAAAATGACACAAAAAATAAAATTATAATATGAATTAAAATTGATACGGTGTAACAGGCGGCCAAACTAGTAGCTTCAGACCTTCTATATGCACCTTATACTGTGCTATGTGTGGTACTGATAAGCTCGGACAGCATGAACGGCGCGACGACAATTACTACTTCTTAGAATCGACTTAGTCAAAACAAAATAATTATAGTTAATGTAAATCAAAATGGATATGTGTTTAGAGTTCTTAGACGATGATAAGTTTACTTTTTATAACACACTTAGTGGTTTATTTAATAAAGGCTTTACACTTTCACAAAAGTTTGGATAAATGAAATTAAGTCACTTACAGGATCATGCCGAAGTATAAGGACACGAACATAGTGGTAGGTAGGTATACGCGGTATACCAGTCACGCGGCACTTCGCAGAAGATGACGAGAAGCTGAGCTTGGGCACACCAGGCGTTGAATTTCTCAGTCAAGAGAGAAATTGTTTTCTTTCAGGAACGCGACTATCTTTCAGGAACGAGACTATCTGGCAGGAACGAGACTTTTCTTTCAGGAACGAGACTACTTTTCAGGAACGACAATTATTTTACTTTACAGGAACGAGACTATTTGCTTTTTTATTTACTGACGGATGGAGTTCGATTTTGGATAAGTAGATTTTAGCACAATAGTTTTTTTTAAAGCACGGCACACTTGCGGATTAGGATAAATTTGTTAAATTGTTATTTTTTATATATTTTTTTTTTCACTTTTACTTTTTCACTGGAGACGAACCGAGGATATCCGAAATATCCCTTTAACGCTGCCACCAAATTGTTATAGGGATTCATGAAAATCCCTTTTAAAAAAAAAACACTTTTAATACTTTGCGTGAAGTTATTTAATTTTATAAAGTGCACGAAATTATTTATGTTTACTCGCTAAATGAAAGGGCAAGTGTCACCGGCGGATGATGGAATCGAACTGAGGAGCTCGCTGCAATAATCTTGCTACTGCTCTAAAATGCTGATGCAGCCCGATGCACCGAGGGGTGATGATGTTGGCACTATTATATACTGTACATATATATAACATAACGCTCAAATACGAATACTTATTGAAACATTGAAAAGAATTACTGCCGCTGGATTGCGGAGGACGTGGGTTCGATTTCCACTTGAGGTAGTATTCTAGTTTAAGATATTGAAACGTTTTAACTTAATAGTACAATAATAACTTTGTACCTCCCTTTACAAAATCTACTAATGTGTCCTTAATGTTTTAATGATTAATTTATTAACAATTGAATTAATATAAATATAAAGCCCCTTACAATTATTTATTTACTAGCTATTGCCTGCGGCATCCCTCGTGTTTTTATCAAATTAGTTTAGCAATTTTAGCGTAAAACCGTAACAAACAAACAAACTGACATCCGCATTTATAATATTATTAGAAAGGAGTACCTACAGCACAACTCCGCACTTGTAAAAATATGCATATTTTTTTTGGCATGTATGTTTAGGTTTTACCTATTTTTTCCATTGTTTATTTATATTATATTGTATATGTTGTGTTTTTTCAGTAAGTATGTACTATTTCCAAATTCTGTTATTTAATGTTAATACAAATCTTCTTGAAAATAGCATCTTCAATAACATAATTATTTAAATGTTCAAAGTAAAATAAGTAAGGATCAAGATAAAACCAAGAGGGAGGTGACTAAGTTCCCCAACAAAGATCGATCGGTACATTGAATTACCTTGTTTCAAAAACCTTTGTTGTTCGCATAATAAAGCGACCCTCTCAGATTAACCTAAAACAATGAACTCATTATAACTCATTCAATGTATTAATTAATTAGATTTAGTAGAAGCTTTCCCTATGTAAACTGTATTAAAATATTTAAATAATTAATCTGCAATACGGAGAATTTTCGTATAACGGCGACAATAATAATTATTGTGAGTCGTTATTTCTGCGAAAAATAGGCCATTACCACCATCAGCTTATGAACTTATACCAATAGGGCTAAGCCTAATTCTTATTCATTTATATTTTATTTTATATTCCTATTTTTTGTGTTTACTTATTACTTAACATTGACATTAAAAGAACAAGGCCAATTTTGGGCCTGTCTTATTTTCAGAATGTATTTAATATAAATCGTATTGGCAAAAATAGCTCAAAATTTCCTAAACCATGCTATATATAGTTTCCCTTTAAAGTCAGAAAAAATACAATACTAAGTTTTATTTTCCTATGGCAGTAACCAATAAAAAGTTTTTGAACGCATTCTGCCACTCGTTTCAAGCGTTTCGTTCCGCCTTTTAGCTGTTAACGTTAAATATATAAATAATTTCATGTTTCTAAAACCATATTCTAGTTATCTTTTTTAAAAATTGTTATCATGGCATTAATAAGCTTAACGAGTTTTGAAAAATTGTTAACACAATAGTTCATTATTACGAATTGACTTAACAAGGGCATGGGTTAAACTATACTATGACTTGCGCAGGTGTTTAGGAAAAATTCTGTGAACTTGCATGACAATGAAATTAAATTGATTAATTATTTTTTTTCTGACATGGCCAATACAATATGTATAGATTGGGCTATTATCCACCACAATGGCCTGATGCGGATGGTGGATCTTAAGAAGTCACAACTTACGACAACCATCAGAACTCTAACAGCTTGAGATACATGAACTCGCAAGCTGAGCCGTCGCTTCAATCTATGTAAGTATATAAATAAAAAACAATTGCCACGAATGTATGTTCGTGCATCACTTCAGAACGGCTGTACCTATTTTTCTAACCATTTTTTTCGTTTTGTTTGTAATAGTCAAGATAGTTTTTGGAAATTCGTCACGGGCTACATGATAATCATGCGGACAAAGAATTAAATATGACAAAGTTGTTACTATTCCATTTGAAATTCTGAATCTTCTTAAAACTTTTGATTTCTCATCAAAATATATTGTAAGTGTTACTTATTTGTGGCAATCTTACCGATTCTTTTACTGTAAATGCAAAAACTATGATTTATTTAACAATAACCGATCGTATCTGTCCGTTATCGAACTAATACTGTTGCGGTGAAATTTACCGGAAAACTTACTAGCGTAATCTTACTACGTCTTTTGTTGAGCTTACGCAAATCGCATCATATGGTTCTCGAGCCATATTATACATACATGAATGTTATGTGATCGGTATTTGGAATATCAAAGGAACAGTAAAACAAAAGCTAAGTTGAAACCTTTACCACTCTACAACCGAAGAGGGCTCAAAAAACCTTTTTTTTTTCTTTTTTTTTTTATTTATTTAGGAACAAACAGTTACATATTTTTTAATTAAAGCGAACAAATTATTACTTATAAACCTAAAGTTCCCTAAATTAAACACATAATTATATAAGGCAAACAAACTGTACAACGAAAAACAGGCAATATACATAATGCCTATTAAATAAAAATAAAAATAAGTACAATAATGACGCACAGCGAGCCCCGCCCGGCCACCGGGACCGGGACCGGCCACGGCCAGTTACGCCATTACGCCAGTAACAGCTCACTGCGCCTAGGGACAGACGTGCTCGCTGTGACAGTACAAAACATTGATAAAACACAGTTAAATTACAAAAACTACACTACAATATTTTAAGCAAAAGACACGAAGGCCTCAGTGAGAGACTAAGAAAATAACAAAAACTAATTATACACAGACATATTTCTACGAGGTAAGTACATATTATGTAAGATTATGATATCTAAAGTTGAAATTAAATGTTTTCCTAAATTTAAGTTGTTTTTCCAGTTGAAAAATAAAAGATTTGGCTACTTGAATTATCCTAGTGCATACATGATCGTATTTGCTGTTGTATTATAACGTGGAAAGGATGCCGCCGATAAAAACACATACCACTACATGTCCATAGGCCAGAAACTTTGGGTAAGATGTTAACAAAATTATGTAACTTATCTATCGTTTAGTTTACATTGCAATATGGTAATTTAAAAATATACATATATTTTTTTTTTCAGGTTTGATATTAAAACGTGGATGAGCAGTATCAAGAAACAGCAAATAAGTTGATGAAAACAAGCTTATGAAAAACACAATCTCATTAAGATAAACCAAAAAGGCCAAACCAAACAGGCCACAGGTCCTAACTTAACACACACTAAGTTAAAAAACAAAAATCAATATAGGTAAAAAAAATGATAAGTTAGGTGCACTATTATAATAATATTTTATTATTATTTTAAATTTATATGTCAAGGTCATGGTCATGGATGAGTTCAGTGATGCGATGCTTAAACCTAACTAATGAGGTCTCAAAAATATCGACATTATTATATATGTCATTATACAAAGCACAGGATCGTTTTATAAAGCTGTTGCTCCCATAACAGGTTTTACTCGCTTTCACAGTAAATAATTCTTCCTTGCGAGTAGTTCTCTCTTGCCTTCTAGGCACGCGAAAATATATATTCTCTAAAAGATAAGGAGCGTCGACCATATCATGTAATATTTTAAATAAATACGTTATATCTATAAGATCCCGTCGACGCTTTAGAGATACAATGTTGTGGAAAGCAAGAGAGGTCTCATAGTCAATATGTGGATTGCCAGTCCTGTAATCAAGTGATCTAATAAACTTTCGTTGTACCTTCTCAATTTTATCCTGATGTACTTGATGGTAAGGATTCCAGACAGGGCTTGCGAATTCTAGCCGACTACGTATGTAACTATTAAAGAGTAATTTGTATGTTGCGGGATTTTTAAAAGGTCTACCTATGCGCAATATAAAGCCTAAGAACTTGAATGATTTATTAACAATTTTATCAATGTGTGGAACAAATGTAAGACTAGAGTCCATTATCACGCCTAGATCCCTGATTTCAGTTACACGGTTTAAGATCCTTCCACACAACTTATACGGGAATTCAATTGGATTTCTTTTTCTAGTGAAAGTGATTGTGTGGCATTTGTCTGGATTTAAAAACCAATTGTTTCTATTACAGAAGTCCTCAAAGTTACTTAAGTCGCTCTGTAATAATAAAGAGTCTGACGTGTCTCGTATAACTTTGAAAATTTTAGTGTCGTCTGCATAAAGGAGCACGTTGGAGTGACTTATGGCCTTGGTAATATCATTCACATACAAAACAAAAAGTAATGGCCCTAAGTGGGACCCTTGCGGGACTCCTGAGGTCATGTATTTGTATGTGGAACGATAGCCAGATAGTACGACAGCCTGACTTCGATTTCCTACGTATGATTTGATCCAACGGAACAGATCGCCGTGAATACCTAGCCGCCAAAGTTTAGTGAGGAGAGTATTATGGCAGATTTTGTCAAAACACTTGGCAAAGTCTGTGTATATAGCATCCACTTGACCGTTTTTATCCATTGCCTCCAACAATATTTCTGTCATATTTAACAAATTACTCTCCACGCCACGCCTTTTACAGAAGCCATGTTGAGTAGGTGTAATAACTCGTTTTACTACGCCAAGTAATTGCTCAGTGACAATTTTTTCCTGTATTTTGCCGAATTGACACAGCTTTGAAATGGGTCGGTAGTCAACTATGTTTTGACTAACAGCACCTTTAGGTATCGGTGTTATCAAAGCACGTTTCCATTCGTGTGGTACAACGCCAGTACTAAATGATTGCTTAAATAAATGTAACAAAGGAGCAGTTAACGAATCGGCACAATTTCGTATGAATAGAGGGTGTATGCCATCTGGACCAGCTCCTTTATTCGTATTAATATTTTTTAAATACTTATTTAAATTATTATAGGTTAACTCAATGGAGCTTATGTCTAATAAAGTGTTTTCAGGCGTATCCGTTATGTCATAGGCTGCTTTACCTGTGCTACTTACATAAATTGAGTGGAAATGTTCGCTGAAATAATTACAAATTTGTTTACCGTCATTACTGCTTTGTCCCTTAAAACTCATAGTTTCAGGTAACCTATTATTTGCTTTTATAGCTTTGACATACGTCCAGAAATACTTAGGTAAAGTTTTTATTTTATTTTCGGCATAATTTATGTAACTATTATAGCATTCTCTTTCCATGCATGCAGCTCGTTTTCTTAGCACCTTAAAACTTTGGTAATCTAGTGGGTTTCCATATAACTTCCATAACTTGTGAAATTTTCTTTTTTCGTTTAGGAGTTTTCGCAAAGGTTTAGTGTGCCATATAGGAATAGAATTTTGAGATCTGAATTTACCTGGAACATACTTAGCTATAAGGTTGTTTAAAATTAAATAAAATTTAGAGACACATTCCTCTAATGTAAATTTTTTAAAATGTTGAGTCCAATTTATACTGTTGATTTCATTATTAATTAAACTGTAATCAGCTGCACTGAAATTATAATTATAAATTAACGCTGGTCTTAATTCAGTAAACTGATTAATATTTATACGGATTTCTATGGATTTGTGATGTAAACCTTCCTGAGTTAAGGGGTGAGAACAACCAAAAACATTGCAACTTATGTTACTCATTACCAAGTCCAGGATTCGATTACTAGCATTGTGAATGCCGTTAAATTGCTGAAGACCAGTAAATGCAAGGAAGTCATTTAGAGTGTTGACCGAACTGTCACAGCTCCTCCGTAATAACTTACTAGGAGTGCAACCATCTATCCATACGGCGTTGGTAATATTAAAGTCACCTATTAACAAGAAAGCGTCATCCGGGCGGTCATTAAAAATGTCACTGGCTATGGCGAAAAAGGACTCTAAAGTGTTACGATAACTAGGTCCGTGCGGTATGTAAACACACGCGATGTTTAGATACTTATTGTTATTTGTATTGAGAGGTATAGATAGCCAAACGCAGTCTGAGGAGGCGCGCGGTGGGATCGGCCAGTCCCGGCGCTGGGGCCGCAGGTTAGTGCGCACCGCGACCGCGACACCGCCACCGCGTTTCGCGCCGCTATCCGCCTGCGAGCGGTCGCATCTAAATACTGCGTACCTGCCGTCGAAATACTCTCTGTCGTAAAAGTCGGGAGTCAACCAACTCTCCGTTATACATATGAAATCGTAGTCAGATGTAGTTAATTGTGATAGAAAATCGTGTGATTTTGTTCGCAAGCCCCGAACGTTCTGGTAGTAACATAACAGATTTTTTGTTATATATATATATTAATAATTTAGAAAAAATAAATAATTTAGATTCAAATATTGAACGCAAAAGAAAAATAATAATAAATCTCTCATCACATCACTGGACTCATTGACACATAATAAAATTAGGTTTACACATAAAGCGACCTTTTGTTTACTATAATAATGGTAGTTAGATAACAATAAATAAACGGAATAATATATTAGAATTGTGTGTACAATAGAAAAAACAATGTAAGTTAGTCATTTTAATTTGGACAGGTCAGACTCACTGCTTATAATTGTGACCCCGGATTTGTCATTCTTTCTCATGAGTATCTTGCATCTTGCAGTCCAAAACCTGAAAATCTATTACGTCTAAGGTCGAATAGTATGAGAATAATCTATAGAGTTGACGACGTTGCTTTTAGAAGCTAGAGACCCAGTATAAAAGTTTACCAGAACATTCCCCCCTGTTCAGTGGGTATAGGAGAGAGAGAGAGAGAGAGAGAGAGAGAGAGAGAGAGAGACCACGTAATACATAACATACATACATAAATATTTACGACTATTATCCCCAAAGCGTTATCCCCTCTCCTTACATCACTTATTTTATTTTGTACTGGCACCTCGAGACCAACCGTTGGGTTATGCAAGAAGTGCCAGACGTCCCTGCGCCAGTAAACCAACTCGCGCAGAAGACCATCTGCATTAGGTCTTGACGCCGAATCAGTGCCGGCCGAAGCGCGCTCTTCATTCGGTACTCGTAAGACTAGCTTAGGAGAGTTTCCCTGTGATCACGTGTAGTTCACTGCCTATTTTCCAGATAGGTAACCGGAGCTTTCGAGCTCGCTCAGTTCTCGTTGCACGAAAGGCACAACTCGCAGTTGCCACTGCTCGGGTCGTCGACTGTAAAATCAACTTCCATGTGTCCACCTTGGTCGCGGAGTAGTAACCACACTCACTTCTCGGAACCCATCCGAGAGCCTAGCCATTTCCCACGTCCTACGCGGCTGGCTAAACCGGAGGCTACGGCATCTAGGGGGCCGCCTCTACTAGGTCTCTAGACTAGTACCGGAGATGTTGACACCAATGTCCAATGAGAACCATCGAACAAAGCTGCCAACTTAAAGGGAAACTCTCGTTCCCCGCAGGACTTTTCGCTTCTGGCCCCACAGAGACCGCTACTAAGCCCCGCTCGCTGTGCACGAGATTGGAAGTCCTGGCACACAATACCAGGACAAACGAATATTCTCAAGCTCTACAGCTAACCACAAGCCACTACGAGTCCAACCCACGTCCGGATCCCGCCGGAGGCGCCGGTCAAGGCACAACCAGCGGGGGCATGAACCGGTACCCCGTAGTACCCCTGAGAGACACAGCCGGACCCGTAGTTCCAGCTGCGATACCCTATCTATAGGGGTCAGTAGATAGGGACAAACAAAGGGTTAGAACATATTTCAGGACACATTTCATGAAACTACAACTGAACATGTGCTCAGCGTGATAGGTAGTAAGTCCATCGCCGCTCTATGCTGTTGTATAATTATGTGTGCAGTCTTTAGTTCGTTAATCGCCTTTTACTACATCCAAAAGAAGAGATGGTGATCATACATATATACGTAATGTAAGAACTACAGTGGAAGAAACAGGTTACTCGGACTGGCTCCCGAGCTGCATAAAACAGTTCCAAGGAACCTGCTGGTCCGTGTCTTTTTCTTAAAGAACCTACACTCTGCTACCACAATGATCCAAACAGACCCTGGACCACCAGGTTAGCGATCAGGGCCTGCTTGAAATTAGCTGCGCTTCGCAGCGTTAATCTTAGTAACTAAATTTAATCCTAAACTCACCGAATGATGAAGGTTGACCTGCCTTGCAACCTGAGGAGAGGACAGAGGTGAGGAAGGAAATAGGATGGTTGCAGCTCAGCTGCTGTGATGGCTCCTGGCCTCTGGCGGCGTTCCCACGCCGGCCGACTCCAAGAGGCTATCCAGATCGCACCGTCCCACTCGCCGAGCAGCCGCCTTCTCTACGATATCGCCGGGAACTGGTTCCCACTAGCCCACCACGCGAGGCTAACAGTGCCTGCTAAACGCGAGACAATGTTCGCAGTATACGCGCTGCCGTCGCGTTTCTTCGTCTGATTAATCACACACAGCAGCCTCCGATGGTTGTTTAGACGGAGATTATTAAGATTTAAGTTGATTTTATGCAATTTCACAACTAATGCACGTGGGCATGTACCGACACACACCGAAACTGAAATCACAACAACGCGACGTGAATTCTGCCGTCAGAAATATAAGCGCGTACAACCCGCGGTTGGTTTTACACCATATCATAAAGTCTGGGCTGTCCCAGCCATGGGGAATCAAAACAGCAAACCGTAAGCGGACCGTTCCGCCATTCCGTCTTCCGAATAGTACCGAACTGAACACGAACGTCAGTGTCAACTGACAGTTTTGTTTTTATATATTTTCTCTGTCTTTGTGGCAGGCAGAGTACCACATGCATACTGCCTTTGGTTTTATTCAGATGGGTTGGTTGTATTCTTTTAGGGAGCCCGTATGCCACACAGCACATTATATTTTCTTTACACAGTACGTTTTCAGGAAAGATATCACTTGGATTGGTTAAGTACTTCTAGTTCCGCTTTATCTTCCTGAGGATGGCGGGACAGCAGTAACTTTAAATCTTGACGCTAAGGATGCCAATACTATCGGATATAGATAGTGGACTGCTCTTAAACTAACGCTCAACAGAAAATGAAGTATTTTGTGGAATTTGACTGCACTAGATTCGATAATTAACTAGCATTTTATTTATTAAAAGATACAGATTACATACATATAATCACGACTATTATCCCCGTAGGGTTATTCAGAGACTACGCAATGAGGACAACAAAAGCAGTCCACTACCATAGTCCACTTTTCACCAAATAGCGACGCTCGGCGTGACAGGTAGTGAGCCCATCGCCACTCTATACTGTTGGATGTATGTGCAGTCTCTAGTCCGTTAGTCGCCTTTTACGACACTCATGGGAAGTTACAGATTATTCATTAAATAACATGCTTAAATTGCAGTACATATTATGAAGTTTCAGAGTTGTTCCAAATTATTTATTGCATGCAAATAATAGGATGTTTCAATTGCGGGATTATATATTTAACAAATACCATGTACCTATGTAAGTTTGAACTACAAAAGAATTCCCGCTTGCAGGGGGTTTGGTATTTACTATTTACTAATTTGAGGTTAACGCTGTCCACTTGCATGAAGTTTACGACGCTACTCAAGACAACAGACTGTAAACCGGAGTGGCACTGACTACGTGTTACGTGTTGTACGGATAATTCGGGCCCACAAAACCTGGATTATTCACGAGAGCGAGTTTCGGAACGTAGCCTGATCTCTGCAGTTTATCACGCAATGGTACATTTTATATGAGTGGGCAGTTTCTTTATACGTCGTAGAACAATAACTAGCATAAATAATATTTAAAATGTTCTACGCACTCAACAACTATCTCGTCCATGAAACCAATATTAAAAAACATACATACATAAATCTGGTTTACAGTCTGTTGTCAGAGGCTAGGCAATGAAGACAGCAAAAGTAGTCCTCTACCATAGTCCACTTTACACTAAATATCGACGATGTGCTCATCTTGACAGGTGGTGAGCCAATCGCCGCTCTATGCTGTTGGATGTATGTTCAGTCTTTATGCCGTTAGTCGCCTTTTACGACACCCAAGGGAAGAGAGGGGGTGGTAGTATTCTTTCACCGCTACGCGACACGATTAATTTGAACTATACCCATCGAAGTTCCCGCAGTACATACATTATACTATTGCTACCCATCTACAACTTTTTAACCATACATGAGTAATAATCTTACTAAATCGGAAAACATTTTCAACATAACGAAACATGAACCGAATCGTCTTGAGAAATTATTGGCTTTCTTCTAAGGTTCACTCAATCATTTTGAGGTGAGGTTGAGATCTACTGCTTGTAGCTAAACAGATAAATACTCGAGTTTAATACGAGAAATCGAGGTATAGCTTCGTAAAACTACTGAAGTAACATTTTTTTCCAGTTGCGTTGAGGAGGAACAAGACCAATTAACATTCCAGTAAAAAACGAAAACAGATTTGAAAAGCATATTTATTATAATTAGAAGAGGTACAAAAACAAAACATTATCGATATCAGCCCTTCAGACAAAGTGATGTTTGATGTACTGTCAAACACAGTCAACCGATAATTAATTAACTAGCTGGCATGGAATGGCGTATTACTTGTATTAAATCTGTATTTGGTTTAGCGAGAAAATGAAGAGTCATGTGTTAGCAAATCTGTATAAATATATTAAATGTATAAAAATAATGGGTATTTTTATTTTTAATGTGAAGTGTCAAGTCAAGTCAAGTCATTATATAAAAAAAAACTCAATTGCCGAAATGTTTGTATGTGCATCACTTCAGAACGGCGCTACCGATTTGGCTGATTCTTCTTTTGTATTGTTCGTAATTGTCAGGACAAGGTTTGTGTGAAAGAAAAGTCACGGGATACAGGGTGTTCACGAACGGGTGGACGAAACGTGGGCGGGTCGCTAGTTTGTCAATAAAAGAAAACAGTAGAACGACATTTTTAAATTATGTTAATATGTCAAACAAAAAAAACTAAAACCTCAGGTTTTAGTTTTTAAAATCCAATGGTATCTTCGGGGGATGTCGTCCTCCATTCATCATTTACCATTTACCATACAACAATCACCTTATTGTCATCTATCACTATCTGATAAATAAAAATGAACAGAATACATTTTTTTTTACAAAATGAGAAAAAACTACATTTAAAAAAAAACAAATATTTGTTTCATTTGAAACATAGAATAGGTATACAAAATAAAGGTTCAAGTTGAATAACTTGTCTAAGTTAAATAACACAATAAAAAGCAATCACGGCGATTATTTACATTCGAATAATAATTCCCATAAAACATAGTATTATCTTACAATCGATTATTGAATTACGTAACAAACGGAACGGGATATTAAATATACAAACGGAAAGATATAAAAATTTTAGGTAGCTATATAAAATAAAGCTTACGACTTCAACATAATATTAATTAATCGCATGATAATACAGAGTCCATGTTTAAAAAAAACATAAACCTGGCAAAATTACTTGTCAAATTAAATAGGTACAGCGAATATTTCAACCGTATTAGAATCGTCCACTGGGCGAAATTCATTAAATTAATTCGGTCCCCGGGCACTAATTGTCTTTTGTATCAATTCCATTCCGGGATTTGAATTTGAATAATATTTCAGGGTATGATTCGCCCCGTGAAGAAGGCACCTGTCTACTTATAAAAATTGTTTTATACAAGAGCCGTGTCATTTTGTTTCTTTTATGAGGCCTGTAAGTCGAACGTAAAGAAAAACATCGTAATGCGGGCTCTTTTCCGTTGAAATAATAAAACAACAAATGAAATCTTATTTCTAATGTTTACGCGATCACTTTTATTCGGATTAAATCTCGAAAAAAGTGTTTAATTTTAAAAGAAATCTTGTCCTTGTTTATTATTATTATTCGGTTATGAATTTTTTTTGGCCGCATGTGGCTTTTAAGCGTAACTAGATTTATGATCGACACGTGAAATTTATAGTTTGTAGGAACCACATGAACTAATACAATATTTGCATCTGTTTATTTAGAGAAACGCTGCTTATTTATAGAAATTATCGGAGTATGATCCATAAATTATAAAAGCTACTTTAATTTGAGGCTGCTTTAATTTAGTTGCTGTCATGACATGCATGGAATTGTTACCTACTAGCGGCCCGCCTGCGATTTCGTCCACATAAACACCCTATATCCCGTGACGAATTTCCACAATTTTTCTTCTTTAACTATAAACTTGTCCTGAAAATTGAAAACAGAACAAAAAAATAATCAGATGCAGCCATTCCGAACTGATTTTTATCTAAATAGCTATGAAAATAACTAAACAGGATAACTCTTACTTCTCAGGCGATGACTTTAAGAACGACAAGTTTTTCATAGTGCGCCAGCCGAATCCGATTGCCGTACCTTTCTACTTAAGAGGAAACTTCAATTGTTAGCGGGAAACCGAAGGGTTGTTCGGCGTGCCCGTTAAATCCGAGCGCTTTGTTTCTTGCCGAATTAAGCCGGAGTCTGTTAGTAGTTGACTGAGGCCCTCTCAAATTTCACCAAGAACTTACACGTAACTTCGCCGTAATTCAACACTGTTGCGTACATGTTGGTGCCATGGTAACAACAAATGGTTAAGGCTTAAACAACTTATCACGGGGACAAAATGGTTTAACTACTCAGGAATTTTCATATTACTCTAACTGTCGGAGGAAATTTATTAATATTGTTTTTATAGTAACTGACTTAAAGATGGTGGAAGAGTAGGAAATGTACGTCCTCTGGTAATCGAATCCTAAACGTCCCTGGGTGACAGACTGCGGCGGTCTAGGCAAATATCACTTTAAGAACGAACGTTTTAAAGTCTAGGAAAGCTCGATATAGCCATTCATTACTACATGGTAAGGTAACCCATCTTTGAATCATCCAATGCGAAAGTACATTAACACTCACGTTCGTTACCCGATATCCAATAACGAAGTACAGTCTCCAACCATAAATTAATTCGAAGTTATGTCGAGCTATTAAATTCGCGCTTCTGCTTTGTTCGAGGTGGAACTAAGTCCGGCTTCTATACAGATAGAGCCTTCTCAAATTTCCCGGCCGGCTGGCACGTAAGTTACTCGCAGTACAGCAGGACATTCATGTCACGACGTGTCTTCTGCAGATAGAAAGTTGCTCTGAGCTTTATTACATTAATTATCTCTACCAAACATGCCGGACAAAAGTTACACAATTCCAATAATAGTGTTAGGTAATATTTCAACCGTATTAGACACAGTGACAGTTAGTTGTCTGTGACAGTATTGTACGCTGTATGTGTTGCAAATGAACGTTTTACCATTTACTTTACCAATCTTTTACCTAACGAAACTTAGTAGTTTAGATTGTCAAATCTGTTAAATTTTATCTATAAAATTTTCATGGCTCATTTAATGAATGGTTGAAACAACCGCAACCTATTCCTCAATAGGTTGCGGAGCATTCAAATATGAAATTTTTGTGACACTGATTATTGTGGTTTTCATTAATATTAAATGATCTAATATCCACCTGGATTTTACATTTTTCATTATTATTATGCTCTTTATTAAATTTAATTGTTAGGCAATTTTTGAACAATATTTTATTATTATTAGTACATATTATAGTTTCAATTGTGTCCCACTGTAGGGCAAGAGCTTCCCTTCCATTCTTCTATATTTAAAGCGATCTTAGGGCAATCCTTTAGGAGAAAGTCCAATTCGTTTCGACATCTCCTTGTCTAATCATTTTAGTTGTAAATTATCTGTCGGTAGACAACCTAACATCCCATTTCCCTAAAATGCACTTTAAATGGCTTGTGTATTTATAAACAATTTGCAGCTACCAATACGTCAAGTACAGGTCTCTAGTCTGACATTATAGCGGAAAAGCGTGCCAGCATAAAAATTTGAAGCTACCCTAGCCTAGGTACCTCTACCATGAGTGACATAGAAGCTACGTTTTTATTAAAAGGTAAATTAATGACATTTACATTCTGAGGCACTAAGGGGATAACACCTCTGTGGCATAGTCATCTCGCTGACCACGTTATGATAGGTACGCGAAAATGTGACGTTGCCGATATTATTTCCTAGATGTTTAGATTAAAAAATAACGATTAACAAGTTTACATGCCGAACGTCATAACTAGCGAGTAAAGTTTGTTCTGCGGAATCAAATCATCCACCTAGACAAGATCGTGGAACTAACTTGTCGCTAGGTTGCGTGATTTGAGTCTGTAGCTTGATCGTATAGCAATAAAAACTCGCACTCGGCGCTCAGTCCACGCAAACCAGTGGTAGGACTACAGGTGCAAGCTGCTTGAACTCGTATTAAACTCGGTGATGTATTACGGTATTCGTTCCGTGCTCACCGCTCGCTATCAATCATTTACAGGAAACATTTTATTCCCGCGTGCTAGAAGTCAAGCGTATCAAATGTGGGTTGAAATAAAAATTCAAAATGTTTACTAAAAATTATGCCATGGACCAGTCTAGTTAGATCCATCATGACTTTTGATACACATGGCATAGGTACATAATGCGCTTTTTATAGGTGACCAAAATTATATCAACATAATATGGTAGGTTTTAATTCTGCGGAGGAATAGATTACACATTCAATTTTAATTACAGTTTTTACTAGTTTTAATATCATATTTCATTTTGACACATTCAACCACAAATGTATGCCTCAAATGAACACTACACTAACTCCAAAATCGTAGGTTTACAGGTGGAGCATTTGAATGAAAAAAGTTGATATAATGTTTATTATATATTTTAGATTTTTTTGTGTGAGTAGGCGATTTACTGTTATTAATAATATTTTAAAATTAATATTTATATTTTAATAATTTTTTAACATCCAAACCAATAAATAATACAAAAATTACATCAGAATCAGAATATCTTCGATTTAGGAACTAATTCGTCAAGCAGAAAGAAAGTTCCAATTGGTCAAGTATGTTTTTACCGCGTCTTTTTGGTTCTGATTTGTCAAGCAATGCAAAAGTAATAATTAGTCAAGTCCCAATTTTGTTTCGATTTGCCAAGCCTTATTTATGTTTCAACTGGTCAAGCCAATGAAAAGTTCTGAATTGTCAAATGTTTTTTTTTTACTTAAACACAATTATTAGTGTATTTGAAGGTATAATTACATAGGTGTGTATTCATATTCCCATTAAAATAATGGTAAGATTATTTCACATTAGTGTCATGCATGATTAATTTACATGTGGGTAAGTTTATTTTCCTTGTGGCGGTTGAATGCATTTTTACTAAGTGGGTAGGTAGTAAACAAGTGCGTTTAATAATTGTCAGTGTAAGGTCTGTAGCAAATCTTGTTTGTTTGTTTTCTGATTTGGTAAAACAAATTGTTTATAAATAAACCGTTTTCAGGATATTATATGAATGGAAAAATAAATAAATTTGCGGAAATGGAAAAAAAAAACTAACGCAGTTCATGTTAAATTTTGCATTAACGATGCATAAAATGTACCACAGAACCGAAATAATCGACCTGATTCATACTAAAGTAGTCTCTAAGTGTATCAAAACACGGTACAAAGTCAAGTGGAGAGCGCGGCCATATTTGTTCGTAGTCTCTAAGTGTATCAAAACACGGTACAAAGTCAAGTGGAGAGCGCGGCCATATTGGCCGCTTGGGGCTTGAGTGTTTAAAATGTTTTTTTAAGTAATTTTTTAGCATTTGACAATTCAGAACTTTTTATTGGCTTGACCAGTTGAAACAAAAATAAGGCTTGGCAAATCGAAACAAAATTGGGACTTGACTAATTATTACTTATGCATTGCTTGACAAATCAGAACCAAAATACGCGGTAAAAACACACTTGACCAATTAGAACTTTCTTTCTGCTTGACGAATTAGTTCCTAAATCATATCTTCATAGCTTAAAACTGTTTAATAACAAGTTGTAATAAATCGTTTTTTTTTAAATATACCTACTTATAATACTAACAGTAATTTTTTTAACGTTTCGTTATCGTCGATACTTAAAATATTTTTCGAAATACTTACAACAAACAATCAACAGTAATTTAACAATTAAAAACTTATTTTAAAAAAAAACTTCTACGCTTAAGACTTCGTTATTATTCGAGTATAAAACATACGAGCTCTTAGAACGACTCGAATTTAGTTTTTCGGCGCGAAATTTCTAATTTTAGGAGCCCGGTTGCGGTCAGTCATCTTTAACATTATTCAAAAATTATGGACAAAACTCCAAACCACTGCTTCAACTACTAACAGGGTTTGCCTTCCACAAAGCTCCGCCTACTTAGCTCTTTGAATATTTTAATAACGGAACATTAAAAATACATTAACAACATGTAGCCCAAACGTTTCCATTCCCCTCATAACTGACTTCTCCATTTGAATACTTATTGTTGAAAAGCTGCCATAAAATGAGACGACACAATTTTATACTCTGTTTTCGCAGAATTAATTCTCAACTTTACCGTTTTGTAATTTTCTGGAGTCATCAGTGCTAAAACGACAAACGACGGAATAAATATGCGGCTCTTTAATTACGCGAAATTTGTATTGTCATGTTGGATTGCGTGGGAATTTTTGTGTTTGATATTAAATTAATTTCATTATTAATTGTTACGGTAAGCACACAATTTGTGTTCCAGCTGCCACCTCCCCGGCGTCAGGTGGGCCTAAGCAAAATGTAAATAGGCCTGATTATTCGTTCTCGACGTTTTGTATTTATTAAAGTCAGCGGGATGAAAGAGCACCTCCTAATTTTCTCCATAATTTCAGCCCTCTCCGAAATCTGGCCCGGACGGGCGGACCGATTTGGGCAGCGCGAGCCGAGCGCGATTTAACTAAACAGCTTTGTACTTTTAAATAACATTTCATTGTGACAATGTATTGAATACTGCTCCATTGTTATGGTAATCACAACTGTCTATACCAGAAAGTGTACTCTATACAGCTCATTCAATATCGGAGACACAACATTATTATCAAAGCTTAGGCCAAATGAATTGACCTCAATAAGAAAATAAAGTAGCAATATTTTATACAGCACAATCATGTTTTTATTACATAGTAGAGGCTTCTGTACTTGTGGTTGAACTTTTTACGAAATGATAACCTACTAACTCTTGCTCGCAGCTTCGCTCAGGTTAATGTAGATGTTGTGTAAAATTTTTGCCCACGCTCTGCCCCGAGCCCATAGACCATAATATAGCCCTTTACCATGACTTTCTGTCAAATCGTTAACTAGTGAAGTGGTATACAAAATTAAGCTTACACAAAATAATATTATTTAGATTTTATTAGTTATTATAGTCCAAATTATTATTCAAATAACTAACAATACAATAAAATTGCTTACCCATTCGTTGAGCCCGGATACGATCTGTGTTTTTTAAAAACAAAGAAAAACATTAGGTCTTGGATGATATTTATTTAGGTATTACTATCGGCATATGGTATATATAACCGAGCTCCACGCTATGACGGATGCGGCAGAAACTTGGCTAAGGAGTCTAACGATATGATCCACGCAGGATCAATTTTGGCGTACTCGATTATAATAATACTTAATAATTATTATTGAGTACGCCACTAGTCTATACAATAATAATAATTATTATTATTATTAGCGGCCCGCCCGCGACTACGTCCGCGTGGACCCAGTACACCGTGATGAATTGAAAAAAAAATCTTTTATGCAAACTTTGTCCTGACAATTACAAACACAACAAAAAAAGAATTAGCCAAAATGGTACAGCCGTTCTGAAGTGACGCGCCTACAAACATTAAGGCAGTTGATTTTTTTTATTAATGTAGACTAGCGGCCCGCCCGCGACTTCGTGACAATTTCTAAAAAAAATCTTTTATACAAACCTTTTCCTTAAAGTTACAAACACAACTAAAAAATAATTAGCCAAATAGGTGCAGCCGTTCTAAAGTGATGCGCGTACAAACATTTGTGACAATTGATTTTTTTAATATATAGATCGATTATTATTAAATTGCACGGGATGGACCCATGTTTATGTAACCTAAAAGTTATAGCGTGAAAACACACTTCTATTTCAAATATCTATATTCTGTTATAAAACGGAAAGGAAATACGATTATGAACGTTCTGTTTTCAATTCGGTTCGTTAGTTTTTGATCTTAAAGTATCAGGGGGGCTGGTTTCAAAACCCGCTAAAACGTTCATTGATCAAAATTTCTCTTAACAGAAAAACAAAATTCTTTGATTTCCTCTCAAGATCTACTAATGATTCCGTAACAAATCCCACTAAAACATGTTTTAAAGCCATTAGGAAAAATTAAATTAGTGTTAAAACCCGCTAAAACACCAGTCTGTCACAATCAAATTCCTTTAGAATGGAATTGGTCAACAGCAAAGCTTTATTTACACGACACGTGACTTTAGAACAAAACGTCGCTATTGGGCGTTTTTGTTTTCGCCGCGAATAAATGTTTTGATTTTTTATAAAAATTTACACATTTATATTTTCTTCGTTTGCGAAAAAGTGACTTTGACGGGTTTTGAAACTAGAACCTTCTAAACAATATGCTTTCATAATGTATTTATGATTTATTAGATATTTTACATTATACTTACGAGTACATCTATGAGATATAAAGAAGCATTTTTTGGATACTTTATCCCAGAATACCAATGCATTCCTCAGGTTTATAGGTTTTAACGAAATATTGATGATTTGCAAAGGGTTTTAGTTTAAATAAGAAACTTATTTGGAAAATAGAAAGTAGAAACATAATTTTAAATAATGAAACTGTTTTTATCTAAACAATAACATGGTGTTTCTGCTAACAAGGAATGTTTTTCAACTTATAAATGTTAAATACATACATATTAAAATCACGACTATCTTCCCCAAAGGGTTAGGACAGCAAAAGCAGCTCTACATTGTCCACTTTTCACCAAATAGCGACTGCACATGTGCTCAGCGTGACAGGTGGTGAGCCCATCGCCGCTTCAAACTTATGGATGTGTGTGCAGTCTTTAGTCCGTTAGTCGCCTTTTACGACACCCAAGGGAAGTGAGGGGGTGGTAGTATTCTTTCACCGCCACGCGACACGGTTTATAAGTACAAACTTTTCGCAACTGAAACATTTAAATTTGCAAAATTGCAAAGTTAATGGTCAAATGAATCGCAGACACTAATAATAATGTTAAGAAATGTAATGTGTTTTTAATATAATAAAAGGTCCGTAATTGTTTCCAAATGTTATGTTTCCGACATTTGATCGTAACGTAAGCAATTACAAACGACTTCTATAATCAATTACCGTTTCATCAATGATTGTTTGTTATTTCACATTCGTTTGCAAGTTCCCTCAACGGCTAAGCCTTTTCAATGATAAGGCCAAAGCTGAAAGCCAGGAACCCCTCAACCACTGAGGAACTATCTTATCTTACCCATATTCGCCGAACTCAGCGACGTAGATGTCAGCACGCTGCTGGCTCTGACGACGTCGTCACTGAAGTTGTGGTTTCGATTCCTGCTAAGGTAAATTTAGAAATAATTGTACTTCTAAATTATCTTGGTTCTGGGTATTGTCTACGCATAAAATGTACTTACGTATATTTCAAAAATAAAAAATAGTGTTGTAATCCGGTTTTATACTTCTTATTAAATAAAACACATACATACATATAATGCCGACTATAATATAATCCCCGAAGGGTTAGCCAGAGACTAGGCAATGAGGACCGCAAAAGCAGTCCTCTGCCATAGTCCACTTTTCACCACATAGCGACTGCACATGTGCTCAGCGTGGCAGGTGGTGAGCCCATCGCTGCTCTATGCTGTTGGATGTATGTGCAATCTTTAGTCCGTTAGTCGCCTTTTACGACACCCAAGGGAAAAGAGGGGATGATAGTTATCTTATAATGAACCGCTACGCGTCATTGCTCATAAAACAAACATACTCGTACATTTAAAAAACACAATAATTAATTATACGCACATTAGTCTATTTAGAAGCTGAGATTCGAATCCGGCCGGCACTTCTAGGTCTGAGACCGATGATTTAACTAGGTACTGTACTAGGCCACATAAGGGATTAAACAAGAGATTGAGAGATCTTAGATCACCTGTGTGTAGGCATTCCCGTAATCGAACCCAGAGGACCACGAGACATTTTTAATTTGGTCTCCCATCCAATGACCAGGCATGGCAAAGTTGCTTAACTTTCAAAATCGCAACCAGAACGGACCTTTTCTTTTTATAAACTGGGTAGTTTCAATCATTTGTTCCATTTAAATGTTCACGTACCTACCCAATAAAAAGCAAATTAAGTTTCTGTTGTAGCTGGAAAAAAATAAATTATTCGCGGCGCACGATAAAAGAAATGAGAAAGGGCGGTTTGTAAGTGGAAACTGCCGATTACATGTGCATCCGGTCTGTTAAAGGCTTTTTGTTTCATCTTTCTTTAGTAAGGGGGTTTGAGTTTCATTGTACCGCTTTATAAATCGAAAAAGAGAAACACTCTACTGCAAAGGATATGTGTACGAAGTAACATTTCAGAACGTTTTCCTTTTCTTATTGTTAGAAAGGAGGTGATAGATAACAATAAATTGAATACAACTTTTTTTTCTCTTTAAATAATGGCTTCGTGCGATCAGCACATTTAGCCAGTGTCAAGATTTTAATAGGAATTTTTTTTTCATTAGTGCATGATAATGAGTGATAATGAACTTTTAATGGTAAATTATTTTCCCCCAAACCCCTCGAGACTCAATAAAGTTGTGGGACTTTATTGAGGTCTCACATGGACTTTTTGAGAGAATTTGAAAAGTGATGTAGCACTGTTTTGTTTTATTTGCTAACACTCTTGCACGTTCACGAACACATAACTGTAAATAATCCACCATTAGTTCACATTAATATTCAACAAAACACGAATTACAGAAAATAAAATAAAACTGCAGACATGACGCTTCACTTTCCCGCCAAGAAGAGTAAAGAGAGTAAAGAGGTTTTATCGGATTGGCTACGCAAAAGCAACTTGCCTGATGTTGCTGATGTCCATGTGCGGTGATGGCCGCTCATCTTCTGTTCTATGCTCATTTGTTTTTTTGTTGTTTATTTAAGTAAGAGCTGGCCACATAGTCGACTTGAGAGCTGTTACCGCCACCCAAGAAAGGACATCCCAATACAGTGGTATCGCAAATGCGTTGCCGGTCTTTGAGGAAAGAATAGGTTCATTCCTTGAAGGTATTTAAATCGTAATGGTCCGGGAATGCTGCCGCTGCTGTAATTGGTTTCATAGAACTGTGGACCCCTTATGTATAAAAATAACACGTTTTACCGAAATAGGTGTTACCTAACCTGACCGTGTCGCGTGACGGTGAAGGAGTACTACCACCCCGTCTCTTCCCTTGGGTACCGTAAAAGGCGACTAACGGACTAAAAACTGCACACACATCCAATAGCATAGAGCGGCGATGGGCTCACCACCGTGAGCACATGTGCAGTCGCTATTGGTGAAAAGTGGATTATGGTAGAGGTCCTTTTACTGTTTTCATTGCCTAGTCTCTGAATAACACATATGGGATAATAGTTTTGATTATATGTATGTAGGTATGTTTCATGTATGTTACCTACTTTTAATACTAAAGCGCTATTATTAGAACTAAATCAATCCTTAGTTTGTCTAGATTATACTGTTAAGGCTGTTAAAGTATGCAGAAAACTGCTTCTACATGTCGCTTTATTCAAAGTAAGAATTAAGTATTGTTGTGGCAATCTTGCCATTATTTAGAAAACGACTAACTACATAACGAGAGAATTTGTGCAGCATTTATTTGAATGATTATATAAAAGAAAAGGTGTTAGTAGATACTTAGGTACTGCTATAATACGACAACAATCGGGAGCTTCCAAAGCACGAGCTCGAGATATTGTAATTTGATCACCCATCTAATATCCTGATTTTGCGCAACTACGAGTAGAAAGAGCTAGTCACTATGACATATTGCTGTTTTATAAACATAGGTAATATTACAAACAAGTGCGGTAAAAAACATGAAGCAAAAGCCATTTAATGAATCTCTTTAATTTCTCCTCTTTTCTACCAGAGAACTAGTTTTAAAAATCGATATGTATCGTCATTCTCAATATAAAAACGTTCTACTGTTGTGCACAAAACTTCCTACATGGGCAACAGTACATACAGATATTAAGCCTTAAGCCACCACGCTGGCATTTTACTTAAAAAAAAAAGATTATTATTAATGTGCGTTTAACATATCCTACTAATATTATAAACGCGAATGTTTGTAAGAATGTATGGATATTTGTTACTGTTTCACGTAAAAATGGATTTGGATGAAATTCGGCATACAGATAGTTTATAACCTGGATTAACACATAGAATGCTTTTTATCCAGATATTCCTACGGAAACGTATGGATGAATGTTTGTTACTCTTTCACGTAAAAACTACTGAATGGATTTGGATGAAATTCGGCATACAGATAGTTTATAACCTGGATTAACTTATAGGATACTTTTTATCCCGATATTCCTACGGGAACGGGAACTACGCCGGTGAAACCGCGAGCGGCCGCTTGTTAATAATAGTCCTGTTAACCCATCCTGTTAATCTAAAATAACTGTGTAGGTGTGGGTTCAGTAGTCTAACGGAGCTATGGGGATTGAACCACGATTTCTCGCATTCAACCCGAGCATCTATCTGCTCGGCTACCGACGCCTCAACTAACGGTTTCATCATCACCATCAGCCTATAAACATCCCACTGCTGGGCACTGGCCTCCCACGTGGACAATGTACGAGGGGATAGTGGGCCATAACACACCACGCCTGGCCCGATGCGGTTTGGTGGGTTTTAACGACTGTCATCTTACGACAACAACCGGGACCAACGGCTCAACGTGCCTTCCATAGCACGGAGGAGCTCGAGATGTTTTAAATTTGGTTACCCATCCAGCGACCAGGCATTGCGTAAGTTGCTTAACGGGCAAGTCCGCAAGCCGAACGCGCTAGCCGCTGCGCCATCGAGCTCCTCTCTAACTATCGGTTTACTGACCCTTAAATAAGAACAGTGTGTTCTGTGAATGTAAATTACATGAAGGCCCATGTTAGACTAACATACCTTACAGACGTTATAATTATTTATTATGTAGGTTTATCGAAAACAATGTCCTAACATAATCTCGTTCAACTGAACTTTAACTTCAGAACTGTGCCGAGAAAAGGTTTCCTTTGCATATGTTGTCGAAGGAGGTTATACGAGTATGGCAAGGAGGCCGTGCTCCCGGACACGGCTGTAATTGGCGGCTTCCACATCCTGTCGGGCTGCCCCGAGCCGTGCCTTTATTGTGGCAAATCATTTTATTCCTTTGCCACCGCAAATATACGGGTCATGTGTTTATGTCGGCAGCTTGCTTCACAAATCAATGTTAGTCGTACAAGTATCATCATCCTAACTAATAAGTATAGTAAATACGAAAGTATGTTTGATTTTGATGAATTTTGGTCATATAGAGATATATGGAGCTCTGAAGAAGAAAAAGAGCGAATACGCGGGTAAAAGTTATTGTTGTACTTTGTTGTAATTGGTATAGATTATTTAATTTCGTTGCATGTCTATATTTTATTTTAAGCACGTCAGATTAAAATCTTATATATATTGCTAACGTGACTTCTTTCGCGTAAAAACGAGTTTGCCTTGAACTTACGCAATTTTATTTTCTTTTTGTATTTTATTTTTTGTTTGTCGTGAAACTGATTAATTGAATTTTCGAAATTTTCTCAGTATTCGTTTAGACTTCTTCAGAGATTTGCTTGTTTTTGTTTCTTGGCCTTGGCATAAATAGGTTAACTAGAAAATTTTATTTAAACGCTGTAGGTTTCCCAAAATCAAAAAAATAATAAACTGATAGGTATGTAATTTTTTTATTTTTCAATAGCGGTTTTCAGATGAGTATCCTTGAATTTCGTCCCAGCTTGAAGTTTACTGGCACATGGACATGATTTTTGTTCATCTATTATTTATCAACATAAGCCATGATCTACTTATCTTACAAGAGGGGGTTAAAGTTACTCGTGTCCGTAGGTTTACCCTTGAGACCCTACACGTGACCCCTGGGTGGTGCTAAATGAGTGACACTGACTGCACTGGTAGAGCTACGCTGCGTTGCAGCATGCATGGGCCGGCTCGCCCGGCGTAATACCACCCTTTCACGAATATCCGGCGTGAAATAATGGTACTTGGTGCTGTTGTGTTTCGTCCGGCCAGCGAGGGTTCCGGAGGCCCATCTCACAATTCCTATCCATTCCTTAACCTATCTCTTCCTTAAAGGCCGGCAACGCGCCTGTGATTCCTCTGGTTTTGCGGGTGGGTGTCCATGGGCGGCGGTGATTACTCTCCATCAGGTGACCTGCCTGCTCGTTTGCCTGTTTCTTTTATAAAAAAGGTAGTTTAGTTAAAAAACAAGAGTTTAGATTTCTGACCTCTGCAAAATCGCATTATTTGCGGAATCTTATTAGGTTACAACAATCAAAGTGCTATTAACGTTGGTTATCAAATAGTAATAATGGCCAAAGTTATAGGTACCTAGGCTTCATATTTCATCTGAAAGTTTTGAAATTAACAAACAACTAGAAGCTATAACTTAGCAAACTATCATGGTCACTCACATTAGCGTAAATACTAACGGGAATATTATAACTTACTTTTTGTTTTTATTATTCAATATCCTATAGGTACTTTGATTCCAGGGGTAAGATTGGATACGGCTATAGATAGACTCTAAAGTAGCTGCTTTAAAATGGGTTCCTAGCATTCTAGGCGTCTCTAATGCGACTACTTCCAGAATAATGCCGTAGGTTTTTACATGTAGAAGACAACTATCAACGTAATCCCATTTGAAGGCTCCATGTTTTATAGGTTTCCTTATGAGCATTGCTGTTTGTGACTTTCTTATGTATACAAACCTATTAGTTATCATCATCAGCCTCAAACATCCTCAGGCTTTCATGGGCAAAACCCACTACACTCACTTAATGCGGTTGTTATCTGCTAACGTTACAGCATCTGATGTTTTTAAGGAAAAGCAAGCGGCGATGGCATACTAGAGAAGCAGATACTGTCATGGCAACAAGACGACAACGACAACGCTGCTCAAATATCTCGAGCGATTGTATCCAATTAAAAATTTAAAATGTATTCAAAAATGATTCAGAATAGACATACAACTTTGCTATAAGGAAATACATAGGTTTACTTGTGTTTTTTGATATACATTATTATTATTTTATATTGACATTATAGCGGCCCGCCCGCGTCTTCGTCCACGCTAACTTAGAAAGACCGTCATAGTTGAGCCATTTGAAAAAATATCTATTAAATATAAACAAAAACCATCCTCAGGTAACGTTCTATCTTTTAGTAAAAACCGCATAAAAATCCATTGCGTGGGTTAGGAGAATAGTGCGGTGCCACAGACAGAGGAAAACAGCGACATGTAGTGATGATGATGATGATACATGAGAGTTCCAACCGAAACACTAGAGCACGAAACGTCAGCATAGAATGAGTGTGAAAAGTAAAAAAGTCGTTAAAATCCGTATTGGGCCAGCGTGGTTGGTAATAACCAATCTCCTCGCGTGCCATTTAATTCCATGTGGGAAGGTCTGTGCCCATCTGTGAGCAGGCTGATGATGGTGATGTAAAATAAACGCTATTAGATCCGCGTAAAGTTTATTATTTCAATTTATAGCTTTCAGGTAAAATTTTAACATACATAGCATACATACATAAATTCACGACTATTATTCCCGAAGGATTAGTCAGAGACTAAGCAATGAGGACAGCAAAAGCAGTCCTCTACCATAGTTCACTTTTCACCAAATAGCGACTGCACATGTGCTCAGCGTGACAGGTGGTGAGCCCATGCATCGCCGCTCTATGCTGTTGGTAGTATGTGCAGTCTTTATTCCGTTAGTCGCCTTTTACGACACCCAAGGGAAGAGAGGGGATGGTAGTATTCTTTCACTGCTACGCTAAACGGTTAAACTTTAAAAACATTATAAAAACCTTATTATCATAGACCGTAATTCATGCTAAAATTAAAATAAAATTTACATACTTATACATAGTGCACATAATAACTAACATAATTCAGCAAACCTAACATCAAATTGAAAATTTCAACCATACAAATTGTTCCTATTACCTACTTTTTGTTGACGATACATCCCAGTTTCCCTTTGAAAGAGCTACACCAGCGTACAGGATTCCGAATCAATAGCTATTCATATGCGGGACTCGGTCGCTTATGTAAACACAACTGGAGAAGCTTGGGAGCTCTTTGATAAATCTGAATATTTTTCAAAACGACACTGCTGCGACGTCAGCGCCGATATCTCGGGCTGCGGGTGCCGCAGTAAATTTGTCTCACATGCCGGCAACGTCTCTTAGTGTTATTACGATTTGCTTCTGAATCAATATAGATGAGATAGATTTCTAGAACTTCATTTTTGATGTGTTTTATGCGATAATAACGCTGAAGAAAAAAAAAAAGAAGGAATGAAGCAAAGGATCTGTGTCTCCTGACACAGTTCCTTTGCTTCATTTGCTTATATTTGCTTAAACATTTGCTTTGCTTATTTATGAAATATTTGCTTCGTAGCAAATGGAAAGCTTTGGTCTTTGCGTACGCCTCTGGGAAACCAGCGTGACGTATTAATTAACTAAAATTAAAATAATAAAATTAAATTTGTTTACGTTCACACATAACTAGACCAAGATGAGTATATTCTTTTTAAACTCGTTAATATGGTAAGAAAACGGATAAATATACATAAACTTAGAAAAAACACCCAGACTCGAAATCAATTTAGAAAAACAGTTTCAGTCTCTAAATTGATCCGACCGAAAATTGAACCCGGGACCTAAGAGATGGCGCGACGCCAGACCCCGGCGTGCTAACCACTTGACCACGGAGGTCGTCAAATATGTATGTATGATAATACTAAATATTGTGAAATGTTAAGGGAAAAAACCAGCCAAGTGCGAGTCGGACTCGCGCACGAAGGGTTCCGTACCATTATCTATAAAACTTTGATCTATGTATTAATAATAGTGTATTTTTTTTAATTAATTAATTTATGACGTTTTAAAAAATTACTTACTAGATCTCGTTCAAACCAATTTTCGGTGGAAGTTTGCATGGTAATGTACATCATATATATTTTTTAGTTTTATCATTTTCTTATTTTAGAAGTTACAAGGGGGGGGGGGGACAAATTTTACCACTTTGGAAGTGTCACTCGCGCAAACTATTAAGTTTAGAAAAAAATGATTTTAAAAACCTCAATATTATTTTTGAAGGCCTGTCCATAAATAGCCCACACGTATGGGGTTGAAAAAAAAATTTTTTGAGTTTCAGTTCTAGGTATGGGGAACCCCCAAAATTTATTGGACGAATCCATAAGGGTTCCGTTTTTTGCCATTTGGCTACGGAACCCTAAAAAGGGTCACCTTATGTGGGACTTAGGTGGTAGGAGAGTTCTATTTTATTAAGATTTACGGTATTTCACTGACTACTCTTTGGGAGCTTTTTTACGTTGTGTTATGTTGTTAATTCACCAAATTATTGTGCGTAGCAGTGCGCTCTTTAGCTCTTTAGTTTTAGTGTAGGTTCTACGGAAGACCAGCGTCGTGTCATTACTGAGATGCTACGACACAATGTTGAGTAGATGCCTTTTCAGTGTTATGTAATATTGTTATTTGTAATTTTTAAGTATGTTTTTTTTATGATGCCGAATAAATTGATTTCTATTCTATTCTAATAAAATCTTGTAATGAGTTTCAATATTTATGAATGAGTAAATAATCACGGTGTAACATTATTGTAATGGCGATAGACTTAAATAAAATGGTGCTAGCTAGCCACTAGCCAGGCGGACTTAAATAAATGGTCCGTAATTGTTTCTTATTCTTATGATTCCAGACATATTTAATCCTAACTTAAGCAATTACAAACGACTTCTATAATCACTTGCCGTTTCATCAATGATTGTTTGTTATTTCACTTTCGTTTGTAAGTTCTCCTTAACGGCTTAGCCTTTTCTCTTTATCGCACATGATAGTATATCAATGATACGGCCAAAGCTGAAAGCCGGGAATCCTCAACTACTGAGGAATTATCCTATCTTATCTATATTCGACGAAGTCAGCGATTGAGATGTCAACTGGAGCTGGCTCCGACGACGTCGTTACTGAAGTTTTGGTTTCGATTCCTGCTAAGGTAAATTTAGAAATAATTGTATTTCTAAAGGGTCTTGGTTCTGTGTATTTTCTACGCATAAAATGTACTTACGTATGTTTCAAAAATAAAAATTAGTGTTGTAATCCGTTTTTTTTACTTCTTATTAATTAAAACACATACATACATATAATCACGATATTATCCCCGAAGGGTTAGTCAGATACTACGCAATGAGGACCGCAAAAGCCGTCCTCTCCCATAGTCCAGTTTTCACCAAATAGTGACTGCACATATGCTCAGCGTGACAGGTGGTGAGCCCATCGCCGCTCTATGCAGTTG
Organism: Scoparia ambigualis; assembly: GCA_963921215.1. NCBI lineage: Eukaryota > Metazoa > Arthropoda > Insecta > Lepidoptera > Crambidae > Scoparia > Scoparia ambigualis. The sequence continues at coordinate 23,499,328 of OY992505.1, read as the reverse complement.
GATGTATGTGAAGTCTTTAGTCCCTTAGTCGCCTTTTACGACACCCAAGGGAAGAGAGGGGATGGTAGCAATCTTAATTCTTAACATTAATCAATAGCTAACCCGTAAATCATATTAAGGTGATATCAAATTGAAGTGACTGACTTGTTGTAGTTACATTTTCACATGAAAGTGAGGCATTTTTTGATTAATCTTTGAAAAAGTAGGGAATTGAAAAACCAACACCTAAAGCATTCAATTTAAAAATATAAATTACAAAAAAGCCAGTCGTAGTAGCTACCTACTAATTAAAAAGTGAATTAAAACGTAGCAAAGCAAACACGAGACGGGCGTAGTTTCACATTACCCGTGGGACATTTAAGAGAAATTACTTTTCTAAGAATATTACCCGCAACCCCCGGCGTCCGACTCGCCCTTTTATTTCTCACAAAGACCTGTGGATTTCAAAGTGGGGGGAGGGCGGTCCATAGCACATCTTTCAAAAGTTTACTCCTTTCATATCTCCGCTTCAATTTCGCAGTGCAATTTATATGCACTTTGTAGCGGTGGCCGCTCAAAAGCACCTCGCCGCAGCGTTTATTCGCGCAGAGTGCCACTGTTAAACGCCCGTTTTTTCTGCTGAAGAAGAGTCTTGATGACGCCGTTCATAGTTAATGAGCAGCCAGTATCCGGGTGTTACGCCGCAAATTGCCCGCTCTTTAAAGGTCCGCGTTTGCCAACTCGACAGCGGCTGTTTTAGCGTGAAAGAAGCTTCCGAGCATGGGTTATTGTTCGACGTCGAAATTACTTCCTTTCAGTAGTTCACGTAACGAACGGCGCGCGAGTCGTGGCGGCCGCGAACCAATCTCTTTTAACGCAACGCAGAATGATATGGGCATCAATGCTCAGAGCTTTCAGGTAATAGCCCGTTTTGTGATACTGAGTAGCTCTTGCCCTAACGTGTGTCAGCAAGCTCCTTCAGCGCGGTTGTAATTACACTTGCTTCAGTAGAAAAGGAGAATAAAACTTGGTTGAAGACGTTTCATAGACAATAAGTTACAGTAGGTTCCTATTTTCATTAAAGGTGTTGAACCTTACCTCTTTAACGGTCTTTAACTAAACACCAGTTTAAGGTGTTTTTGACACTAGACCAACTGTTATGATTTATGATACTATAGCGACTTATTTATATAAGTTGGTGGCAGTGACGTGGACTCAAAGCAAGTCTTACTACAAACCGCGTACATAATTATACCTCCGTTGATAAATCGAAACCGCGACCAGAGTTTGAAACTGGTGTGGTAGTCATAAAAAGGTAGCAACAAAGTATTTATATAAACTGAGTAATACGATGGTGTTTAATAATTTGAACAGAACGTAAGAACGGATTTAATGTCAAATCACACTCGCACTCAAATTGTAAATGGCAGAATCCTAAGAAATAAGTAAAAAAGCAAGACGGTTTCGTTGTGTTTAAAACCAGAAATGAACTGCAAAACTGCAATGGCCAGAGTATAGAAAAAAGAAACTGTCAGGTGTCAATGTCATGTACGGTCTTGACGTTGACATACGGTAAAAAGTGTCATCTCCTTCTCCTAGGGCGGCGACGCGAGCTAAGCATCGGACCAGTCGGTAAGTAGGTACCCTAGGTTAATAGTGTCCGTGGTAGGAATTAGTTTATAAGTCTTTAAACGCTGCGAATCGCAGCTGCTTCAGGCAAGCCCTGATCGGAGACCAGAAGATCCAGGGTTTGTCTGAAACAATCTTCGTATTTGACTTAGTGTTTTGGACAATATCGTAGCAATCAACTATTAATACTGTCAGAGTCTTTAGTACACAAAATTCAGCTAGTCTAGATAGTTTTTGTCAATACAAATACTCACTTAAGATCCTAGATACGACTTAGCTTTCTTTGTCTTTAAAGAACCATAGGGGATTTTGTATGAACCCTGTCCCCACCCTACAACAGTCAAGGGATAAGTGTCAATTTGTTCATTGGGACTCAAAGAAGCCTAAAGTACCTGTGTTAGTTGCAAAAATATTGGGTTTATTTATAATTAAAAAAAACTTTTATTGTTTTCTTGCTTTAGTGAGAGTTGCTTGAGTGTGTCATGCTCTCTCAAAGTGTCTCAGCGGTGGTGGCATGTGCGTCGGGTCGTTACGTTCCCTAAAACATGTTTGAGCGAATCGCTGGCTGATTCAAATGTCATGCTCGTGAACGGGTGCCGCAAGGGGTGCCGCCTGTGGAGGCTGGTCTGTTCTTGCAATATTATTTTAAATTGTTAGAAATTCTGTTTAAGCGATTTCCGTGTATAGATAGAAGCGAAATATCAGTAAAAAAACATTGTACATACACATTGAGTCACTTCTTATATAATATAAGTTTCAAATAATGTATTTATACTAAAGTACATTTATATACGCTTTTATTTTACATTTTATGGTCTATTTACAAGCTCCGTGGTCACAAAGAGAGTAGTGCCTTAGCCTCTTTCAAAGTATTTGCAGTGTAAGCTTTGCCTCGACTTTAGTATCATGTTTTATAATTTTAATTACAAATTAAAAATGCTAACGAGTCATAGTTTGCGTAACTTCGTCCACGGCTACTACTTTAGAGATTTGTGTCTACATAAATAATAAAACACACGTACATTATACATAGCAAACAAGCAGTCCCTAAATCAAATTAGAAACACACTTTTTTCTAAATTGATTTGACCGATAATTTAACTCGGGACGTACCACCAACCGTCAGAATTTTGAATAGGATGCGATCAGATGGCGACCGTAACACTCCTTCTGCCGTCACGCAATCCACTGTCATTCCATTCACATCACCCGCCATCCATCAAGGATGGATGGCGGGTGATGTCTACTACTGTGCGTTTTTCACGAATTTCTTGCCTCAACCATCACTGTTGTGGAACCAGCTCTCGGCGGCGGTATTTCCGTACCGTTACGACTTAGGTACGAGTATCAAGAAACGAGCCCATTCCTTCCTTAAAGGCTGGCAACGAGTCTGCGATTCCTCTGGTTTTGCGGGTTTTCATGGGCGGCGGTGATTACTCTCCATCAGGTGACCAGCCTGTTCGTTTGCCTTCTTCTTTTATAAAAAAAACGCATAGTTTTGAGTTGTGTGTCAGATTCAGTAAAATTATAGTAAAAGTACAGCTTGTCTACTGTCCCACTGCAGGGCTAAGTCCTCCATCATTGAAATCAAGTCATCGCTACAATTGGCTACTTGATAGTTTTCGAAAAAGTATTTTAAAAATTGCAAACGCTTATTTTATACCCCGTACAATATTTTCTTTCTCGAAAAAGCTTTATTTATTTGAAAAAAAAACATATTTTTCTTTATTTATTTAAAATTTTGTGCGAAAACGGTTGATCACGTGACATATTGCTCTGTGACGTCACATGTCAATAAATAAAGAATTTTATCATGAAACCTGACAGATAGTTTTTGATAATTTTGTAAAATGTGACGTCACATGAAGCTCAATCATGGCCGCCCGTGTTTCGAGTCTTGTAATCCACAGACAAAAAAACGAAAATTTATTTTGTAAAAATAAATTATTTACAAATTATCTTGATTAAAAAAACTATTGGATAATTATCGTTAAATCATCAACTACCATTTCCGACATATTTCATGTTTTATTGTTACAACTATCAAATAGCCAATTGATATTGGATTAACCACCTCGCTTGCCAAATGCGGGTTGGTGATCATAAACCCGGGCTTTGCATCGGAAAATCCGGAAACACACTTCACCCGACCTGGGAATTGAACCCGGGACCTCCAGAAATCGAGCCGAGCGCAAGACTCAGCTATCGAGACGATAATAGCATAAAAAAATCTTTATGCAATTTCATAGGTCTGATTGTCTGATTTATTAAGAATGATTCTGTATTAGGTAGGACATTGTGTTCATAGGACGTTTTACTTAAATGTCCTCTCGATACGAAAGGTAAATAAACACTAGGTACTTAAAATCACATTAAAAAGCATTTTTGTTACTGACTGTATCTCATTACATTTAACGTTTTTTGGGATTCGTTTTCTATACGTCAGGAATAGAAAATTTATCACGAATACAAAAAAATACCATTGGTATTAGTTTTTGGTATTAGAAAGGAATAGATCGAAATACGAGTAGTACCGTGACTTCGAGACCGCTTCTGTTATGATCTCTATTTGACGACCTCCGTGGTCGAGTGGTTAGCACGCCGGGTCTGGCGTCGCGCCATCCCTGAGGTCCCGGGTTCAATTCCGGGTAGGGTCAATATAGAGAAATACTGTTTTTCTATATTGATTTCGGGTCTGGGTGTTTTTTCTATGTTTATGTATATTTATCCGTTATCTTACCATATTAACGAGTTTCAAAAGAATACTGTACCCCAAGCACGAACCATTATGGTACTAGTTAAAGTAATCGTAATCGTATTATTTTGTATGAAAACCATAAAGTTACTAAACCTTTTTCATACAAAATAATACGATTACGAGTACCTTAAGTAGTACCATAATGGTTCGTGCTTGGGGTAATGTTCTTGGTCTAGATAATTGGTGTGAGCGTAAAACAAAATTAATTAATATTTTTTATTTAATCTCTATTCAAATGGACTCGCAAAAAGGATTTAATACGTACTAGCTGTTGCCCGCGACTTCGTCCGCGTTTCCGTCGTTTTTCGTTAAAAAAAGTAGCCTATGTCCTTCCTCACGGTTCAGTGGTTTTGATGTAACAGACAGATTAACTTTCGTATTTTAGTAGGGAAATATAATATGTCAATCTACAATACTGTTGAAAAATACCGCAATACAGAACCGTACAATATTATTGTTAATAGCTGTGCCCGCGACTCCGTCAGCGTGTAACTCCTTGTGTGTTATTAAGTTAATGTATTGGTAATATTGTTTAAATCACGTCACATAGAACGACAATACTTTAGCGCAAAGCTTCCGGGTAAACTATGTTGAAAGTTGACCCGTCCGGCACGTGAACATAAAGATTTCTGAACTGCTAACCCGGGAAAGAGCGACGTACAAACTGACCATGCGAGAAACAACTGACACCGAGATCTACTCCAGCAACACGAAAAGTCTGCCCTTGAGCCTTATTAATTGTCATTGCATAACACACCAATACTGGGAATTGCGTTCTTTTAAATTGGAATGGAAAATTATTTGGTATTATGGGAATTCTGGGAATAAAGACGGTTTCTCCTGCACCGCAACCTGTTAAAATTTAAGCCTCGATTATATATTGTTGCAACTGGGTTACTTTTAGACGAGTTCCATTGCAAAGTTGTGGTGGTCTTAAATTTCAAGATTTGAGACGCCCGTGATGTAGCTCGTCTCGCTCTGTCAGCTGCTAATCGCATCTCTCTCTCGGGAGAGCTTTCATTGGCTCGAGATGTTGAGGCACTAACTCTCATAGAGTTTAACCGATGTGCTCTTTCCTCTGCCGATTCTTGAGAACGCCTATTTCTCATTCTCTTAGCTTCTCTCGAATTTCGAGATAAAGATAATCGTTTTTTAGGTAGCATTGATGCAAGCAAAAACGTAAATGAAAATAAAACTAATATAAAAAAATGAACGTAAATTAGCCAAAACTTACCTATTGGTATCTAAAAATCTATGCGTACCTACTACTACTTCACCTAAAAAGAAATAAAATGTAAACTATTAATAATTTGTAATTTGAACGAATATTTAAACACTACCAAAATAACTAATACCTATTTTATAAAATAACAACAAAAGGAATCCATCGGTATCTAAAAATCTATGCATACCTACTACTACTTCACCTAAAAAGAAATAAAATGTAAACTATTAATAATTTGTAATTTGAACGAATATACCAAAATAACTAATAAGGTCAATGTGGGGAAGTCCGGCATACTTTTCTAAAATTTAAGTTTAACATAACTTATTGAATCGAGATACGCTATATAAAGTAACTTGTGTCGTCGGAAATTATAGGTAATATATTTATTTACTTATATTGGTCTAAAAATCACATGAATTGCTATAATCTTTAGATTTATATGATATTTTTTAAAACTTGGCGTGTAGACGGACTTCCCGTGAGTTTAAGGTAAGTCCGTCTAGTAGCAATATAACCAAAACTTGTGACGCAATATGTTTGAAAACAGTTTGTAGCAGTGATGTACAACTGGCGTTGAAATGTGTGTTTTATGAATTCGTCCACAAGGTTTAAATTTCAATGATAATTTACTTTATTTCATTTTAAGGCAAGTCCGGCATATCTTTGGTGACAGTCACTATCTACCGACCTCAATAGATAGGGTATCGCAACTGGAACTACGGGTCCGGTTGTGTTTTCAGAGGTACTACGGGGTTCCGGTTCTAGCCCCCCGCTGGTCGTGCCTTTAACCAGGCGCCTCCGGCGGGATCCGGACATGGGTTGGACTCGTAGTGGCATGTGGTTAGCTGTAGAGCTTGGGAATGTTCGTTTGTCCTGGTATTGTGTGCCAGGACTTCCAAACTCGTGCACAGCGAGCGGGGCCTAGTAGCGGTCTCTGAGGGGCCAGAAGCGAAAAGTCCTGCGGGGAACGTGAGTTTCCCTTATAGTTGGCAGCTTTGTCCGGTGGTTTTCATTGGACATTGGTGTTGACATCTCCGGTACTAGTCTGGATAACTAGTAGAGACGGCCTCCTAGATGCCGTAGGTCTCCGGTCCAGCCAGCCGCGTAGGACGTGGGAACTGGCTAGGCTCCCGGATGGGTTCCGAGAAGTGAGTGTGCTTACTACTCCGCTACCAAGGTGGACACTTGGGAGTCGACTTTAGAGTCGACGACCCTAGCAGTGGCAACTGCGAGTTGTGCCCTTCGTGCAACGAGAAGTGAGCGAGCTCGACAGCTCCGGCTACCTATCTGGACAATAGGCAGTGAACTACACGTGTTCACGGGGATACTCTCCCGAGACACTAGTCTTATGAGTACCGAATGAAGAGCGCGCTGCGGCGGGCACTAATTTGGCGTCAAGACCTAACGTTGGTGGTCTCCTGCGCGAGTGTTCTACTGGCGCAGGGACGTCTGGCACTTCTTGCATAACCTAACGGTTGGTCTCGAGGTGCCAGTACAAATAAACTTAGTGAATTAAGGAGAGGGGATATCTTTGGTGACAGTGGTTGCAAACATTTTTAATAAAATAGCAACGAATTTCCTTTTTTGTAAAAAAAATACTAAGTAAAAACATAAATCATTATTTCGTATTGAACATTATAAGTAGTGCTGCAAAATGAACAAATACCTTCCCTCATTATCATTTAAGGGGTCAGAAATTGTTTAACTATATTCTTTGCACACATGTCAACTTTCTTTGGTTTTTTAATAAAAATCAACATTTGTATTTTCTTTGTTTAAGTATTTGTTCCTTGTACGCCGCCGTTTTGAGCTAAAAAACAAAGAAATTTGACAGGTATACTAAAAGATTCCAACCCGTATTAGACATTAGCAGGTTGCAGGACTTAGAAAAATTTCGAGCAAAAATTTACTTTTTTTTCACAAACCGCCGAAAAACACTGCCATCAGAAAGAGATAGAAAAAGTTTTAAAAAATTGTAAAAAAAAACTTAAATTTTTTTTTGTTGAGTTTATATGGAGCCGACACTTTAAAAAATTTGTATGACTTAGAAACATTTATGTATGACTGCCCTACTCATGCAGGTAATTTAAGACAATCGCGAAGCGCAGCGTAGCGATTGTTTTAAATTACCGCATTAGACAACAGAAATCTAGCTCCATACAAAAATTATTTTTTGAAATATTTTTTTTCCTAAAAAAAATACTTTTTTTTATATTGTTTTCTGAGGTTTAAGCGAGCACTACACATTGAAATAAAACACTTTTTTACATATTAACTCGCTGTGTCCACCTGTCTCCCTGTGACCACGGACCCTGTAAAGGGTTTGAAACGTCAGGATAATATAAAAACTTTTTTTTTTAATTTTTCCATCTCTTCCCGAAAGCAATATCTCTCGTCAGATTGTAAAAAAAAAATAGAGTATTTTTTATGCACCCCCTTTGCGACACCCGGACCGAATTGTCTAAAATTGCCTGTTTTAAAGAGATATAGAGATACCTTAGATAGATAAATAGATTAGGTAGATACTTAAGTAGGTACATAATATATTTATTAATAAGGAAAAATAATAAATGACAAAATTCAGAAATGTGAAAACCTGAAAAAAGCTTTCTTAGCAACTCATTTCAAGATCTGCTTAAGACAACTAAAATTTTCTATCCTAGTCTATAACAGTAATGATAGTCCCGCCACTGAGCATTCCTCACCTGCTAATTGTCTTGTAGCCAGACAGACAATACAGCTTGAATATAAATAGGTACCTAATGATAGTTTTCGTTGCGCGACTACTTTTAAGTAGTAGCTAGCAAATACAAAGAATCGTATAGTAACATAAAATACGTGCAGCTGAAAAGGTTGACAATATCTGCAATCGAGGCAAGACCTGCATATGACGGACTTTCCTTATGCATGTAGACGGACTTCCCAACTATTACATTTTGAGTTTAGACATTTGTTGCAGGTAATAATTACGAAACTCAAAACTCAAAACAAATTAATATAATGAATTCATCACCAGAAATAAGTATGTGGATCTCTAAATGACTTACGTAATCAAGGAAACTCCTAAAATTCCTTTGATTTTCTACATTTTTTTTTGTTTTTTGAAGAGACGTTACACTGCAACTTCAAGTACACAACGCGAAAAAAAATGGTCTACCGATTTCTTTCGACCTAATGATGTTAGCGACATCTATGATTCTCAGTTCGAACTAGCTCCGTGATACTGTTTTACCGACCGAGGCATAAGAACCTAGCCGTTCAAATATGCAAGTTATTGCCGCTAGACGGGCTTACCTCCTAGACGGACTTCCCCACATTGACCCTATTTTATAAAATAACAACAAAAGGAATCTAAAAATAAATTATCAATGACTAAAATATATAAGTCGTTCGGCGACAAAGTGAACTACAAGTTTCCTGTTAAAGTTGTTGGTGCTCCTTAATTTAGTCGCGTTATGAACTTGCATCGCAGGGTATTTCATTATTATATTCAATGTTAGTTACCTACTTAATTGTAAATGTATTTAGTGATACCTCTCTTTGCTAGAAAATTGTTACGTCACTGTCACTCAGTAGTGACACTCTTCAACAACGTACTTTTAAAAAATATATATATTTGTTCCTTTTTTTTATATATTTGTTCCATGAAGGAACAGGCTAAGGTCTGAGCCATACTGCCTAGTCATTAGTTTTTTATTTGTTTTTTCCCTTGATGATAATGAGTGATGATTAAGATGAATGATAAATGATGTTCCCCAAACCCCTAGAGTCCTCAGTAAAGATGTAGGACTTTACTGAGGTCTCACGCGGACAACTTGAGAGAATTTGAAAAGTGATGTTGCACTGTTTTGTTTCGTTTGCCAACACTCATGCACGTTCACAAACACTTAACGGTTAATAATCCACTATTATTTCACATTAATATTCGAAAAAACACAAATTTTAGAAAATAAAACAAAACTGCAGACATGACGCTTCACTTTTCCGCCAAGAAGTCTCTTTAATTGTTCCATGAAAGAACAGGCTAAGGTCAGAGACCATACTGCCTAGTCATTAGTCTTTTTTTTATTTCTTTCAACAGCGTACTTCACACGCAAATGTCAAATTAGTGTTTCGTAACTTTGAACAAAGACATTTAGAGCCATACTGCATTTAAATAATATTATTGATAATTTTTTTTTTCTTTAATGTGTAGTACCTATAGTGTGTTGTTGCAAGGCTGTTACTGTGCTTGTTTTTGTTTTTTTTTTAGAAATGTATTAACAGTGATCTCTTTTAATCAACCTGGGAATGTAGATGTCGAATCAATTTTTGTTAGGTATTTTTTTATTTTAAAATCTTTTTTTTGTATATTTTTTTTGTAGATAGTTATTAGTTTTAGTTTTTATTCGTATTTATTTTATTATTATTTTATTATATTATTGTAATGATCATGGCAGATGAATACTTTTCTTGTTCATCTGATAGTTTTGAAAGTGCAGAGAGTAACAATAGTTCCTTTTCCGATTCTGACACTTTGGAAGGGAAACTTACCGGAGTGTTGGTTAAAAACTCTAGGTCCCTTTCTGTCGTGCATATTAATGCGCAAAGTCTTGTGGCTCATCATGCTGACCTTCTAACATCCTTTGGTATCGGTGTAGTCGATTGTATTCTTGTCTCTGAGACATGGCTTAAGCCTTCTCTTCCCACTACTTCTTGTTCAATTCCAGGTTACAAACTTCTTCGCAATGATAGGACTGGTCTGGGTGGAGGTGGTGTTGGTATTTACCTGCGCTGCCACATCCCGGCCTCTGTCATTAGCAGTTCTCCTTCATCCTACTCAGGTTCTCTTGAATATATTTTCGCTGAAGTAGTAATTAATCACACAAAAATTCTTATGGGAGCATTGTACAGTCCAAATGACCACATTGAATATTTCTCTAATTTAGAGAACATTTTAGAAAATCTACTACCAACCTTTGACCATGTGATCCTTATGGGAGACTTCAACACTTGTTTACTGAAGAATGATCATAGGGCCCATAAATTAACAAATGTATTGTCCTCTCTTAATCTGCAGGTGCTCTCGCAGACTGCTCCAACTCACTTTTCTCCCAACGTAGACCCTCTCTTCTTGACTTAACGATTGTCTCCAACACTAGTCTAGTTTCATCCTATGGACAATTTACAGCCCCTTTCTCTTATCACGACTTAATTTACCTCAGTTACAAAGTACGTCCTCCAAAGGCTAAGCCAAAAGTAATCCTTCAGCGCAACTTTCAGCATGTGGACATAGACCGTTTGAGGGAGGATGTGAGAAGTATTCACTGGTCATCTGTGCTCCTTTCCAACAATATTGATCATATGGTGCAGTTTTTTACAGCCGAATTGATCAGAGTGTACGACACTCATGCTCCGGTTCGACCAGTTCGTGTAAAGCATGTTCCAGCTACGTGGTTGACTCCTGTAATTAAAAGGGCAATGGGTAGACGTGACAAGGCAAAGAGCCAACACAAGAAATCGTCGTCACTGGATTCATTAACTGCTTACAAAAAGCTTCGAAACATCTGTAATCGTATGTGTCGAGATGCCAAGCGGAAATATATTCACTCTAAAATCGAGAGTATTTCCTACAAACACGTTTGGAGTTTCCTAAGGTCATTAGGAGTGGGCAAGGCCACGGATACATGTCAAAGTAACGTGGATCTTAACTCTTTAAATAATCATTTATCATCTTCCCCCGTAACTTTGGATAGTGACTCTAAATATTCTTCTCTTATCTACTTAAAAAATCTTGTCCCACCTGACTGTCCCTCTTTTTCTTTCGCAGCAGTCTCTGAAGCTGAAGTCGGGAAGAGTATCAACTCCATATCCTCCAAAGCCATTGGCAGTGATGGTCTCAGCCTTGACATGATTCTTCTTGTTTTGGATGACATTGTGCATATAATCACTCACATTATTAATTTTTCTTTAGCTCACAATGTTTTTCCAACATCATGGAAGAGAGCCAATGTGATCCCACTTCCCAAAACTTCTAACCCAAACTCATTTTCTCAATATCGTCCGATCTCCATACTTCCTGTCCTATCTAAGGTTCTAGAATCCATCGCTCATAAACAGCTTTTCACCTTTCTCGCTATCAACTCACTACTGTGTCTTTTCCAATCCGGTTTCCGTCCCTCTCACAGCACTGTTGGAGCACTCCTGAATATCACTGAGGATATTCGTAGCGCGATGGACTCCACCAAACTCACAGCGATTGTCCTGCTTGATTTCAGTAGTGCATTTAATAGTGTTGACTTTGACCTCCTCCTTGCTACTCTTCGTTCGATTAACATCTCAGACTCTGCAACTGCGTGGTTTAACACCTATCTCCATAGTCGTCAACAGCGTGTCGTAATCCACGATGACTCTTCTGAATGGTCTTTCTTATCAGCTGGTGTGCCACAGGGTGGCGTACTTTCTCCTCTTCTATTCTCTATGTTTATCAATCAAATTTCTCTTGCTATCTCTTCCTCTTTTCACCTATATCCTGATGACCTTCAGATCTATAGACACTTTAATATTTCCGAGGCTGCAGATCGATCGAAGCTTTGAATGGGGATCTTGCTGCTGTACATGGATGGGCTAAATCTTTCGGCCTCATTGTTAATCCAGCCAAATCGCAGGCCATGATTGTCGGCAGCAGCAGGTTAAGAGGTAGGATAGATTGGAGCACGCTTCCTCCGCTTACATTTAATGATACGACTATTGAATTAACTAATAAAGTTAAAAATTTAGGGTTAGCTATGGACTGCAATATGGCTTGGTCGCCACATATTGCGGATGTAAGCAAGAAAATGCATTACTCTTTTCACTCCCTCAAACGCCTTCAATATTTTCTCCCTTTTAAAACTAAAATTATGCTTGCGCAATCCCTTCTGCTCCCTCTTCTCGACTACGCCGACGTCTGCTATTTAGATGTAACTCAAGAACAGCTTAACAAATTAGAGCGTCTGCAAAACCTGGCAATTCGCTTCATTTACGGCCTGCGTAAGTATGATCACGTGTCACACTTTCGCGCGGAGTTAAAGTGGCTCCCAATTCGTGATCGTCGTGACATGCACATTCTTTGCACCTTATTCAAAATCCTCAATGACCCTAACTCTCCTAACTATCTTCGTTCCCGGTTCCACTATCTCCCCATCCCTTCCCGCGGGCGGCGGTCGTGCATCACTAAGGTGCTTGAACTGCCGACCAGCAATACCAACTTTTCCCTCCATTCATTTACTGTAAAAGCCGCACAGCTATGGAATAGACTACCTAAATCCATTCAAGATTGTCCTTCTATAAACTCCTTTAAAATTAAGCTTAAAGAGCACTTTCTTAGACAAATAGTACCTATAACATGATCATATATATTATATACGAGGGGCGTTCAAAATATTCTCGGTATTGATACGTTACAACCTCTTTTATATATATATTTGTTACTGGCCGCTAAGATTCATCCATTGATATTAAAAAAAAGTAAAATTGGAACCGAGATGTTCTTTTGTTTTTCTGCAATTGCCGAACAAACATGAACACCATGAGCGAATTAACAATTTTAACGAAATTAGAGCACCGATCCGTCATAAAATTCTTGACAAAACAGGGTAAAAATCGAAAAACCATAAAAGAGGAAATGGATTGTGTTTACCGTGAGTCTGCTCCTTCTTTATCTACTATTCAAAAATGGTCAAGCGAATTTAAGCGTGGAAGGGAGAGTATTGAAGATGACCCTAGACCTGGCCGGCCTGTAGTGGCTACCTCACAAGAAAATATTGATAAAGTGGAAAAACTTATATTGGAAGACGGCCGAGTGAAGGTAAAATCTATAGCTCAAGTAACCAATCTCTCTATTGGTACCGTACATGACATTATACATGACCATCTTAATATGTCAAAAGTAAATGCAAGATGGGTTCCGCGAATGCTGACGCTTCTTCAAAAGGATATGCGTGTGGCTTGCTGTTCAGATTTTATCGACCTGTGTGGTGAAAATCCCGATGAGGTGCTGCAAAAAATAGTTACTGGAGATGAAACCTGGGTTCATCATTATGACCCAGAGAGCAAACAGGAGTCCATGCAGTGGCACATTAAGGGTTCAGCTCATCCCAAGAAGTTCAAGGTAATCCCGTCAGCTGGCAAGGTCATGGCCACAATATTTTGGGATTGTGAAGGAGTTTTGCTTATCGATTATAAAGAAAAAGGTGTAAATATCACAGGGCAGTACTACGCTAACGTTATACGTCAATTAAGAGATGCGATCAAAGAAAAGAGGCGAGGAAAGTTAACCAAAGGTGTTCTGCTTCTGCATGACAACGCCCCTGTCCATACTGCTCATATTGCCAAGGCAGCTATTGTTGAATGTGGGTTTGAAACTGTTACTCATCCACCCTATAGTCCGGACTTAGCCCCAAGCGACTTCTTTTTGTTCCCCAATCTTAAAAAGGATCTGCGTGGAAATAAATTTTCTGACGATGAAGCGTTGAAGACGGCCGTGGAGGAGCATTTTTACACCAAAGATAAAAAATATTTTTATGAGGGATTAAAAAAAATAATTGATCGATCTTATAAGTGTATGAACATAGGGGGGGAGTATATTGAAAAATAAAAATATCAAACTTTTCGTACTTGTTTGTTTTTATCCACATACCGAGAATATTTTGAACGCCCCTCGTACATACCTATCATATTATTATTTATATATATTATATACATAATATTATGTAAGTTTTTTTTTGTTATGTATTTTATTTTTATTTTATTTGTGCAGTTGTTTTATTTGTATACCAGTATAGTATTAGTATTACATAAGTATTCTATAATAATATATTTATAGGTCTAGGTAATTTTGTCTTTTTTTTTGTTGCACTTTGTGTCACCCCTATAACATTTTCTCGCACACTCTCTGGGTTGACTGGAAGAGATCTCTTTTAGAGATAAGTCCACCTTTGCATACAATGTCTCTTGTCACTTTTGTAACTGTGTTTCTGTGCAATAAAGAATATAATATAATAAAAGTCGCGCTGATAAGCACGGTTTGATAATATCAATTAGGTATTGTCTGTCAATAAGGTCGAACGCTCTGAACGTCTATTCGCATCAACAGGCAAAAATTGTATGAAGCTCGCGCTCGGACGCCAGGATTTTATACCTTCGGCCGCGAGACGCGTCGAGCGAAGCTTCGAACTGCTAAGCTATCGGGAGTTACACGTGTTATTGTGAGTCAACCATAAAAGATAGACATATGCTGTCGTGGGATATTTTTTATATAATTTTAAGGAGAATATTTCCGTATTACATGATTTCTGTGTAGCTTTAACCAAGAAGGTTGCACACGCGACGGAAGCTTAAAAGATGGAGTAACTTCTCCCGTTTTCCCAACATTTCTCTCCACTGCTCTGCTTCTATTGATTGTACCGTGATGAAAAGTATACTATAACCAGCTCAGGAGTATAAAAAATAACTGTACTAAGTTTCGTTAAAATCCGTCGAGTATTTTTTGTTTCTATAACGGATATACAGATAGACAGACAAACAGACAGACAAAAATTTTACTGCTTGCATTTTTGGCATCAATATCGATCCCTAATCACCTCCTGATAGTTATTTTGGAAATATATTTCATGTACAGAATTGACCTCTCTACAGATTTGTTATAAGTATAGATAAATATTTACATGCTTCACAGTGTATTGCAAAAAAAGTACCTACCAAGTTAGCGAAATACTTACACAAAAGAAGGCTCCGATTGAAAAAAAGCAGGTGAAGAGAAAGTCAGATAACGGCAGGATCAGGGCCCGTATTGTGAAGTAACACGAAAATAATTTGGCAGACGAACTTGATACATTGTGTTGTTGGTAAGACAAGGCAGTTATGTCGAGTTCGAGTAGCTGGAACGCAATGTATTCTATTAGTCTGTCACATGAAACCAATCATGTGTATGAACGTAACAAAATGCGGCGCAATGATAGCAAGTGAGTATCTACGAATATGATCCAGTAGTTAGCTGGACCTGCCCAAGAGTTTTAATGTAAAGTACCTATAACCGTGTCCGGTAGCGGTGAAAGAATACTACCACCCACTCTCTTCCCTTGGGTGTCGTAAAAGGCGACTAACGGACTAAGGGGTCGATGGTATCACCACCTGTCACGCTGAGCACATGTGCAGTCGCTATTTTGGTGAAAAGTGGACTATGGGAGAGGACTACTTTTGCGGTCCTCATTACCTAGTCTGACTAACCCTTCGGGGATAATAGTCGTGGTTATATGTACGTATGATCGCTACAATTGATATATCTTGGCTTAATCAGAAGGCTTACCAAATGCGCATTAAGTGATCTTGACGCATCCCGTGCCGTGAACCGGGGGCTTATCGTGTAACTTCAACAATATCGCAATATATCTTACCTATGTTTACTCAACTTTTTTAGATACTTACTTAAGTCATAACTTTTTGTGAAAACTCCTTTGGTTAATGTGTTACTCAACAGTTCTTTTTAATATAATTAGCCTGGTAAATGACTCTGACTGAGGTGGAGTGACCTGATGTTAAGTGACAGTGAAGTCCAGACGCGAGGACAACTAGTGCAGCGTAAGAGACGTAGCATCAGTCACTCTCACTCTGCCGGCCCACAAAGTGCCTCTCACGCCTCGTTTGTTTAGTCTAAGTGTATTGTAAAATGCTGTTTGTTTTCCATTAAATAAATACCTTTCAATCATAAGTACATTGCATCGCTTGTTTGTTTTTTTATGTTTTTAAAATAAGAAACAAGCAAAGCAATGTACTTGTACTTAAAAGGTATTGCGATAGGTGTTGAAGTGAGTCAGTTAAATCAGCCCCCTGGTCTACGCATCAATAAAATCGAAACAATTTGTTAAACCTGTGATAGAATTCCGGATATCGGGCAGAGCGCTTTTCTTTGAGAATTCAGTACTTTGTCAAAGTAACTAAATAACCTATCAGTCTGACGTCTAATAGGGGAGATTTGACAATATCTTTATAGTACATCTCTTATAATCTTCTACGGTGGTAAATAGATTTATTTCTAACGACTGTCATTTTACAACAGCCTCCTTCTTGCGTGCCTTCCAAAGCGCGGGTGAAATAAAATTCCGTTATAAAAATCATGACCTCCGAAAAGAAAAAAAAGTCGGAAGGATGCAACTTATCTCGGTAGAACTATAAATCTCGGTTGCCAAGGTGTTCACGGAATATTAATACTCCAGACACTTCTTTTTCATTTCACTCATAGCGGCACGCTGCCTGCAACGGTCGCTTCGAATCGTGATTTGTCTTAATAATAATAATGTAAAATCTAGATTTTATTGGTTAAATTACATGACACGTGATTAACTTTAAATCAACGGTGGTTTAAATACACTCATGTCTATTTATTCTATAAGGGTTTGTCAGAGACTAGGCAATGAGGACCGCAAAATTATTCCTCTGCCATAGTCCAGGTTACACAAAATACCAACAGCACATGTGCTCAGCGTGACAGGTGGTGAGCCCATCGCTCCTCTTTGCTGTTGGATGTATGTGCAGTCTTTAACCCGTTAGTCGCCTTTTACGACATTGCCAAAACGAAGTAGCTAAGTCAGTAGTGTTCTTTTAATGAGCATTCACCACACAGCGTACGTTCACGTACGGTCGTTTTAAAGGTTATTGCAAAATTCCGAGCGAGTTTTATCCAGCTATTGAAATACGATGAGATCGAATTAGATTTTTAGTCTAATCTAGTCCATCGGTACGGAGACTGCGGACCTACGACTTGCTGAACTGTAGGCACTGGAATTCTTTAATGAAATGCTCTTCACTATTCGTTTTACTACTACGAGTACAGAGCTTGGACTCTTTTAAAGAACTACTACATAAGTACGAATATATAACTTTGTAATCAATTTCATCGTCATCATTGCCATCTTAGTAATGAATTTTGGAGGTCAGTTGACCAAAATTTCTTGCGGTCATATGAAAGGAGAGGAAGAATAACTCTTGATCGTTTGCTTATTTGGATTAAAATTCATCCAAAAATGTTTTATATAAAGTAAATACAATTTCATGTACGAGTAGGTATAACGCAAACGACGCTTTCTACAAAAAAAACACATACGTCCCGTGGGAGCAGAAATAAAATAACTATTGAATTCGTGCCAAGTCGGTTGAACAAACTTGGAACCGTTCTAAATATTCTAAACAAGGACGGCAGTCTAAAATATGATGACACTCAAGTTTTCAATGAGCGTTTAATTTATATTTCTTGCACATAAAACAAAATAATTAAGTACAACTAATGAGTTATTGGATTTGCTGACACTAATAATTATTAGTACTTACGTGTCTGTATGTCTGTCAAAAACTATTTGATGATTAAACTCTATTATGGCGAATTATTTAACCGTGTCGCGTAGCGGTGAAAGAATACTACCACTAAAGACTGCACATACATCTAACAACTTAGAGCGGCGATGGGCTCACCACCTGTCACGCTGAACACATGTGCAGTCGCTATTTGGTGAAAAGTGAACTATGGCAGAGGACTGCTTTTGCGGTCCTCAATGCCTAGTCTGACTAACCCTTCGGGGATAATAGTCGTGATTATATGTATGTGTTTTACCAATAATAAGTTTCACTACTATCACTGAATACCTAATGTAGACTATTGTATTTTTAATTAGAGCTGTGTCGTGGCGCATTGGGTGTCATTGTGAAAAGAATACTACCAACACAATCTCTTTGCTTGGGGGTCGTAAAAGAAGCCTAACAGACTAAAGACTACACATACATCGAATCAAAAGGGTTTATAAGTAAGGCCCAGTTAGGCCCCTAGTTTGTTTACTCTAAAGGCCTATTCAAACCTGAGCGCTATTCGCTGCCGCTGTGGGTAGAGCGGCAGCGAAAATACTGCTCAGGTCAATCTAGCCGCGGAACTTGATACTAAATACCTGAGCGAAACCCGCGCGGCAACTACGCGGTATATACCTTTACCCACAGCGGCAGCGAATACCGCTCAGGTTTGAATAGGCCTTTAGAGTAAACAAACTAGGGGTGTGCGTACAAAGAGTTTAATTTTGAGGGTCATGGGCAACTGTAAAAAATACTTAATTTCATGTAAATGTATTTAATTATTGTTATATACTTAATTTATGTAAAAATCAAAATGGTAGTTTTAATGGCATTTTAGCAAAATATCTATAATACATTAAGATTTTAGTATTATTTCCTATATGAATATAAACAAGGTAATGATTTTAAAATTGTTTTCAGAAAAATATGAGGTGTTCCTATGTAAGGCACACTCAAGGTCGTTTGCAAAAGAACCACGGAACGTAAGTTCATCTTTCCGTGATCAAGGACGATGTCTACCGAATTAAAATATAATTTTCATTCAACTTTACATAAACGCACGCCAGCCTATCCGTATTTATATAATGTCCGGTGTTACGTTCGTGTGGCGTATACTTACACAGGCCCGAGAACGTCCGCTGTCGCCCCACGTGTTGAATAACTGTTATCGTGTATTTTCAAACTGAATCGATTGTGTGAGCGTAGGTACATACTTCTCCATTGGCATTCTGGTACTTCAACCAGTGATTAATGTGTCTTCTATTATGGCAATTGAACGTAGGGCGCATGCGACGACATTTATTATTAGATAGGCGCTAAACGGGATCACGGGCACAACAGCTTAAGTGAAGTTTAGTAAAACATGTGTTTACGGCGGATAGACGCATCCGAGTCGCAGCCGGCTGTGTGATAATCTTGTGATACTGAAATATTGGTTCCGTGATTCCACTGTTCTGACATGACACGGAAAATGACAGCGGATAGTTGTGAAGCTGGTGAGTTTGAATGAAGCAGTCTGTGGGAAACTTTTGTGTTCATAATTTTAGTTTAAATCAGTGTCAGTCTACTCAACTTTATTTTAATAAGCGATTGATAATTACAATAACTCTGAGTACATTTTTAATTTTGTGAAACGTGGATTTTGGCAGTGGACGACTTCTGCGTTGCTCATTGCCTAGTATTTGACTAACCCTTTGGGGAATAAAGCAATGAATATTATGTATGTATGTATGTATGTATGTATGAGAATCACCAATCTGTTATCTAATCGTTTATCTTTTATTGAATATTTTGACTAACAAGTACCCCGTGACGTATTTTCCTTACAATTATTACAAACACAACAAAAAAATAAATAGTAAATTTTTTTGCAGCCGTTCTAAATTGATGTGCAAACATTCTTGTACCTACCTGTCTAAATACGTAAATTTTACTCTACTCTCTATACAACCTCATTGTTTAGTCGTTTAAAAGAAATTAACGGTGAGTTCCTCCCATGAAACTGAATAACTTTCCCCAAGAAACCTATGTGCAAAATTGCCAAAAAAAATGTCGACCTCCCATACAAAACTGTCCAATCTTTTTACGGAAAATTTTACAAAACGGGATACCGACATATTTTAAATTAATTATAAGTTACTTTTCCCCAAAACATTTTCAGTAGTTACAGTCATTTCTGTCAGTCATCGAATTCAGTGCAATAGAATGAACGTTTGAATTTGTTAAAGATTTCTACTTCTATCATACAACACAACTTTTAGTAAAATGTTAGGTACCTACGCTATTGTATTGCACTTACACTAACTGCATTGATTTGTACCTTACTTGCTGTTTACCTACAAATTTAATACACTGAAGTAAGTATAAAAAAACCGTGAAAGTATTCTTTCACGGTTTTCACCACCCCCTCTCTTCCCTTGGGTGTCAACAAGGCGACTTAGGGACTAAAGACTGTACATACATCCAACAGCATAGAGCGGCGATAAGCTGTCTGTCATGCTGAGCACATGTGCAGTCGCTATTTGGTGAAAGTGGACTATGGTAGAGGATTGCTTTTGCTGTTCTCATTGCCTAGTCTTACTTAAATATGCAGTGCAGCTTCAATAAGTTTTATCGTTTGTTTAGATTATGTAGATAAAACAAGCAAAGCGACTATAATTCCTCTCAGTTGGATTACTTAATTCGTTCCCGCATATAAAGCTGTATCTCTTTAGTCAATGTTGAAGTTAGTAACAAAAACGACTCTTTATTCATATTCTCAAAACAGACAGAACACATAATCCCTTGAAAACAAGCAGAATAACTAGTAATGCCCATTGTTAATTTGAACCCGGGACCTTTGGCGGACTCAAAGGTGGGCCAGGTAGTTTAACCACTAGACTACAGAGGCGGATAAAGATGCTACCGTCCTATTTTGAATGAATATCCATTGACTAACTTTTTCTAAGAATTAGGGTGATTCCTTTCCGTGATGCATTAGGAATTGATCACGTTAGTTTGCGAATTCGATTTATACGTTCTGGTGAGATATATATACAATATTATTTATCGTTATACGTAAATCGTGAGAAACTAATCAAAACAACTAACTAATGTGTGTAATACAAATGGTCTCTGTACAAGAGTTTTTAACATTGAAAATGTTTTTTCGATCGTTCCGGTAGAGCCCAATTATTGCTGAAAGTGTGTTTGCCCCGTGGTATACAGTAGTTTAGGGCCATGAGGACGTATGAGAGCTCAAAAGACGCAAAATTTGAATGGCTTTCAGATGGTGAAAAAATTTTTTGTAATAGTCGAAAACTTTTTTGAAAATCGAAAAAAAAAACAAAAAAAAACCTTGATTTTTTAACACCTTACCTTGGAATATCTTCGATATGTCGTGAACGAGGTGAAAAATCGAAAAACTGAGAGAGTCGCCTAGAGATATTGAGACGGGGAATATTTTATGTCTTATACTTTTTTGTGGGAGTGATAGGGTATGCTTCCCCTTAGCGGCGCGTGGAGCGTCGCCGTGCGGTATTACTCGGGAGTCATAGCCCTGTGGAACTTCGCAGCTTTGAGATACGAAAATCTATTAGGACTTAATAGACGCGGAAAATTAAGGGCTTTAGAGAAGTACAAACAAATTTTGAAAAAGTCGGTTATTTCTTTTGAAAATAAAAAATACCAAAAAAAAAAATGTTTTATTCGAAGATCTATGAGGAATTAATTGACGCGGAAAATTAAGGGCTTTATGATAGTATAAACAAATTTTGGCAAAGTCGATTTTTTTTTAATAAAAAAAAATTAAAAAAATCAATGTTTTTTATCATATTTTTTTTACAATATCAATGATATTTCGTGAATGAGGTTGAAAATCAAAATACAAAAATGTTAAAAACCTTTGTACGGGGGCGATAGTAAATCTATAATAGTTAGGTTCATTTTCAATGCCCTTTCAAGTCGTGTAGAGCACGAGATTTGTGAATTTTTTTAAACATCTCGTATAATTTTCAAAACATATCCGATTAACAGTTTTGTAATGGCTTCACGTTACTTGTTTCTGTTTCATATTGCATACTTCCACTATTGTAAGGCTACGTTTTTAAAAACATTTAGTTAAAATACTACATAATAAAACTTTTGTATTGCATTACAATAGTACCGAGAGTAACCATAATAATTATGAACAATTTAAATAGTCATGAATCCAATAATTTATGTGTATTATGTGTAGTGATTTTATGCCCGGCCATTTGGGCGCATTGGATAAATGCCTAATAAATGTCTGTAGTTTTTGCCCAATATGCCTTTTTATGCCCTTTTTGCCTTATTGGGTTTTTGCCCTCAACCTATCACTAGTTACATGTAACATATAGTAACTATATAAGGCGACTGCTAGAAAAAAGGCAAGAAACTTTAAGGGCTGGTCAGATCAAGTGTTTTATTTAAACATAACATTTTAATTGGATAGTCTTTGAGAAACTTATTTATTTTAAAGCAATGACATAAGTAAAATTAAAATGCGCACGTTTCGTAACAGGAAAATAAATGGTCTCATTACAGACTAACGTAGGTACTTATCGCCCGGCTGACGCGGACGGGTCAACGACCAGCCGCTGCCCGCGCGTTGTAAATAATCGTTATTTTTAATTGTTTTTTATTTTTTTTCTTATGTTATTGCTTTAAAATAAATTAGATACTCAAAGACTATCTGATGAAAATTCACAAAATGAATTATTTAATTAAAAATGAAAAAAGCACGACTTTCTGCTTTGTCATTTATGTCAAACTTAAACCCAAAATTTCTTTATTCTATAAACTTAAAATAAGCATTTTGAATCGTCTAAATGTATTTGGATGGATGGGCAACCACCCACCCACCCCACCCATTCAGGAAGTCTTTTAGCTGTGGAGAAGAACGGGCGCAAGAAACTCCACAGATTTATAATAATGTAGAAGTAACGACATTAACAAAACAATTTGTCGTTACCAAATTACACAATATACAAATTACTAATATGTTATGCTCGTACATGCACTATGTCCATACATATTTGTCATTTACATAATCTTCCACTTTATAATAACCTTTACTTATGAGGGTTTTTTAACATAATGTATGTAAAGGCATTTCAGTAATATTTAGTGGAAGTTTGTTATAAAACGTTACACATTTACCCAAGAAAAAGCCACCTGGGTCATTCTAATCTATCATGAAAAATACAAAAAAACGAGAAAATTCTGTAATTCGTTTTCCAATGTGTTAGTTTTAATCAGCTTTATAGAAATATTATAGAAACACCATTCAAAAATCAACTATTTATTCACAAAAAAACAAAAATTTAAAAATCTTATACACAGAAATGATCAACATTATCAAAGAGATGATCAGATCAAAAAAAATAACAGTGTAAACATTTTTTTGTTCGGTTTTGTAGCATAAAACAAAAAACAACGTACTTCTTTTTTAATTGAAACAATATTTTAAGAAAACAATTATAAAGTTTAGTCAGCAAAAAATTCTAATACAATATACACAGAAATGATAGTCATTTCTGTGTACCATCTATTTTAGAAACATACAATTTTTATTTGAACCTCATCAATAAATTTATTATAATAATTTTATAGATTATCAAGGTCCTAATATGCTTTTTTAGACGTTTTCTAGTTATAGTTTCCTTTTTACCTGCAGTGATTTTACTGCATGCATCATTTTCGAGAAATCTTTCCACTGCTTTTCTCTTCGAAGCGGCAACGCTATTATATTTATCGCTGGTAGTTTTAGCTAAAATGTCTTGAAGTTTCATTTAACTTCTGTTCAATCTTGTTTTGTATTTGAAAACTCCATTAGTTGAACTTCAGGGTAAAATATTCCTGTTTCAAAAGGCGTTTATTTGCTTTCGTTCTTGTTTGACATGAAAAAGATCTCGAAGATTGACTTGTTGAGGCGCCTGGGTTAGCCAGTGGTGTCTTTGCAATCATGTTTTTGGTTTGAATGTGCAATGCCCTGTTTTGCTTTTTCTTTTCACGGTACCTTTTTGAAGCCTCTTTCCAGTTGTTTCTTATTATCCTTTTTTCTCTTGGAGTAACATCTGCGATATTTTTTGCCTTGTGCTTTCATGCGTTGATACCTCTCCCTGTCCTTTTTTCTTTGTTCTTCCAACTCTTTCTCATACGTCGCTTACTCAACTTGTTAACGACGCGGTGTTTTTTACGCATCTCGTTATCTTTGGTTTTTTTTCTCATGATGAGCTAAAATACAAACAAAAACATTTAAATAGGATAGTTAGGTAAACTTAAAAGAATTTAACCTTCATCTAAACACTAAAGTGCACAAATTGATGAAAATTCTATGTCCTAAAAGCAACCCACTGGGGCAACCCAACTCATATTTCGGATCACTATTAAGCTAACTTAACCTTATCGTGAAAAAAAGTAAAAATTATTCTACAAAACATTTCTAAATACAGAATAAAAAGATCTCCATATTATCTCAAATAACAATACTAAATAGTCATTTCTGTGTAAAATGGTCAATTCTGTGTACTATCATACACAGACATGATGGCACACAGAAATGATGAATGTAAGATTTCAAGGTGATTTCGGCCAAATTTTAAGGTTATGTGTTGGAGACATACGGTCTTTGTTTTTTGGAATCAAAAGAGTATACGCACAAACTAGCAAAATATTTTTATATGCTGTACTTACCAAATAATTTTTCAATCAGAAATGACGCTTGAACTTTTTGCACACCAGAATTTAACACATTACGTGATTTTTTGTGACTCGGTGAAATAAAATACAACCTAAACACTAGATAGCTGACATCCGAAAGGTCTAGTGTTGCTGCAATACAAAAATCACAACCTCATGAGAAATTTTTACCACTTTTTTATGCAAAAACTTCCAAGTACACAGGAATGACGACTAAACTTGAAACACATCTTTACTGTATTATACTGGAAAATTTATTACTTTGAAAATTTTTTGAAACATCGTACGATTCATACACATTTCTCTGCAAACTAATCATCTAGAAATCGGTTATAAAAATTGATAATTACTATTTTTTTCAAAAGGAGGAAACCTTAATTTGTAGAAAGTTACATACACAGACATACATCCAACAGCATAGAGCGGCGATAAGCTGTCTGTCATGCTGAGCACATGTGCAGTCGCTATTTGGTGAAAGTGGACTATGGTAGAGGATTGCTTTTGCTGTTCTCATTGCCTAGTCTTACTTAAATATGCAGTGCAGCTTCAATAAGTTTTATCGTTTGTTTAGATTATGTAGATAAAACAAGCAAAGCGACTATAATTCCTCTCAGTTGGATTACTTAATTCGTTCCCGCATATAAAGCTGTATCTCTTTAGTCAATGTTGAAGAATACGTTTGACGCGTTAGTAACAAAAACGACTCTTTATTCATATTCTCAAAACAGACAGAACACATAATCCCTTGAAAACAAGCAGAATAACTAGTAATGCCCATTGTTAATTTGAACCCGGGACCTTTGGCGGACTCAAAGGTGGGCCAGGTAGTTTAACCACTAGACTACAGAGGCGGATAAAGATGCTACCGTCCTATTTTGAATGAATATCCATTGACTAACTTTTTCTAAGAATTAGGGTGATTCCTTTCCGTGATGCATTAGGAATTGATCACGTTAGTTTGCGAATTCGATTTATACGTTCTGGTGAGATATATATACAATATTATTTATCGTTATACGTAAATCGTGAGAAACTAATCAAAACAACTAACTAATGTGTGTAATACAAATGGTCTCTGTACAAGAGTTTTTAACATTGAAAATGTTTTTTCGATCGTTCCGGTAGAGCCCAATTATTGCTGAAAGTGTGTTTGCCCCGTGGTATACAGTAGTTTAGGGCCATGAGGACGTATGAGAGCTCAAAAGACGCAAAATTTGAATGGCTTTCAGATGGTGAAAAAATTTTTTGTAATAGTCGAAAACTTTTTTGAAAATCGAAAAAAAAAACAAAAAAAAACCTTGATTTTTTAACACCTTACCTTGGAATATCTTCGATATGTCGTGAACGAGGTGAAAAATCGAAAAACTGAGAGAGTCGCCTAGAGATATTGAGACGGGGAATATTTTATGTCTTATACTTTTTTGTGGGAGTGATAGGGTATGCTTCCCCTTAGCGGCGCGTGGAGCGTCGCCGTGCGGTATTACTCGGGAGTCATAGCCCTGTGGAACTTCGCAGCTTTGAGATACGAAAATCTATTAGGACTTAATAGACGCGGAAAATTAAGGGCTTTAGAGAAGTACAAACAAATTTTGAAAAAGTCGGTTATTTCTTTTGAAAATAAAAAATACCAAAAAAAAAAATGTTTTATTCGAAGATCTATGAGGAATTAATTGACGCGGAAAATTAAGGGCTTTATGATAGTATAAACAAATTTTGGCAAAGTCGATTTTTTTTTAATAAAAAAAAATTAAAAAAATCAATGTTTTTTATCATATTTTTTTTACAATATCAATGATATTTCGTGAATGAGGTTGAAAATCAAAATACAAAAATGTTAAAAACCTTTGTACGGGGGCGATAGTAAATCTATAATAGTTAGGTTCATTTTCAATGCCCTTTCAAGTCGTGTAGAGCACGAGATTTGTGAATTTTTTTAAACATCTCGTATAATTTTCAAAACATATCCGATTAACAGTTTTGTAATGGCTTCACGTTACTTGTTTCTGTTTCATATTGCATACTTCCACTATTGTAAGGCTACGTTTTTAAAAACATTTAGTTAAAATACTACATAATAAAACTTTTGTATTGCATTACAATAGTACCGAGAGTAACCATAATAATTATGAACAATTTAAATAGTCATGAATCCAATAATTTATGTGTATTATGTGTAGTGATTTTATGCCCGGCCATTTGGGCGCATTGGATAAATGCCTAATAAATGTCTGTAGTTTTTGCCCAATATGCCTTTTTATGCCCTTTTTGCCTTATTGGGTTTTTGACCTCAACCTATCACTAGTTACATGTAACATATAGTAACTATATAAGGCGACTGCTAGAAAAAAGGCAAGAAACTTTAAGGGCTGGTCAGATCAAGTGTTTTATTTAAACATAACATTTTAATTGGATAGTCTTTGAGAAACTTATTTATTTTAAAGCAATGACATAAGTAAAATCAAAATGCGCACGTTTCGTAACAGGAAAATAAATGGTCTCATTACAGACTAACGTAGGTACTTATCGCCCGGCTGACGCGGACGGGTCAACGACCAGCCGCTGCCCGCGCGTTGTAAATAATCGTTATTTTTAATTGTTTTTTATTTTTTTTCTTATGTTATTGCTTTAAAATAAATTAGATACTCAAAGACTATCTGATGAAAATTCACAAAATGAATTATTTAATTAAAAATGAAAAAAGCACGACTTTCTGCTTTGTCATTTATGTCAAACTTAAACCCAAAATTTCTTTATTCTATAAACTTAAAATAAGCATTTTGAATCGTCTAAATGTATTTGGATGGATGGGCAACCACCCACCCACCCCACCCATTCAGGAAGTCTTTTAGCTGTGGAGAAGAACGGGCGCAAGAAACTCCACAGATTTATAATAATGTAGAAGTAACGACATTAACAAAACAATTTGTCGTTACCAAATTACACAATATACAAATTACTAATATGTTATGCTCGTACATGCACTATGTCCATACATATTTGTCATTTACATAATCTTCCACTTTATAATAACCTTTACTTATGAGGGTTTTTTAACATAATGTATGTAAAGGCATTTCAGTAATATTTAGTGGAAGTTTGTTATAAAACGTTACACATTTACCCAAGAAAAAGCCACCTGGGTCATTCTAATCTATCATGAAAAATACAAAAAAACGAGAAAATTCTGTAATTCGTTTTCCAATGTGTTAGTTTTAATCAGCTTTATAGAAATATTATAGAAACACCATTCAAAAATCAACTATTTATTCACAAAAAAACAAAAATTTAAAAATCTTATACACAGAAATGATCAACATTATCAAAGAGATGATCAGATCAAAAAAAATAACAGTGTAAACATTTTTTTGTTCGGTTTTGTAGCATAAAACAAAAAACAACGTACTTCTTTTTTAATTGAAACAATATTTTAAGAAAACAATTATAAAGTTTAGTCAGCAAAAAATTCTAATACAATATACACAGAAATGATAGTCATTTCTGTGTACCATCTATTTTAGAAACATACAATTTTTATTTGAACCTCATCAATAAATTTATTATAATAATTTTATAGATTATCAAGGTCCTAATATGCTTTTTTAGACGTTTTCTAGTTATAGTTTCCTTTTTACCTGCAGTGATTTTACTGCATGCATCATTTTCGAGAAATCTTTCCACTGCTTTTCTCTTCGAAGCGGCAACGCTATTATATTTATCGCTGGTAGTTTTAGCTAAAATGTCTTGAAGTTTCATTTAACTTCTGTTCAATCTTGTTTTGTATTTGAAAACTCCATTAGTTGAACTTCAGGGTAAAATATTCCTGTTTCAAAAGGCGTTTATTTGCTTTCGTTCTTGTTTGACATGAAAAAGATCTCGAAGATTGACTTGTTGAGGCGCCTGGGTTAGCCAGTGGTGTCTTTGCAATCATGTTTTTGGTTTGAATGTGCAATGCCCTGTTTTGCTTTTTCTTTTCACGGTACCTTTTTGAAGCCTCTTTCCAGTTGTTTCTTATTATCCTTTTTTCTCTTGGAGTAACATCTGCGATATTTTTTGCCTTGTGCTTTCATGCGTTGATACCTCTCCCTGTCCTTTTTTCTTTGTTCTTCCAACTCTTTCTCATACGTCGCTTACTCAACTTGTTAACGACGCGGTGTTTTTTACGCATCTCGTTATCTTTGGTTTTTTTTCTCATGATGAGCTAAAATACAAACAAAAACATTTAAATAGGATAGTTAGGTAAACTTAAAAGAATTTAACCTTCATCTAAACACTAAAGTGCACAAATTGATGAAAATTCTATGTCCTAAAAGCAACCCACTGGGGCAACCCAACTCATATTTCGGATCACTATTAAGCTAACTTAACCTTATCGTGAAAAAAAGTAAAAATTATTCTACAAAACATTTCTAAATACAGAATAAAAAGATCTCCATATTATCTCAAATAACAATACTAAATAGTCATTTCTGTGTAAAATGGTCAATTCTGTGTACTATCATACACAGACATGATGGCACACAGAAATGATGAATGTAAGATTTCAAGGTGATTTCGGCCAAATTTTAAGGTTATGTGTTGGAGACATACGGTCTTTGTTTTTTGGAATCAAAAGAGTATACGCACAAACTAGCAAAATATTTTTATATGCTGTACTTACCAAATAATTTTTCAATCAGAAATGACGCTTGAACTTTTTGCACACCAGAATTTAACACATTACGTGATTTTTTGTGACTCGGTGAAATAAAATACAACCTAAACACTAGATAGCTGACATCCGAAAGGTCTAGTGTTGCTGCAATACAAAAATCACAACCTCATGAGAAATTTTTACCACTTTTTTATGCAAAAACTTCCAAGTACACAGGAATGACGACTAAACTTGAAACACATCTTTACTGTATTATACTGGAAAATTTATTACTTTGAAAATTTTTTGAAACATCGTACGATTCATACACATTTCTCTGCAAACTAATCATCTAGAAATCGGTTATAAAAATTGATAATTACTATTTTTTTCAAGAGGAGGAAACCTTAATTTGTAGAAAGTTACATACACAGGACATGACGAATCAGTTACTTTTTTGCTTTTTGTAAGAAATTTCATTTTTAAATTGAATGTTGATTTTTGCAGAAGTGTCGTGTTCATTAGTAAATAGATTTTTATTAGGTATTGCTACATTGTCGTATTAAGCTGACACCGACTCCAAAAATATTTTTTAAGATTATAAGATTGAGTAAAATAAAGGTTAATATTGCAAGTAAATTGAACAAACTAAACAACGCAATTATTTTTTACGATTTAGTGCAATTATTTCAGTAAAATTTAATGGAGTCGGTTTTTTTTTTGGTTAAAATTTTTGTTTATTTCTTGCTTTTTAGTGAATCGTTCCTAACTATTTATCGAAAGCGAATATTGGTAAACCTACAAAACGCGCTGCTTGTATGAGACAGCGCCGTTTTTAATGCGACAAGCAAAGAAAACGAGAAAAGCCTATCACTAAGTAGGAAATCAAAATCCAAAACAGACGGCACATTACCCGGATATACTCGTGAACGCTCTATAGACCCCCCTACGATGATGACTTGCGAGTTACTAGGGTTCACCGTAAACTAGAGGGACGTTTTTGACTTGCTCCAGTCGTAGATCGTAGCCAAGTCACCATTGATCTGCTGCATCGCTTCTGAGAGGTTCTCAGCCCAGGCCTGAGAGTAAATTTGTAAGTCATCGGCATAAAGATGTTAAGAAGAATTTAGATAAGAAGTGACAGAAATAATAGTGTGAATAGTGTATTTTTAAATCCTAATAGAAATGTTTCGGAAGGAGTGATAAAAAGTGGCCTATGTCACTATTGTTCTTCAGCTATCTATGTGCAAAATCAGGTCGATGCGCAAGTGAGGGACGGACAAACAAACAAACACGCTTTCGCATTTACAATATTAGTTAGGAAGGATTTATTGCCGGAGTGGATCTCATTTGACCTATGGCTGAAAATACTAAAATTGCTATAGGTATGGCTACAATATTCGAGGAGTTCCCTCAATTCCTCAAGGATTCCACCATCAAAACTGAGTTCCGGTACCTGCCTTCTTTTTATTCGTCATAGTCGCTATCTTACCGCCACCCGTGAAATACTTATCATTGAGAAGTTCCAATGACATTTTGTGGTCTTCTCCATCAGTTCTACTTCATCAAATGATACTTTCTGAATGCAAATGCTTGACTTATTGCTGAAAATACCAAAATCGCTATAGGTATACCTACAATATTTGAGGAGTTCCCTCAATTCCTGAGAATTCCATCATCAGAACTAGATTTTGATAAAAATGGGACCAATCTGGAAGTATATCCTTTCAAAAAAATTCTGAGGTAACAAACATAAAAAAAACATACAACCGAATTGAGAACCTCTTCCTTTTTTGAAGTCGGTTAAAAATAAATTGTGATGCAATAGTCAATATATCGATTTTTTTAACATGTTTAAAACACTTGACCTGACCATCCCTTGATGTTTCTTGCGGTTTCTAGCAGTCACCTTATATATAAAGACACATTGTACCTATATACGAAAATAGTCCGAGGATAACTTTTAGGCATCATACCAAATGATACATCTAATGCATTTACATACATATATGTACTTACGACTATTTATCCCCGAAGGGTTAGCCAGAGACCACGCAATGAAGACCGCAAAAGCAGCCACTGCCACAGTACCTACACGTTTCACCAAACAAAAGCTACACAGTTCTCGGCGTGACAGGTGGATAGCCCATCGCCGCTCTATATTGTTATATCTATACATGTGCAGTAATATTATGAGTAACCTAACTATTCATTTTAATAAATTTACATAGTTTTAGTTTATATATATAACACATACATATACAATACACATAAAGATACATACACATATCACTTATACAACTTGAGGTGAATTTTCTATTTTTCTTGTTTATTAAAAATAAATCCAGTTTAAAACTGGAAATATAAATAATTTTTACACACCATGTATTATAATAAAAATACATTTCATAGTTGTTAATACCTGTTAATGAGAGGTGGGAACATGGTGTCCTGATATACTTACAAGCATTTATACCCAGCTTAGGCATTAGTCTCTCACAAAGAAAAGTACTGTTTATATTTGTATTTTGTATTTCTTGTATAAAGTTGAGGAAAATAAACTAATCATTATTATTATTGAAATAGTCTTTGGTCTGTTGGCCGCCTTTTACGACACTCAAGGAAATATATGGGCTGTTAGTATTCTATTAATCAGCCACCGTGTGCCGCCACCACACAGCTCTAATTAGTGATGGCCATGACTCGAGTTCTCTAAGTCCTATTTTAGGGACTGGACTCGAGTTTTCGAGACTGGACTCGTAAATGAGAGCTCAAGCCTTTTTGTCAGTGATAGAATCACGAGTTCTTACAAAATGACTCGAAACTCGAGTCTTTTTACAATAATATAGAGACGCTTAAGACAAGTTCATTGCTAGTGCCGAAGTTTTTTTAGAAACAGTGAGTTCCACATCCATTCTGTTGATATAAAGTTCTAGCCTATAGCACATGACTCATGTGCTTAAAGTGTAATACAATTAGGCGTTCGTCAACCACCTCCACAAGCGAGCCAACGCGACGAGTGCGCCAAAGAGGAAAAAAGAAGTTCAAAGAGTTACTACTTCGATCATATGATCGAAGAGTTACTATAATTTTTTTATGGAAAAATACTTGGAGGGTTACACCTTAGCAAAATTTATATTAGTATTATACAATTAAAAAGGTTAGGTTTTTTAAGAACTTGAGTACCATAATAATGGTTCAGTTCTATGAGTCGAGTCTTTTTGCATAAGGACTCGACGAAAGGACTCAAGGCTCTGAACTCTGGACTCATTTTAGTCGGAGTCTTGCGAGCTCAACCAAAATGAGTCCAGTCCAGTCCCTAAATTAAAGAACTCGAGTCCTGGCCAACACTAGCTCTAATGCCTTTTTTACGTAATAATTTATGATTAATAAATCAACTAAAAAGATCCGACAGGTTTGACAAACTCAATCAATTTTGCTTTCACCCTATCATTTAACTACACATACCGATAATGTTAACAACATTATCGAGTCCCGTCAGTTAGAGATAAGATAGTCAGTACCATTAGTTGAGTATTCCGGGTGAAGTGCGCTTCCAGCTTAAAGTAATTAAATTTCGGGTTGAAAGAAGGCCAAGCAGTTTCCCATTTTGGTATTAAACAAATAAAACAAAAAAACTTATCCCTAATAAAGAATAATACACACACTCAAATAAAATTAGCCTGTAGGTGTAGTGATTTAGAAAACATGGCTATTTGAATCAAATATGTTTGGTACCGTAGCATCTGTAGAGCTTTATCGCAAGTAAAGTAAAAACACAAGTACCATCCTGTCGTGTTCATTTAAAAGTTACTTTTAATATGAACCAAAAATTATAAATTTTCAATTTGTTAAATAAATCTACTTTGAAAGGTTTCCTTTGACCTTAATTTTAATTAGTGAAGCGATTCTTTGAGGCTTGTCAAAGTTTACGACAAATCAATTTCATATTCTCAACATTAATCTTATATTATTTGGTTACTTTACTGATTTCATCTACTCTAATAATGTAGGTATATAACGAACACGTTGGGTAATAACAAAATTAGATGAAAAAGATGCAAAGAAGAGACAAAGGGAAACAAAACTCATATTCAAAGTGTATAAATTTTTAAACATCATCTGAGGACAAAAAAGTGGAGACATAAAAATAATAAATTAGCCAGCCAACTATCGACCCATCGCTGTAACTTCTGTGCTGTGCAAGGTATTTGAGCGGATAATTAACTTCCAGCTCATTCACTATCTAGAGGATCACTTGCTGCTGCATGATCGCCAGTATGGGTTCAGACCCAAGCGATCAACGGGTGATCTTCTAGCATACGTTACTCACGCATGGGGTGAAGCGATGGACAAGCATGGCGAATCTCTGGCAGTTAGCCTTGATGTCGCCAAAGCTTTCGATAGAGTGTGGCATCGCTCCCTTCTTTCTAAGTTGCCGGCCTTCGGTGTGCCGCCCCGTTTGTGCGGATGATTGGAGATGCTGAGGTTACAGCCTCTCTTGAGGACCTCCAGCTGCGTAGAGACATTGCTTCTCTCAGTGTCTTCTACCGAAATTACTACGAAGAGTGTTCTGAAGAACTTTTTGATCTAATCCCGCCCTCTCCTTTCCTGTCCCGGACTACACGTGCTGGTCTTGGGAACCACTATCATACTGTGCAGAATATCAGCACTCGTACCAAAAAATTTGGCAAGTCGTTCCTCTGCAAGACCATTCGGCTTTGGAATTCTCTGCCGGTGCATGTGTTTCCCAATTCCTATAATCCTGGGTCTTTTAAACGGGGCGTGGCGTGAAACAGCATTTATATGCAGGCCGTCATGAATGGGTGCGCTTGTCACCGTGCTTGTTCCACGTTGGGAAGCGCTCTCATTATTTTGGACTACATATATCGGCTGCTATAGGCAGGATGTAGTCACTATGACGTGCAATATTAAAAAAAAAATACTGATGGTAGAATAGAATTCAATATACATAGGAACTCGAGCGATTAGTTGTTTTAATCTCAGCGAAAAAGAACATTATTTTGGGTGGACACTAATCACGTTTCAATTTTTTCACTTTTCAATAGGTGGGTACCAATTTAGATATAAACTAATACAAGAAAATGCTACTGGAACTTCTCCACCTCTTCACTTGTCTGACATAATCGTACCTATTCACGAATATAAAAATAATTGGTTTGGTTATACGTACTTTTAAAAATATTGACTAATGGAAATTTGGTCTTCTGCGTTTTTAGATAGACTTGCGTGATTATAGTAGGATCACATATTATTGCAGCTTTAATATATATTTATTTAGGTATCATAATTTTACATAAGTATTATAATATTACGCAAAGTAAATTTATATACTATATATTATATTAAGCACATAATAATAATTTTATTATAAAAAGGAAAGATTTGATTGTTTGTTTGTATTGAATAGGCTCGGAAACTACTTTGAAAAATTATTTAACCGTTGGGAAGCTACACTATCTCCGGATAACATAGTCTATAATATTTTTTTTTTTAAATAGGGATCCTTACTAAAACTCCAATAAATTACCAAAAATTCCTTACATTGAGTGCGCTGCGAAAACTATAAATTACGACTTTGCAGAACACATCATTACCTACAAAAAGTGTCGCGACGGCATATAGTGTCTAACTATTATACTTATGTCACAATAAGTGTTCTTTTATTTTAAAAATTTAATTGATATGTTGCCGGCCACTAGAAAAGGATCTTTATTTGTACCTTTGTAATAATCACTTTTCAGAATAAATTCTTTATATTCAAGACTGCTTCAATGCCTATTATAACTTTATGAATTACAAGCGGCCGCTCGCGGTTTCACCCGCGTGGTTCCCGTTCCCGTGGGAATACTGAGATAAAAAGTATTCTATGTGTTAATCAAGGTTATAAACTATCTGTATGCCGAATTTCATTCATATCCATTCAGTAGTTTTTACGTGAAAGAGTAACAAACATCCATCCATACGTTCCCGTGGGAATATCGAAATAAAAAGTATCCTATGTGTTAATCCAGGTTATAAACTATCTGTATGCCGAATTTCATCCAAATCCATTCAGTAGTTTTAACCTGAAAGAGTAACAAATATCCATACATACTTACAAACTTTCGCGTTTATAATATTATATAATATAATATAATAATATATTTATAATATAATAATATATATATAATATAATACCTAGTAGGATTTAATTTGGACATTTCATTCGAAAGATATCACGAGTGTAATAATGTAAGTATGCAGCTATGCAGCACTATAATATGTGATGTAGGGTTCACTGGGGTACGAGAGGGAAGTCAAACGAATTATTTTTGAAAAATTGTCTCGGGGTACGAGGTCCACGCGGACGAAGTCGCGAGCGAGCCTGCTAGTGTAGTATATAAAGAAAAATGTTATAAGGTAGGTAATAGTACACAGGCGAGGGCTACAAGAAAGCAGAGGCTGTAATTATCAAAGCGCACGTATGTCATACGACGTTTTATAACATATTTGCGAGGAAAGCAGATTTTCTGAAAATGACTGCGTGTTTTTGTAGTTTTTCTAGTGTATAAATCTTTGGCAAGCCAACATGTATTTTTTAGACCTAGATGATAATAGGCTGTCAATAACATTTTGTGCTTCACTAATTTCCGGTGGTGAAGACTGTAAATTTAGTTCTTCATTACTAAACTGCGGTTTCACCCGCGTGATTCCCGTTCCCGTGAGAATATCGGGATAAAAAGTATTATATTTATTAATCCAGGTTATAAACTATCTGTATGCCGAATTTCATCCAAATCCATTCAGTAGTTTTTCCGTGAAAGAGTAACAAATATCCATCCATACGTTCCCGTAAGAATATCGCGATAAAAAGTATCCTATGTGTAAATCCAGGTTATAAACTATCTGTATGCCGAATTTCATAAAAATCCATTCAGTAGTTTTAACCTGAAAGAGTAACAAATATCCATACATACTTACAAACTTTCGCGTTTTTAATATTAGTAGGATGAAATAACAATTATTCTGGTATAAATTTTGCTCAATAATATTATCGTAGATAGGAGAAACTCACAGACTTAAAGCGATTTTCGAAGTTTTTTGTTTTAGAATAACATTTTTTTTCTATATAAAATCAATCATATTAACTAAAAACTCCGAGGCTGCTACGAACTATACGACTTTAATATAAGAAATAACATTGTAATATTTTTTTTAAATTAATTGTTTGGAACATTGTTTTTAACCGCCTCCGTGGTCTAGTGGCTAACCCTCCGGTTTCAGACCGAGAGGTCCCGGGATCGATTCTCAGCGGGGGGGTACATCTTCGTGTGCTCGGTTTGGTTGGCGGTAGGGCTGTTAAGTCCGCCTGGCTAGCTACTACCATCTTATCTAAGTCTGTCGCCATAACAACGATGTTTATAGCATAGTTGTGTTCCGACAGTTAGAGATAAGATAGCCAGTTCCTCAGTGGTTGAGGATTCCGGGTGAAGCGCGCTTCCATCTTTGGTCTTATCGTCAGTTACCATCAGGTGAGATGAAGGTCAAGCGCTTACCCGTTACCAGTAAAAAAAAAATTATAGTTCAATCTAAGAGCTCTGCAATTTTGGGTTTAATTAAAAAGTTAAGCAAAATTTACAAAAAGCGAGGACGCTACGAACTATGCCAATAGTAAATCTATACTATTCAATAAGTCAAAATTGTTAATGTATTTTTTTTTCTGATATCAAGAACGCCATAATTGGCCATTTTACGCAAAAATCACCGTCGAGGCCTTTTAAATCAAGTAGCGAACTACTCAAGCTTCTGTTTTTAGAAAACTCCGATAATTCCGATTAGAATGCTGTATGCCGTTAAAACGTAACACTCTTTGTTTTGTGCATATAGAGTAACTCCGTTAGATGGAGTGGCTCCGTTTTGTCGTTGTATTAATACATACATTTTGATTTGATTTCATTTTCATTTATTCCACGAACAAATAATTTTGTGTGGGAAATACAAATAAATAATACATTAAAAAAAAGTTAACTTACAATCATAAATTAGTTAAATAAAATCTAAATAGTAATTACATATAACATACATAATATAATCACGACTATTAACCCCGAGGGGTTAGTCAGAGACTAGCCAATGAGGACAGCAAAAGCAGTCCTTTACCATAGTCCACTTTTCACCAAATAGCGACTTCACAGTGCTCAGCGTGACAGGTGGTGACCTCATCGCCGCTCTATGCTGTTGGATGTATATGCAGACTTTAGTCCGTTAGTCGCCTTTTACGACACCCAAGGGAAGAGAGGGGGTGGTACACTGAAAGAAATTATTAGTTGGTTTTACCATATTTCAACAAAATTTTAGGGTTAATATAGCACCTACTCTTGAGTTTTGTTGAATGAACAAAAACTGTATTGTTGATCAGTTACGCTAATTTGAATTTATTACATTTATTTTTGTTGTTTTAACGTATTTATTTTGTAAATTTAACTTTAAAAATGGTTATTTCAACAACTTGAACAGTAAAATCAACAATTACTTATTGAATTATGCATGAATTGTTACGCCAACATGTACAAATAGGTAAAAACAACTGTTTTCATATCAACAAAAACTTTTCTGTGAAAACAACAATTTGGTCATGTTGCATTAACCCATCACTTTGTTAATTCAACTAATGTGTCGCCAACCCGTGCAAAATCAACCTTTTTGTTCTTTCAGTGTAGTATTCTTTCACCGCTACGGTTAACGAAGCGATTTCCTTATATCAGGGAAGCGCTTGGCTTTAGCTTGACCTGACAGTAAGTAACAGTAATAAGACCGATAACGGAAGCGCACTTTAAACAAATCCTCAACTATGTGTCCTAGACGAAATTTTAAGTCCGACTAGGGCCTTACTATCAAGTCTTCGGGCCTTACTATCAAGGCGATATATTATGAGATGAATAACACCATCTCTTTACAACTGTACTCAATCAGAGATTTGAGTGTGAGTTTGGTTTTAGAATACGAGCCATAGAGCAGTATTAGGGGAGAGGGTGTAAGACGGGGTAGCGGGTAAGACGGAGTACCCAGCGAAATGCACAGTTCAAATTGATCAATCACGGCCGCGTAGGCATCATTTGATG
Organism: Scoparia ambigualis; assembly: GCA_963921215.1. Taxonomy (NCBI): domain Eukaryota; kingdom Metazoa; phylum Arthropoda; class Insecta; order Lepidoptera; family Crambidae; genus Scoparia; species Scoparia ambigualis. The sequence goes on along the minus strand of OY992505.1, from coordinate 23,460,923 downwards.
CGCCGCTATGACAACTGTCAGTCGCCCTGTTATCAGTGATCGCAAGTGCACGCATGTCAAAATATTTCGGAAAAAGTGTTTTTAACATATTTATTATGGATTTGACACGTAACTGTGGTTTGTTGAAAATGCCAGCTGATGAAGTGTAACTGTGATTGACGGTTAAACTTTGAGTCTTTGAGATAGCCAACTGTTTTTTTTGTTTGTATTATTATTAGAAAATTGCACGGTGGGGCAAGATGGGGTAATGACTACACCGTCTTGCCTCAAAATTAGAATGATATGGATTTTTTTTCCTTCATTTCGCCTTCATGCGACAAAAGTGACAGTAGCTTCGCCTTGTCTTCTTCGAAACAGCTATTCCAATTTCCAGTTACTAAAAGAACATCACGAGTTACCAGAAAACGTGGAAAAACAGCAATTATTACGTCTTCTCCCTATAAATGAGAATTAGAGGTCGGTGCCCAGATGAAAAAAGATGATGAACAAAAGAAACTAACCAAAATAAAAACGAAAAAAAGAAGAGATGAATTGATGAAGCAGAAAAAATCTGGTAAAAAAATCTCAAGTTAAAAAGTCACGTTAGAGCAAAACAGCAAAACGACCAACAGTCTCATCATCTGAAAATAAAAGTGTAGAAGAGAATGACACGCCATGTATGTATTGTATGGAGTTATATTCTACTTCTAATTAAAGGATGGATATCGTGCAGAAGTTGTGGGAAATGGGCACATAATAGCTGTGCAGGAATCGACGATGATGACGACGAAGCCATTCACGTCTGCGAGTTCTGCCAATCCAAATAAATCATCATTTATGTATAATACTTATCACCCCATCTTACCATCTTACCCCCATCTTACCAGCACCATGGGGCAAAACGGGGCAAAACGCCTTTCTTTGATTTTAATTATTATTTTTTTTAAACAAGTTACGAAAAGTTCCTAATGTCACTAAATATTAAGAGTTTAATAAATATAAGTTATTTTTAAATAATTACTATTCAATTACTACCTAAACTTTGTTTTTATTGAACTTTAAACCTTAAGTACCCCATCTTACCTCCCTCTCCCCTACATAAATGCAAATTCCCATACCTATTTTGCATAGTAAGGTTAAAGTAATACTGCTCAAAGTGGTGACAGTATGGCCCCTGGTTAGCTACTAAAATCGGATTTATGTCTATCGCTATACACCAATGTTCAGTCTTAACAATAGCCAGTTCTTTAGTAGTTCAGGGTTTCGGGTGAAGTGCACTTTCATCTTCAGCCTTATCGTCGCTTAGGATCAGGAAAGATGAAGGCGAACGCTTCCTGTTTGTGAATTATTAACAACCCTCCCCCTTATAAAATGACTTAAAAATTTGTATGCTTTTTAATTTCAGATAGAAATGATAACCACAACGGGCGGTCTTATATAGCAAACTTTGACATCAAACCCTTCAAAACGTGAGTAAGTAACTATAGACACTTTATAAACTATACTTTCAATATTACTTATTTAAGCCTAAATGCATTTTCTTTTAACTTTTTGATATATTAGCAGGGTGTCAGTAGATCTCTAAGGGAAGAAATTGTACACACTCGTTTAATTAAAAATAATCTTTTGCTACATCTATTTGTTAATGGTATATAATTAAAAGTATTAACTTGATGTTTAATCAGTTTCAAAAGACGTTCTTGATTACCTTTAAAATTTTAACAATATTTAAATGCTCATTGTTTTATTTAAATTAGAATTTTTAATAACGTATTGTTTGTCATCTCATGGATCAAATCTTGAAGCTTTAATATTACTCGTTTTCTATAAATCTTGATGGAAATTATAAATTTTAAGGAATCAAGTGCAATCAAAGACTCACTGCGGAACATTCTCACCAGCTCTACCTTCACGGACAGAAGTCAAACAATACATTGGAGTTCTTTTATGCGGTAAGTAAACAAAAGTTTGAAATCACACGAGAATTCCGAAGCTTTAGATTGACCTCGGCAGATTTTGTTGAGCTAACCGTGGAGGGAAATCAAATTGGGTTCGTGTTTAACTAGAAACCGAACTTAATAACACTGAATAAGGAATACCTGTTGTACTTTCGTTCAGTTCTTAATTTGTTGTTCCAAAAGGGTGCTTGTGAAGCCGTGAACCATTTTTTTAAATAAATAGTTACAGTTTCTAAGTAATCATAAACGTTTTAGTAATAAGACCGGCCGCCAATTGTACGACTTCTTTAAAAAAATTATAATCATGTATTATTATCTGTGTGTACAATAAAGAATACTCATTACATTTCATTTTGTTACTTGACGTCACTGAGTGAGGCTATAATATTTTAACTAGGTAATATAAATAAGACAATCAATCAATCATAGTCTGTATAAAATACATGTACCTACCACACAGTAGTAGTCCTAATAATATTTAAACTGAAAGCAACAAGCATAAGATAATATATTTGTATTGTTTTTGTTATCTTACCGTGATCTACCATCTCCTTGTTGTCTTTATATTTTTCTAAGGAGTAACTTTTCTTTGTGTTGCGACTCCGTTTGATCCATAATGAGGTATCGATGTTGAAAAATGAAAGCTTGCAAAACAATCCACGAATTGTCACATTTTCTAAGACTGAGAATTTTATTAACGGAACTCATAAAATCCCTCGTAAATGTAAAACAAAAGAAAGTTGCTATTAATTTGTGGTGTATATATTACAGTAACAATGTTCTGCTTACATTGAACTTGATCTTTAATAGTGACGTTCAGTTGTTACAATAATCGAAGACATATCAGTGCACGTGTCAGTATTTATGAACGTATGTATTCATTCGCGTATGTTTCGCCGTTAAAAGTAAATATGAGTTGAAGATATGTAAATGGAACCTTATAATTTGCATGGACAGGCGGCGCGGTGTCGCTCACGCCGATAACAGTTGGAGAAGACGGCTGACGCGGACACTTTTAAAGGAGATAACGAAATATATTTCACTAGCTCTTCGTAGATGCACAGTTACAGTTTTACTGTAAAAATATGTACTAGTACTTTAAATATTACGAAAAATAACGCCTCTAGTTAAAAAAAATATGTTGTTTTTCAAGATATGTGTCACCAGATTCAGAGCTTAGTAAATGATTAACAATGTGTTGGATAAAATGTTTACTAGAAAAAAAAGAACCAGTCTCAGGAAAGCTCGCACGGGATTCGAACCCATGATTTGTTTGTTTTTGTTTGTGTTTTTTTCTAGTCAACATTTTATTCTATATCTATATAGCATTGTGAATGCAAAATTTCAATAATAAAGATATTTATAAGCAATTACGTCTTTATCGATTGTTAAATACTTGTAATATTATTTCTTTCGAATGTGAGGGTAGACTTCACAGTGACGTAATACCGCTGGCTTGCAGCGTATCATCTACTAGAAAAAATTCAACGAGTCTTCTGGGGTCTCGGTAGCTTAGCGGTTAGAGCAGTGGACCGGCAATCCAAAGGTCACGGGATCGAATCCCGTTCGAGCTTTCCTGAGACTGGTTGTTTTTTTCTAGTCAACATTGTATCCTATATCTATATAGCATTGTGAATGCACAATTTCAACAATAAAGATATTAACAATGTGTTGTAATAACTTAGTTAATTATTGCGTTCAACCGGAATCCTAAATTACCAAGTACAGTATGGTACTCCTTCGGGAAATCAAATCCAGGTTTTAACCACCCTGTGGTCCAGTGGCCAAGTCACCGGTCTTTCTTTGACACAGAGGTTCGATTCCCACGAGGGTACGTCTTTATGCCCTAGGTTTGGGTGGTGGTAGAGCTTGATTAGTCCACTTCCTAGCTACCACCATCTTGTCTAAAGTCTGACGCCATGGCAATAATGTTAATAGCATTACTCAGAGTACAGAATCTATATTCAAAGTAGCATTGTTGTGTTCCGACCGTTTAGAGATAAGATTGCCAGTTCCTCGGTGGTTGAGGATTTCGGGTGAAGCACGCTTCCACCGCCACCGCCTTATCGTCACTTACCATCGGGCGAGATGAAGGCCAAAAGCTTACACGTAGTGGGCAAAAAATCTAAAAAAGACTGATAAATAGCGTTGCAGAGGCGAATAAACGAAGTCTTAACACTGTCTAGACATACTCTATCATGTACATAATTATTAAGGTTTATTCTATAGTCATAGTCATTTCTCTACCCAGTCACTCTGGTAGGCTAACTATATACTACAGAATTATATTCCCACCGATTTCCTTAACTTTGTAAATGGTATAAAGTAATCCTCGTAATATTTTTTTCAGGTTTAACATTATGGGGCTCGTCATGGTTCGTATTCAAAGATGCAGTGGTGCCGGGAGGTTATATTTTCAACATGGCAGGAGTGGTGGCAGCCGGGTACATTTGCGGTCACTGCCTGGAAAGATACACGACCCTCAACCCGATGGTCGGCATGACATTGATCGGAGCGCTATATAGAAACTTTGGCCCTCAAAACTTTTTGGAAAACCCTGTAGCAGATACAATTGACTTCCATTTGAGGTGCGTATAGTTTTAATTAGCTAACAAGTATCTCTAAAACGTATAGAAAACCAATGAGTGACTTTATGTCCACGAGGACATATTTATCTATATGTACATATTTATATGTATACGTGGAAGAAAGAGTATACATACATACAATAATCATCAAAATCAGTCTTCTACCATAGTTCACTTTTCAAGAAATGACTGCACATGTAAGCCCATCGCCGCTCTATGGTATTTTTTTTTTTTTTTTTTTAATTGACTTGACTTATTGTTCTTTTGGGATATGTATCCTTTATTTTTTTATTTTTAGAGTTTAGGTACTTCCCTCACATAATGAAGGCTACTAGGGAGAAAGGGGAAATTAGGTCTAAAGTGGATTTAAAGGAACGGTTGGATAGGGGTTTATTTAGGATATTGGGGGATTTGGGGAGGTTAGGGATGACGGTTTTAAAATGACTCTACTATTTTCAACATTTTTGCTTCGACTTAAGGTCTCTGCCTATTTTTAATTAATTGCGGGTCGCTATTTGGGTGGGAAGAAAAATAGGATGAAATAAAGAAGAAGAAAAAGGGAAAAGGAAGGGAGAAAATTTCAGACACTGATGTAGTTTTTACTTATTTAAAAATTTCAGTTGTTCCGTTGGTTTCTAGTTATTTTTATTATTTAGTATTTTAGTTTATTTTATATATTATTTAGGTTCTTCAATTTTTAAAATTTGGTGTATTTTAATTATTTATTTTGTATTTTGTCTATTTGTTTACCTTATTTATTTTAGATATTATTTAGGTTCTTTAATTTTAAAATTTGTGTATCTTATTTTTGTGCTGTATAGTTTAGTTTGTTTTTAATTATTTAAATGTTATTTTTGGCTTTTGGTTTTGTTTACTAGGTTTGAATTAATTATTTATAATTTTATTTATTTTATTTAAAATATAGTTTAGTTAGATTTTGTTAAATAAGTTATTTTTATTATATATGCCATATTTTAAAGTTTATTTTAAGTTTATGATTTAGATTTAGATTTTAATTAATTAATGATTTAGATTTTAATTGTTTAAGTATTATTTAAGTTATAGTTTAACTTCAGTTTAGGGTTTGATGTTATTTAATATTTGTACATTTTTATTTATATTAGGTTATTTCGTTTGAAGTTTAATATTTAAATTTTTAGGTATGTATTTAGAATTTTAATTTTTGTTTAAATTTAGACAAATTTTATTTAATTCCCGTAGTCGGTCTGGCTCTGCAAGCGCAGAACCATCGACCGAATTCGGGGGCACTCACGGGCATTGGTGGCGTTGTGGCCAGTGTCGATCTTTGTGCCCATGCGCTGGTTGTGGGCCGAGCAGTTGTAACACTTGGCCCCAGAGTTCTTATTGGGGCATTCTGGCAACTGGTGGCCCGGGCTCGCACAATGGGCACATGGTCGCTTTTCGGCCGTACACTTCGCCTTTGTATGGCCGTATTGAAGGCATTGGTGGCATTTCACAAACCGGGAGAAGTCCTCCACGTGGACCCTACTGTGGTCCACGCAGAGCCTCCCGAGAGCGAGGATGACTTTTCGCATCTCGGGAGTGACCTCAATCACCGCGTTGTACAACGCCGGGTTGCGATTTGAGGTCAGGAAACAGATGCGGGAAACCTCTACGTCATTTTGGGCGACAAGGACCTCCGCTAACTCCTCGCGGGCAATATCTTTCGATATGCCCTTTAGGATAATTAGCGGTGGTCTCTGCTTCGCCTGTTCTGCGGCGAAGTTAGCGCTCGATGCGTGACGGGCTATCGTTTCCTCGCACTGTTTCCTGGTCTCAAATTCAACCCGTAGTTTGGAGTTAGGTAAGGGCAATATTTTGACCGGGGCATATTTGAGCCTCCGGAAGCTGATCTCCTTCTTCCACTGAGACATCACCTCCGGAGGCTTGCGCGAGCAGTCGTATGGTGATACCAGGACCGCGGGGTAGGTTTTGGGTGTTTGGGGTTGGGGCCTCGCAACGACGCTGGCGTATGAGGGAGCGTTCAGGAGCCCAGCTTCTTGGACATTTTGATCGGCATGAGCGCCGGTCGGTGGACCCTGGGCAAGAGGTATCTCCTTAAGTGCAGCTGTGACCATGTTAGCGGTCAGCTGCACGAGGTCTTCGAGACGCGACTGTTGTGCCATCATCTCGTCGACCTTCTGAGACACCTCTCGCCGGATCTCCGCCGAAGTCTCGCTCTGAATAGCGACTACGGCGCTCATGCTATTGTCCAGCTTGTGGCTGAGCTCCCTTACACTGTCCTCACTGACTTGTTCTTGGGAGAGGTCCGGCACGTCGGCAGAGCCCAGCAGGTTGGTCAGGCAGCGGTCTATTCCGGTCGCGGCATCAAGAATAATTTCCTTGCTCGCCTTTGTGACGGACTTGCCCGACCGAACCGCCTCTGTTATTCGGCTGCAGTAGCGTCGGACCATGGTTTCAAACGATTCCACGTCCTTCACCTTCATGTAGGACCTCTCTACCATCCCTGGCGTCTCAGGCTCACTCATTTCGCCCGGCTGTGGGCTGGTGATATGCGCCATATCGAGTTAGGTTAAAGTTAGGTTAGGGTTAGGTTAGAGTTAGGTTAGGGTTTTTTTTTTTTTTTTTTTTTTTTTTTTTTTTTTTTTTTTTTTTTTTTTTTTTTGCTTTGCTCCTCGCTTTTTTGCAGGCCTTTTTTTTCTGTTTTTGTTTTTGTCTTCTTTTTTGGAGGGGGGGTTAATAAGCTTGAGCTTTATGAGGTTTGGTTAGGGTTAGGTTAGGATTTTAAAAGTTGTTTTTTGAAGAATTTTATTATAAAATTTTTTGTGAAAAGTTGATTTTTGGGTATTTTTGGGTCTAAATAATATTATCTGAAAGATTTTGAAAATTTGAATTTTTGAAATTTTGGCCGAAAATTTTCTAAGTCTTTTTGGACTTTTTTGTTTTTGGGTGAAATTTAAAAAATTTTCCGGAATAGTGCTTTATAATTTTTTAAAAGCTTATATTAGCGATTTGGTGTATTTAAGGTATTTCCTTAGAGGAAATTTAAGAGTTCCGCTCTATGGTATTGGATGTATGTGGGTCTTTAATTGCCTTTCGGTCCGTTAGTTAGTCGCCTTTTACGACACCCAAGGGAAGAGATAGGGTGATAGTATTCTTTCACCACTAGAAAGAGAATCAAATAAAACAAACGTGCTTGAATATGTCATCAAAGAAGATTATTTACAATTTTATTAAAGATTTTTACAAATACGTGACATTACCTTCTCTGAAAAAAGGCGTTGTTTTCGGCTTCCACGATCAAAGGAAAAGAAAACATGTGCCTACTACAAATAAATTAGCTACTAATAAGTATTGAAGCGAAGTACTCATAATGAAATTTGTTATTGTAGCCTCAGTATTTTATCAGATGAAACAATTATAATGAATGTCGGTACTAAATTTCCAGCTTTATTATTTCGCGTATAATTTTATAATAACTGTAGTTGAGAGCCCCAAATCGCAACATAACGCTGCTCTTTATGGCGATAATGCCGGTCATTTCGCGCGGGACCCGCGCGTGTGATTATGGTTTCAATATTGAAACGTTTTAGCTATTTCACTGGAAATATGCATTTTCAGAAGCCTCAAAATAATATGGTTTTATTGTTGATTTTATTTTGTTTCTCAAAGGTGGTTTACGCGAACACAATACTATGAAATGAAACACTTTATATTAAGTGTTGTTGTTATATAAGATTTTAGCTTGATTAAAATCACTGAAGAAGTAATTGACCTAAATCGTATTTTATTTTTATGTAAAGTTTAAACACAGTTTTGATATTCCTACGATAACAAAAGATAGAAATGAAAAAAACAAAAAACGCCAAGGAAGGTTTTAGGTAGAAAACTTGGATTACTATAAAATATTTAAAAACTCGCAGCTCCTAAAATGAAAACACATAATAGAAAGAGCTTCATCTTAATGCCGACAATTGATCTGGGCAGGACAAGGTCCGTTTAAAACTAATTGAAGACAAAGCTACCGTTTTTCTTTCAGGCGAATCTACCCCGTAATTATCTTGACGAAGGGCCCACTCAGTTGGAACTGGGAATATGTGAAAAGCAATTCGTTGAAAGTTTTCTCGCTGGCCACTCTGCCATGGGTCGTCGAGTGTTTGTCCACTGCCTTCTTTACACACCTCCTGTTGGGGTTCCCGTGGTATTGGGGTGAGCTATTTATGTTTATTTTTGGTACAATAAAAAGATCTGATGGAAAGTCTAAAAGAAAGGCAATAAAGACGAAGGCGGAAGCAAACTTCATTCGATATCTTGCCTTTTAAGCAATATCTTACTTCAGGAACACAATAATGCTACAAGCATGTTTATTATTTATTTTTCAAATACACAAAAGAAAATGGAAATGATTTATCTTGTGTCTTGGTGCGTTCATGTTTAAACATCTTTAAAGGGAAGGTTTGCAATTTCGAATGTTTTTTGTTTGTTACAAGATCAGCGAACAATTAGTGAAGCGATTTTAATGGTTTTTTTGTTTGACAGAATACTTTATGACAAAAAACCTTTCGTTGATTTTTCCGAAGGGTTGTATCCATCAGTGGGACGTTTATGGGCTCATGATGATAACGAGATATTGTTTTAGTTTGGTATGAGTTTTACGTTATTTAAACCTATAAGATATTGCACCAGAATAATAAAAAAGGCGATAACTTAAATAAGATAATAATATGACGTTTTGTTACGAAAGAAAAGCCGCCTGCAGAGCACAAAAAAATGTGATCTAGACATCTATAACGCAATCATGTGTAAGTTCAATTATATTTCAATTTTTAAGCTTATAAATGCAGGAAAATATTTGTCATGGCATCGCCAAACGAAAAAATATTAATGCAAAATCAAACGTCAGTATGTTAGCATTCTTCGCAAATGTATTCAATCATTTTTGAGAGAGATTGCTGTTGGCCTATGACCTTCACAGCGTAGGCAACCCAATATTAGGGACCATCACTAACAACGTGAGAGACTATCAGCAACTGCAACTGACATCAAACTCTGCAATATATTATATATATATATATATATATATATATTTACATCCAGCTACGCATTTGGCGTCATGCATGCTGTGCATCATTACGACGTCCTCCAGTTCAGCTTACAATTTAGATCATCTCTCTGCGAATGTTTCTTAGTTTTTTGATGCCTTTCTCCATAGGATATTTTATTTTGCGATTATTTTAATTGTGGCAATATTCTTCTTGCAGTCGTGCCCAAACATTTATGAACTCCATTTCATGGTGATAAATTTTTGGCTTCCTGGATATACTGATTATCATTTACTTGATGCGCTGACATTTTCACGTCCTCCTGATTTTGTAAATGCGACGTTGCCAGCAATGCGTTACCTATCTCTTTCTTTCACCGAATATTTTAATGTTGGGTCCAATTTGACAGATGTCTTTAAAATTGTTAACCAAAGTTTTTTTTTATTTAAGAGGGTTTACACATTTCGGTTTCCCATACCATCTTCCAAGTAGAAATTTTTAAAGACCATTAAGCCATATTTTATGAAACTTTGCATGCTAAAGTAAAACACAGGGATCCAATCGTTTATTTGGCTGAGTTATTGAGATTTTCAAATCGCAATAACTCAGTTAAATAAAGGTTTTTTAAAAATGTTTTCAACAAACTATTTAGATCTCTATATTTTACCTCAGCATGCCGTGATTCTTAAGTAAAATTTTTGCGGAAGGTGCGTAGTTCGATTCCCGCCTGAGGTTGTCGTCTTTTTTCAATGTTTAAAATTTTACTTAAGTATATTTAAGTGTTAATAAAACGCTAAAACATAAAAACATTAATCTATAAACGCAGCTTCATCTTAACAGTATGTTCAAATATTTGTAAAAATATTTCTTTCGGATCTCAGAGGTGAAAACTTCTAAGATTTGATGAAGCAATGTTGACTAAAAACATAAGCATCAAGCACTGACAAATTTCGACGTTTGAAAGCCAGACCTCGGTAGCCAAGTGGTTAAGGCAGTCGCCCGGAATGCGGAAGGTGCGTGGTTCGATTCCCGCCTGAGGTTGTCGTCTTTTTTCAGTGTTTAAAATTTTACTTAAGTATATTTAAGCGTTAATAAAACGCTAAAATATAAAAAACATTAATGCCGAGTTTCATCAAAAATGGCCTAATGGTTTTTAAAAATTTCAACTTGGAAATTTGTATGGGAAACTGAAATGCGATAACGCTTCATTAAAGAAACTGACATCAGTTTTGGGTTCATCAATGTGATGCCTTAAGGTTTGATCTCGATCTAAATAAAAGTGCAGCGGCCATCATAAATAGCCGCTGCACTGAAGTACACAATTTATTATTTAGCTATAAGGGTCAATATCGATTCGAGAAAATTGACAGTTTTGGGTAAGTGGTTCTGCTTGCATTCCTTGGGTTCTGATTTCCTAAATAAGTACTTATATTCTCTTTTTCCTTTAAAGATGATGTTCTACTAACTATCCAAGCCCTAAGCTGAGGAACTACCGTACGCCCCTATATTGATATCTGGCGTCCGTTGTTGGCATCTGGCATCCGTATATTCATGTCTGGCGTCCGTATATTGGATATCTGGCGTCCGTATATTGCTATTTGACATTTCACGCCAGCTCTTATAACATCTTGAGCATAATATGTGACAAGTCGGACAGTCCTATTTACAAATTCATATTGCGTAAATGCCTCGGGTTCTGGCTTCCTAACTTAATTATCTTTATAGTTTGAAATACCTAGGCCCTGTGTTGAGGAGCTACCGTGCGTCTGTATATTGTTATCTGGCGTCCGTATATTGACATGTGGCGTCCGTATATTGCTATTTGACATTTTGACGCCAGCTCTAACAAACATCCTGAGCATAATTATGTAACAAGAGAAAAAAAGACAAAAACCGTACCGAAATGCTGGAAGCTTGGCAATGTGCAGCCAGTACCCTAAAAGGGAAGTCTCATGCTGACCCATGCAACTACCGACCGATCGCTATCAATTCCATACTCTGTAAGGTCATGGAAAGAGTTCTAAACAGTAAGTTGGTATGAGGAGCTGAGGAGGTCATTAACTTATAGGTATGCACCTATAAGTTAATGACCTCCTCAGTGACTGTCAATATGGCTTCCGCCGAGAAAGCCGGGGATTTCGACTGGGGATCTTCTAGTTTATGTGACGCACTACTGGGGTGGGGCCCTCGAGATGCACGGCGTAGCACTTGCCGTATCACTGGACATCTCGAAGGCTTTTGAAAGGGTCTGGCACGCAAGTCTGCTGCGCAACCTTTCTGCGTATGGTGTCCCCGCTGTAGATATTATTATATGTACTTTTGTAGTTGGATAGCTGATTTTCTGACGGAACGATCGATCAGAGTAGTCATCGATGGCTGGTCCTCTGACTCAGTGGCTATTGATGCCGGAGTTCCTCAGGGGTCTCTCTGCGACGCTTTTCCTGTTGCACATCAATGACCTGTTGATACCAGGAATTGTTGGGTATGCAGATGACAGTACTGTCGTAGAGAGATACCTTTCGGATGCAAACTGCAGTCAAAAAGCTGGGCGTCCTAAATAAGGTCAAGTGGTATTTCACGCCGGGATAGCTTTAAACTCTCTTTAAAGCTGAAGTCCGATCTTGTATGGAATATTGCAGTCACCTATGGGACGGCTCAGCGAAATATTACTTGTACTTTGCATCTGTGTATATTGATAGTGACAGTAAAGCGCTCAAAACTATGAAATTAGTGATTTTTTGAAAACAAAGATTACTACAGTGAACATCTATCGCTGATCGAATCGATCTATCGTGAATATTTGTATTTTTTGTACTTTTTTAGATTATTATTGTTTAAAAATTATTATCCTAAACATGAAGGAGTCCTACCATATTGTATTTACCTGTAAGTGTTTGTTACACTTAAATAATGTTACAAACTTAATTAAGTAATTTAATGTATCAGTGTAAACAAACGTTGGTGAATTATATAAAAAAAAATACCAAGTAACTGCACTGGACACGATTCAACGCAGAGTTGAGAGGCTAATTGGCGACAAAGAACTGGTGAAGAGCAAGTTTCACACCCTAGCTCACCGCCGCAAAGTTGCCTTTCTGTCGGTCTTTTACAGACCTGGAACTCCATGAGCTCATACGGCCATCCCCTTTCTTCCATCGGACATCCAGACGCACTGCGGGCTACCACCCTTTCTTGGAGGATATTTCTAAATGTCTCACAAAGCACTACTCAACATCGTTTATACTGTGCACAGAAAAGGAGTTGAACTCCCTCCCTGCGTCTGTGTTTCCGAGTACTTATCTTAAGTATCTTCAAAGCAAGAGTGAATAGACACCTTCTGGGTTAGCTCGCTCCATCGTGAATCGGCTTGATTGGGATCAAGAGCAAACCCATTTACAGAAAAAAAAAAACTAGTCGGACAGTCCGATTTACGTATTCATATTGCGTAAATGCCTTGGGTTCTGGCTTCCTAACTTAATTGTCCTTATAGTTTGAAAGGCCTAGGCCCTTTTTTACCGTGCGTCTGTCTATTGTTATCTGGCGTCCGTATATTGTTATCTGGCATCCGTATATTGACATCTGGCGTCCGTATATTGACATCTAGCGTCCGTATATTGATGACTGGCGTCCGTATATCGGACATTGCTATTTGACATTTCACGCCAGCTCTAACAACATCCTGAGCATAATATGTGACAAGTCGGACAATCCGATATACGAATTCATATTGCGCCTCGGATAGTGGCTTCCTAACTTAATTGTCTTTATAGTTGAAAGGCGTAGGCCCTTTGTTGAGGAGTTATTATATTGTTATCTGGCGCCCGTATATTGCTATTTCACAGTTTGCGCCAGCTCTAAGAGCATTCTGAACACAATATGCGACAGGTGGGATGATGAAAGAACATGTACACACGCCAGCACATCAACCTACCTACCACAAAATGTCCAATTTTCTTCAATAGACTTTGAACTTTATGCCTTAAATATATGGTTAAAAATGTATTAAAGAAATTTTACAGTTTTGGATAGGTTGCAGGCGTCTGTACATTAAAATTTTTTATTAATTATTTATTAGTTTTATGGCTGATTATTCAATCATTGGATAAAACTTATCCTTCTGATAAAGCATTACGCAATCAAGCTAAAATGTCACCTGTTTAAAAAAAAGTCATTTATGACAATACATTTTTAATAAGTAAGTATAATAGATTACGATTTATGATAATAACTAGCGGCCGCTCGCGGTTTTACCCGCGTGGTTCCCGTTCCCGTGGGAATATCGGGATAAAAAGTATCCTATGTGTTAATTCAGGTTATAAACTATCTGTATGCCGAATTTCATTCAAATCCATTCAGTAGTTTTTACGTGAAGAAGTAACAAACATACACACTCACAAACTTTCGCCTTTATAATATTAGTGTGATATTGTATTTTAGTAGGCACCAAACATTGAGTAAGCTGGCAACGTCGCATTAGCGGACGCCAAATTTATATGAATACGTCAGAAAAGAAGCGCGTTTAATACGGCTGTGGATATACGCACGACACTAGCGCCGCACCTCTGCTGAGATTTTTTTGGGAACTATCCAGTATTTATTTGCAGCCATTACAATAAATTTTTGGCTTCCATCGATTTTTGTTCTACGGCTAGCTTGATCTTAGAGGCGCCAAGTGTCATCGATTAAAAAAGTGGCGTCCGGTATGCGGACGTCAAATAGCGGTGGACGCCATTTTAAATGTAATTTCGCCTTCAGTGGACGGAAGTTTGCTTGTGGGATATATATATATATATATATATATATATACATATATATATATATATTATTACCAATAAAGTTTTACATTGACATTCACATTTAAAACACATCACAAATCACTAAGATTCAACTTATGTGGTTGAGTTCGCAAATAGGTACCTACATTACAACTATATTATTAGGTGCGATTTGATCTATACAGGGCGTCCCACGGATACGCCACATGGAGGGAAAGTACATTGAATATTTGAATATTGTAGATGGAACGTTTTACTGAAAGAAGACATTATTTATATTTAAAAAACAATTTCAACTGCATTCATAGATATTTAAATAAGTACATGGTTGAACCGGGGAATCGAACCCCTTACTTGAGAAAAATAATCAACCTGTAGCTTTATCATACCGATCGAAAGGCTACATAATAAGGATTATTTTTTGCTAAATAACATAGTGTCACAAATAAAAGGAAAACCATGAATTTTAACATTTTTAATACAAAATTAATCAATTTATCAAAGCTCAAAATGAGTCCCTTCCTGTTGAATACAAAGTCGCACTCTTTTGATTATTTCGCTCCCTGTCGATTTTTTGATCTTGTTGTGGTGTATATTTAGAATAATACCTATTCATGCACTTAAATTGTAATAGGGAAATGATGCGTACTTCTCAAGTGGGTACATTTATTAGTAATAGGTACTTATGATAATGTCAGTTGTATGTCCTTACGGCAATGTCAGCTTTTCATTTTTCTGAACAAAACTTCACATCAAATGTTAAAGTTCATGGTCTTCCTTTTATTTGTGACACTATGTTATCTAGCAAAAAATAATCCTTATGATAAAGCCTTTCGATCGGTATGATAAAGCTACAGGTTGATTATTTTCTCATGTAACGGGTTCGATTCCCGGTTCAACCATGTAATTATTTATATATCTATGAATGCAGTTTAAATTGTTTTTTAAATTCAAATAATGTCTTCTTTCAGTAAAATGTTCTATCTACAATATTCAAGGTACTTTCCCTCCATGTGGCATATCCGTGGGACGCCCTGTACATTTAATTATTAATCATACCATTCACACCCATAAGCGATCACTGCCATCCAATCCAACACATCTAGCAACAACTTCTTTAGTTTGTTTTTAACATTATTCTGGTTTAGAGAATCCCGAAACTCAGGATCCAGTTTATTTATAAGTCGTGGTAGCATGTACGTACGGCGGCAGTGCGACACCCGTATGTGTTTCGCGCCGCTATCGCAGTCAGCTTACCGCGAGTGGTCGCCCGCGTTTAGGGTTACCATTTTGGAATTTGAAAGTCCTGACAAAAAGCCTGACATTTGGATAAAAGTCCGCACTTATTTGTTTTTAGATAACTATTTAAATGAGAAGACATTAAAGATTAAAGACTTAGGTATTTGATATTACTTGATATTACTTAATATGTAGTTTTGTTACTCAAATTCCAAAATCCGGACAAATTAAAGAGCCGGACAAAGTCCGGACTACTCCGGACGGATGGTAACCCTACCCGCATTCCGGTATTGTGTAAAACTAACTTATTGAGAGGATTATTAAAGAACTCTTCCTTGAGGAGCTGAAATATAAACTGGTCATGAACGGGCAGTACATTACAATGCTTGAATAGCTGGATATGGTCCGAAGCTAACTGCTGTTTAATGTTAGGTGATACAATTTGTTTCAATATGCGTATTTGCAGGTTACATATCTTATCTAGGTATGTCTTATAGGTACGTCCATAAGTGGAAAGGCCGTAGCTTACTTTAGAGTTAACAAAAGCGTTATATAGTGCTAATCTAGCTCTAAAAGTCATTCTATATTTGATAATACCTAAGTTTACACGGAGTAAATACGGAGTTTGTCACATACTCTTTCAACTTGCGGTTTCCTGTTAAACATAATTTATCAATAACTAATCCGAGGTACACGTGGGAGCTTTTAGTTTCAATTGATGGACAATAGCAGGACAAGTTATTCATTTTGTGAGGGCAACGGTGGTCATGAAATGAAATTTTTAAATAAAATCTCATCTCGTATATGAGAAGATCTTATGTGCAATAACTTAGTTTTGGTTGCAATTAACACTAGTCCTGAATGTTTACACCACTTGTTTAAGCTGTTAAAGTCAGATTATTAATTATTAAGTGCTTTGTATGGATCTTGATATTGATAGAATTATGATGCTCGTCATCAACTAAATGGCACATCGTTTTACGTCCTTTGAAAAACAGGTACCTTAGTTTTTTTTATATTTTATTAGTAGGTACGGTAGCGGATCGGTTTGTCTGGCCTTCCTAGAAACGGGTCTCACCAGGCAGATTGAAAAGCCCTATATACTGTGTAAAGAGATAGAGAGCATTGTGTGCCTAGAAACAAACACTCCAGGGCCCTTATTCTGTAACGATTTCTTGTTTCAAAACCACGTTAATTCCTTAAAAAGTTACGATATCTTCCCAAAAACGTATGCGTTTGACGTTTGTGCGCGGTAAGGTTTAGGTGTGGAATCTATAGATTGCGATACAGAATCAGGGCCCAGGAAACTTTGCAACTCTTCCGCCAACTACGCCGAGTGTAGCAATTCTACCTGTGAAATACCCATGTGTATCTTCAGTACACAACTTAACAATCAAGCTATCATCTGGTCTGAGCTAATACTTTAACTTGCGGTCTTTGATAACATCAAACCATTGTGTACCAACGACAAGAAAGACAATGGAATAGTTTTACTGGATACCGAAAGCGAGTCCCCGTCCCTGGCCAGATTCTCCGAGGAATTCGAGTCTAAGGCTGGACCTCGGCTCAGATCTACGTACTCATTAAGAAAGCTCAGAGGAGGAGCATCTTGGCGAGCCGTAGCTGAACACCAGTAATGGCTTATGGTGGCCCTGAAAGACCCTGGCGGCACGAGAGAGGAATTACAGGAGTTCTTAGTAGTTAATATATGTTTTAAAAAAAGCCTAATTAAAAATGTACAGCAATTACAACGGTGTAATATTTAACGGATAAAATGTTTACTAGAAAAAAAAATCAACCAGTCTCAGGAAGCTCGAGTGGGATTCAAACCCACGACCTTTGGATTGCCGGGCCACTGCTGTGTGCCTGTGTGCCAGTGTGCCAGAGTGCCAGAGCAGTGGACCGGCAATCCAAAGGTCGTGGGTTCGAATCCCACTCGAGCTTCCTGAGACTGGTTGATTTTTTTTTCTAGTAAACATTTTATCCGTTATCTATATAGCACTGTGAATGCAAAATTTCAATAATAAAGGTGTAATATTTATAGTAAATCTAGTCAGCGTACCTACGTAATATATGACACTACAACTTATTTATTTAACGACATTTTGCAATTGTGTGTTTGCAAAAATCCTTTACAATCTCGAAGATCTGGTTATATGAAACTTCAAATTTGTAACAAAGAAAGAAAAAAATTTTCTGAATCATCCGAGATCTTTGCAAAACACGGTTGAGGGATAGTACGAAAAAGTGCTGATTAGATAATCTAATAGTCAACATTTATTTATTATTTAATTTATTGAATAGAATCTTGACACATGCAACAACAGATAACATTGTCACAAATCATATTAGACGGTTTAACTGCGGGATCGGGAG
Source organism: Scoparia ambigualis (assembly GCA_963921215.1). Lineage (NCBI taxonomy): Eukaryota > Metazoa > Arthropoda > Insecta > Lepidoptera > Crambidae > Scoparia > Scoparia ambigualis. The sequence goes on along the minus strand of OY992505.1, from coordinate 23,442,984 downwards.
TCTCAAATAAGCTATACATTTATAAGTATAAACTAGGTATAGTCAGAGTTGTAACAGGGTTTTTTTTCTGACAGTCGGATATTTGCATACGACTGTATTTCCTCAGTGTTTAGTTGCTTTCAAAGTGTTTTATTTTATTGTATGTTGTTATGATAGCAGCAGTTCCATTAGACATCCATCATACCTTAAGGCATAGATGTAAACAAACTATGCCTTAAGAATTAAGTTTTAATTATGACATTATAATTGTAATTAGGTATAATTGTGTGTTGTTTATTATTGTCACTCCTGGTAAGGCTCTGCTAGTTTTTATGAAATACCTTGTGTTAGTTAAACATAAACATGTTATTAATAAACCTTTGACTGATTCAGGCGACACGCGACGCTGAAGTTTCCAATCGTTTGTTTAAAGATTTAAAAAAACACGTACTTATTTAGTTTTATTAAAACGTTTTTATTTAAAATAAAGATAATGATGATGTAGATAATGCACTAAAAGCTACAAAATAATTAAATAAGTCCTAGGCACCAGTCATCACACCACTCTCCTCATCACTCTAGTATAGGGCATTGATCAGACGTAAAAATAAAATCGTGGGGCTCGTGAAATTTCAGTCAACAGTCAACCGTTCATATTATTATAAATACTGATAACACATTTATACCTACAGGTTATGCGACGCCCAACGATTTTATTTCTACGTCTGATCAATGCCCAAGAGTGATGAGGAGAGTGGTGTCATGACTGGTGCCTAAGACCTTTTTAATTATTTTGTAGCTTTTAGTACCTACATTATCTACATCATCATTATCTTTCTTTTTAATAAAACCGTTTAACTTGAAAAAAAAAAATTAGTTAAGTACCTTTTTTATTTTGTTACTTATTTATAATGTACTATATACTACTACCTACCCTTTCATTTGATACCCATATTGAGGTGGTTAAACAAGAGAAAATGTAATCCACCATTTTGTGAAGGCGGCGGCGGTAGATTCACAATCATACTGAATTATACATAATTGTATTTGTATCAATTATGTATAATTGTATCAGAACTAAAAGGTGTGTAGTGTACCAAATTTCAGATCAATCGGTCAACAGGAAGGGGGGAAAATTCTAAGTAAGTACTAAATTTGACCCAACAACATCAACAACAACAACAAACAGGTCAAGCTAAATAAAATGATTTAAAAATGAATGGAAACATGGATTTTGTCAGAGATCCTTTATAAATAAAAATATTTTCCTCCTGGGTCTTCGATTTTCGTACGACATAAGATATTACATAATAAAGGGTTTAGTACAGGCCTTTGCAGTAAGGATTCAAACTTTTCTCATCATTTTTGATTAATTTGGCAACATTAAAATTAAACGTCCAGATTCATACTAAAATTTATTAACACAAACATGAAGTTCGATCTTTTATCTTGACCTTAAAACTAAAAGTAATAATCTGACGAGCTTTCTTTACCTTCTCTAAATTCGTGTTGATTGTTAGTTACAGACACTTTTGCAAACAAAGTTTTTAAAAGAGTTAAGTACTTGGTACAGGTATCCAACGTTTCGGCCATGTTACACCGTGGTCTCAGGCTGAATGCTGTTAAAACCTTTACGAAGACTCCTAGAGGTTCCTAACGATTGTATTTCTATTGTCTGATTTTACGGCAGCTGAGGTCTAAGATGATACGCCTCCACCGTCGCGTTATTTATCCAACTATCGATATATTGTGTGTGGCGGTAGTTGGATAAATTATATGACAGTCGATAAAGGTTCTGCCGCGCAAAGGAAGGCGCAACATTAGCCCGCTCAGACAAGTAGTAAACGCTCCCCGTCTATTCCTTAGCGTTTGTCAATAGTAAATTGGTGAATAAGGTGACAGTCACTTGGCGAATGCTAAATAGATTCGATCGCTACCAAAGAATATAATAACAGAATAAAGAATAAATAAATAAATAAATAAATGATGATGTTACATAAATTAGATCTTTATTTAAAAAGATTTAAAATTACTAATTTTGTAACATAGTGCGATGATCGAATACGTCAAATTCTATACATTTATCATTCTACGAGTATTCCATGAATGTCATTATGCCACTTGTCTAGACCCTCAAAAACGACAGCATCCTGCCGGTCCGTGATTCCAGCCAGTGCAAATCGGTCGAAAGATCGGGTACGAAAAGGATTTCACACGATTTATAATAAAAAGTGTAGATTATCTAATTTTTAACCGACTTCAAAAAAAGGAGGAGGTTATCAATTCGGTCGTATGTTTTTCTTTTTTTTTTAATGTTTGTTACCTCAGAACTCCGTCGTTTATACACCGATTTGGAAAATTCTTTTTTTATTTGAAAGTCCCATTTTTATCAAAATCCAGTTCTGATGATGGAATTGAGGGAACTTCTCAAATATTGTAGGCATACCTATAGCGATTTTGGTATATTCAGCAATAAGAGTCAAGCATTTGCATTCAGAAAGTACCATTTGATGAAGTATTATATAACTGATGAAAAGGACCACAGATTGCCACTGGAACTCCTCAATGAAAGTATTTCACGGGTGGCGATAAGAATAAGCGACTATGACGAAACAAAAGAAGGCAGGTACCGGAACTCAGTTCTGATGATAGGATCTATGAGAAATTGAGGGAACTCATCAAATATTGTAAGCATACTTATTGCGATTTGGGTATTTTCAGCCATAAGTCAAATAAGATACACTCCGGCATAAATCCTTCCTAACTAATATTGTAAATGCGGAAGCTTGTTTGTTTGTTTGTTCGTCTTTCACTTCAAAACGTAGCAACGCATCGACCTGATTTTTTTAATATAGATAGCTGAAGGACCAAATAGTTACGCAGACCACTTTTTATCGCTCCTTCCGAAACATTTCTATTAAGATTTAAAAATACACAATTAACACTATTAATTCTATTACTTCATAACTAAATTCTTCTTATCATCTTTATGCCGATGACTTTACTCTCAGGCCTCGGCTGAGAACCTCTCTGAAGCGATTGAGCAGATCAATGGTGACTTGGCTATGATCTATGACTGGAGTAAGTCATACAGTCGCAAGTCATCATCGTGGGTCGGTCTATACAGCGTTCACAATGACAACAGTTTGAATGAAATGCAGACGCGACAGATGAAGATTTTCTAGGCTGATGGACTTACAGTCTACTTGAAACAATTGACATCTCTTTCACATGATAACATGATAGTGTTTATCTAATCAAGATAAAAATAATAATCATACAACCTGGCGTCAAAATTGCAACGTCTTTTGCATAATGATGTCTTATATTACATAAAGAGAACAGTGAGAGGTTTCAGAAAGGAAACATATATATAAAGGTATCGCCGACATTGTTACTTTGATCATCATTGTTCCTATTATTGTACTCGATTTGTATGGAGAAATAGCTTGTTCTAAGTCGCCTTCTCCTCCTCACTGCCTACAGTGAGGAGGAGAAGGCAGGCTCCTTACGGCACGTATTGTCGGCAGGTTCCTCACTCTGCAGCCCTAACCACCGACAGCTTGGCTCTATCCCCGCTGCCGGTGGCAACCTAGGTTCGTTTTTATAATATTTTATATTGTAAATATGTTTATTATATAAAATATTATGAACAACTTTTCTTAAGATATGTATTAAATAAAGAAATAATTAAAATAATAATAAACTTTTCTTAAATTTTAAATAAAATTAAAATTTTCTCTACAAAGTATTGTGAGTATCACATATTAGTTATCGCCATTATTTTTAAATATGCCACCATAGAGACAATTGTGTTAATGCAGTTCCTCAATACCTTTTGACTTTATCCTAACCATCGTCATGTGTGATGATGGTCAAGCGCTTCTTCTTAGTGAAATAAAAATATGAAATGGTATAGTTTTGCCAAGATAAATAATGTAAATAAAAACTGGACCAGTATTCAAAATGTACAAATTACATAAAGTAATACTTCGTGTACGAATTCTCCCCGAAGCTATACGAATAATTAGAACATCTTTATTATCTCTAAAGATATAATACGACAAAGGAAACTGTTTGTTTTTATAAATATGGCTATGCTCCACAATTTGAGAAATCGCGTCATGTAGGTACCTAATACAATTCCAATCCAACAACTTAGATTAAAAATGTCTTTCTGGAAAAACATCTTACATAGGTATTTTATGTTTTTTGCTATAATAGAGCTCGTATTCATAAATTATTTATTAACACAAAACAATATCAAATATTACAAATTTCAAAATTTTTGTAAAATATTTCATTAAATCAATCTTTTAGGATCTCGACAAGTCTAACAAATACCTCTATGGCGGAGCGGAAGTGGTGTTAACGCATTAGTAAGGGACAAGCAAAGAATTTAAATTGTTTAAATTTGAGAATGATGTATGCCTTAATACATAACAGAACTGTTTCGTATATTTTGTTTTTAGTACTACTGTTTTCTAAGGTTTAAGCGAGCACTACACATTGAAATAAAACACTTTTTTACGGAATAACTCGCGTTTAATTTACTATTTACATAGTTTTTATATTATCCTGACGTTTCGAACCCTTTACAGGGTCCATGGTCACAGGGAGACTGAGGTGTTGGTCGTCTCATTGTTAGAAGTTATTTGCCTACCGTCAATAATTTTTATATTTAACCGGGTGCGTTCAAGTTTACACAATACGAGCTAACAATATTTTTAGGTCTGGCATGTGTTACTGTTGGGGCTGGGATTTGTTGGCATTTGTTGGCTGGCATGTTCATGTGAACATGTGAACATGTTCACATGAACATGCTCTCGAGGGACCCAACCATTACATCAGATTTGACAAACCTCAAATACTTGCCAAGGAACAACGATTCATCCCTAGGATGATACGCGAGGCTATTGAAATTAAAAAACATCGTAATTTCAATAGAGAGGATGTTTGGAATTTACCACCTGCCTGGGACCCCATCATACAGGTCATCAAATCCCAGCCCCAACAGCAACACATTGCCAGACCTAAAAATATTGTTAGCTCGTATTGTGTAAACTTGAACGCACCCGGTTAAATATAAAAATTATTGACGGTAGGCAAATAACTTCTAACAATGAGACGACCAACACCTCAGTCTCCCTGTGACCATGGACTCTGTAAAGGGTTCGAAACGTCAGGATAATATAAAAACTATGTAAATAGTAAATTAAACGCGAGCTATTCCGTAAAATGTGTTTCATTTCAATTTAGTACTACTGTTTAAATGTGGTTCTACTTTATATAAATAAATAAATATTATTTTTTTTGAAAACATTATGTATCTTACATACCTTACATATAAGGTTGTCTGGAAGAGATCGCTCTTAGCGATAAGACCGCCTTTTGTACATACTAGTTTTAAGTTTATGTCATGAGTAACTGTTGCTTGTGTATGTGCAATAAAATGTTTATCTATCTATCTATCTTCAGGATTGTTATCCTCAAATGGTTAGTCAGAGACTAGGCAATGAGGACCGCAGAAGCAGTCCACTCTCATAGTCCTCGTTTCACTAAATTACAACTGCACATGTGTTCAACGTGACAGGTGGTTAGCCCATCGCCGCTTGCGGTGATATAATTTGCATAACTAGATACCTTTTCTTACTGTCTAGCTACCACCATAGTATATAAAGTCTGAAGTCATAAGAACAGCGTTAATAGGTCAAGGATCATAAGACCGCCAGCGGTTGCGAAACAATTGATTTTCAATTGTGTCTGGTTTTACGATCCTCTAGGGGTTAATAGCATTGTTGTGTTCCGACAGTTTAGAGATTAGATAGCCAGTTCCTCAGTGGTTGAGGATTCCGGCTGAAGCGCGCCTCCACCTTTGGCCGTATTATCACTCACCATCAGGTGAGATGAAGGCCAAGAGCTTACCCACAGTATAAAAAGAAATAATGAATTTTACAACATTTCAACCACTGTACATATAATCACGAGTTTTAGCCCGAAGGGTTAGACAGAGACTAGGCAATGAGGACCGCAAAAGCAGTTCTCTACTATAGTCCACTTTTCACCAAATAGCGACTGCACATGTGCTCAGCGTGACAGGTATTGATCCCATCGCCGCTCTATGCTGTTGGATGTATGTGCAGTCTTTAGTGCGTTAGTCGCCTTTTACGACAACCTAGGAAAGAGAGGGGGTGGTATATTAAGTAGCATTCTTTCACCGCTACGCGACATGTTTACCGCTGAATTTTGAACAGACTGAAGTCGATCGACTAACACAGTCTTCGGTTCCAGGTCTCCACCTCGGCGCCATTCTGGCGTCGGTTTCTCCAGCTGTGGTAGTACCAACGGTGACGGCGCACAGCAAGCTTGGCTTCGGGACTAAGAGCCAAATAGCCCTCTTGGTTGCCAACGCAGGGGGACTGGACACAGCGTTTACCGAAGGCATGTTCGGCGTCATAAACAGCGCTTTATTCTACCCATCGTCACTTACTTATAAAATAATCAAAGTGAGTATAATAATATACAAACCATGTTGTAAAATAATCTAGTTTGTAATAGTACATTATGATATAAATGCAGATGAAAATTACAGCCGAGGCGATATTGCTAGCCCGAGCCGTAGGCGAGGGCTACAAGAAAGCAGAGGCTGTAATTGTCAAAGCGCACGTATGCCATACAACGTTTTATAACGTATTTGTAAGAAAAAAAATCCGAAAATTACTGCGTTATTTTGTTGTTCTTCTAGTGCATGAATCTTTGGTAAGCTAACATATATTTTTCATTGTCCAACAGCATAGAGCGTGTCTGTCCTTGAGTGTCGTAAAAGGAGACTAACGGACTAAAGACTTAACATACATCCAACAGCATAGAGCGGCGATGGGCTCATCAAAATAATACTACCAACCCCTCTCTTCCCTTGGGTGTCGTAAAAGGTACTAACAGGCTAAAGGCCTATGTTGTCCATAGATTCAAATGATTACTAATTTTTAAATTACATTACCGTACTAGTGTGAAACTTATTACATTACGATGCTGAAATCGTTGTAATAAGAGCTACTTTACGAGCAAATGTGTTATAAACATACATACATACAATCACGTCTATTATCACGAAAGGGTTAGTCAAAGACTAGGCAATGAGAACAGCAAAAGCATTCCTCTACCATAGTCCACTTTTCACCAAATAGCTACTGCACATGTCCTCAGCATGACAGATGGTGAGCCCATCGCCGCTTTATGGTGTTGTATGCATGTGCAGCCTTTAGTCCGTTATTCGCCTTTTACGACACCCGAGAGAAGAGAGGGAGTGGTAGTATTCTTTCAGAGCGACTCAACACTTTTTATTACTTATTTATTAGCTGTAAAGTGGAAGCTCACAATCAAAAGAATACTACCAACTCATTTTTTCTTCTGGTTGTCGTAAAAGGCGACTAACAGACTAAATACTGCACACACATGTAACAGCATAGATCGGCTATGGGCTCATCACCTAACACGCTGAGCAAATGTGTAGTTTATTGGTGTTATTCAGGAGCTCGATGGCGTAGCGGCTAAGCAACTTTCGCAATGCCGGGTCGCCTGTTGGGTGACCAATTAAAAACATCTCGAGCTCCTCCGTACTTCGGAAGGCATGTTAAGCCGTTGGTCCCGGTTGTTGTCGTAAGATAGCAGTCGTTAAAACCCACCAACCCGCATTGGGCCAGCGTGATGGGTTATGGCTAAATATCCCCACTTGCTAATGTCTACGTGGGAGGCCTGTACCCAGCAGAGGAACGTTTATAGGCTGATGATGATGATGATGATGATTGGTGGGTCTTGTGTTTGCCTAGTCTTTGACTAACCTTGTAGGAATAATAGTCGTGAATCTATGTATTAGTCTAAGATCCGAGTATAGAACGACTTTCACCGGGAAGGTTAATAGATGAAAAGTATTTTAAATCAAATTTAATATGTTAAATAACATATCGCGAGTGGGTTGGCTGAAAAATTTCAGTCCAGTACCATTAATGATTAATTTAATATTTAAAAAAAGTATTAAATTAATCATGTGTGTGTAGTGGTTTGGTGTGTGTGTGTTTGTAATGAGCTTATCTTTATATAAACAAAGATTAATTTATTTACGAGTAACCAGACGGTTGCAAATTACTAATATTGACTTGCCTGTTTTTACCTGCCTACCCAATGTTATGACAGGAAAAAAATAGTCAACCTAACGTTTACGTATTCTATAGGCTTCATACTTTCGATTGGTACCTATGTAATTTATCTATTATGGAAACAAGTGCAATATTTAAAAAAAAAAAAAATATTTATTTAATCATATACTGGACTGAAATTTTACAGCCAACCCACTTGCAATAAATTTTTTAACACATTAAATTTGATATAAAATACTTTTCATCCATTAACCGCTCGTTGAAGGTCGTTGTATACTCGGATCCTCTACTATATGTAGTACGTATTATTTATTTTTCTAGCTAACATTTCATAAAAACGTTTTTTAATAATAACAAAACGCGTCATAATTCGACTTATCTTACGATACTTTTCTTTTCAATAATTTTTCGATGTATTGTTATCTTAAGAGTAATCTTGAGTTAAACAGTCGGCTAGCCTTTGTTATTTCATGATAATTTACATCTACCTACTTCAACTGAATGCACTTACGATATCTACTAGAATTTATCTTAAAAATAGCTTTAGTTTTCCGATTCCAATCGTTCTGAAGTCAAATGGAAAGTCAGGAGTCCTTAGGCTCTTAAAGCGCGATTTAGCACGGGCACTTATTGGTTATTCTTTTCTGTATAATTCCGGCAGGCGGCGCTGGCTATATTCCTGGGGATCGTACTTGGAATATCGTGGGGCATTCTGGCGGATTTCGTCCCGGATCAAAGCGACCCCTACGCCCCCGCCGTTCGGAGTTTACTTATTTTTGGTGGAGGCTTTCTACTCACTTATGCTGGCGGATATCTTGGGTGGGGCGGTACATGTAAGTAAAAATGCTTCAATTGTATATTTTAGACAAACTGTAAAGTTGGCTGGAGGCGTGTGAAGAATGCTCGTATATATATCAAAGATAAAAGTATCTGAAATACAGATACAACATACGTATGTTGAATATATATTGATGAATATAATATTGTATATATTGATGAAAATATATATTTTCATCTTGTAACTAAAATACTTTTTAACATTTATTTCGTATCAAGATACAAGTATTTAAATGCCTTTTGTTTGGTATCTTATTATCTTGTAGATACTATGAATGTTGAAATATTTCTTTATTTATTTTATCTTAATTATAATTAATGGCTTCGCGTTTAACATTAATCCAATTTCAAGTGGTATATATTTTTAAAGTAAGTACATTTTAATATTGTACGGAAGAATGAATTAAAATGGAGTCTCACAACACGTGTTGTTGTTTAGAGAATACGGGGGAAACTCCTAAAATACTTTTAGTAATAGAAAACTGATTCAATTCAATTCAATTTATTATTTGATGGCTCGCTATGATTTAGCCAGTGTCTAGTTTTTGGGTCGACAAAGTGGTTTTTTTTGTTTGTGACTCTGCTTTAAACTTTAAGGCGTTATGCTTATACAAGAGGAGAACTACCAGTAAATAAGATTTAATTTTGAGGGACTGTCTACCGAGCTTAACTGTTAAATTACCTGTAACAATAACAAATAGATGGGTTAGTAAGTGAGTGAAGCAGATAAAGATTTGCGTTACAATTTAATATTATTAGTGTTAATGAACGAACACAGAACTTTGACAAAATCAGTATCTACGAATGCTAATACGGATTTAAAATTAGTAGGCCGAGGGATACACGGAGGGAGAAGGGAGTATAAGGAGGGGTTGTTTTTAGGGCAATTAAAAAATATATGTTCTGTTGTACCTTTGTCAAGCCCACACTCGCATAAGGAACTGTCTTTCACTCTTATCTTAGCCAAAAAAACTGGAGTACACACATGTCCCAATCTAAGTCTGCAAACAACAGAATTCACTCTCGATACTGCTACGATGGCACTGCGATATTTAAAAAACCATGGTATATGGGGAATGTCTGGTTGGATGTTGGCATAGTGTGAACCTTTAAAAACGCTGCTCTTTTTCCAGTAATCTGACCAGTTCAAGAAGAGGTCTTTCTTTCTATATGATATAGATACTTTTCTAATAATGTGACATCGTTGGTGTATAAGTCAGAATGAGTAAAAGTACCATTGACAGTAGCTTGCTTAGCGCAAGTATCAGCAGTTTCATTGCCCTTAATGCCTACATGACCTGGAATCCAAACAAGGACAATATGCAAACCTTGCTGGACACTCAAATAAAATTGTTTTAATTTTCAAAATATACTGAATTTTAGTTTTGCTGCGAAATTGTTTACTAATAATTGCTTCAAGACAGCTTTTTGAGTCTGAAAAAATTATTACGTTAGAAATAGTATGAGACTGAAGAAATTTAAGGGCCTCTAGAATAGCAATGGCTTCTCCAGTAAAGACTGAAGCCAACGAAGAGCATTTAAAATTGAGTATAATTTTATATTTAGGAATCCAGACCGCCGAACCGACATGACCATCACTGGATATTTTAGATGCGTCAGTATAAATATTCAACCATTCAGGCCACTTAATTGATACTATTTCATTGAATTGATTCTGAGCGGCCACGGAGCTCTTTCTATACCTAAGTCGAGAATTACTTCCGGCTGATAAATTAAGGCTTTGTATGGAGTTTCAAAGAGGGGGTTGATCTTAAACTGGTAAACAGGAGAAGGCAAATTAATTACTTTCCTATAACTTATTAGCAAGCACGGTAGATTTTTGTGTGACCAATAGTCATTAGAAGGAATCAGTTCATGTAAACTTAGCGATTAATGGGTTTGATGACAGTTGGAAACTTTTATAGAGGAATCTATCAGAAATATATTGTCTACGGAATTCTAGGGGCGATTCCAGACACTCCACTTGCATAGCATTTATAGGTGAAGACTTCATCGCGCCAAGGATAATCCGCAGACATTTAGATTGGATTTTGTCCAGATAAACCAAAGAGGTTTTATTACATGGCTCCAGTAGGAAAGCACCGTAATCTAGTAGGCTGCGAATGAGAGCATTATAAAGTAACTTTTGGGTGGATGGATGAGCTCCCCACCAAACTCCAGAAAGTGCTCTCAGTACATTAATATTTTTTTCACATTTTTCAGAAATGTATTTTAAGTGATGAGCACCAGACATTCTTGAGTCCAATATCATTCCTAAGAACTTCACTCTATCATGTACTGGAAACGGTTGTCCATCACAAGATATTGTGATGTCAGGAATAGACCTCCTAGCCCTCGAGAAGACTACCACACTACTTTCAGAAATTGAAAGTGATAAGCCGTGATCCAGAAGCCAACTGTTAAGATAGTAAATTGCGAAGTTAAGTCTATTCTCGGCATCAGATATATTATCCGCTGCTACGTAGAGAGCAAGGTCATCTGCGTATTGGAGAACATTACAAAAGCAATCCACTGAAAGATCCAAGTCATGAGTATATACGCTATATAGTAAAGGGCTAAGGACTGAACCTTGGGGAAGGCCCTTCCAAACTCTTCTAGGCGGAAGGGTAGAATTGTGCGAGCTTACAAGAATCGACCTATCAGATAGAGAGTTAAAGATAAAATTTACAATTCTCTCCGGTATGTTCAGCTGTAGCATTTTCTGCCTGAGCATTGGGAGAAGAACATTGTCGTATGCAGATGCAATGTCTAGGAATACGCCTACCACTGATTTTCGTTCCGAAAAAGCAATACGGACGTCACTCACAAAAGTACTAATACTGTCTATCGTGCTTAATCCTTTGCGAAAACCAAATTGGGTTCTGGAGAGTTTCTCATTGCTCTCCAAAAACCATTCCAAACGATTCTTAATAAGATGCTCTAAAATCTTTGACATAGTGTTGGAAAGAGCAATAGGACGGTAGCTTAATGGGTCGTTACTAGGTTTACCAGTCTTTAAGATAGGAATGATAATTTGTGTCTTCCATTCATCAGGTGGAAAGCCAGACTCAAATATAAGATTTATCATTTTTAGGAAATATATCTTGGTTTCCTTTCCACTTTTGACAATAAAGGAATACGGTATTCCATCAACTCCCGGAGCAGAGTCCTTAAGACCAGATAAGGCAATTGTTAATTCCTCAAGGGAAAAAGGGGACTGTAATATGTCAGATGTTGTAGGTGAGGTAGCCGAGAATGTTGTAGCTCCCTCAAAAGAGGGAGCGGATGGAGGGGCAATTTTTTGACTAAAAGATTCTAACCATGAAGATGAGTCTAAAGAGGTGTCACTATCTATAAATGAGCCACGAAACCTTTTGATATTTTTCCAAATAACAGTTGACGGAGTTTTAGGAGATAAAGATAAACAAAAAGAGTGCCATCCAGCTCTCTTTTTAATTCTTAATAGTTGTACTGTTTCTGCTGCAGTTTTCTGATAGTTTATGAAGTTATGTTCATTCATTGAACATGTATAGGTTAAAACTGATTCTATTGTGACATCTGAAGCGACATTATTTTAAAATGTCAATGTTTTCGTAGATTAAACTGAACGCGCCATTGATCTTTAGTCTTGGGCCAAATTAATAGGTGGCGTGGCAATTATATCTTTCTACTAAATATCTTGTGGCTATGCCCCTTGAGGCTTGACTCGTGTCATTCGCTTATTAGTCTGTGTATAAGGGTGACACGCAAAAGTGTGTTCGGTCGGTCGGAGTTATGAGAAGATTGAGTCTTTTCTTGAGCCTTGACCTCAGAATAATAAGTTATTATTCTGAGGTCTTGATATTCTCATAACACCATCAAAAACCTATATTATGTTATTCAACAGAACACAGTAGGTAATAGTTAAACACTTGACATTGGCAGAATTACCGCACGGCTAAGAGCGGGATCAAAGCCATAAAAACGTTTGCGCGATCACACGATTTACATATAAAAATAAACTTACATTAAAGAAAAATTAGTTTTTTACAAAAGTATTTTATCTATAAAACGTATTCAAAAGATACATGTTTTATATCTAGTATTTCAGATACCATTCCAGAAAGTTATTTGCATCTGGTATCTGAAATACTTAATTTAAAAGTATCTTGCATTTTGTATTCCTATATACTTTCTTTATGGTATTTTGTACATCACTGTTTATTAAAATATCGCAAATTGACAATTGTATGTAGGTTTTACAATATTCACAGATAGAACTGTAATTACAGATTTCAAAAGTTTTTCGACTTTGGACCATTTTACTAAATAAAAAATGCATTTAGCCAAATTTAACACTTTTAGCTAAAACTGAACTAAAACATTTCTGAATTTTCGCGAAACATTTGCTTATTTTAAGTAATTGTTGGCAATGAAATGGAAATGTATGGCTTTGATTTAGACATAAGAGTCACCACTTTAAAGTTATGCATTCAGAAACTATTCGCCATAGTACACTTTTGGAACACCTCCAAGACTCGCTGTGAGAACAGTAAGGCTTAGTGGGTTTTTATTATTTTTTAGCTCGAGATTCGCAGATAAAGGAAAGATATTTTGTATGTCACAGTTATGAAATACGTAGGTATGATAAAATATGAACATCAACGCGAGCAAAATATTCTGGGCCTTACATAAAAACACTATTTATTATTTGATTAAGAGAGGAGACCTCGATGGCGTGGCATAGTAACAAATGAATTCTAGTTATCGTAAAAGCTATGTGAGTTTGTAATGGCCGGTCTCTTAATGGGTGATTATTATCAGCTATCTTGACCTACTCCGTTCTCATCGTTGAAATACTTACCGGCAAAGCTTAAAATTGAGCTAATTTATCAATTGCCCGTCTCTTGTTTTGATCAGTCGGAACGATTACTTATTTTCTAGATTATCTATTAATTCTTTCTTTTAAACCCTGTAGTTTCTGAGACTGGTTAGCTTGACTTTCAAATTTATAAAGAAGTTTCAGTAGCGCGAAAGAATAGTAAAATAGTGTGCACATTACGCCGGTTTCGGGGTGACTATTATAATGGCCCAAGTTATACATGTGAAAGGTACTAGGCCAATTGTGATATGTTCAAAGATGATAATTATGACAATTATTTTGAGGTACTTATGTAACTGCTATATAATAATCATTTTTCACGAAGAAACCTCTTAACCTCCAAAATACAGTGTTTTTGAAGATTTTGGTAAATTAATTGTATATATATAAATACCTAATTTTTTGCTCACTCGTACAGTCAACAGATATATGATGATAGTTTTAATAACAAAATTTTGTTATTAGTGATACAAAATCAAAGAAACATAATTAAAAGAAAATCCTGTATAATTATTTAAATTCACTTTTCGCGTTACCACTGGGATATTATGTATTTTTTTTTCTATTTTGACTCGTCATAGTGACTGCATTCTGCCTGATGGTAAACAGCCGATGCAGTCCAAAATAAAAAGAGCGCTCCCCACCGTGGAATAAGCACGATAACGAGCGCATCCATTCATGACGGCCCGCATAAATGCCGTTTCACGCCCCGCTTAAAAGACCCGGGACTGTAGGAGCTGGGAAACAGAGAATTCCAAAGCCGAATGGTCTTACAGAGGAACGACTTGCCAAATTTTTTGGTACGAGTACTGATAGTCTGTACAGTATGATGGTGGTTCCTAAGACCAGCACGTGTAGTCGGGGAGAGGAAAGCAGAGGGCGGGATAAGATCAAAAGTTCTTCATAACACTCTCCGTAGCAATTACGGTAGAAGACACTGAGAGAAGCAATGTCTCTACGCAGCTGGAGGTCCTCAAGGAAAGCTGTAACATCAGCATCTCTAATAATGCGTACCGCTCGCCTTTGCAGTCTATCAAGTGCATCGAGGAGGTATTTAGCGGAACCGTCCCATAGATAGGAACAATACTCCATACTCGATCGCACCTGAGTTGTGTACAGCAAACAGCGCTGCTCGGGAGTGAAAAACCGCACCTTATTAAGAATACCCAACTTCCGGGAGGCAGTTAAAATAGCACTCTCGATGTAGCATTTTGGATTCAGTTCCCGGCCGATGTCCATGCTAAGAATGCTGAGGTTCCCCGAAATGGGTAACGGAGAGTTCTGAAAAGAGGGAGGAGTAAGGAAGGCAGTTACCTTGGACGAGAATGCACAAACCTGGGTTTTGCTAGCATTAAACTGGAAAGATGCTCAAGTCACTCCACTTCCCAAAAACTCTAAACCGTCATCCTTCTCGGACTATAGGCCAATATCCATTCTACCATTCCTTTCGAAAATTCTGGAACGCCTTGTCCATACCCAATTATCCACCTTCCTCCTTAAAAACCGACTCCTCAATCCATACCAATCAGGGTTTCGTACAGGCCACAGTACCACCACAGCACTAGTGAATGTCACTGACGATATCAGATCAGGCATGGAAAAAGGTGAAGTATCAGTTCTTGTCTTGCTAGATTTTAGCAATGCTTTTAACTCTGTCGACTATGATGTACTGCTTGGCATACTCCGTTCTATTAACATATCTCCAGCGGTGATTGACTGGTTTCATAGTTACCTGTCTGGACGCCGGCAGCGGATTCGCCTTGAGGATTCCTTGTCCACTTGGTGTGACATTTCTGCTGGGGTGCCGCAGGGTGGCGTTTTATCTCCTTTACTTTTCGCTATTTTTATCAATTCCATTTCCTCTCAATTAGCCTCGTCCTACCACCTTTATGCAGATGATTTGCAAATTTACACTAAAGCTACAGTTGACCAGCTTCCTCAGGCCATTACCATCATTAACAACGACTTGAACATGATTTGCGAGTGGAGTAGATCATATGGTTTGAGAGTAAATCCCTCGAAGACACAAATCATAGTCATAGGCAGTTCCACAATGACAAACAGAATTGACTGGTCGCATTTACCTGCAATTACTTTTGATGGCGTCTCTTTATCCCCTAGCGACAGTGTTAAAAACCTGGGCGTGGTGCTTGACAAAAATTTAACTTGGGGACCGCAGCTACAACAGGTGAGTCGGAAAATGTTTGCCGCAGCCGGATCCTTAAAACGTTTACGCAATTTTCTCCCTATGGCCACTAAAACTGCGCTAGCACAATCTCTTCTTCTACCCGTCTTGGACTATGCCGACGTCAGCTATCTAGACCTCACTGAAGAGCAACTGAATAAGCTTGAGCGTCTTCAGAACTTTAGCATTAGATTCATATTTGGACTACGCAAATATGATCATGTATCCGAATTTCGTACTAAGCTCAAGTGGTTGCCAATTCGCCTTCGCCGGAATTTACATATTGTCTCCCTGCTTTACAGTATTCTGTTCAATCCCTTTTCGCCACCTTACCTCAAGGAACGCTTTAACTTTCTTAATGACACGCATTATCGTGTATTGAGATCGTCGGAGAACTTGAGTTTGGCGATACCAATGCACTCCACTAGATTTTTTGATAAGTCTTTTACTGTTCAAGCTGCCCGTCTGTGGAATGCATTGCCGACAGACATAAAGCATGCACAATCTTTGGACAGCTTTAAACGACATGTTAGAGAGCACTATCTGTCACTGTCGATGTCTCTATGATTAATTTACCTATTAATTTATTTCCTGTTTTTATTTGTCTTTTCCTAAGATAGAGAAAGTTTTGTATTTATTTATGTAGTTATTTATTATTATATATAAGTATGTAAATATGTATATGTGTATTATGATTATATGAGTAAGTATATGTATAATTTATATATAAGTATGTACATAAGTATGAACAATATAATACTAGTACCTAAATAAAACACCATGACTGCCCTATCAATTTTTTAACTATTTCTTCTATCCAGTCCAACATGGTTGCCTGGAAGAAATTGCTTTTTAGCGATAAGGCCGCCAATTGTATGTACTATGTGTTTGTGTTTATATATGTTTCTGTGGTGTACAATAAAGTATATTTTATCTTTATCTTTATCTTTAAACTCGACCAGGTTTTTGGATCCCCACTTAGAGACACGATCGAGAGTCATGTTTACTTTGGCAACCAGTTCTTGCTTTTTTACCATGATATCGGCTTGCTTAGCCGCAGGATGTCCCAAGTACCGCTCATGCACCGTACTGTCATCCGCATAACAATGAACATTGCCCAAAGACAACATGTCATTAATGTGCAGAAGAAATAGAGTAGGTGAGAGCACAGAACCCTGCGGCACTCCGGCATTGACTTTGTAGAACGCGGTGGAACTACCCTCACAAAGGACACGAATCCTCCGCCCTTCTAAAAAGTCTGCAACCCAGGCGCACAAACGGGGCGGCACACCGAAGGCCGGCAATTTGGAAAGAAGGGAACGATGCCACCCTCTATCGAAAGCTTTGGCGATATCAAGGCTAACTGCCAGGGATTCGCTATGCTTATCCATCGCTTCACCCCACGCGTGAGAAACGTACGCTAAAAGATCACCCGTGGATCGCTTTGGTCTGAACCCATACTGGCGATCATGGAGCAGCGAGTGATCCTTAGGTAGTGAAGGAGGAGCTGGAAATTATTTATCCGCTCAAACACCTTGCTCAGCACAGAAGTTACAGCGATGGGTCGAAAGTTGGCCGGATACGAGCGACCCCCTTTTTTTGAAGATGGGTTGTATGTTCGCCTTCTTCCAAGACACCGGCACAATACCAGTATCGTAAGACTCCCTAAACAATCGTGTCAATACAGGAGACAACTCAGCCGCGCATCTGAGCAGTACAATCGCCGGAACACCATCCGGCCCGCTAGCCTACCGCACGTCGAGCGACCGCAGCATAGCACGTACATCACACTGCCTGATACGAATATCAGGCATGGTGGCCCAACCATGTGCTATAATAGGCGGAGCGGCGCCACAATCGTCGACGCGCGAATTGGCCGCTAAAAGTTCAGCCAACAAGTTCGCCTTCTCAAGCGGCTGGTAAGCTAACGAGCCATCTGGATGTTTCAACGGGGGCAGCGAGGGAGAGCAGAAGTTGGCCTACACGGCCTTAGCGAGTAGCCAATAGCTACGGCTACCCGTAGGGTGCGAGATCAACTCCCGCCCCACCTTTGCCACTCTTTGTGCATCCGCTCCTGCGAGAGCCCTCTTGTTGTTAGACTTAGAGGCCTTGTTGTAAGCCGCCTTCAAGGAGCTGGTACTAGGGTCACTCAGTGCGCAAGCCCTCGTCCAAGCACGATACGCCGCCTGTTTATATTCAGCAGCTTTGGCGCATTCGCAATTGAACCAAGGCCGTTGTCTGCCAACGCTGGCAAGATCTGTGAATGGAATATAATATTCCATACCCAACAAGATCTCATCAGCGATGGCAGAAGCACACTCCGATGGGTCCTTTACAAGAAAGCAGCTCTGGCCCCATGAGACGGATGCAAAGTAATCACCAAAACCGTCCCAATCCGCCGACGAGTAGTGCCACAGACGACGCTTGGTCTCCACCGTTTTCGGTGGACCACTGTGCGGTGCTGTGGCAATGGCCAAGCAGTGGTCTGACGAGCCTAGATGTGCAAGCACCGACACTCTTTACCCTGCAGGGCGACTCGTCAGCAATAAGTCCAACAAGAAGGGCGCGTAACCTACGATATCTGGCATCCTGGTGGGCTGGTCTACCAGTTGCGTTAGGTCTTGCGTCAGAGCGAAGGCACGAGCGACTCTACCAGCGTAATCAGTTTTGGAGGAGCCCAACCATGTTTCATGGTTGGCGTTGAAGTCCCCCAAAACCGCCACCTCGTCGTTTGGGAATCGGTCCTGCGCGACATCAGTCACTCGGCCGAGGTGGTCAAAAAGGCTGCTTGTGTTAGCATCTCCTGTGTGGGACCGATATAGGCACGTAAAGACACGGCAACGGGAGCCGAATTCAATGCGCACCCAAAGGATGGGAAAGAAAGGGTCATCCAAACAGTGCAGACGACGACAACAAATGTCAGCCCTTACGTACAGACATACTCCGGCTTTCGCGCGGAATTGCTCCTCAAGCTGATAGCCAGGGTACCTTAAATAAGACGTGTCAGCAGGGCGACGAATTTGAGTCTCCGTTAGAAAAAGCAATGCAGGCCGCGCCGTCTCGAGGTGTTGGTGGACGGCGTTGAGGTTAGAATGGAGCCCACTGATGTTAGTGAACTCCACCTCAAACAGCGAATTGGTGGTGGGAGAGTAGGAAGCCGCTGTAATACCTGCATTCTTTTTAGGCACAGTCAAAGGAGCCACTACTGTTGCAAAGAAATGAGCAAAGCGAGAGTTTTCCGTTTCACCATTGGAAGAGCGTTGCAACCACAGCCGACACGCCGGACGGAAGGGCCCCCATACCCTCCCGGAAGTGGTCGCCGGGTCCCACTATTTCCGGTCACCAACCGGCACGACGATCCACTCCGAGATTATGCGCGACCTGGTGGGGCAGCCTCCCGAGGTGGTTAGCCCCGGTCGGGCTCCTGTACTATGCCGCGGGCGGCCAGCGACACCACCGTTTCTACGGGTCTCCCTGGCCGGCGTGTCGAGTTTCGTCTCCCGCTCAATGGTTCCACGGCAGAACTCTCTGGTTCACAGTTTGCAACAATAGCCGCTCCCCTGGCTCCGGTAGTGCGGCTCTGTTCCCGGAACGCGATCTGCGACGAGCACAGATCACTTGGCGGGCGTACACTACCGCATGGTGGTCGATAACCGGGCGAGCTGGGCTCAACCACCAAATGCTCAATTAACACCACCTACGGATGTGAGCATTGTTAACCCCCAAAAATGTATAATTTATAATTACGATTTTTTGATACCTTGCGCTTTAATTCTCCGTCAGAATTCTTTTTCAAATATTTTTTACTGTTAAAATGTTATCATTTTGACAATTTTATAACTTATTGATTAGATCTATCAGAAGTACCTATACCTTCTATTTTTGCACCGGCAATACGTAATATATTATACAAAAAAGACAACGAAACTGTTATCAGTTACTGAAACTGACTTATCATCTAATGGATCGAAATAGATATTTCTTTTCTTAGACATTTCTATTTTAATCTAATCGAAGCTTTCTTCATTCACATTCCTTATTCATCAATAATTCTTTGTACCGTATGTTCTGTTTGCGTATTTATTTATTTAAGTATCTACATTAACATTTCACATTTAAACATTGATCAAATTAACATAATAAAAATGTATAAGTACCTAAGTAAGTATATATATTGTTCTGTGATGCAACCCAAAGCAATGTACACAGTTTAACCATAATATAATAGTAAGTTATCGACATTAATAAAAAATACTACAACATTAACTAACTAATAAATTACATTTTAAAATTGAATTAAGTTTATTTTATTAATTCCATTAATTTGTCGAAGAATATTCGCGTACTTTAATATTGAAAGCATAACATTATAATAAACATAATAATAAACTTTCCTACACTCACACCAATTATCTAGCCCAAGAGAAGCTTGGTTATGAAACTCGTTAAATGGTTACTAGACAACGGATAAACATACTTAAAATACTTAAATACATACTTATTATACATAGAAAACACCCAGACCCGAGACAATTTAGAAAAACAACAATTTCTAAATCGACCCGACCGGGATCGAACCCGGGATTTCAGAGATGGCGACACCATGAAAACCGGTGTACAAACCACTCGACCAAGGAGGTCGTCTTTGAAACATCATAAACTTTTAAGAGAGTAAATAGAAAAAAAGATGGATAGTGTAACCTCTCCATCTCTCTATAATTTCTACACCTAAATCTAAACCTAAATCTAATGCCTTTCACACCTATATGCCTAGCTACCTTATAATACATACACACATCCTCGCCGCTTTTACCTTAACTTAACTTATTATCTAATTCTTAAAACTAATTAACCTAATTTATCTACAATCTAATGGTTGTGTTTGGAGTTTTTGTTTAGTGCGTATTGTTTGTATGATGATGAAACCTTAGCATAGCTTAATTCTATTTGCAGTGAATTTCAGTCAAGCAATATAATATTATAATAACTACTATTTTGGCCAGATCGTCTAGTGAACCCTCCGTTGTTAACCGCATTTAAGTAACTCAAGTTCTTTCGTGAAAGTTTAGTAATTGGCTTATCCCTGTGTTAAATTATTTTCTCCTGACCTAATTACCTACCAGTCTATAAATCATAACATAAATATGTGTAGCCTAGCAATGACTCCGTCTGAACTGTGACCTAAATCCTTCACTGCAGCTGCGGGGAAGATTTGTAACCACTCAAAGGTAATCAAATGATAGCTTAGCTTGTAGGTATTATTATTTATTATCAGTAGCATGATACATAAGAAGCCTGGTGCAATTTATGAGCCCCACCACCGCTCCATAGCGTACTATACATCTCATGGTTTAATTATAGTTCCGTCACATTGGCTTTAACTTTAATTATTAGCTTGTGCCTTTAATTCTTTAAACTGAGAATTTACATCTCTCCTCAAATTTAATTTCATTTTACATTATGAACTATGTGTTAGCAATTTAAATTCTTATTATTCCACATAAATCAATAGAGTTTATCTCAAGGCTTGCTATCATCCAAATATCCTTTTCACATTAAGAACTTAATTATTCAATGCAATAACTTATATTCAGTTCCGTAAAGGGTGGATAATTTAATAAAACGCCAATTCAGGCGGTGGCTAAAGTAGAATGCTATTAATACAGGTAAAACTACTTTTATTTACTCTTAGTATTTATTATACAGGTCTTGTAAAGTTCCAATATAACTACATTGGATTGGCTGCATTGGCAGATTATCACATCTTAAGTTTATTAAAGGATGTTTAATTCATTCAATATCCTTGACTTTAGGAAGTGAACTTAAATAGAATACTATCATTTGAAGTAAATTACTTTGGGTTACTCTTAGTGTTCATTATACAGATCTTATAAAGTATAAGTACATCTCAAGTTTATTGAAAGATGTTTAATTTATTCAACATCCCTGACTTTTAGGAAGTGAACTTAAATAGAATACTATCATTTGAAGTAAATTACTTTGGATTACTCTTAGTGTTCATTATACAGATCTTATAAAGTATAAGTACATCTCAAGTTTATTGAAAGATGTTTAATTTATTCAACATCCCTGACTTTTAGGGAGTGAACTTAAGTTAATTATTTTTCCATTAACTTCCACCCTCTGTCTCTCAGACTGAGTGGTTAATTTGATAGACTACTAAATCATAGTCAGTATACTTTTAGTAGGTAGTAAATTAGGTAGTTAATTATCCCTGTTAATCATTAAATCAATTACATTTAGAAGTTATCTTTACTCCCTTTAATAAGTATAAATTAGACTGTACTAGGTATTAGTCTGATTGATTAGATTGTTCCCATCAAATATTTCTATGTTTCAGATTATTAGAGTTAAGTACTTACATATCTTAAGAGGTCTATTCAAATGGTATTAGTAGACCATTGTCAGGCTAATTAGCTGGTTGTTATCAATCAATTATTTCTATGTTTCAGATTATTAGAAGCTCATGGCTTGCAATGTCTTCTTTCAACGACTTATCCTAGGTTCTAAACTGGTTTTAGTTGTTCAGTTTGTATCAGCTTATTTTTGCTAATAGGTATTGGATGTAAAATTTTAACACCTTGAAGAGTGTAGCGATATGAGATCGTATTGCATCCCAGGGAAAGCTAAAAAATGCCTGTTTGGTCATTTCAGTATTAGAAATCAAACATCACAGTACGGCTAAGCTTATTTGCTATAACTTTTTAGTATTTTTCTTGTAATAGGAAACCAGTCTAGACTTTTAGGTACTCCAAAGTAATGATGGTACAATATTATCATACTTCTGTTAATTATTTAAAATGAATAATTAATTGGTAACAACTTTAGGAAAACAATTAGAATTTTACCGGCCTGCGGTAACAGATTACTTGCCTAGCTAGGACCCACATCACTTCATCATAATTTTATTTAGCGCCGTAACTTAATTATCCCTACCTTATTAGTCTGAATTAATAACTAACCATATATATATCCGCCTACCTATAGATTCCTACAACTTTCCTCACTTGAAAATGCCTATATTTTGTCGAACTAACAGTCCCTTTTGTGTACCTTGCAATCTAGGCCAAGCCATATTTAACTTAAATTCGTGATGTGTGGTGAGAGTCGCATTGCCCCTGAAAGCAACTAACTCCTAAATGTTCTATCAGTCGAGCCAGTATACTCAGTGTGTTATTTTCCTATCACTACACTGTATGTACGGAGGTAGACTCGAGATTGGACTGGGTCATACGGGTCTACCTCCAGCTAAATGGTGTCTGACCTATCTTCAACTTTCACTAGGGAGACAACTGTCTCTCCCCCATTACTCCGTCGAAGATAGTGTATTGTTTAGCGTAATAATATAAAACGCCGATCTTATTAAATACAATCAAAGATCATCCAGACCGAAGTCTGTTGAAAGGTACATAGGTTTTCGTTGCCACCGTTACGCGTTTCCGCCGATGTACCCCGGAATACTTCATTCCGTTAACGGATTCGAGTTGCGACCGCAATAGTTTTACTTTATTAATCACTTTCAATTTCACAAATCTTAATTAATATCGCCGCTCGAATATCACTTAGCGCACTATCAAAGCTCGGACGCTATTTTTCCCGTATGAGTAGTACCGCACTCTTAAGTTGGACCGCACCGCCGACGTCCCAAAATTGAATGCCCGCTAATTTTCCGCCCTTTTCCCAAGCATCCTAACTTTCGCGCCACGCGCCCTAGACATTTCCCCGCGCGAGTCCGCTTTTCTTCCCTTCAACCAATCGCTAGCTGTTTCCCCGATGCCCCCCGCCTTCGCGTCGCGCCACGTGGAGCTATCATCCGACCTCTCTTTCTGTCTTTTTCTCAACCTCTCGCTCGCTCATTGCCGCTTTCGCCGCGCAATTCTAAAATTTTTCCATAATCTAACCAAATCTCGTCCGACAGCCAATATTTCATCTTTGAATATCTAAATGTAGCCTTCTATTAACAATTCCCTCTTAATAATCCTCCACTTAAGCCAATAATCCTATATTTTGGGAAATTATCAAAAGTTCCGTATTCCGACCATAGATGGCGTCCGCCCGTAGGTGAACCACTTTGCCGACTCGCAAAGCCCCGCGAAATTCAAAATAAAGATAAAGTCCTAGTCAACCTAGCAACCTTACGCGAAGCCCAAGTAAATGACTTCCGCTAGACGGCGCCTATGTCGCAAGGGACGCGCAGAGCAGTCCCCGCGAAATTCAAAATAAAGAAGTCAAACTAGCAACCTTATGCGAAGCTCAAGTAAATAACTCACGCTAGATGGCGCCTATGTCGCAAGGAGCACACAGAGCAGTCCCCGCGAAGTTCAAACTAAAGATAAAGCGTTAGACCACGGACCATTATTCTGAACTAGTTTATTATTCCCTTTTTCATGCTTATTATATTAATGGTGCTACGCATTAATATTTATGTTAGTGCTACTCCCACACATTCCTTACTAACGGACGGATACCATTCATTCTGTACCGTTACAATAGATAGATAAACACTTGCACATACACAAGAAACAGTTACACATGACACAATCTTAAAACTATTATGGGTACATATGTATGGGTATGGGTAAAGTTTCTTTTTTTTTAAAGTTAATCTGTATATACAAAATATAATGTTAAACTCTTTATTATAATAATATAATGTTTAACAACTCTTTCATAAACTGACATTCGTAGTAGCTTATCATCATGTGAAATATTTACTCATCACGTATAGTCATACGTCACACAGACTGCTACTGTAACTAAACAGCACAGAGATTTACTTTAATACCCTAATTAAATGATAATGAAATGATAAGGGGACCCATTATTAGCATAGCTTATTGCAATGCGATTGAAATATCTCGAGGACTTTGGATGAACATCAGTTTCAATAGACGCTAACGCTGCATTGTACTAGTATTTGCCACTTGGAAGATCATACTGATGTCATTTAATAGCTAAATTATAAAGTATTTTGTTTTTTATTTAAGATAAAATAACGAAATACTTTTTGAAATAAGACGCCATAGTAACTATTGTAATACTTCGTATTACCAATTTGTCTAATTTCTAATTTGTCGATTCAAATTCAATAGTCGAGTCAAATCGACAAATTAGAATTTGACAAATCGGTAATTTGTCAAATCCTCTTTTCGTCAAATTATATAATTTGCCAAATACGCCATTGGTCAAGTCCATGTACAGTTGTTAAATTATATTCTGTAAGAAGTTTATCTAGGCGGAAAATGCTGGCCAAATAGAAGCATAAGACAGTATGTTTTTCCCGTCAACTATGTGTCATTTCATTTTATTTTTTGTAAAAATCAATATTAATACATTATTTAAGTGTCTTCGGTTTGTTGAAAGGTGAGAGAAGGTGAGAAGAAAAGAAAAACACCCAACATAATAAAAGACGCCAAAACAAAAAAATAATAGAGAAGTTTTTGAGTGGAAAATAAGATCCCTTAAAGTGTTTAAAACAGCTATGTTGGGTATGAATTATATAAAATGAATTTAATAAATTACTTAGTTTAAAAAATACTTTTATTTCTTAATTGCTGTTAATTGTACTTAAATTACTTGACCAATGGCGTATTTGGCAAATTACATAATTTGACTAAAAGAGGATTTGACGTATTACCAATTTGTCTAATTTCTAATTTGACGATTATGAATTATTTAAAATGAATTTAATAAATTACTTAGTTTAAAGAAAATACTTTAATTTCTTAATTGCTGTTAATTGTACTTAAATTACTTGACCAATGGCGTATTTGGCAAATTACATAATTTGACTAAAAGAGGATTTGACGTATTACCAATTTGTCGAATTTCTAATTTGTTGATTTAACGATTTGACCGAAATCAGACTTCACCAATGTCGTAACACCCTTTTAGATGATAGGATTTGTTTTTGCATTTACTTGTATTATCGTCCACAATCAAAAAATGTTTCTGCAGGTCCCCTGAAATCCCAGGTATCCCTCTGAAATCGTATACTCAGAGGTATTTCTGAGTAAGTGGAAAAAAAATTCCGTGGTTGGAGAAAAAGTACCCTCAATTTTAATGAGGGCAAATTTTACTGAAAGGGAACATTTCTTTACTTTCAAAAAAAAAAATTCATTTAAAGATTTTTTTAAAATTACCTGCTTGGGACGGGAATCGAACCGGTTAAACGTGAAAAAAAAACATCCTGTATTTTATGAAACCAACCGAAAGAGTAATTATTATTTTTCAACAAGACGGCGCTCCAGCTCATAATATTAGAGTTTCCACTAACCAAATTAATTTATTTTTTTAAAGTTGTCTAGGTACCAACGGGAACATTAGATGACCGGCAAGACCTCCAGATCTAACGCCGCTAGATTTTTTTTTGTGCGGTGTGTATAGAATTTGGTGTATAAAATATACTACGTGGCAGTAGAGGAGTTGAAAACCGTAGTTCAAAATATTATTTTAAATATTTACCATAACTCAATACAAAAGGCAACACGTAACGTATTCAGTTGAAGAATACATCTGTTGATACGTGAAAATGGGTCTCATTTTGAGCAATAAGGGGATCCTTCACGAAATTGTGAAAATTTACGTATTTTTAAGTTATTTGTACTATGCGCTGAATTAGTTAAATATGTAGTTTAAAAGAACTTACGTAAGTTAGCCTGATCATTGCACAAAGTCGTGGCCTTGTTGAAATTTGAAACAAATTCTTTAAACATAACAAACAATACATAAATCTAATGACTCCTAAAAACATTTTCTTTTCGACAACTTTCTTAATTTTACTCATGAAACAATAATTCTTACATAAAAATATTTCTATTGATAATCCGCAGGTCACCCCCATCCAAAAAAAGTAAATTTTAATTTTTAACACAAGCGCGTGATGGTTGTGTACATTTCGCAGAATAAAAACTTTGCTCTAATCAAATTAGTAGGACCTATGTCATCAGCAAAGGCAGACGCAACCGCTGGTTCAATCGCGAGTGTGCCAGCGCTGTTGAGAGCAAACAGACGGCATACCGCGCTTAGATCAGAGGTAATGCTCATAGGGATCCCGAAACTCGCTCGCTAAAAGCAGCCTATAATAATGCCACCAAGTCGTGTAAGAGGGCCTACATTAGAGCGGATGCCCAGCGCGTTGCACGAGTAGGCCAAGAACTCCTGACGCATCCTACGGGCAGCCGTAGCTACTGGCGTCTGGCCAAAGCCGTGCAATCCAACTTCTGCCAACCCTCGCTGCCACCACTGAGATGTCCTGACGGAACTTTAGCTCACAAGCCGCAGGAAAAGGTCGATCTCCTGGCCAATCTCTTTGCGGCTAACTCCCGGATCGATGACTGTAATGCACAGCCACCCTCAATTCCTCACTGTGGCCACACAATGTCTGATATTAAAATCAGGCAGTGTGATGTCCGTGCGGAGCTGCAGTCAATCGATGTCCGGAAAGCTAACGGTCCTGATGGCATCCCAGCAATGGTCCTGAAAATGTGTGCAGCGGAGTTGTCCCCTGTGTTAACGCGTCTGTACTGTCTCTCGCTCTCTTCGGGTTGTGTGCCGGAATCTTGGAGAGAGGCTAATGTGCAACCGATCCCTAAAAAAGGAGATCGGTCAGATCCGACTAATTACCGCCCTATAGCCGTAACTTCAGTGTTGTGTAAGATCCTAGAACGAATATTGAACAAACAGCTTATTCGATACCTAGAAGATCACTCCCTAATTCACGATCGTCAATATGGGTTTCGGCCAAAACGGTCAACGGGTGATCTTCTAGCGTACGTCACACATCTCTGGGGTGAGGCTATTGACAAACGTGGCGAGTCACTGGCAGTTAGCCTTGACATAGCCAAGGCTTTTGATCGGGTCTGGCACAAAGCTCTTCTCTCCAAGCTCCCGGCATACGGTTTGCCCGCTCAGTTCTGTACCTGGATTGCTAGCTTCCTGCATGAGCGTAGAATCCGTGTCCTTTCGGATGGATGCGCTTCGCGGTTCATGTCAGTGAACGCTGGTGTTCCTCAAGGCTCCGTTCTATCCCCCACGCTGTTCCTTCTGCATATCAATGACATGCTTCCTCTTGGAAACATTCATTGCTATGCAGATGATAGCACAGTGCATGGGGGATATAACGGGCACCCAACGGCTGGGCGGGTAGACACCAAAATGAAGCAAGCAAATCTTGTCATTGAGCTCGATCGGGTGTTGGACCTCATTTCTAAATGGGGCTCCGATAATCTGGTGGAGTTCAATACCAAGAAAACACAGGTGTGCGCGTTCACAGCGAAAAAGTCGCCATTCCTTCCCCTTCCCTCTCTGCAGGGTACATCTCTAGGCCTGCAGAGCAGTATTAACATGCTCGGTATGAATATCCGCTGCGATCTGAACCAAAAGGACTACATGAAACCGTGATTAAAAATGCCTCACGTAAACTCGGTGTCCTGGACAAGGTGCGGCGATTCTTCACGCCTGATCAGTTGTGTCTATTATACAAGACACAGGTGCGGTCTTGCGTGGAGTATTGCTCTCACCTTTGGGACGGCTCCGCAAAGTACCTTCTCGATGCCTTGGACAGATTGCAGCGCCGCGCTGTGCGCATTATCGGCAATGCGGAGGTCACTAAAACTCTCGAGCCTTTGCAATTGCGTAGAGATATTGCGTCACTCAGCGTCTTTTACCGTTTATACCATGGCGAGTGCTCTGAAGAACTCTTTGACCTCATCCCTCCTTCTCCCTTCCTCCATAGGAGTACGCGTGCTGCTCTCCGGAGTCACCAATTTACAGTCTCTAACATTCCATCACGCACACAGAAATTTGGTGACTCGTTTCTTTGTCGCACTTCCAAAAGATGGAATAGTCTACCAGCACACGTATTCCCTCCTACCTATGACATAGGGTCCTTCAAACGAGGCGTGAAGAAGCACTTTGTGGGCCGGCAGAGTGAGGGTGACTGATGCTACGTCTCTTACGCTGCACCAGTTGTCCTCGCGCCTGGACTTCATTTCCACTTAACAGCAGGTGAAGTGGGGTCATTTGCCAGGCTTAGCATAAAAAAAATAAAAAAAAAGAAGAAGGGGAGAAAGAGGTTAGTAGTATTATTTTAATGAGTCCATCGCCGCTCTATGCTATAGGATGTATGTGCAGTCTTTGATCCGTTAGTCGCCTTTTACGACACCCGAAGGGAAGAGATGTGTTGTTAGAATTATTTTAATAATAAGTCACAATTACATATTATTATGTCAGAAAAACGATTCTCCCTAGGGCGTAAAAGTATTACTTTCCTCCTGCTCCTGAGGCAACTTCAGACCTACATTCCGTGTATGAGGAATGAAAAATATTTTTCTTGGTTGTTCTTTAATTTAAGAAACTTTGTTGTTTAAAAGAAATTGATCCTTATGAATGACTCTTTCGGTTGGTATCATAAAATGCAGGTTGTTTTTTTTTCACATTTCACCGGTTTGATTCGCGGCTTAAGCAGGTGATTTTTCAAAATGGTTTTCCGCCTATGGTCAAGCGTGCGATTCCTCAATATATCCTTTTTGTTAAAGGCTCGTTTGGTCAAAGATGTCGTTCGCCAAAGTCGCTATTCGTCAAACCATTTTCACCAAAGGTGCTTTTGATCAAAGGTGAGGTTTGCTAAAGTCGCGATTCGTCAAACAGTGTGCTTGTTTTGGTCATGTAGACCATTTTGCCCGATTCTTCTTTATACATAGAATTAGCTTATTTATAGCAAAAATCTATAAATCATTATTCAATATAATCGGTTATTTAATTTGAAATTGAATAAATGGATTTTTAATTGTATCATAATTTACATTTAGATTGCTTTAGTTACAACTTGTTACCGTTTTGTTTTAGGTACCTACACCGGGTCTGATATGCGGATTCGAATGGCGTCGTTGCGACACAAGCTATTTCGATATTTTTTTTAAAGCGGATGCCTTTTCGATAACTTGCTGTATTGAATACAGCTATACAGAATGACGAATTTGCGAAGACGCTGTTACGAAAATCATTTTATATGTGGTACGCTAGATCGATAGTCACAGTAGGCATCAAAGCCCATTGTTGCTATTAGAGTAGGTACCTATTCCTAAAATCTATTGGAAATCGAAATCACGACCCCGATGATTACTAAAAACTATCTATGACTATCGATCCAGCGTACCACATATAAATGGATTTTTGTAACAGCGTGTTCGCATTTCGTCATTCTCAGCGGTTTTCGATACAACGACTATTCAAATTCAACAGACGAGGGGATATCAGACCCCCTACAATATGTTACTGTCAAACTCTATCAACTTGGTAACTGTTTATGAGATGACCAATGATGAGATGACGATGTTTATGAGGTGTAGCAGTAGAGGATTAGCCGATTAACGAGTAGGTACATTGCTTAGCTAGTTTGATTATTTAAAAAAAATGTTGTATATTAGCGACGTAATGTACCCACTACTCTGCTAAGTTACTTGCCTAGTGCGAACTGGGTTTAAGTGTTTGGATAACAATACAAAATAAATGCAATGATAGAATTGGGGCTATGCGTAATTGCGTATCTTTCAAGATCGCGACCCGAACGATCAAGCCGCAATGTTACTAAAAACTTTTATATCTGTGGTTTGCCTACAAAAGTTAAATTTTGACATAAGATCCATACAAATTAAGTCATTATTTTTACTCTAAGAGCTTCCGTAAAACTAGAAACAATAGCAATGCAATTATTAGTGTAGGTCTAGGAGTCTTCGTGACAGACTAGTAGTAGGCAAAACTGGGCTAAACAACAAATATCTAAGTACCTACATAGGTTTAATGTCAAACTTTTGTTACTGTGTTTCTGTGCAATAAAGAATTAGTTATTAATTTCGGGTGCTAGTGCAGTCTTCCTAACCCAGTTCCGTGCAGTAAACAAAAGGATAAGCGTGCAACAACTCATTTTATACTGGTCTTGATATTGAAATAGCCTAATGTCAATAGGGGCAAGTGTCCGAGAGTTATTCTGAATCGCTACACTAATTGTTGTCGTCGCTGTTAGCCTTCGCTCCAATTGGACCCAATCAGCGACATTGCTGTGCGCTGTGTAGACCGCTGTCTGATTAATTATATTAAAGAATGCAGCACCGACCATTCTGTGACGTATCCTGCCTCGACAGAGACAGAAGTGCCCAATTTTAATCAAATTTTTCATCGGTTTTATGCGAGTTTCATTGGACGCCTCTGATTTCATGGTTTATTTTTAGACTGATTTGCGTTATCATACCAATTAGGAACGTCGCGTTTTGATTGTTTCGTACTGATTTAGCTCATACCGGTTGCTACTGGTTTAGTGTTAATAATATTCGCGATGTGCGTTGCTAGGGAAAAACTAGTATATTTGTTACTAGTAAAGAAGGTTACTCTCTGACTCTCTCTCTCCTTAAAAACGTTCTGAACTTAAATGTTTCAATGTCTTTGTTAAGTTCCGGCTGATATTATAGTGACTTTTACCCTTATGGACTCAATATAGTGTCTTGGGTGGCAAAAGACACGACAAGAATGTGATTTTTTACTGCGTCGAATTATTATTACAAAATTGTTTTGTGTCTTGATGTTTTCTACGTACTTATATAAGTATGCCGTTAAAGATTTAATAAAGTAAAACATTTTAAAAAATTCAACGAAGCTTAACTTTGGCTAGTTAAAAGATGTGATCGCAGTCAAGTACATTAATTAATTATTTTATTAATTTAATAATAAGTTAGGTACTCGATGGCGCGGCTTCTTCCCAAAGGTCCACGACTCTATTGCTCTCCTATTCCCACTGGGTTCATGAAATTTCAAAATTATATTTTAAAACTTTCCTAATTATGAATACCCAACCGGGTCCACGAGACTTATCCGAAGTACAATCAACAAAAACGATACAATAGCCCTTCGGGGATAATAGTCGTAATTATATATATGTATGTATAATGTCTATCCTTTCATAACCCAGCTTTTAATGCTGATTGCACCAAACATTCTCATGGACCTGCGGGGAAAGAAAATGTTTTTTTTTATTTTTAATGTCGTGGACCCGTTGGGAATCAAAGTATAAACTTACAATTTTTGAAAACAATATAGTCATGGGCTTTGGGAATGGCATTCGGTTGGCCAGTTAAGGAGCATTCGTAATGCCGCGTCACTCAATGGATGATCAAATTAGAAATCTCGAGCTCCTCCGCGCTTCGAAAACACGTAAAGCCGTTGGTCGCGGTTATTGGAACGAAGTTCCTTATCGCACGTTGTGAAAGGGGGCTAGACGGAAAAAATTCTTACGAAAAGTTGTCACGACACTTTTTGCTAGTAAGCTGTGCGGCAAACGTAAATCATTATTTCGTCGCTCAACTTATCGCCTGGTTGGCGTAGTGGTTCGCGCATCGGACTCACCCGTATGAGCGCCGTGGATCCTGAGATCAAATCCTACCACGAGCTGATTTTTTGTTCATCATAATTTTTTTATTTTTTAGTTGTATATTATTAAGAACACAGTTAAAGGTACACACACATTTAAATAAATACTTACACTTTTTTTGTTAACTTTATTTTTATTATCTACTTGTAATTTGGAACAAAGCTTTTTAGATTGCCATCAGCCGCGGCGTGGCGTGTGACCGCACGACAACACAGAAAAACGATGTTTCGTAGTCCCCTCAAATCATATTTTAATATTACAATATCAGAACGTATGTATTTAGCAAGCCGTGCGTGTTCTAACCTATACGCTGTTGTGTTTACAAAGTAAAATAGAATCCCAAACATATGTTTCCTACTTCAGTTACCACAAGCCAATTATTACGAAAATTGAGCCTACTGATTAAGTTTATATAACATTATATTTGTTAATAATAAAAAAAATATTATTATAACTTAAAAAAAAAAAATTATTACAATTCCTTCACTAATTAATGGGAAGGAACTTCGTTCCATCCGGGTGTCCCTTGACACCTCTCAAGTTTTTTGTTATAATATTGCAGTAATTAACCCCAATACCCCACATTGGTTAGCATGGTAGGTTATGGCTGTATCTCCTCATAACTTCACACTGTTCGCTTTCTTTTAAAATCTTACTTTTTTTTTTCCTTCTGCTGGTGTGATAATTTTATTTATCTATCTCTTTGTATTATCATCCATCGTATTGTATGAGTGTCTTAGTAAATGAAATGTATTTTCTTCCTTCTTACCTTCTTTCTAAACATGTGCTTTTGAACATGTAGGTATGGCCAGCAATAATATGTTTATTGACTGATGATGATGAGTACAGCCCCCTCTCTTCCTTTGGGTATCGTAAAAGGCGACTAAAGACTGCACATACATCCAATAGCATAGAGCGGCGATGGGATCACCACCTGTAACCCTGAGCACATGTGCACTAGCTATTTGGTGAAAAGTGGACTATGGCAGAGGGCTGCTTTTGCGGTCCTCATTGCCTAGTCTCTGACTAACCCTTTGGGGATATAGTCGTGATTATATGTATGTATTTGCATGTATGTATGATGAGCAGAGGTCGAATAAGAGTTATTTATGTACTTACTGAGTGGTAGAGCCACGCTGCGTTGCAGCACGCATTGGGCCGGCTCGCCCGGCGTAATACCACCCTCTCACGAATATTCGGCGTGAAATAATGGCACTTGGTGCTGTTGTGTTTCGTCCGACCGGTGAGGGTACCGGAGGCCCCTCACCCCCCCCCCCTCCCCTCCCCTCCTCCCAATTCCTATTCCTTCCTTAAACCTATTCCTCCCTTAAAGGCCGGCAACGCGTCTGCGATTCCCCTGGTTTTGCGGGTGTCCATGGGCGGCGGTGATTACTCTCCATCAGGTGACCCGCCTGCTCGTTTGCCTCCCTCTTCTATATAAAAAAAAAAAAAAAACAGATTTCATACAGCGAAAGAAGAAAGTGGATATGCCTCAAATCCCGAGATTAAATTTGAAAGAGCTGAAAAATCCCGTGATTTATTTAATAAAAAGTTATTTACTTATACACAGTTTAAACCACACTGCACGCGCGACGTTGCCAAATTTACATTAACGACATCGGATATCCGAAGTTGTAAAATTCCAATGCGCACACGCGCTATGTTTGAAAATACTAATAAAAATTAATGAAATTCAAATAAAAGGTGTAAGTATGTTAATTATCTTTGTTTATTTGTCATATCTATATCAGAGGTTTTTATTATTATTTATTTGTAATAACGTTAGCCACACGGGATTGTTCATTAGAAATCCCGGGAAGATCCATATTAATATCAACATTTCGATGCAAGTACATAAATAACTCTACCTAAAGGCCTTCACAGACGGCAGCTATAAAGTATATTAATGTGCATTTACATCTCGGGATTTAGCACAGGAGCTCTAATATACATATAGCTGTCGTGTGTGGTCTCCTGACGATTTCTATGGAAAGATGTTGTGTGATGTATCGTGTTATAATATACATCTTTACATTATAGCTGTCGTCTGTGAAGGCCTTAATTCCGACCTCTGATTATTGTTATTTATTGTTAATCAATCAGCTGGTGTTGCGGTTATGGTGTGCGCCGTAACGGCGTCTACGCGGTGGGCGCGCCGCGACTGGCCTGTCAACGAGAATCCAGTGGCGGACGCCTACAGGGTCCTGTGGCTGGTCTTCGAGCCTATGCTCTTCACGCTCAGCGGATACTTCTTGGACGTAAGGCTTTTACAACAATAAAATCTTACAGTATACGTAACAGGTACTCATAACTAGTTAAAAGTAAGTATGTACTTAAGAAGCTCATTGGCTCTAAAGTTTACTACCTACATTCGAACCAATAATTAACTGTACTCCGAGGGTAAGTCATAATTTTATCCGATCCTCTTTTCTTTGAATACTACTCATAATACACCCAAAAAGAACAATGAAACATTCATTCATGATATGAGAATATATGATTGACATACATACATACCCACGTGGTGAGCCCATCGCCGCTTTATGCCGTTGTATAAATGAGTAGTCTTCAGTTCGTTAGTCGCCTTTTACGACACCCAAGAGAAGAAATGGGTTTGTAGTAGGTACTCTATTAATAGAGCTGCCACCACGCAGCTCACACATTATTTTTAATGCTTGAACCCAGGACCTCAGAGATGGTGCGACGCCAAAACTGGCACGGAATGCTAACCACTCGACCACTGGATTCAATTCCCGGTCGGATAAATTTAGAAAAACCTGTTTTTGCAATTTGATTTCGGGTCTGGGTTTTTTCTATGTTTTTTGGACTTAAGCTAGATAAGTGGTGCAAATGTATAGAAAGTTAAATTTGTTCCATAAAGTTTTAAAATTTTATATATTATATATTATAAAATGGTAATTTAAAAACTATTTATATATATAACATATACCATATCCATTCCGTCACGTCCATTATTCTATTCAGCAAGCGTTCAAGCCATCAGATTCTAGACAAGTGGCTATAGAACCTCTGTTAACCCATACGGAAAGCTAAATCGTCCGTACTCTAACGAAACTATGGGGATTACCCACTTAACGTAAGCACATAAGTTTACCTTTGCCTTCCAATGTCTACATAATAGCATAAACTTTTTTTAATCGCGTCGCGTAGCGGTAAAAGAATATCCCTCTCTTCCCTTGGGTGTCGTAAAAGACGTCAAACGGACTACAGACTGCACATACATCCAGCTGCATAAAGCGGCGATGGGCTCACCACACAATATAATTAAGTACAATTAATGAGTAATTGGATTTGCTGACACTAATTATTAGTACTTACTTCTAGTTACTCACGTGTATGTCTGTCTGTCAAAAACTATTTGATGGTTAATTCTATTATGGCGAATTCTAAAATATATTAATAATGTTTATTATTAACCGTGTTGCGTAGCGGTGAAAGAATACTACCACTAAAGACTGCACATACATCTAACAACTTAGAGGGGCGATGGGCTCACCATGCACATGTCACGCTGAACACATGTGCAGTCGCTATTTGGTGAAAAGCGGACTATGGCATAGGACTGCTTTTGCTGTCCTCATTGCCTGTCTTACTACTGACTAACTGAATAACCCTTCAGGGATTTCGTGATTGTATGTATGTAAATAACTTTTTTTTCAGAAATTAGTCTCGATTAATATGTAACAATCATAACTGCTTCTCGCATTGCTTTCACTTTGTTTGCGATCATCAATGCCATACATATTACATTAAAGTACCTACCTCGTTATCGTAACGTAATTGAATGATGAATAAAGCTCTTAAATTTTGTTTTGTGAAGAAAACTTAGTAGATAGTACAGTCAGCATCAAAAGTAGCTTAGCATATGACATTTTTGACATAGCATTGTCTGACATAGCTGTTGAGTCAAAAGTACGTAGCAGTATCTTGTAGGGGTACAGTAAAGTGTATATTTTTCTTCTTCAGTGATTTTTAAAGTAATACAATCATATCGATAGAACAAGATAGAAGTACGTTTATATTTCATTTCAATACAATTGCAGAGAGCTCGATAAATATTTTATAAAAAGTAAATCTTTCCTTTCATCAAATTTCCTTCAATCCAAATCTTACTGGCCGATTTAGAATTGATTGTGTCAAAGTTCAAGTTGATTAATTGGATAAACAAGGTGGCATTGAATTCTGTTGCGGATGTTTTGAGTACACGTGTATTACCCAATATGCCGAAGGGTAAGAATATTTAAAGGGTTTTTATCGAGACATTTGTGACAGTAAACATAGTACAGTATCATGTTCTCTGTCACAAATATCTCGATAAAAGCTGATGTGTTTGTATGTCTTTTCTATTCGTTTGCGCAACGATCTTAATAAATTCTAAAGTATTTGGAGTTATCAACTGTATGATTTGTATCATTAATTGATGAAATTTAATGAATATTGTTTATGTTGTGGTTTGTACAGAATGTTATCTTATTTCGTCTTCCCATAAAAATATATAGTTTAGGGTGCGAACTCGAACTTACGAACCGCGATATCAATTTTGTAGCCTAAGATTTTATTTACCTATTAATTTTGTATAATTTAAAAAAACTTATAAAAATTTAATTTTAATTTATACTTCATTGACAGGCATCACAAATGACATTGAAAGAGTTCGGCCTTATAGTGAGCAGTGTAGTAGCAGCGCTGTCATTTAGGCTGCTAACTGCCTTCCTCGTGTGTCTGGCCAACGAGTTATCTGTTAAGGAGAGTCTTTTCATCTCCATCACTTGGATGCCGAAGGCGATAGTTGAGGTGAGTATTAAACAATCGTTATCAGCCTATAAACGTCCCACTGACTGATGGGCACATGCCACAAGAACAACACATAAATAAGTAGGTGTATTCTCGGGTTGTTATACCTTTGCCACAAAGTAAGTTCGTCTCATTTTGTACACTCCATACATTGAAAGTTAATTTGCCACATGCAATAAAACATATGTGTAAGTTCATCACAGGTGTGACGTGTTATTGTAAATTAGTCACAAGTAAATTCGTCACATAATTTTTGTATAAAGTACCAGCAGTAAGCAAAGTTTTTGGTTTTTAGCGCTCGAAATAAAATTAGAAAATCATAAATCAAAATATAACCAACCTTTTACCTTTTTTTAAGAATAGCAAAACAATTGACACGAGACGTGATCTGACGTAATCGAGTGCATAAAATATGGGACACAGTCAGCTTTTAGCTCTCGATGACACGCGAATAACACATTTATAATTTCTATTTAAATAGTTAATCAGCAATGTACACAAACTGGGTTATTATTACGCTCTGTAGGAAATTGGTAGGCAAATATTTGACAGTAGTTTACCCACGTAATGGCGATTACGGTGATCAATCATTGTAAACGTTCTTGAATGCAGTCACGCTACCGTACAGGCATATGAAACATGGCTAGCCCCTATTATCAAACATAGAATATTTTGTTATTATAGTAGTAGCGTGTCAAACTGCCATACATGTGAATTTGCACTTTTTATTCCATACATTGGTCCACGTACCTACCAACCCGCATTGGGCCAGCGTGGTAGGTTATGGCCCAATCTCCCTATGTGCTGTTGTCTATGTGGGAAAGCATGTGCCCTGAATTCTGACGATTATAGACCTGATGATAATGGAATGACGATTATAGATTATAATGTCCGTTCGGGGAAGAGGTAGCCAGAACTTTTGATTACACATGGTGTTCGGCAGACGCTAGACGGTTGAACATACGAAAATGGGGGATAGGTGGGGCCCTCTGCCTCTTACTTCTGATAATCATTTGAACCAAGAAAACCAAAAGAACTAAAAAAAAGTTATGAACCCTCAAAGTACAAAAAGAAATTGAAAAAATACTTAAAGCCTAAATTCACAATGCGTTTTAAAAAAAACTAAAAGTAATCGTGTCCTTATAATTCTGTCATAACATCTCTAGTTTATGCCCATTTTAACGGTGTGAAATTTGCTTATTTTAACGAATAGCAGCATAATTTAAAAATAAATATATTTAAAAAATCCGTGAGGGCCCCACCTTTCCCCTATTTTCGTATGTTCAACCGTCTGCCGAACACCCTGTATAAAATCAAAAAAGTTACACATTAAGTAGTTCAGTTAACCAGTTCAATTTGATAATGGTATTACGATTGAAAAACAAAAACTTTACATACATACTTTATACATCTCCTAATCGCATAATACATTCTAGTAACTACTACTTCTATCTATCTATCTAATCAGCCGGTTACACCCACTGCTGGACGGCTGGGTAAAGGCCTCTTCTTTTTTCCGCCACTCCTTGCGATCCTGCGCTAACCGTATCTACCGCTTACTACTACTACTTACTACCGGTCTTATCACATTTTCGCGTTATATCCTGTTTAACTTCTTTTGTTAAAATGTATTTCTGTTATATGTATAGTGCAGCCTAAAAACTGCCCCACTGCTGGGCAAAGGCCTCCATCATTAAAATCATGTCATCGCTACAGTTGAGGATATTGACTTAGTCACAATGCTTGCTAAATGCGGGTTGGCGATCACAAACCCGGGCTAAGCATTGAAAAATATGAAACACACTATACACCCTTAATTGTTATTCGTTTTAATGAAATTAAGGGTGAGGTCCCCCCCCCCCCCATGAAACTGAACAAGTTTTCCCAAGAAACCTATGTGCAAAAATGACAAAAAAATGTCGACCTCCCATACTATTGTCGTTAGCTGATCGGACAGTTTTGTAGAGGAGGTCAAATTTTATCCTCGGAGGACTAGTCAGAGACTAGACAATGAGGACAGCAAAGCGGTCCACGTTTCACTAAATAGCAACTGCTCAGCGGGACAAGTGGTGAACCCGTCGCCGCTAACCTTTATTCATCCTACTTCTTACTAATATTACTCGTATAAACGCGAATGTTTGTAAGAATGTATGGATATTTGTTACTCTTTCACGTAAAAACTACTGAATGGATTTGGATGAAATTCGGCATACAGATAGTTTATAGCCTGGATTAACACATAGAATACTTTTTATCCCAATATTCACACGGGAACGAATGGATGGATGTTTGTTACTCTTTCACGTAAAAAGTACTGAATGGATTTGAATGAAATTCGGCATACAGATAGTTTATAACCTGGATTAACACATAGGATAATTTTTATCCCGATATTCCTACGGGAACGGGAACCACGCGGGTGAAACCGCGAGCGGCCGCTTGTTAATTTATAATAATCACGACTATTATCCCCGAAGGGTTAGTCAGAGACTAGGCAATGAGGCAGCAAAAACAGTCCTCTACCATAGTCCACTTTTCACCAAATAGCGACTGCACATGTGCTCAGCGTGACAGATGGTGAGCCCATCGCCGTCTATGCTGTTGGATGTATGTGAAATATTTAGTCCGTTAGTCGCCTTTTAGGACACCCAAGTGAAGAGAGGGGCTGGTAGTATCCTTTCACCGCTACGCGACACGGTTTTACGGTTTGGGAATTGAACCTGGTTAACGGGCCAATAGCTTTTAATAACCTACTATCGTCCACCAGGCGTAATAAACATGTATTGATTCAACAAACATGTTATAGTAAGTGAAAGCAAGCAAAATACTGGGAAGGGCATATATTAAATGTCTTGTCACAATAAAATGTATTCTAAATGAGCATTAAATTCTTTTCCTCGGATCTTGAATAATAGGGGACAAAATATAAAGGAAAGTCACATTGGAAATATCCTTCGTCAATCATGTTGAAAGGCAGGCTTGGCGCAAAAACACCTTTGCGTTTGAAATTCTAGATCAATCAGCAACATTATCACTTCAGTAAATATAAATCATATAATAAGGTAATATTACCGTGCATATAGTATGATTGATATTCAACTACTGTGATGTACCTATCTGGATAGGCTATCCGGCACTCATGAAGAGATTTTACCCAAACGATGGCACATTTCTTAGATTCATGGCAAATAGTAATAGTAATAATGCATTCATAAAATGTTCCCAGCATTGTTCTATAAACTTCCTGCTCTAAAAAGTATTATTTACAATCGTAAAACATCATGTTTTATTCAAAGCTCCACTGCCACGGAGCAACTTACGCCGCATCTCTCAATCCCTGAAAAGTAAAATTTTGCATAGCATTATGTATTCCAACTCGTAAGATGAGTTTTGAGAAGTTCGAATTAAAGTAGAATTTTAAAATTTTAGGCTTACAGCAACGGCGAAAGTAAGTTACGGCGAAGTTTGTTTGTTGTTGCATCCGAGGAAGTCGTGGCGACATTAGTAAAGTTACTAGAGTTGTGTTTGAGGGCGAAGAGCCTAAAATCTTCCGGATTTGTGTAGGCCGGTTCAAGGAGATTCATTTTCTATGGCAAGAAAGTCACTGTCACACAATAGGCGTTGCATGGACTCCGTTTTTATTTCTCCACATGCCCTGCACGAGTTGTCTGTTGCTAGTTGAATTCTGTAGAGCATTTGTTTGGTGGCATAGTGCCCGATCAATTCACCGATGATTATTCGGGCCTGCCTTGTACTCGTACTACCTCCGCATACGATCTTACTCCGTTCTAGGGCGCTTTCGCCTATAAAGGATTTTGAGTGACTTAGGCCGCGATCTCTTACTTTTTCCAAAGTGCTTTTTAATCGTCCATACAAATTTGGCCTACTACCCATAAACTAACACATGATAGTATATTCGTAGTATGTAATTAGTAGACATAGAATTAAATGCACAATCAAAACGCCAAAATATGCATGCGAATATGCTTGAAAAAAGGCTGAAATATGCACTAAAATCTCTGTATATGGCCTAAATATGCACAATAGAAATGAAAAAATAACATGATATAATAGCATTTGAATTAAAA
Source organism: Scoparia ambigualis (assembly GCA_963921215.1). Taxonomy (NCBI): domain Eukaryota; kingdom Metazoa; phylum Arthropoda; class Insecta; order Lepidoptera; family Crambidae; genus Scoparia; species Scoparia ambigualis. Next base: position 23,401,619 of record OY992505.1, on the reverse strand, counting down.
AGGGTCCAACGGATATTTTCTAGAAATTTATACATCGAAAACTATCTCACCAAAATAGGCATAACTAGACTTGTGCCGTTGATGCAGGCATATTTCCTTCATTTCCTCAAGACTTAGATTTTTATGCAAAATAGAGTATTTTTTTTCAAATCTTTTCTGACATTGCATTTACAGAAGCGTAAGCCAGTTCGATGTTGTATCCATTATTTATAAGGTCATTAGAATAAGGTTTTTCTGTTTCCAATTTTTATATGGCATTTGATAACTTGTGACATTGTGTTGCGATGAAAATTTTTCTGTTTGATGAAAACGTAAATTACTAAACGAAATATGCACGATTCAGAAAAAATACTAAAACATGCATTAACTTTTGGGAAAGAACTGCATTTTATGCATTCGCATATGCAAATATGCAAATGCATAGAATCCAATGTCTAGTAGTTAGAATAAAATTTCTCCGCTGCGCTGCACCGATTGCTAAAACTTAGCGTAGTTTTGGTTTACAAATAAATTTTCAAGTAATTACATTATTATCAAATTTACAGTAATTTTACTTTTTAATCATCAAAATTAAATGCATTTAATTAACATGTATTAAGTGCAAGGCGTGGCCGTCTATAATTAGGGTTATGTGTATATAAATATATCATAATTTAGTAATAGTTTATAGTTTGCATTTGTCATGTAACATGATGTTCCATATATAAATAAATCAATGTGTACAAAAATATGATCTTAAAATAAATAGGTGAGTCAGTTTCAACGTAATAATATACTCTTTTCGATAACAGCCAATGTCAGACAGTACAAAAAAATGTACAAAACTTAATTTGTAAAAAATATTGCTATTTATATTTAACTTTATGGACAAGCTACAGCTAAAGCTTTCTCTGGGTCTGAGATAAATCTCAGACCCAGGAAGTCTTGTGTTCGATACCCAGTGGCGGGTATGTTATTATTATTTCGATCGGAATGGTTGGTGGTAGGGCTTGTTTTAAGTTCGCTTGGCCAGCTATCGCTGTCGCCATGACAATTACAATGTTAGTAGCATTGTTATGCTCTGGCAGAAATGATATAATCAGTTTCCTTGACCCTACCGCAACGAAGGTATTATCAGGTGAAATAATTGTATAGCAATAGCATTTGTATATTACGTTATATCAAAGTTACTACGCATTACGTATGCACATTGAAGTTTTACATCTATGCACGATAAACTTTACTACGAAGCCGTTTTTCTTGAATTACTATATTATTATAGATTTCAAATATGTATTAACACAGAACTGTTAAAAAAGTTATCTATTGGCGAGTTGAATGACGTTATACGAGCGAAACTAATTTAAAGATTAAAAATCATGAGGCGATGAGACATATAACGCGTTGCGAAGTACAATGACTTGCCTTCAATTGTGCCGCTTAATCAATTATATACAACGTGCTCTTTTTGATTTAGGGAAAATTGAGGTAGTAAATCAGACCGCCTAAATAATGACATAAGAAAAATATTATTCCGATTCTTGCATTTTCGCTTTTTTCCGTTTTCATACAAAATAATTAAATTATTGCAATGAACTCGGTGTGACTCGGACTGACTTCAAGAAACTACCTCATGAATATCGTGCCCGCCCACAAAATGGACACGGTCACATCCCTAGTTGAGTGAAACACGTCTAGTCCTATGCCTGCCTGTTGTTTACTACAACTAGAGGCGTGTTTTTTAATGAACAACGTAGTAAATAGATACACTGAGAGCACAAAGTGTCAAATTTACCTTAGAAATATTAATATCTCGTGCATTATGTGATTAGTAGAAAACTTTTTAAATTCAAAACCATTATTTTAAGGTAAGGAATCGTTGTTTAAAATTTTCCTAAATCAAAATGAGCACTCTGTATATACATAATATCTTACAGATATATACATAATATCTTGACGATCTCCGTGGTCAATTGGTTAGCACGACGACGGTTCAGGCGATGCGCCTAATCTAGTAAATTTTGAAAAAACTTTTTCTAAATTGATTTTGGATCTGGGTGTTTTCTAAGTTTTTGTATGTTTCGTTATCTAGTTAATCATATAAACAAATTTCAAAAATAGCTTAACTTTGGCGAAATTGTGAGCGTATACCTAGCCACCAAGCCGTAGTGCAAATAAATTATGTTGAATCATTGTGTTTAATAGAGTTGACTCTGTTTTCCTTTTCCTTATACGCAGATTTACAAGATTGACTGAATTGACTGTTTGAAACATTGAACTTTGAACTTTGTATTGGATACCAAAATATATACAATTATACAGCCTATCATACAATCGTTTCTTTCGCTTACATTGCAATTTCTGATATTTTTTCCTGTCTATTATTTGTTTCAATTTCTTAGCAAAACAAATTAAAATTATTAATCACAGAAATGGGTTCCTCCAGAAATAAACGCCACGTTTCATAGCTCTATAAAACTGTTTTGATTTCCCCTGTTGGTTACTGAACAATTGAGGCTTTCGTTTTACGATATAATTTTGCTTTTTATCATTTACAACCCGTGTTGATTGTGTGTTCATTTCTATATTTTTGTTTTTACGAAAGTGTACAATAAGTAATTGATTTAAGACGACAAAATGTCCTTATTACTATGTAAATGTGTCAGGATCTTAGTAGTTGGAAATTGGTGGTTACTGTCTTCAATCACCTCTGGGAAATGGGCATCTGTATGTAGGTTTTTATTTATTTAGGTATGTGGTTGAAAATCCATTTTTTTATTACATCTCAATTATTTTATTCTATTAATTAAATTAATAAAATAAAATTAGACCTTGTTTCATAATCTCCTTTACCTATGGCTCTTTTTAAGCTATGTTGACAGTATTTTTGTATTCCTTTAGAATAAATATAGCCGTAGCATATGCATATAACATTTGGGTGAAGTGCGCTTCCATCTCTAGCTTTATCGTCACTTACCAATAAGTAAATTAAGAAAAAGCGATTTCCCCTAGTGAATTAAAAAAGGCAACATAAGATTCGTGTAATCTGCATACATTTTTAGTATTAATCAAATTCAATACCATTTGACGTAAAATACATCACTGATGTCAGTAAGTAGGTACTAGCTTTGATCACCAATGGAAATCAGGAATAACTAAAGAAGCCTTACTATTCGCAGGCAGTGTTGGTCCGAGTCGCGACCGACTCGCTGTGGGACGGAGCGACGTTCCGTGACAGGCGAGTCGCGTCGCAGCATTCCAATATCATCGTTATTGCCATCATTTTAACGTCCTCTTTGGGTTCTGTGCTGACGACCTTAATGGGACCAGTATTGTTATCATCGGAATCAAGAGTTGCTCCTGAAGGTATATTATTTTCGTAATTTTGTATCAACATTCTTTTGAAAGAAACATGTGTGTATTAACATTAGGAAATATATACTAATATTTAAAACATGTATATTTTCCTTTTTTTGAACTGTATACAAACGAATGCTAAATGCATATTATTTAACCAATGGAACTGTAAATAAAAATAATCAAAAAAAGATTACCTAATCAAAATATGATGACAAATTATACATATCGTTAAATTGATGTGGAACTAGAACCAAACTGATATCTAGAATTAGGATCTTGGACCATTTCCTCTTATGCATTGCATTTAGGGTATTCACTTCTCTACACGCATTCGAAACTTCTTCGTAGGTACGTCACGAGTACCAATATATACCAATATATGTTAACAATTTCAGTCTTGTTCCATTGTATTAAGAGTTACAATTGTTTACATATTTTTGCCCTTGACTGTACAATGCGCGCGCTGGTATTTTTTTCATAAACCGTACACACAGCAGTTAAATACGAATTACCTACAACGTAGTTTCGGATGCAAGTGAGGCCACAGAAAAGTTTATGAATCTGGCTTTATAACATTTATGATAAAGTCTATATTAATTACAGAACTATACGAGAAACAAACGATGCCTCGCCAAATGCCGCTCGCCAGAAGGAACACCTCTCCGTCCACCTTACACTCCGTAGATGTTCAATAAACAAATTACAAATGCAACCTGTGCCTCATTGATACCACCGAAGATTACCATAACAATTTAATGGAACCTACCAAAACCCAACTGGAACTTACCAAGCATGAGATTAGGAGAATCCCTTTCGTGCAAAGCGACAATTATTATAATCTGAGAACCGGTTTTAATACAAACAAGAGAGACCGCTAGTTTCTGGAATTGTTTCTGCTTCAAATGAAAATTTTGCCGCTGCGATGAGGAAAGTTAGCGTTTTCGAGGACTTTAAGGATATTATCAAAAATGGCTGTCTATACAATAATATCGTTGAACTATTTTTTTACAAAAATATGTTTTAGCCAAATGGTTAGAAGTTTAGGAGGAAATTACTACAAATAATAAATACGGGGTTCTGTCCATAATATGTGTCGCTGCTAAAGCTCTTGCACATACATAAACAACAAGCAAAGCGAGTACAACACGGTAATAGAACCCGAACGACTTAGTCGAAAACTGCTGATCTTTTTAGAGCACAGTTACAGATGCAACTCAAAGAATATTAGAGGTAATGAAAATAATGATTGAAAATTCGTTCTGTAGAAACAATTTGCAATGTACTTACTAAATTTGACATAAACTCACTGCCAAAAATCAAATCAGTATATCGATACTACGAGTACCTATAGAAGTCAGCTCGTCATTTAACAGCCGTTATGGAATGCGCAGCCCGGACCGTTAAACAGAGTAATTTCTTTATGAATACTAGGTACTTGAGACGTCATCTCATAAGAACGATTAACCTGTTTCAAATCTAGCAAAGGTAGCGTTACAGCAGAAATCTTACAGCGCATACCGTCAAGGACTTTTTAAATGTTTATATAAAATTCTTAGAAAAGCACTGCACACTTTACGTGACAAACAAACAGCTTTTTTTTAATATATTTTATAAATATTTCTACAGAACAAAAGACAATCGAAAATTCTTGTCTTCCTAACGTTAACACGAGTATTGATCTGGGTAAGCCATGCATGCCATCAAAGTCAGAGGAAAATGTAGTGTTACTTGTTACGTAGTACTTCTACGTTACCATGAGTTACTTACGATAGTACTGGGTTAGTTTGGAATCAAGTATGTGCTGAAACTACGATAAGCGGGCGCCAGCGATGGACGAGCTCTCCCGTCGCTGGTCTACGCGCACGTTTTCCTTAGTCAAGCGACGGGCCCCAATCCTGGTCGTCCATATAACCAGAGCCTACGCTGCGTTGAGCGGGTGCACGTGCGGTCCCATACAAAAGTGCTACGTCGCGTGCCCCCGGGTGCGCGGGCACAGTAAATATATAAGCTAAAGCAGTACCGAAACTATACGAGTATAGGCCTTTTTGTTAAGTTAAATACCTACGCGCAAATTGAGCGTTAGGGTTTTCCTCTTATTTTTGCTGCTACGACATGTTCGAAAAGTTTTATTATAAAACATAGTGTAAAAATTCTCATTCTAATGAATAGCTTTTAGAATAGCTTTTTGAAATTGCCTTTTTTAAATAAATTATCGGAAAATTGAACACGGCACTATAAAATTGATTTTGTCTACTTTTTTGTAAATGAATACAGTTAATTTACAATTAATATGTTCTCTTTGAAAACAACAGCAAAAACTTTCGTCCATTTTCTCCTCGATATGTTAAACAAAATCATCCGGTGGTACAATATAACTACGACGCGGTACCTACTCGCGGCTGACAGCACTGCGATGTCCGCTTAGGGGCCTTGTTTATACGTGCGTCTGTGGGCGTGCGTCGTTTCGAACGTTTGTACGTAGCTTCTTTACTGCTATAGCTTATATATACTGTGGCGGCGGCCTCGTCGTCACACGGAGGCGATTCCGTTGCACTGGGCGGAGCGCGTGTCCCCGCAATGAAGCACTTTTGTATGGGCCCGCGCGGGGTTAACACAATTTCAGCCCTTATGGTGATCACAGCTTCTTTTTTTATGCTTAATAAGACAGCTCTTGACCTCGATTTCGCCTGATGGTGAGCGTAGATGAGGTCTACGATGGAGCGAGCTGCCCCAGAAGATGCCTATTAACTCTCGTATTGAAGGCATTCAGGGTTATAAGTTTTTAGGAACACAGACGATGGCAGAGAATTCCACTCACAGCAAGAATGATGATATGAAGCGTTTAGTGCGACATAGTGGAACTTCTACTAGGTGGGGATGATATCCTTCAGTACGTCTGGAGGTTCGGTGGTAAAAGGGCGATGGTGGTATGAGCTCGAAAAGCTTCCCGTTCTTCGAAGTTGTTTACTAATTTATGTAAACCTGTGTTATGATTCTGAAGGTGTTCTCACCTAGACGACTTTAACGCTAGGGGAATCTATTACAGTTGCTTCTTAAGGCTGCTTTTTCACTAGGTCAGTGTGTCAGTCAATAAGCGGTTCATGAAGCAAAATCCACCCATAGAAAGATGGGGCCAAACACACCGCGATAGTCAAGTATGGGTTGGTGGATAACTACTGCAATCTTACAACAACAACCGGGAACAGGCTTTATGTTTTCCGACCCACGGGATCAGCTCGAGATGTTATTTATTTGGTCACCCATTCAATGACCCGGCATTGCAAAACTTGTTTAACTGACAATATCGCAAGTCGAATGCCTTAGCCGCTAAGGCATAAATAAAAAACATAACGTTTTAAATAAAAAAAATATAGTTTAGACTTCGTCAGAGAAAAAAAATTGGTAACAATAAGTAAGGACAGAGAGATCATTTATATTGTCAATAGTTTGTATAGCACTATATGACGAAGGATGCTAATACAAATTATCCTCTTTAGAATTCATTGATTTGCGATAAACAAACTTTTACAGAGAATCAATGCTGCCGTATTACGCGAATCTAATGTATCTTTAGTTAGATTAGTTACGCGTAACTAAGCTTATTGCATCCTAGGATGGGTTTTGTATGGTACCACTTTACTTTTAAAGTTTATAGTATTAATTTTGATAATAAATATATAAACCATATTAATGTAACCCATGTTTTCTATAGAACCGATTTGCGTATCTACTTTAACTCTAGATACATGTAATAGTCATGGCTATCTGCGTTGTGACTAACCGAATTATTCTACGACTACTCGAGCTACATGAAATAGGCAAAACCGATCTAGTATAAACGCCGACTTGGTAGTCGATGGTGGTCCATCTTGAGACGGCTTGGACAGCAATATTTCTAGCTTTGTGCTTAAAGAATAGTTCAAAGCCAAAGCCGGAGTTAGCTTATTTGTTTGTCGGATGTTTGGCAATGAGAACCTTAGTCGACGTGCACCACAAGGAAATAAAAGGAAGAGTGATGCAGACAGCGCAGACGGCGACAGAAACATCCGACAAACAAATAAGCTAACTCCGGCTTTGGCTTTGAACTATTCATTAAGCACAAAGCTAGAAATATTGCTGTCCAAGCCGTCTCAAGATGGACCACCATCAGTGTCATACTTCCTGGCACGACCACGGATGATTTTCTAATATCTGTAAGCAGTAAAAAATTGACTGGATTTTTTACTATTTTTGGTGTATAAATAGTGGTATGTTTTAAAAATTTCTACCAACTAGATCTAGGAGATACTATAATACTACATAATACTACTATATAATACTTCCTGGCACGACCACGCAGAATCCCGTGTTATTGTAAAATTTCATAATGGTATATATAATAGCTACTATATAAAATATCTTCGAATATTTACTATTTTTGACACCTATTTAAGAGTAAGGAGTAAGAAATAGTAGATATTCTAAATAATTTTGTACCGTTTTATAAGGCTTCAGAACAAAACTAAAAGATTGGGCGTGGTCGTGCTAGGCAGTTGTTCTTTCTAGCACGACATGCGTATATCTAAGATCCCAATAGTAGGGAATTCCCAAATAGTCGTAAAAATAATAATTTAACAATAACACGGGATTCTGCATGGTCGTGGCAGGAACTATTTTTTTCAGCATGACCATCGTATCTCCTAGATCTAGTTGGTATAAATTTTCAAAACAGTGGTAAAAAATTGTAAAAATTGCAAAGTTTTTTTTACCGCCTACAGATATTAAAAAATCATCCGTGGTCGTGCCAGAAAGTATGACACGAGTTATGGTTAGGCTCCTCCAAAACTAACCCTGCTGGTAGAACTGCCCACGCATTCGTTCTTACTCATGACTTCAACGCATGACTTGACTTAACTGGTGAACCAGTCCACCAGGATCCTAGTGTAGTCGGAAACGCACTCTCCTTACTGTATTTTCTGCCTATATAGTCGCCCAGCTGGTTACCGAGTAGAAGTCCAAGCTCCTTAAGGTTCTTCAGATCACTGCTTGATATCCAGCTAAATGCCCCTGGCGCCTCTCCCGCCTACAGCGGCATCGAAACTCCAAATTTGGTACTACGCGTCGGCAGACCGCGACGGTATGCGAGAATATTTTGGATCCGTCCCTTAGAGGCAGCGCTACTTTAGTGGGAAATACCCAACAGCTAGCGCCACTGGCATTGCTGATGAGATAATGTTAGCGATGGAATACTAAATGGACAGATTACAGTGTCGCGCTATACATATTATCAGCAATGCAGAGGTCACTTCCATCACGCACTAAGAAATTTGGTGACTCGTTTCTTCGGCGCACCTTCAAAAGATGGAATAGTGTACTAGAATACGTTTTAGTTCCTTCCTAAATATGGGGTCCTTCAAACGAAGTGTGAAGAGGCACCTTGTAGGTCGGTAGGGTGAGGGCGAATGATGCTACGTCTTGTTAACTCTGCACCTGGACACGCCTGGATGCCATTTTCACTTAAAATCAGGTTGAGTGGAGTCATGTCAAAAACATGAGCTGAGTAAAAATACAAGATTATTAAGATTATTTGCAAACAGGCCACAACCACGCCGAAACTTTTTTGGAAATACATGATAACGTAAAGTATCTACATGCAGAATAAAATTAGGAATATTTAAAAATACATGATAACGTAAAGTATCTACATGCAGAATAAAATTGGGAATATTTAATTTATTTAAACTAATGATTTATTGATACTGTTTTTAGACCTTCTTATGCGGGGTAATTTCTGTTAAGCCTATTTCCTGTAACTATATACATGTAATGTAACAGATACAAGAGATAACCTTTCAATAAGTAGTCCACTCTTATCGCGGCAAATCACTGTATTTCAAATACATTCCCTCGCATATCAGAATTTGTATGAAACACTAGGTTGCATAAAAATTAAAATAGTCATAATATATAATTAAACACACTAATTTATAATTTTGCTGCTGGCCATTTTGACAATATATATTTGATATCTAGTTAAAAAAGAATATGCTTAATTAATCCATTATTTTGTGAGTTACGATTAAAAACGTTTTCCAAACTTAAAAGTCGTTTTACCAAAAATTATAGTTTTTAGGATACATTATGTAGGTGTGAAGACAGCGATTACTTCCCAAATTATTATTTTTCCAAATTTTGCAAATTATTATTATGACAAATTTTTATATTTGAAAACTCTTAAATTTGTTTATTCTTAATTTTCCGAATGCCTCTTTTTCCTAATTATATAAAGTACGAATTCCATTTTTTCATGGTAGAAAGTACAGTTAGACACATTTTCGAAATGTGTAAAGTAAAGTAAAGTAGTAAGTGTAAAACTTTTATCTCTTAATCGCAACGCACACAGCTGCGGTATGCGGCATGCGGTTCGCGACACATAGTTGTATGAAAAACGTCTATTATGGTCTCTTGTTTCGTCGCAGTATGTGTCAGCGGCGAAGGGCAAGCGCGGTGAAGTGGGGAGTGGGTACCCCGCACTCGCGAGTTGAAGATAATTTTATAGAATTTGAATAAAAAAGTTTTCACAATCAATTGAATACCTTTTTATTAAAGTTTCCAAACAACCTTCACCTCTCCGTTGTAAAAACATGTTTCTCGGCCTGGTTCTTTGTCGTCTACTTTGGTAGCTGCGGCGAAATCAACTGACCACTTCTCCGCACAGACGGTAAACGCTGCGTCGTCGTGACGCTGCGTATGAGCCGCATACCGCAGCGTTGTGCGTTACGATCAAGAGACCAAAGCTTGACACAGCAGAATATTTCAAACAACAATAAGAGGCGCTCAATGGTGCACCGGTTTGCATGTTAGAGTTGAGATCTTGCAAGTAAAGCATCTTTTGCAATGTAGTAGAACGGATGGGTGACTAAACTTTTTTTTTATCTTTTCATATTTGTAAATAAAAGGTAATATTAATACTACGACTGCATTATCGACTTATCGTAGATTTGTAAAAAAGAGGAATTATAGGTTGTTAATTTCAACAATATTATGAACGATTTTCTAAGTTAATTGTAATTCATTCTAAATAAATTAAATTAAAAGTACCATTAATAGATCAACCGGAATTAACTTCAATAGCAATTAATTATTGAGTCAATCAACAATTACATTCGATATTTAATTGACTAATGCATAACTTATTTAAGATAGGCAAAGATGATAAACAGTAAAAGAGCTAAATTTTCTTTTACTGTTTATCATCTTTGCTTGTTATTTATAATTCCTGTAAATTGTAAGTTGTGTGTGTTCTAGTAAATACATTTCATTTTCATTTCATTTCATTTTAATCTATTTACCTACTGAGAACAAAAAATATTAAAGACAGAAAGAACTAGTATCAAGAAAATTAATTCAAGTAGTTATTACGCTGAAAGAACTCTTAATAACAGGACGACCCTTATTCATTACGATTTAATGCTAAATTACACACGTAATAAGTTACAGGCTTTTTCCGATAATTAAGAGTAATGACTCGTGGCGGAAGCTATCTAATTTCGTTTGGGTCGAAAACCACGTAACGTATGAATAAAACAATAATGGATTTTGAGATAGTAACATCGTCTTCGTATTGTTTATTCGTCATGAGGCTGATCAGGTCTAGTTCAGTCATATTCACGGCGTCATGCAGGCCTCTACACACGACATACGATACGATTATCTCGTTTCTTTTAAATACGTTGTAAATATGGCCGTGAAATGAAGATTGCATTAAGCGTGTTCTTAAATAGTCATACTGACATTTTCAAGTGTCAGCCGCTATCAATGAACTGGGAAGCCTGGCTAGCAATGTGGCTATATATTGGTTTGTGACGCGAATGCCTTCGTAGCCACACTCAGGCGCCGGTTCAGTTGCGCGGCGACCCAGCATTTGATAACCGACCCCTCTAGTCTGCGTGTAGTGACTTCGAATATATTTCTTCGAAAGTGACGAATATACTATGTGATAAGTTCTTCCGATTGGGGGGAGCTTTTTATGGATAGGATGCAAGACAGTGAGTATTTTAATTAGTTACTATCACACTTTAAATGGTTTTTTTTTGGAGAATGTTTAATCTTAGTAGAGAATACGAAAATGTGATGTTAGTAACGTCATTTAGATATTTATAATACGTGACAAAAGTAGTGCCATAATTTTGTCATTAATAACCTGGAAAAACATAAACGCCTTAGGTAAGAGTTGGCAACAAAAAATATGTATGAATGCCTTTACATTGTAGCCAATACAATTTTGTAAATCAGCACATAACTGGTCAAAAAAGTGTTGAATATTATTTTATGTACAAAATGTGTTGGGAATCTTTCCGAAAATGACATGTAAGAGAATGTGATAAGTAAAGTTAGGTTTGGTAACCATTTAATTTGTTTTTTTTTTGTACTGTAAAAAGCAACATCATCTTTTCGTTTTTTCAAGTAGTTTTGTAGTTTGATACCTTCGATCATTTAAGCTATTGATATTGTTTATTATAAACTAGGTGTTTCTACATTTAATGCACGTACCCGGTACCACACCCTAACCCACATTTGCCTAGCATGGTGGGTTAAGGGCCCAACCTCCTTAACCCAGTTTATCTTAATCATGTATGTCTACAAATAATTAGGTTTTTAGTCGAATATTTTTTTGCAAGTTGGTTTTTCTCTGGACACCCTTACTGGTCGACTGTAGAGAATGCCTCAGGGCATTAAGTCCGCCTTTTGCTGTGATTTTGCAATAAAGAATAAATAAATAAATCTCTATATATAGGCACTGTTGTCGGTTTGGGTAGGCCAGCAGTGGGACGTCTATGAGCTGATGATGAACCACATACATTTCCAAACTGTAGCTTTGCTTGAATGTGCGACTGAAAGATAATACGAACAAACCGTATGGTTGTTTTATTTTTCCAACTTATCATAAAAGAGTATTATTCATAATCAATCTGATTCACGTAAAAATTTTGCAGTATTTAACGTGTATTGTATCGCATGTACATTAAAACAACGTTAGCTAAAATAACACTGGAATAGAAAATTATGAGGACCTTGTAGTATAAATTATCCTTCTTAGAAACACACAGAACGACGTACATATCATTATTAAACATGATAAGTTAAAGAAATTGCAAAGTAAACGTTTAAATTAAAGAGAAAATCAAATTTTGTTATCATGACTTAGGAACGAAATTGTAACAAGTGCCATAAAACGACCACGTTATAATACAAAGTTATTTCATCTTTAATCGTTAATTTAAAAAGAGTCAGTTAGTTAAGTCGACAGTTATAATTTTTGTCATTTTTTCTTACAAAATTTTTCCTGGCCGTATAGATCATTAGCATCATCTAGTGTTATAAATATTGGTCTTAGGCCTTGAGGTACTGTGTTTGTTTACCAACGAGCATAGATTTTGGGCTCGGTTTGCTTGGTTTAGATCACAACGTTGAGCAACAAATGTACAGACGCCAACAGGTCAATCTACCACAAAATATCAAATATCTTAAATTAAAACACAATTAATCTCACCTCAGAGACGCAACATCACGCGACACGTGTAAGAAATCTTTATAAACAGATACAAATTACAAAGGGTCTTTTGCACAAGTATTATGCACTTCATGATTTAAATGGAAATAAAGTTGAAATCAGCAAATGGAGAATAACATCTCGGGTGCAATTCCCGGTTGGGTCAATTAAGAAAAAAAAGTTTATCCGTTCTTTATTTAACCATGTAAACGTAAAAGTCTCAAACGAAGCTTAAGTTGGGCTAGATTTGGTGTGAGCGTAGAAAGTCATTAAATAAAAAATAAAATAACTAACTATAGAACTGTAGGAAATATAACTTTGTAAACCTTACTGCTGCTGTACATTCTATTCGCACACGTTTTGTACTTGTTCCACAAAACCTTATTAATGTTGAAATGCGGAAATCTCTTAGTTTGTCCTTCGTTCACGTCAAAATAGTGCTAATAATTAACGTGATTTTTTTTCAAGATCTCTGATGAAGGGCCTCGTTACAGATTCTACTATTTATTTACCGGTCATACAATTTGTCAATGGGGCACAAGCGAAAAAGATTTTTGAGACAGGCCGCATTGCTGCGGGTGAACATCAGTTTCAGCCTATAAACGTCCCACTGCTGGGCCTTCCACATGGGTGATGGTGAGTTGGCTGGCATAGGGATATTTAAATAACAAATAAATTAAATTAAATTTGTTTACGCTCACACCAATTATCTAGACCACGATAAGTATTCTTTTGAAACTTGTTAATATGGTAAATTAACGGATAAATATATATACGTAAACAAAGAAAAAACACTCAAACCCGAAATCAAATCAATCAAATCGCTTTATGCGATAAGACCGCCAAATTGTAACATTGTTTTTCTTTACTTTTTCTTTTTTTTTTTTTTATGTAAATGCATTGTAAATGTTTGTGTTATTATGTTACATTAAAAGTATTATCTATCTATCAATTTAGGGAAACGGTTTTTCTCTAAATTGACCCGACCGGGAATTAAACCAGAGACCTCAGAGACCCGGCGTGCTAACCACTCGACCACGAAGGTCGTCAATTGCAAAGATTTGGCCATAACCATTGCGGGTTGGTAAGTTCCTTTGGTTTGGGCCACGAGTGAACGCTAATACTTAATACTGCAAATATACAGGTTATACAAATTTCCTCAAATAGTATTAAGGGATATTGCATGACTTGCGTGCCACTAAAACTAGAATCTGCCATGACCTACTGTGGCTCAGCGACCGTTTACTAGCCAGCGCCTAACTAAAGTATGAAGTAACATAGTTTCTTAAATTACGTTCGCATAAAGATTATATTTCTACGGTTACATAGCACACAACCGTCTAGTTAAGATAGTGCATACACATTGTTATTTAATACATTCCTACTTTGTGTAACCGCACATCAATACATTTTCAGAAACTGTATCATATTTCTTGTCAAGTAATAGAATCAAGTACCTAATGTAGACTTGTTTATTTTTTGCAATTCGTTGTTTTTTAAGAATTGATTTGTTTACGTTTTTTGTATTTTTTTGTCCGATATTTATACATAAGTACCTTAACCGCTATTTCTACGAAGGTCACGTAAAAAAGTACCATTGAACCAGTTCTCCATTCACCATAAAAACGAGGAAAGGCGAGACGGAATCGTGTAGTAAAAGGTTCCGTCGTAGTATTTTTTTATTTAAAAATGGCGAGTATACAGAGCAAATGACAAAAGGACAAAATATTATATTTAATCCATTTTGCAGAACATATGTTTTCTGAATAATTCATATTAGACGATGCAAGCAAAGATAAAAAGGTGTCACAGATATTATGTTGCTTTTTACCAAAAATGGCGTTTACCAGTTACCAGTGTGGTGGGGAGATTATTTCTTAATGTGGGAAGGCTTTAGTCCAGCAGTGAACTTTCATGTGTAGACTGCAGGCTGTAAAAAAATCGGAAAGGATGCTATTTTTATATAAAAAATCATCGGCTGCATTCACATCTTTTAACACCATTACCATGACGATTACAATAATCATAGAAGCTACATCACTTATATATACAGAAATACCCGTTTTCTACAATTCCAAATATAAAAGGACTACAGGTCACAATTTTTAACCGATTTTCAAAAAATTGCGCCGTTTTGTAGCTAAGCTAATAATACCCTAGGAAACTTTTTTCATTTTTTCTTGTCTGTTGTCGTTTAGTAAACAAACACCCCCCAAAAAACACGATTTTTATTACAATTTTCGATATTACAAAAAAAGTTACCAGCCGATTTTCAAAATTCAAACGCTCACACGTGTCTAGATATTCCTCAACTCTCGATAAAATACTCCCAAAATCCTTGGAGCTATGGCAAAAAATACGACTCAGGCGGTTAGCATCAGAAAACCATTTTTATTGGTGAAAGTTTTATATTGAGTTTTGATGTTTTGTTAAATATAATAATTAATATAATAACGTGAAATGAGGCAAAGTTTGAAAGTTCATTTGTCACGTACCTAGTGGTCACATGTAACCACAGAGCAGAAGATAGATGTTTTTAAATGTAACCATCGAGATACGAGTGTTCACGCTAATAAACAGACGCAGGCGGGCCGCTAGATATACGAGTATATTCAATGAATGCTCGGTCAATTTCAATACAAAACTATCTTAATTAAATAACTGCATACATACATACATACATATCGTATAATCATGACTATTATCCCGGAAGAGTCAGTCAAGACTAGGCAATGAGGACAGCAAAAGCAGTCCTCTTGGACCCATAGTTCACTATTCACCAAATGCTCAGCGTGACAGGTGGTGAGCCCATCGCCGCTCTATACTGTTAGATGTATGCAGTCTATAGTCTGTTAGTCGCTTTTACGACACCCAGGGGAAGAGAGGGGGTGGTAGTATTCTTTCACCGCAACGTGATACGGTTGACACATTTAATTAATACAAAATCATTACCAAGTATTTCAATTCCGGCTCCCGATGCCAATTGAGCTGACATTGATTAGGTTTACAGCAAACAGTGCAGCGTGTTCAGGTGCTGAACGATATTTTATCCGACTACAGCAACAAGTTTCGGAATGAAGATAGATTCGATACTTTAAGTTCTGAAGTTCGAATTTTATATGCGAGTTTTCGAGAAGATCTCATAGTAATATATTAGAGAAAGGGGAAGTTTTAGTCTAGATCTTACTTTGATGTCATTGTTGATGATAATAAATGTTTGAAATGTTTATTGTATGCAACGCCTTGATGGCAGAGTGGTCAAGCGTTCGGCTCAACATCCGGAGGTCTCGGGTTCAATTCCCAGGTCGGATGTAGCGTGTTTTCGAATTTTTTGATGCATAAAATTTACCGTGTCGCGTAGAGGTGAAAGAATACTACCACCCCCTCTCTTCCCTTGGATGTCGTAAAAGGCGACTAACGGACTAAGACTGCACATACTTCCAACAGCATAGACCGCGAGAAAGTAGACTATGGCAGAGGACTGCTTTTATGGTCCTCATTGCCTATTCTTTGACTAACCTAGGTTATATAGCCTGGGTTTGTGATCACCACTTGATTTCAATGATTGAGGACTTTGCAATATACAGACTGCACTTTACTATTGCATGCAAACGAAACATTATTGTTATTAAAATGTAGCTTCTTGATAGTTACTGTACTAAACATAAAAAGTGTAGGTTCTTGACAGTTACTGTAAAAAATTTAGAGTCATTCATTCACATATGGCATACCTATATTTAGTTTGACAGAAGACTTAAGAGCCCTTTTACATCTCGACAGTGATTTTGGCGTTCTTGATCTCAGAAACAAAAATATATTTACAATTTTGACTTATTGAATAGTGTAAAATAGCTGTTAGAATAGCTATTGTAAATTTTGATTAACTTTTTAATCTAAAAATGCGCGAATGCACTTTTTGAGATCCTAGATTGAACACTTTTCTAAACAAATGAAATATACAAATTAGATTGTTATGTCTTGTATTAGTCGTATAGGTCGTAGCGGCCTCGGAATTTTTAGATATCGTTGATTTTAAATAGAAAAAAAATCTTAGTCTAAACCTAAACCTCGAAAATCGCTTTAAGTTAACTGTGATTTTTTTTTTATCTACGATAATATTATTGAGCTAAATTTATGCTAGAATAATTATTACTTTATGAGAAATAAAGATTTCATAATTAATTTATTAACCTATTTCGATAAAAACGATAAATAAAACTGCAAAATTACTACAAAATGCGATGCGCCGGCAGTCCGAACTTAGCTAATTCTTGCAGAGTGGAGTTTTATTATATTAAGCATGTATTTATTATCCTATTTCGATAAAAACGATAAATACAACTAGAAAATTACTACAAAATGCGAAAATGGGCATTTTACGCAAAAATCACAGTCGAGATGTAATAGGCCTCATAACGCTCGCCTCATTGAGGCCTCCGGTGATAAGAAGGCTGGCAGGCCTCTGCCAGCGTATATTAGCCTGGCAGTTATTTGATGTGTTGTTTGTTAGCGATTGTTTGTTATAATTTATTGTTTTAATGATTTTTATTCTGATTTAATAATTTTGATAATTTTTGTTCTAGCCAATTTCATTTATATTTCTATTTTATTAACAAATTAAGTTTTTGATTGTATTAGCGAATTCGGTAATGTTTTTTTTTATTGATTATTAATTAATTTATTTATTTAAATCTGAACTGTTATTATTAGTTTTTTTTTAAATTTCTGTAGTTTAATATTGTCGTTTTTTTTATGTAGTGTTAAGTATTCGATTAAGCATGCTATTTGCACAAATTAGTGGAGATCCAGCATACCTATGTTAGAAAATGTTGCTATTGTTATTTTTAATTTTTTGTTGAGACTCTGTTTTGTGTATAAATAAAAAAAAATAAAAAAAAATCCAAAGAGATAATGCCGTACCCATGTGCCCACAGTTGGAGAATATCTTTTATTAATAGTTAGGTTTGTTTATTTTACAAAATGTAAAGATGTTTTTGATAATATCGGATGATTCCAAAAACCGGAACCAACGCCTTAACGTGCCCTAGGAAGCTCGAATGAGTTAAAACTATTTTAACGGGACTTAACACGATTAATTTTTGTAAGTAAGTACATATCTACTTAGTGCTTGACGTTTTGGCCGCGACAAAAATTAATCGTGTTAGGTAAGTCCCGTTAAAATAGTTTTAATGCAATGCAACGCGATAGTTTAAAGTCTTTACGAATGAGTTAGTACCGGTAACCAGACATTGTGTGAGTTGTTTAAATTGTAAAAACGCAACCCGAACCTGCTGCAAGATCGTGCTTCTCTCACTAAATCGTGAAGGTATGCTAGTTAGTAGTTAGTAGTAAGTAGTTTTATTAAAAATCTGTAATCCACGTTGCATTGCATGCCTTGGCAGCCTCTAGTTGAGAAGAAACTTAGTTATAGGTACATATTATGTTCTACCTAATTATTGCTTGTATTTATTTGTGTTTGTCTTGTTGGTTGTCCTAAATAAATAAATAGTAAGTGTCTTACAAATAAACAGAGAATAAGGTCGTAATAGTTATACCGTGTTTTGTCTATTTTACTCTAATTTGAAATTACGTTTACATGACAGGAACAAAACACGAAATAACTATTCGTAGCTTATTTGTTTATTTGTAAGGCGCCTAAAGTATAACTATCTAACCCTCAAACCACAGTTTATCATACGATGTTATGTATAGGTGCCTCTATTGCCATAAATTCACCTTCATTTTAGTAACAGTAACTTATGATTTACCTAATGAATTGGTGTTAGAGTGCTTCTAACACTGTGCCCGGTCGAGATCAGTTTTGCACACTTTTTAATTTTCAAAGTTTCTTTAACGTTAAAGTTTTCAGCTCCAATTTAATAAAAGTAATAAGATAGCCACTGAACACTCAGCACGTAGTCCAGATAAAACGCGAAGGTGACATTGCAAATTAAAGCTACAGTTAAGTTAGTAACGTCACTGAACAACTTCAAGAAGCTAAATAAATTGGGATGTTGAAAACAACAACAATTAATTCTAAAACATTAAAAGTACAATTGGCATCGCAAAACCACGTTTTGAAACGTTTACCAATTTTTTTATTTGAGTATTTATAATATTCATTAAAATAGTTATGTAATAAATCCTCGTTTTATAAACATTAATAATGTCCCTATAGTTCACTTATTACCAAAACTCCAAGTCCAAGTCATAAGTAACATAAGTCACTCACGACGGAATCGATAAAAAATAAATCATCTACAGTCTTGAAACGTCCCTCCGTAGGACTTAGGCATTCACATAAATATACCGTGAAACCTTACAAGGGTATAGTATAGGTCGGGCAAAGATATATCTTTGCCTTTTTTATTAGTCTACTTTATTAGTCTACTTTTCACCAAATAGCAACTGCACATGTGCTCAGCGTGACAGGTGGTGAACTCATCGCCGCTCTATGCTCGATGTTGATGTTTTTAGTCCAGCCAGTGTGCAGTCATTAGTCCTTTAGTCGCTTTTTATGACACCCAAGGGAAGAGAGGGGGTAGTAGAATTCTTTCACCGCTCCGCGACACGGTCATTTTATGAAATTTCTTTAATTGTATTTGTAAATTCATGAATTAAACTTTAACCCGACAAACGATTGAGATGTAGAAGGAATACATAACGCAGTTAATAAATTCCGATTTCACATTTAATATTTTCTGTGATCTAGGCCACACAAGTCAAAGCATTAAGCACCTGATAAATGCGGGCTGTCAACTGCACAGGGCCTTGGCTATGTTTGATTATCTGTGCGGGACTCTCAAACCAAACTTAGCCTGATTTTGACGTTTGTACAATGTCCAACCAATCCACTGAGACCCGTAAGTGTACGTTTTTATATAGCTGAATATAGGGGGCCCTACTTGGTTGATGATAACTGTTTGACATTTTCTTATTAATTTTTTTTAGACATCAACAATGCTATAACAACAAGACCGAACTAGTAAACATAGTGAATCTACGTAAAGTAACGGTGGGTACAACTTTTTAACAACAGTAATAGGATAATCTTTAAAATACATTTTTAATAATCATTACCAAACACACAACTTTACAGATATTGAAACGCCAACGCCTAAATTATAGTTTAAACTGTGCTTTCTCCTAACAATAGAACAGGGTTCTTTATTAATCGTCCTATCACTCTGGTTACTATTATCTCGAAATTGCTTCACAGCTTAAGATCTGCTTTACCGTGTCGCGTAGAGGTGAAACAATACTACCACCCCTCTCTTCCTTTGGGTGTCGTAAAAGGCGACTAACGGAGTTACTTCCAACAGCATAGAGCGGCGATGGGCTCATCACCTGTCAGGCTAAACACATGTGCAGTCGCTATTTGCTGTAAAATTATCGTTTCCAGTTGCACTCATACTGAAAATGTCATTGTCTTGTGGTATTATGCCTGAAGTTTGGAAGCGTTCCTTTGTAGTCCCTGTACACAAAAGCTACGACAAACACAATATTCACAACTACCGTGGTATATCCAAGCTCTCCGTTCTTCCCAAAATATTTTAAAAAATTGTTTACGATTCTCTTTACCCTGCAATAAGTCTCTTATTGACAATTAATCAACATGGTTTTATTTCTAAACGCTCTACCGAGACAAATGTACGTGAATTTCTGGAGTTTGTTCTGGAAACGATGGAAAAAGGGTTTCAAGTAGACGCTATATACACCGATTATTCAAAGGCTTTTGCTAAAATTCCACACTCATTGTTAGTATCTAAACTTGAGGCAGTTGGTGTACACGGCGATCTCCTGCGATGGTTGACATCTTACCTTAGAAATAGAACTCAAGCCGTTACCGTTAAAGGTTTTATCTCTAGTTTTACACCTGTTACTTCTGATGTCCCGCAGGGATCTCACCTCGGCCCTTTGCTTTTTAATATTTTTATTAAGGACTTCATCAATTGTTTTCTAACTCAAAATTATTATTTTATGCGGATGATACAAAAATATTGTTGTATATATAAAATTTGTTGTGTGAATATTGTTCTCTTCATGGACTTTACTTAAATGTAAATAAATGTCACACTATTACCTTTACAAGGAAAAAAGTGATCAAATACGACTACAAACTTTATGACAGGACATTGGACAGGGTGACCGAGGTGAGAGATCTTGGGTTTCAGCTGGATTGTGGCTTGTATTTTGAATCGCACTTTAGCTTGATTACTTCAAAGGCATATACATTACTTGGTTTTATTTTGCGTCAAAGTACCGACTTTAAAGTGTGAGTACTGTTATATTGCTTAATAATTCTTACGTAAGATCCCAATTGGAATATGCGTCCTCTGTATGGAATCCAATGTACATCATATATGTAGACATGATTGAAAGAATTCAGAATAAATTCATTAAATGATTAAAGTATAGGTTCAAAAGTTTTAACACCGATAATATTGTTTCTTTAGTTGTTCGCAAAGAGCATAAAGATCAAATTCTTCTGCATAAAGTTATCAATAACCTGGTCGATTCGGTCGATTGGTCGATTGACTTTGACTTTGCAAGGCTGCACACACATCCAACAGCATAGGGCGGCGATGATTCACCACCTATCACGCTGAACACAAAATTTATATATATATAAATTAATAAGTAATATTAATGTAAATAAAGGCTAAAACACTTTTGTATTCAACTTTACCTGTCTTTTTTTGTATGAGTTTTGTTAGGTAGATCTATGAGAATGGTACACGTAAATATTCGGGTGAAAACGAAACTGATTCATAGTAATTAAAATTTGTAATATTTTCTGGTGAAAATGAAACTGAGGAAAAACGCCACTAACCCCAAAATGCGCGCAGTTATCATTTGATGAAACGTGGACTGTGGCACTTAACTGCTTTTGCGGTACTCATTGTCTGACTAACCCTTCGGGGATAATAGTCCTGAATGTTAATATGAGCAATACCTGTTGTTTATTAGATATTCTTCTGTATGTTGTTGTGTTTGTCTTGCAATCGTACTAAATGTGTTAAGGGGTTAACTTGTAATAGAAAATGTCCTTCTATTTAAGGAGCGCATTTTCCAACTTGCTTGACGCTGCAAAAGAAAGGGAGAAAAGAAATGCTGAAGTTTCTTGCCGGTTCTTCTCAGTACTATGCTCCCGCCCCATAGTTAGACTTACGAACCGATCCTGTCATAGTGACATTCATATGTGCTCAAATATTGTAGCCTAAATTGAATAACTAATTTTGAATTGAATTATGTATTTATCTCCATTTCGCTACGTGCTTCGGAAGGCACGTTAAGCTGTCGATCTCCGCTACAACCAGACGATTGCAGTCGCAGTCGTACAAACAACTGCAGCCTTGCGGTTGATCACTCGATAAGAAAAATTAATTACATGTTATCTTTCGTCACTTTGCAGATAAAGATGCGGTTACAGGCTTCGATAAGAGGGTTCACACTATTTTCTGCTACAAGGAACAGAAAACGTGAGTAGGTAAATATGTTTGTAATGATAAGCTTTAGATGAGATTCATTAATTAAATGTGAAAAAAAGTCCGCATTACAGAATACTCTTCAGGAAGTAATGAGTGAAGACGACAGTCTTTTGAGAGCATATAAGGGGTTAGACAGTGCTATGAAGGATCGTCCATTGTAAGGAATCACTTCGATACTAATGTAAATTTAATAATAAAACTCAGCCGATAGATAGTGATATTTTCGAAAAGGGATCTAAAATACACGCAGTTAATAAACCCAGACTTTATTAATTATAGTGGTGTTCATAAGAAAGTGAAAAGAATTCTTCTTTATGAGAAGATTTTAAACGGTTTTAATAAGTGAACTATTGAGAGTTGAGAAAGTTGTTCGTTTCAGAGCCCCGGAGTTTACGCCGCCGCCGTACGAAAACGAAAATAAAGAGAAATGCACAATAGAAGATATTACAAGGAAAACATCGTGGTACACGAACTCAGTACCTGTGATTTATAACTACTTAACTTTAGCTATTATAGGTAAGTTTGTTGGGCTGTTATACAAATAATTTATTGTACTCGTATAATTATACACGAGACTATAATTATATAGTCTCTAATTTAATTCTAATATAGTTGTAACTTTGTCATTAATCTAGGTAGGAAAAGGATAAATTAGAAAAATGTAGTTGCTTTCTATTTATAATCCAAATTAAAAAAGGAATTTTAGTTTTTAACAAGTAGGTAGCTTATAAAAATAGTAGGATTTAAAACGGCAGACTTATCACTAAAAGTTATCTCCCAGGCAGTCTTTGGATGGTGACAAGATGGTGACAAGATAGACTTTAAATGAAGAGATTAAGTAGTCGGTGCACCAAAAAATATCAATTGACTTTAAATTAACACCAAGTACATATAATAAATAAATATTACAAGTTACTAGATAACAAAAAAATCAATAATAAAAATATGTAGTGTTAAATCCAGTAACTCACTAGTCTATCAAGCGTGGATGCTGCATGCAAGCACCGCAAAATGTAAATAAAAAAATGAAAAAGTGTATGTGCATCAAGGAAGAATTATCAAATTTGTCCTATGGTGGTGCACACACGGACGAATAAAATCAAGTGAAGCAACCTTTGCTGGTGTTCGTGCTGTCACGGGGACGGTTAACATTACTACATAGTGTACCGTATAATTACAATTATACTGGCTTACTTTATGTGCTTCTCTTTTAAGTAAGTGACACGGAGTCCTCCTTCTTTACTCGTCCATGGGTGCACATGCAAAAAGAGCAACAAAATATGGTAATTAATTATTTTATACATTCGCGTGCGTGAGGGCGGTGCTTGCATGCAGCATCAAAGCTTGATAAACTAGCGAGTTAGCGCAATTAACACTACATAAATAAAATGTAAATTGCGCTAAGTCGATAATTTGTATCAATATTATATTATATTATTTTTTTTTGTATTTTTGTATGTCATGGATTTCCGCAAAGTATCGCCTGATTCCATTTGAATTTCCTAATTTTACTTGAACATCTTCGTGAAAAGTAAAAAAAAAGTTCGTGAGTGAGAACACCTGCATAAGATTGATATAGCTGACGTCAGCCTAGTCTAGTATAGGAAAGAGCCATTTTCTCAATACTAGTTAGCGAAGCGAAGAGAGTCGTCAACCTACTGCCAGTAAGTGGGTTGACGACTAGACTGACTAGTATAGTTTGCTAGCTTATCCTTAGCCTAGCCTTTCTACGTGCTGTGAACTGTTTTTTTCGGCATTCTCATCAAACACGTATATTTGCATGTTACTATTGATAGCTGAAGGGGATGAAATTAAATAAGAGTGAATAAAGAATATGTCAATATTTCATATTGTCATTTCAGATGTTTCAAGTGCTTTGTTTCAAGTGCAAGTTTTCTTATACGAATTCAATTGAGTTCAGGTGAACTGAAATATATGTATATAAGATCGGAGAGACACCTAGTGAAATATCAGCTCGATGATTTTAATTAATAATTCAATCGAATAATGAAAAAAACTCGCAATATGTATAATTCAATTTAATCGGCCTTGAAGCCCAACCTTCACAAACAATTATGAAATAGCAAAACTATGTCACAATAGCGATAACTAATATAAGCACACTGTCATTCTAAATGGAATGAAGTGGGTTAAGCGGGTGCTGAGCGAATGAATTTTGCGTTATTATTGTGATTATTATTATCATCGATAATTACATATTGGATTTTTTAATGAAAGCAGCGCCCATATTATAGATATACTCTATGTAAAAAATATATATGCGCTGATTTAATTAGTGTATAGAATACATATTAAACAAAATTGCTATCGACAGTTTAGTAAAGCTGATAGAATAGAACCGAACTATTAAAATACATTTGTTACTTTCTAACGTACATGTTTTTAATTAATTACTTACTTAAAATAAAATAAAAAACATTAATAAAAGTTTAAATACTTTTGTCAATAATTTACTCTATTATCAAACATTTGATTAGAATAAGTATCTATATAGTGGCAGCGTAAATTTTGATTAGTGCGCGAAAGCGCACGCGCCGTCTAAGACCTTTTTATTATGTTAAAGTGTATTTATTACTCTACTTAATAAGAGGCCGTTTACAACTTAACGTATTTTGTTTATGTTTAACATTGTGACAATGTCTTGTGTGTAAAAAATGAAAAGTTTGATGCCACACTCGGCTACTGAAATATCACCTTTTCCCAGTTACAGGAATAACACAACGATAGGTTTTTGTATCTATAGTGACTACTCTTTGGACAAATTTAGCTACCCAAATTATCCCACATAATATCTGCTTTCACTTTTTTATTCGATTTTATCATTAAAGTTTTTTGCCTACATCGTTATTAATAAACTTAAAATATTTCATTATCAAGAATTTTTAATATTGATTTAGCGGTGTAGGTACCATTTACGTCACATAAGTATACTTTATAATTTTATTAACAGCATACAAAGGCAGGTAAATATGGAAACGCATAAAAATGAGTAGTCAATATTTAAATGCCGCCAAGTAGTATTTACCAACAGATAAAGTAAGCGTATTTACTTTTTAAATTTATAACACGTTGATATCAACCCATATTACGTTGCCAAATTTTACTTGGAATCAAATAAAAGAAGACAGCTCCACTCTACAGCTGACAATCTACTAAATTAAATAACAACAATCAGCCTAAGCCTAGACATGTCTTTCACTCGTAAAATATATCCTGTCAAGTTTGCTTAAAGCATTGGCCCACAAAATTATTAAATAAAAATCAGTAATAAATGATTTAAGATAGGATAAAATGTTTACTAAAAAAAAAACAACTAGTCTCAGGAAAGCTCGAATGGGATTATAGCATTGTGAATGCAAACATTTCAATAATAAAGATATTTATAAGCAATTACGTTTTTAACGATTGTTAAATACTTGCAATAGTATTTCTTTCTACTGTGAGGGTAGACTTCACAGTGACGTAATACCGCTGGCTTGCAGCGTAATCAAACTACTAGAAAAAATTCAACGAGTCTTTTGGGGTCTCGGTAGCTTAGTGGTTAGAGCAGTGGACGGGGGCCTGGGTCATTATTGGTTATGTGTTTGAATCCCACTCGAGCTTTCCTGAGACTGGTTGTTATTTTCTAGTAAACATTTTATCCTAAATCTATATATAGCTTTGTGAATGGAAAAAAATTAAATAATAAAGATATGATTTAAGATTTTAAAACTTTGAAAAATTGGACCTCTCTGCTACCTCAGCTGGGAATCGAACCCACGTCCTTTCAACGTGCCATTATTAATTAAAAGTTGCACAATGTTAGTGATTGCAATTTATTGTTTTTTTTTAATACATTCTATCCAAAGTACTTATTCATTAACCTATGATTTCTTTTAGCAATCTTTAGATTAAATAAAAAAGTTAGAACTGTGTAGTAGGTTTAAGTAGGTACACACGACTGCAGATCGACCAATCCAAAACTGTCAAATTTGTCCAATCAATATTGATACTTATTTCCGATAGATAAAGTTCAAAATGTATTAAAGAAATTTGACATTATGTGGTAGGTTAAAGTGCTGGCATACCTACATAAGCGCGGTTACCAAATTTTTTAAAAACCATATTCACTGACTACTTTTATCCCTTGCACCACCAAACCTCCTCATTTGTCTGTCAGGTCTATTAATATGGGGCATGCTGTGGAGCGCCTACGAGGACTGGGGCTGGGATGGCCAGTGGTTCAGGCTGGCGGTGGTGGCGGTGGCGGCGTGGGCGAGCGGCCAGGCCCTGCAGACGGTGACGACGCTGCCGCCGCTGCTGGCCGCGTTGCTGACCGGCATACTCGCGAGGAACGTCGGATACCTGGATATGCACCAGTACACTAGTGTAGATGCATTTTTTAGGTAATTCATTAACTTGGCATTTTTTTGTTTTTTTTTTCATGTTAAAAATGTTTCGACTTGCGATCTTGCCCACTAAGCAACTTTTGCAATGCCGGGTCGCTGGATGGATGACCAAATTAAGAGCATCTCGAGCTCCTCCGTGCTTCGGAAGGCACGTTAAGCCGTTGGTCCCGGTTGCTGTCGTAAGATGGTAGTCGTTAAAACCCGCCAACCCGCATTGGGCCAGCGTGGTGGGTTATGCCCCAAGATCCCCACGTGCTGTTGTCTACGTGGGAGGCCTGTGCCCAGCAGTGGGACGTTTATAGGCTGATAATTATGATGATAAAATTTTAAACACTGAAAAAGATTTGGTGAAGCAATGTTGACTAAAAACATAAGCATCAAGCACAGACAAATTTCGACGGTTGAAAGCCAGACCTCGGTAGCCAAGTGGTTAAGGCAGCCGTCCGGAATGCGGAAGGTGCGTGGTTCGATTCCCGCTTGAGGTTGTCGTCTTTTTTCAGTGTTTAAAATTTTACCAAAGTATATTTAAGCGTGAATAAAACGCTAAAATATAAAACATTATTATGATGATGTTAAAAAAAAATTTTTTTTTAAATACTAGACACAAGACCGTGAACAGCTTTTCCTGAAATGACGCATTTTATTTTTAGAAAAATATACCCTGTGATAATTCTGGGCAAGGCTTCCCTCGGGTGGGATCTGCGGTTCATCAGGGAGAACTGGCGGCGGCTCGCCACACTGGGCACGCTGCCATGGCTAGCCGAGGTGGGGGTACTGGCGGTCAGCGTGCACCTCTACCTGGGATTCCCTTTAATTTGGGGTAAGACTCTTGACTGTCCGCAAATAAAGAACTACACTGACTTACTTACTTACTGTTATAATAATTCAGTGAACCGATTTGAGTCTTGCCCTCCGACGCAGGTTGACGCCACTGTTCCCTGTTTTCCGCGATCTCTTGCTAGTCGCTGGTTTCCAAGAGCTCGTGTAGATTCTTGGCGACTTGGTCTTTTAACTGGGAGCTTCCAACTGGTCATCGCTGAATATAAATATATTTTGTTAGTCACTTTCCAAACTGTGTGCAATGCAAAATAATAAATGTTGTATTCGAATCAACAAACGATCAATACGTACACCTATTGTAGGATTTTTAGGTCATAAATTCAGAAATGATTTTTCCAATTTACAATGCAGAATAAAAAGGCAGGGTTTAATAAAACTACTGACACTGAATGCCAATGTTGAACCGGAGAGTTGTAGGTTTCCAATAATCCGAATGAAATAAAATTTACCGTGAACAGGTAGACAACACAATGGAGCCCGCCGCACGCGCTACAAAGGCAATACAATAAATTCTGCGGCGGAATTCGCAATGCAAAAGATTTTGAATGCATTTTCGACGCATGGCGGCACCTTGAACGCGACCTTTCAACTTTATAATTAAAAGTAAAAACCGTTTTTTATTTTTGTCAGTGGCTTTTTCCCAGCCACTTTTGTCAGATTTGAAGGATTTAGATAACACTACAAAGCTATAAATCACTGAAAAGTCTATTAATACATACATCAGACATATAATCACGACTATTATCCCCGAAGGGTTAGTCAGAGACTACGTAATGCCATATTCAACTTTTCACCAAATAGCGACTGCATATGTGCTCAGCGTGACAGGTGGTGAGCCCATCGCCGTTCTATACTGTTGGATGTATGTGCAGTCTTTAGTCCGTTAGTCGCCTTTTACAACACCCAAGGGAAGAGCAAGGGGGTGATAGTATTATTTCACCGCTAAGCGACACGGTTACTAATAATCTTAACCTCTGTACCTGACTCTCGATCGTGTCTCTCAGTGGGGATATGAAAACCTGGTCTAGTATAATCCCAGAAAAACCCAGGTTCGTGCATTCTCGTCCAAGATAACTCCCTTCCTTACTCCTCCCTCTCTTCAGAACTCTCCTTTGCCCATTTCAGTGGATCTCAGCATTCTCGGCATGGACATCGGCCAGGAACTGAATCCAAAAAGAGTGTTATTATAACTGTCTTCCGTAAGGTGGGTATTCTCAATAAAGTGAGGCGGTTTTTCACTGCCGGTCAGCGCTGTTTGCTGTACAAGACTCAGGTGCGATCGAGTATGGAGTATTATTGTTCCCATCTATGGGACGGCTCCGCTAAATACCTCCTCGATGCACTTGCTAGACTGCAAAGGCGAGCGGTACGCATTATTGGAGATGCTGAGGTTATAGCCTCTCTTGAGGACCTCCAGCTGCGTAGAGGGATTGCTTCTCTCAGTGTATTCTACCAAAATTACTACGGAGAGTGTTCTAAAGAACTTTTTGATCTAATCCCGCCCTCTCCTTTCCTGTCCCGAACTACACGTGCTGACCTTAGGAACCACCATCATACTGTACAGAATATCAGCACTCGTACCAAAAAACTTGGTAAGTCGTTCCTCTGTAAGACCATTCGGCTTTGGAGTTCTCTGCCGGCGCATGTGTTTCCCAGCTCCTATAATCCCGGGTATTTTAAACGGGGAGTGAAACAGCATTTATGCAGGCCGCCATGAATGGGTGCGCTTGTTACCGTGCTTGTTCGACGGTGAGGAGCGCTCTCATTATTTTGAACTGCGTAGCCTGCTTACCATCAGGCAGGATGTAGTCACTATGACGTGTCACATTAAAAAAATAAGATATTTTCCTGAATGTAACTTTTTCTAAATCACTTATGTGCATTAAATACTAATTAGGTAGGTGCTATATTTGTATAATTTTTTAGCGCAATCTTTGTAACGTAATGATTACTTACAAATACACATTTTATAACAAATCTTTTTCGTAAATAATCTTACGTGCGCTTCTAGCCAAGGAATCACTGATCAGATTTAGCTACATTATCTAGTGTTAATATCTTATTTTTTTATTTAACCTTTTCTGACAGGACAAAATCTCTGTTTGAGTACATAACATTTTCAAGATAAGAGATAACATAATTAGGTTTTGCAACCGATGCATATTAAACAACTCAAGAACTCAATATGCACAGACAAAGCTAGTCCACAAACTTTAGGTTAGGCACCTAAATTTGCCAGTTTGTTTTGCAGATTTACTTTTTCGCGTTGATTCTACTTTGTCCTGGTAAAAGTTTAATTAAAACGAGACGCTAATGGAAACGCAGTGCCTGTCGCTCTGAGTTCGTGAGACTAATATACAGATTGAAAAATGTTAACACAAACAACTAGAGTTAACTTGGACGAAATAATCTAATTAAGTAAACATTTTAATTTGGTTTACCTCGCGTCTTGACGGATGGGTAGCAAAGCGTGCGGTGCTATTTGCGCGGTCCTATATCTGAATGTGATGGATTCAATTCCCAGGTCGAGTACGGATTACGGATTATGTTGCGAATTTTTCCGTCCATTACCCAGGTTTGTGATAACCAACCCACATTTTTTTTCCCCTTTTGCTCCAACATTATCGGAGCGTCTTATTAGCTATTTCTCTTTCATACCAGTTCTCGTTTATATGCCTCTCGCACTTTCACACTTCATTCAGAATTCACAGCCATTCATCACCTTTTACACTTTTACGGGTGGGACTCCCGTTTCCTACTTTATACTGTATAACCTAAAACTTGACTATCTTTAACTACTTATTATTATCTTAAACTAGGAACCAACCCACATTTGGGAAGCGTTGTGTTTAAGCCAATTCTCATAGTTATAGCGATGACTAGAATTCGACGATGGAGACCTTTGCCTACAGTAGGGCAGTATAAAGGCAAACCATTCATATTGTATTAAAAAATATTACCGAGTAATCTGGTCCTACTTTGTTCCTAGGGTGGTGAAAATGCTTAAGAAAAATTATTAAATCTGGTTTTGCGTACTGATACTTTACTATTTAGTAGAATCCAATATTTTCATCTGAAAATATTTTTCTTGATCTAACAACACCAGTGTTGACAGATGTCAAAGTCAGCCATTAATATTTTCTGTGAGTGGGAGAATTGAATCGCTCTACAAGGTGAAAATTTGAAAGTGAGAAAAATCTATTTTGCATCTCCTAAACTTGTAATGAAAACAAAATGTGATTTTTAAATTGATATCTCATAAATAAAGGTGATTTTATAACACATCTGCTTTCTATTACCCTAACCTATCTAAGTAAAGTAAAAATGACAACATAATTATAACTATTCTTCATTTAAAAATTAAATGACAGACTTGTGAAGAGAAATTACGGAGCAAAGTTACCTTCTGCATAAGAACTACTTTGCTCCTAAAGATTTTTTTTTAACAGTTTGTCACTAAATACAATAATATACTTAATGTCCGGTTAAACTTTAATAGTACTATTATAAACACAATACATCACATTACTGATTTAAACAATATTTAAAAAGAAGTGAAATTAAAAAAAATTGGAGCAAATTTTGATGCAAAGTAGGACCAGGGTAACGGTATGTAAGTAAATACCCGGTCGGCCGGTCCCCACTCCCGCCTCTGCTATGTCATTATGAAAACAGTTTTGGTAGTTTTGGTATTTAAACTTCCCTAAAAGCAATTAAAAAATCACAAACAGTCATTGATACCTACCCACATTGCCACATACCTACATGATTCTACATTTAACGGGCATAAGTACTGCTGAGTTTATGAATATTTGATGTTTTTTTATGCTAGGAGTTTGTGGACTTAATTCCTCTTTAGTGTGCAGTTCGTAGGAACACTGTTGTTGTTTTTGTTACGAAACTAGTAGATCCCGGCTCGATTATGTGATGAGGGTAGAAAGTTTGTGCAACCCAAAATTATACTTTTGAAGGCACATTAAGCTGTGGAGCGCGGTTGCTATCACGACTCTACAGGAGTCAACATTTCCACACCTACATCAAGCAAGAAAGCTTTGTAAAAGGAAAAACAGAAATGTAAAGAATATTAAACAGTGGTGTAGTATGTGCATTTATCAACACTTGCACTGTGACTACACGTTGCGCGCTGCGACATAGTGACGCACATTGGTTGACCTATATTTACTTATAATAAAATATATTGTATTAGCATAGTACGAGGCATTCCTTATTTAGCACTTCACGTGTGACAATAAACTTGCAAAACCAAGATGACTTTTATCTAACTCTCCGCTACAACATCCCTCAAGACTCTACATAATACAGTGGGGTAGTTGTACTACTCCATGTTAATACATAAATACACACATCACGCCTGCTTCCCAAAGGAGTAGGCGAAGACCACAGCTGTATCATCACGCCTGCTTCCCAAAGGAGTAGGCGAAGACCACAGCTGTATTTACCACGATCCTGACACATTCTTTGCTTCACTTACTTCCACGTTAATTTCCTCATTATTAATTAATTTGTTATCCCTTTACTATTAAATACTTGGCCTTCATCTCACCTGTTGTCAAGTGATGATAAGGCCGACGATAGAAATTCTCTTCACCCAGAATCCTCAACTACTGATGAACTGGCTATCTTATCTTTAACTGTCGGAACACAACAATATTATACTAACATGTTAAGGCGACATATTTATTTAAGACAAGTCTACAACCAATCAAACCGAGTACCCGCTGCTAAGAATTGAACCCGGGTGGCCCCTCTGGATCCAATCTAGTCCAACCGACCGACCCAACCGATTACAAAACCACACTAGTTAAAAAAAAGTTTAAAGACTACAAAGTCTTAGACAACGACCTCCGTGCCCGAGAGGTCAGTACGCCGATTCTGGCATCGCCATCTCGTACAGTCTTGTTTAATTCCCAGTATTAAAAAATAACTGTTCTTCTAAATTGTCTCGGGTTGTGTGTTTTCTATGTATAATAAGTATATTTTTATTCGTTATCTAGTTAACCATTAAAGCACGTTTCATAATGAAGCTTAACTTAGGCTAGATAATTGCTTTGGATGTTAGTAAATTATCTACAGTTAGTTTCATCTGTGCCCCAGGTTTCCTGCTCGGCACAGTCTACGCGTCAGTATCATGCGCGGTAGTAATGCCGTCAGTGGTGCGCATAAACACAAGCGCACCTGGCGGGCGCAACTGGGCGCAGTTGGTGTGCACCGCGGGCGGCACCGACACCGCGCTCAGCGTCGGCGTTTACGGCATCATATTCAGCTTCATGTTCTACGAGACGAACGATACATACCGCTACGCCAAAGTAAGCTTTTTATACTACTACTAGGCCTTCATGTCACATACATGACGCCAGTTTAGGTAGATAGAGACGCAGCTTTCCTGACACACCTCACCTGATGTTATGAGATGATAATGCCATCGGTGGTGCGCATAAACACAAGCGCAGCCGGCGGGCGCAACTGGACGCAGCTAGTGTGTACCGCGGGCGGCACCGACACCGCGCTCAGCGTGTCGACGTCTACGCGCTACGGCATCATAATATTCAGCATTTAGCGGTAAGTACCTACTTTAAAATACTAACTATCAAGTCTAATTATCAATTAACCGTGTCGCGTAGCGGTGAAAGAATACTACCACTCTTCCCTTGGGTGTCGTAAAAGGCGACTAACGAACTAAAGACCACAGAGGGGTGATCCAAAAGTAATGATAATCAGTTATTTCTAGTGCACACAAAAATACAAAAAAAATATCAGTCACTTGCTCAGTTACCCACTAGTTCAGGAAAAAAAATCATATAAATAGGCCACGATTCCTGGGAGCTACATTTATTTAAATACGAACTGTCAAGGAGTGAACATCAAAATGGAAAAACACGAAATCAGAGCTGTCATTAAATACCTCTGCTTGAAAAAAATGTCTACCAAAGACATACACAGCGACTTGGTGGAAATATAAGGGGACTCTTCTCCTCCATATTCCACAGTTGCACGCTGGGCTAAGGAGTTTAAGCTGGGAAGAACATCGACGGAAGACGAACACCGCGAAGGACGCCCATCGACGTCCCTCACTGAAGAAAATGTGAAAAAAGTTAAAGAAGTTGTATTGGAAGATCGAAGAGTGACTATCAGGCATGTAGCTGAGGTCACAGGGATCTCATATGGCAGCATTCAAAGAATCCTTGCGAACGAATTGCATATGAGAAAGGTCTCCGCGCGTTAGGTAACGAGTCGACATGTCAAGAGCAAATCTCGAAAAGTTCCAGGCACACAAGGAAAATTTTTTGTCACGTTTTGTGACCATGGAGGAGACCTGGATCCACCATTTTGATCCTGAAACAAAACAACAATCGATGACATGGAAACATCCGATGAACCGACGCCGAAGAAATTCAAAGTGTAAAGCTCAGCAGGGAAGGTTATGGCGTCTGTTTTTTGGGATGCTGAAGGAATAATCATGCTGGACTACTTGGAAAAGGGGGCCACTATTACAGGCTCCTACTATGCAGAACGAATAAGAAGATTGCGGGAGGCTATTAAGGAGAAAAGGCGAGGCAAACTGCGGGCTGGAGTGCTGTTCCATTAAGACAACGCACCGGTTCACGAAGCTGCAATTGCCATGGCTGCCATTCAGGAAGCGGGCTTTGAGCTGGTAAAACACCCCCCCTATTCACCAGATCTAGCCCCCAGTGACTTTTATCTCTTTCCCGCGGTTGAGGACTTTTTTGAGAGTCAAGATAAAGATTTTTTTTCTAAGGGAATTTTAGGTTTAGAAATGAGATGGACTAAATGTATAGACTTGCTAGGAGACTATGTTGAGAAATGAATTTATTTTTTTATTATATTCATTGTGTTTAATATTGATTATCATTACTTTTGGATCACCCCTTACATCAAACAGCATAGAGCGGCGATGGACTCGCCACCTGTCACGCTGAGCACATGTGCAGTCGCTATTTGGTGAAAAGTGGACTGTGGTAGAGGACTGCTTTTGCTGTCCTTATTGCCTCGCTTCGGCGGGCATTGATTTGGCGTCAAGACCTAACGCAGATGGTCTCCTGCGCGAGTGTTCTACTGGCGCAGGGACGTCTGGCACTTCTTGCATAACCTAACGGTTGGTCTCGAGATGCCAGTACAAATAAAACTTAGTGAATTAAGGATGTCCTCATTGCCTAGTCTCTAACTCTGAGTTGTGGTCAACGAATTAAGAACGGCTCGTACCGAAAACAATATATGAAATCTAATTTAATTTTTTTTTATTACGTATTTATTAATGCCATGAACTACTCAATTCATTAACATACTCACGTACTCGA
The DNA here is from genome assembly GCA_963921215.1 of Scoparia ambigualis. Taxonomy (NCBI): domain Eukaryota; kingdom Metazoa; phylum Arthropoda; class Insecta; order Lepidoptera; family Crambidae; genus Scoparia; species Scoparia ambigualis. Next base: position 23,366,671 of record OY992505.1, on the reverse strand, counting down.
CTTCCTAAACCATTTTAAATTATTTATATGTAAAAAAAGTTTAATCACTGGGCAAATAATTAGGAACACAAACTGAATAATATTATTAAATCAAATAACAATTAAATGCAATGAATTTAATAACGTAAAATTAAATGTAGGAGAATGTAGAAGAAGAAGAAAATTAAAACTAATATTTTTTACGATAACCATTGTTTGCAATTATACTATTAGGCAAGTTTCAAAAGAAATGGCGTTCCACGATTTCACAAGTGCATCGTAAAGCTCGTTAAGATTAGGTACTTGTTCTTTTAGCGGATACGCCCCTCTTCACTTCACGCCACAAATTTTCAATGGGATTGAGATCTGGGCTATTTTCAGGTCAGTCTTACATCGAAACTGTTTACTCCATTAGTAAATTTTTAACAGGTAACTCCTTAAGTCAATTTTTAGGCAGTGTGTTTGGAGTCATTATCATGTTTAAATATCCAGGTCACTGGTAACGTCTCCTCAGCGTAAGGAAGCATTGTTTCTTCCGAAATGTTCTTGTATTTAAATTGATCTAGATTACCTTCAAGTTTTTTCACAGGGCCCACACCATATCCTGAGAAACATCGCAAAACTTTGATGTTTCCTCCTCCATACTTTACTTGTTTTGTGGTGTATTTATTATTTAACGCTTGCTTTGCAGGAAGTCGCACATACAGTTTACCATCAGAGCTCAGTCTATTTTCCGTCCAGCTGCAATACTTTCGAGTGAAATCCAGTCTCGCACGTTGGTGCTGCCTGTTGACGAGCGGTACTTTCCGTGCGATTCTTCCAAATAATTTTGCATCATTAATCGTCTACGAATTGTACATGCGGATACTCCTTGCCTGCTGCCAAAAACTTCCACTCTTTTCGTTTTTGAGCAACAATCATGGAATCCTCTCGAGATGTTTTTTCTCGAGTAAGGTTTTTGAGATACGTTATTGGTAGTGTGAAATTTCTTAAAGTGATTGAATGCGTTAAAAACTTTAGTTCTTGAACATTTTATATGATCAGCAATTTTGTAGACTATCACGTTCAAAGTGCAAAAAAAGTGCAATTATAATATTTCTTTTCGAAGAATCTCAGCTTTTTGCTCCCCATGTTTTCAACTTCTAATTGTACACACGGCGTCAGATTACCCTACCCAAAACTGTCAAATTTCTACAATCAATTTTGAACTTTATTGCTTGTTCTTAAGGATCAATATTCTTTGGAGAAATTTGATAGTTTAGGGTAGGTTGATCTGACGCCGTGTGTACACTTGTAAAAATCTCGCCAAAACATTCCTGTAAAAAACAAACTTAAAGCATAAAAAAAATTGTATTTAGAAACATGTTAAAACGAAATGAAATTGCGTTTCTAATTATTTGTCCAGCGGCAAGTACCTACATTGCAAAACCATGTTTTGTTTGTTTATTGTCTCGAAACATGATAAAAGTTTATTTGATTTGTATAAAATATTCTGAGTTGGAACTTTAGTCATGAAAGTACATTTTTATGTGGTTAAAAGTAATTGATAATAAATCAGTGCAAAGTAAAGTTATTTGAACTAGATTTCATAAAATTTTATTGAGTACTACCCGTTCCTAATTAAATGACAACAACTGTATGTATGTATATAACTATCAAGTTTGTTTGACATTATAGATCTGTAACGAACACCAAAATCGAACTCGAGCTTGATTTGCTACAAGAATGTAGCATTACAACGCTTTTAGCAAGTTGACACTGATTGACACAACTCTTTCCACTTACACACTATCTTTATTCGGATTGCTTCCACTACAATAAATATAAAATCATTGAGGAGGTAAAATGTAACAAAGGAAAATAACGAAAAAAACGTTACTACGTACCTACCTACAACAAATCAAATTATGTATTTCCATGATTCGATGGTAAGTAAGTGGACTGCCAAGGTCGATATTTTTATTCAACTATTGAAAATGTGGCAATCTTATCTTTAACCAATTGAACATAGGAAGAAGAATAAACATTATTCTCTTTTTAATTAACACGCTTTTATTAGGTCGAGCTGTATGTAACTAACTATGTAATGGAATCTAAGGTAACTAATTTTATAACACATTTGCTCGTAAAGAAGCTCTTATTACACCGATTTCAGTATCGTAATGTAATAAGTTTCGCACTAGTGCGGTAATGTAATTTAAAAATTAGTTATCATTTGAATCTATGGACAACATAGGCCTTTAGCCCGTTAGTACCAAGGGAAGAGAGGGGTTGGTAGTATTATTTTGATGAGCCCATCGCCGCTCTATGCTGTTGGATGTATGTGCAGTCTTTAGTCCGTTAGTCTCCTTTTACGACACCCAAGGGAAGAGAGGGGTTGGTAGTATTATTTTGATGAGCCCATCGCCGCTCTATGCTGTTGGATGTATGTGCAGTCTTTAGTCCGTTAGTCGCCTTTTACGACACCGAAGGGAAGAGAGGGGTTTGTGGTATTATTTTGATGAGCCCATCGCCGCTCTATGCTGTTGGATGTATATGCAGTCTTTAGTCCGTTAGTCGCCTTTTACGACAACCAAGGGAAGAAAGGGGTTGGTAGTATTATTTTGATGAGCCCATCGCCGCTCTATGCTGTTGGATGTATGTGCAATCTTTAGTCCGTTAGTCGCCTTTTCGGACTTTTTTTCCTCACAAATATGTTATAAAACGTCGTATGGCATACGTGCGCTTTGATAATTACAGCCTCTGCTTTCTTGTAGCCCTCGCCTACGGCTCGGGCCAGCAATATCGCCTCGGCTGTAATTTTCATCTTACCGCACTTATATCATAATGTACTATAACCATCTTCCAAGGGTCGTAGCGTAATGAAAATTAGCAGCTGTATGTAGTTCTCATGACAATACAATAATATGGTACTGTCTAACTGATCTGATGATGGAGCCGGAAGATATAAACTGGAACTTCATGATGGAAAATCGTATTGTAGCTGTTTTGGATGTCTTAGAAAAGTCTTGTAATGAACTTTGACCACGATTAGGTTTCAAGGTCTGATGATGAAGCCGGAAGATAGGCACTGGTATTCCATGATAGAATATCGTATCATAGTCGTGTTTGCACTCGTAAGAAAGGCCACGTAATGGACTTTTAACACGATCAGGTTTCAAGGTTATAACAAACCTATTATATATTGAATAGTGTAAATATTGACATAGGTGCCTGTATAAAATGTATATAGACCTGTACATGGAGAGTGTAAATAGAATAATATTTATTTATCTATATTCGATGTATATTGACGTGTAAATAGGTTAGTAGGTTGTTACAGATCCCACATAAGCCAAGGTGAGAAACGTGCCCTGAATGGCATGAGGGTGGTTAATCATATAATGTCGCAAGCGTCACCTGTAAATATTGAGTGTAAATAGTGTAAATATTGACATAGGTGCCTGTACAAAATGTATATAGACCTGTGCACAAGATGCAAGGCTGTACGGTAGACCACGCAGTGGTGTACTTAGGGTCCCATACTTTTGCGGCTGGACTGGACTGGTATGTGGCCCTAAGTAGAGTAAAATCACTTATGTGGTCTCCAGATTGAAGAGATGCGGAGATGGAGAGGATGCGGGCTCATTCGCCGACTTAAAATAAATGTATAAACGTTAAAAATATTTAGTTATCAAAGACCAAAAAGTATAAAATAAATTAATAGTTTATAAAACACTAGAAAAACACGCTTTTATAAATGCACTTAAAAACAAAAAATAAATTATGGATCGTTCAAGTTGTCTCTATTTCTGGGCTGAAGTGTAAACTACGTGCTTTTAATTAATTATAATATTTGATTGTAAAAGCGTGGGGCGCTGGAAAAGGAAAGACTTTTTTGTATAACTTGCTGAGAAATCAAGTAAAGCGATGTTACAGGAAGCAGGTTACACAGACTCGCGCTCTAACTGGAGTTGCAGCACTACTAGTAGGTGGCTCTACATTAAACAGTCTGTTCAAAGTAACAGTTTGTCGAACTCAGACAAAACATGCGCCAGCAGCGAGGAGAGACGACATTCACCGACATTTTTAACGCCTCTTCTTTCAGAAAATTAAGTACATAAGGGTAATGCGTCAACAGTAGCAAAATGTAGAGTTCTTGTTCGAGGACGAGATATCTTTGGTTCCCTTTGGTAACCCTTTGGCGGCATAAACGTTATGCTCTTTTGCGACCTCATGCAGCTTCCGCCAGGAAGTAAGTATTAGTATTTGTTAACAAGAAAGTCTTTCCTGTTCTAGCGCCCCACGCTTTTACAATCAAATATTATAATTAAAAGCACATAACTTCAGCCCAGAAATAGAGACAACTAAAACGATCCATAATTTATTTTTGTTTTAAAGTGCATTTATAAAGGCGTGTTTTTCTAGTGTTTTTTATATCTTTCTAAATAGCTCTTATTCTTGGTGTGTGGTGATACTTAACCTAACCCCAACATTACACTGCAAGACTAAATGATATTGTACGCTTATTTTGCGTAAACAGAACGTTTTCAATCAAAACCATTCATAACTGTTTCGCGTAGCGGTGGAAAAATACTACCACCCCCTCTCTTCCCTTGGGTGTCGTAAAAGGCGACTGGGTGCAGTCGCCATTTCGTGAAAAGTGGACTATGGTAGAGGACTGCTTTTGCTGTCATCATTGCCTAGTCTCTGACTAACCCTTCAGGGATAAAAGTCGTGATTATATGTATGTATTAATCATGAAACGACATCCAACTCCTTCTAAGTCTCTATGTAAACGAAACCAATATATTCTGTCAAAAGAGTTTCGGGAACGGATGATTTGTTTATGATTCCAAAATCTATTTATTGTTTTTTTTCTGTTGTTAGATTGGCACAACTGTTATTCATTTTGGCGCGGAGTTTGAGTTGCATCTGTTATTTAGATTAAATACAGTGCTGTTTTTAGTTAGCTTTAGGTAGTTAGTTTATATCTAGTGTGTATTGCGAATTTCATAATGGATAAAAAACATCGAACAAAGAGTTTGTCTTAAATTTTGCGTCGCCAATGGAATTTCGTATTCGGAGTCACTGAAAATGTTACAGAAGGCTGACGGTGAATCGACTTTATTAAAAACACGTGCTTATGAGTGGTACAAAGCGTTCAAAAGCGGTCGAAATGTGATGGAAGATTTGCTTCGCTCTGGAGGCCATCAACGTCTTCAACTGAAGTTAACATCGCAAAAGTGAAGGAAATGGTGACTGAAAATCCTCATTCAAGTTTGAGAGAGATAGCCGCTGAACTTTTTGAGTCTCACAAGTCGATCCGTACCATTTTAAATAATCACTTGGGTATGAAACATGTCGCCGCTCGGCTACTCCCAAAGACCTGAATTATCTCCAAAAACTCAATCGCATAAGAGTCGCTGAGGACATGCTAGAACGAGTCAATTCCGACCCAACATTCATGCAACGCATTGTTACTGGTAACGAGACGTGGGTTTACGAGTTTGACATGCAAACTAGTCAACAAGCTTCGGAGTGGCGCCTTCCGACTGAACCGAAACCGAAAAAACCACGCCAAAGTCGATCAAAAGTCAAAGTCATGTTAACTGTTTTCTTTGACTATCGCGATGTTGTGCACTCGGAATTCATGCCGGAAGGTCAAACGGTAAATAAAAAATATTATTTTAGCGTTATGCGGCGTTTGAGACAGCAAATTTGACGAAAAAGGCCAATTTGTGGAAAGAAAATTCTTGGATTTTGCACCACGATAATGCCTTCGCACAAGGCCATCATTGTGAACGAAGTTTTAACCAAAAACTCCACAAATACCATCGAGCAACCACCTTATTCACTAGATATGGCTCCAGCCGACTTCTTTATTTTTCCTAAACTCAAATTACCACTTCGTGGCACCCGTTTTCATTCGGTAGAAGACATAAAGCAGAATTCGCAGCGAGAGCTGAAATCAATTCCGGAAAAAACGTTTAAAAAATGTTTTGATGATTGGATTATTCGTTGGCGTAAGTGTATCGTTTCTGAAGGAACATACTTTGAAGGCGATATAATAAAATTCGGATGAATAACTAACATTTTGTGTATTATTGATCTCTTCCCGGTACTTTCTTGACAGTATATATATAACCACGGAACCTATATTTTTTTCTGCATACCTACTTGTATAAGTCGAAGTCTTTCTACTGCTGGGCAAAGGCCTTCTTTCCCTCTTTCCACTCATTACTATCTGTTTTCTTATTTTATTACTTTGCTCTAAGCAATTTTATTTAAAGTAATTTTGTTTCTTTTCTTTTTTATAATACAATGATGTAGTCATAATCGTGATTATCATAAATAATTTATTCAAGCAAACTTAAAAATTAAATGTTTTCCAATCGTCAATAAAAATTTATGTAATCCCGTTCAGGACATCTTTTTGCTGTCGAGAAGAACGGGCGCAAGAAACTAAACAGCTTTATATAGAAGTAACGGCATTTACAAATAATATATTAATACTCTAGATAAGTAACTGGAAGTAAACTTTATGAAACAATATAATTCTACAGTTTGAGTTTCATCTAAATTGAAAGTTATTTCTAAGGCGGCGCCAATCCTAAGACAGATCTTAATGTTCACTGGATAGAATGATCACGGATATTAGTCAATGTCAGACTAAAGCTAACTAGGAAGCCAGCACAATTAGTTGTATGATAGGACCAATAAACAACGTGTACAATCAAATCAACGTTTTATGTACCAATTAATAACATTCGCGGCGTTTTTAATCAAACGTAAAACATTTTCTCTCTTCAAAATGGTTACTCAGTATTTTACTTTATTGCCTCTTATATCCACATTTATTTATTTTCACCTTTCTTTCTTGAAAATTAAATATTTGTTTTTCCTTTTACTTACAACGACCAAGAGCTTTTCTCATTTTATGGTAAATGACGATAATGTCATATATGTGGATACGCTTTAACAACTGGATAACTTAACTCTAACGATAGTTCATTATTGTGTCCCGATAAGGACACAATAAAGCTACAAGAATGGATGTTTCGGCCACATTTAGATAAGATGTCGGTAACTAGTAGTTAACCAGGCGGACTCAAAGCAAGCCCAATCTAATGTTAATAGAAATAAAGACTATAATTAAATAAAATTAGATAAAAGCAATAACATTCAAAAAGAAAAAGACCAAACGGGGTAGATTAACAGTATTTATTCTAGTAACCGAACCGAACCGAACCAGAGACTATCCACTAAATGGGAATGATAGTAAAGTTGTCTGTTAAAATCTTAAAAGTGATTATGATCCATATAACTCAATAAATCAAGACAATCGAGAAGTTGGTCACAAAAATAATCGTTTATAAAACATACGACAGTTATGTTTTTTATTTAATCTTTATTGAACAAAACACATCGTATACGGAAAATGTAATGTACCCAATTATTGTACGAATGCAATACAATCTTTTTTATTTTTTGTGACTGGCCGGGACTTTATTTTTGTTTGTGTTCTTCTTCATCTCTACTACATATTTGTATTTTAACATAATTTTGCAATGGCGGATAAACAAACACACCAACGAATGCAGCTAGCATTAAATAGTAAGTCGGTGTCGTACTCAAAAGGCCCCAGCGTAGCGCATTGTGAATGGGGCATTTAATTGTTTACTTTTACATAAATAATTACTGGCCAAAACTATAAAAATAAAAACTGCAACATCATTAAAATTAAAAAAAAACGTTAGAAAGTTCGAATCGTAGCGTTTTCTCTGTTGCGGCAAATCGTCGCGTCGCTTTGTCGCTTTATAACACATAAACGATGGAAATAACCAGCGCCTCCCTTTGGTAATAATTATTAAGGGATATTCCTCAAAGCGCACCCAATATGAAGCGCACCCAGATTAAAATATTAATTTTTCATTCCTCGAAGCGCACCCACGGAAAAAATGTTGAAAGAGATGTAGTAACTTTCAGAAAATATCGATAACGAATAACGTACGTTTATTTTTATTGATTGATGGCAACTAACTACTAGTACTCGTTCATTTCTTTTTCCTGATAGTTAGAGGTAAGTGAGATCGCTAACGCGCCTATCTACCTCTTTTCATTTATGTCTCCCTGGTACTTTTAGATCAAAATGACTGCCATGATTCAATTTATTATTGACGTAGTAAGTTGCTTAAGCACCTAGTCCTAGTCTCTATCGACATCAATATTACGAATCTTTTAAGCGGTCATTTCTTTTTTCCTGATAGTTAAAGGTAAGTGAGATCGCTAACGCGCCTATCTACCTCTTTTCATTTATGTCTCCCTCGTACTTTTAGATCAAAATGACGGTCACGATTCAATTTATTATTGACGTAGTAAGTTGCATAAGCACCTAGTCCTAGTCTCTATCGATATCGATATTACGAATCTTTTAAGCTCCTATCTATTTTTGTCCGTGGGTGCGCTTCGAGGAATAAAAAATTAATATTTTATTTACCTATTCTGAAGCGCACCCAACGGGTGCGCTTGGAGGAATAGTTTAGGTGCGCTTGGTCTGGGTGCGCTTCATATTGGGTGCGCTTCGAGGAATACCCCATTATTAAAACTGATAAATTGGACTTACCTATGGCTAAGGTGTTTATTTGAAATTAAATACATAAATCTACTTTTGGTCTTAAATCCAGATATGTACATATTGTTAGCAACCTCCGTCTTCTCTGACCTATCTCGATAATAGATTCACAGATTCAATATTCCGGGTGACCTGCCTTTCTATATTTGGCCTTCGCGATATTTATCATCAGGCTATATAAAGCCCCCATCGCTTCCTATAGTAGAACAAAGATTCTTACTTCTTCAATGATTAACAATAATTAATATTTTGATATTTTGCCTAGATATAGTTGAAAAGCCTGATAGTAAAAATATCGGATTTCACGATTTGTTTATCAGGCTTTTCAACTATATCTTGGCAAAATATCAAAATATTAATTATTGTTAATCATTGAAGAAGTAAGAATCTTTGTCACGCTAGCGAAGCCGCACGCGAAAGATAGTTTTTTTTTGGGAAAAATTGGTTCAACTATCTTATTCGTCAATTCTCAAAATCTGCAGATCAAATATGCAGTGAATCCATGAGCAACCGGCTGAAATCCGGTTCTATTATAACTTCGTGTGGAAATTGGTAGAAAAGTTGAGGCTGCCAACTTTTGCGGTAGACAGTCAGTGCAGTTCGCACACTACGAGCTGTTATCAAGGACTGGGTGCCTTTTTGTTCGTTAGTTTCTGTTATTTTAATATCAAACGTTACTCGTCGTATTTAAATGGAAAACGTGTAACGCGCAGCTAGAGAAAAAATAACAAAATCATTCTTTCCCATAACTTCAAATAAAAACAGAAGACAAAGGTCAATTCCCCCTTCAGCTCAACAAAGAAAATAGCGCATACCAAAACTGTAGTAAGAAGAGCATGTCAAAAAAACTTTGGCAAACCATTTTCAATCGCTTAGAAATCCAACGCCATTATAACTTTACGGAAAATGTTCCGAAAAACTATGGCCGCTGGCTTTAGCGAACGTCAGGGCCGTTCGTGAGAACATCGAGTTTGGAATTGAAAAGCGGAACTGGACTTACTCTGCCGGCTAAAACCGAGCTGCAGTTAATGAGCTGTTGAAATCAAAGTAGAGAAAATTGCGATAAACATTTCCTTATTTGAAAGTTACATTTCAATTGGAAATTCGAATCTAGTCGAATTAAATCAATGTAAAAAATTGGATAACATTAAAATGTTATTTCACTTATTGGCGACCTTATTACTAAAAGTACCTATTTTATAGATCAAGAAAGTATCTTGTAGAAAACCGTGTCGCGTAGCGGTGAAAGAATACTACCACCCCCTCTCTTCCCTTGAGTGTCGTAAAAGGCGACTAACGACTAAAGACTGCACATACATCCAACAGCTTAGAGCGGCGATGGGCTTACCACCTGTCACGCTGAGCCCATGTTCAGTCGCTATTTGGTGAAAAGTGGACTATGGCAGAGGACTACTTTAGCGGTCCTCATTACCTAGCCTGACTAACCCTTCGGGGATAATAGTCGTGATTATGTATGTATGTATCTTATAGACGCGGAGAAGCACTTATTTGATAATGCAGAATATTTTGAACCCTTATAATTCATGATATTATGTCAAACAACAAGACAAAGCTATAAATAATAAGAAATATGAACGCGTATATACACATTCACAAATCACAACTTACAAATACACTTATAAATCCTTACCATTCGTGGTAACATCTGTTCACATTTGATTGATTCAGTACTTTTTCCTTTGTTTCAGGCTGGTCTGACGCTGTTCGCGGGGGTGGCTCTTGGAGTAATCATGGGCACCGTGGCTGGTCTCTTCCCCCACTCCCGCGACTTATATGTGGCTGAGCTACGCATAACGATGGTGGTTGTTGGGGGACTGTTGGCTAACGCACTTACCTCAATGGTTGGATGGGGCGGTGCCGGTACGTGATCATGTGAACTACCTAAACATAAGGCCAAAAGCGCGAATGTGCTGGAATTGCGCATTTCCACCTTGCGCGAGGTATCCTCAACCGCTGAGAAACGGGCTACCTTATCTCTAAGCTACAACAATGCTATTAACATTGTTGTCATCGCGTCATACTGACAGATAAGTGTGTTGTAGATAGCCAGGCGACCAACCAAACCAAGACCACAAAGATGCCCCCGCTGGGAATCGATCCCGGGATCTCTGGATCTAAGACCGGTGGCTTTACCACAGAGGCGTTTCTATTTTCACTTCTTTGGTTTTATTTTTTTATTATCTATCTATAGCATTCTTGGTACAGTCAAGAGCAAAAATATGTAAACAATTTTAACTCTTAATACAATGGAATAAGCACATTACTCATGTGGAATCAGAGTCAAAGTGTATACAATTATATTGGTGCTCGTGACTGTACATGCTTGCACCTTTGCAATCTCGTAGTACCAATTTCTGGTTTTGTTCCCAGGTGGAGTGGCAGTATTAGTTTGCAACGCCACCGCAGCCCACTTCTGGGCGCTGGACGGCTGGAAACTGAACAATAACCCGGCCTCCACCGCTTATCGCGTCATGTGGTCGGCGCTGGAACCGATGGTCTTCGCTTACTCCGGCACGTTCTTTGAGGTAAGTTGGATTTATATATATTTATTTATTTTTTAAATCTAGTATGTAAACTTTTTATCCTTTAACTATATAGCATTGCGAATTTTTTTTCTAGTAAACATTTTATATGGATATAGTTAATTCCACAACTGGATAGAACTTTATGAGCCTTTATTGCGCCTGATGGTCCCACGATAAGGCCGAAGTTGAAAGCGCTGAGAAATCGGTGTCGGAATCATAACGTTCTGAGAACTACTAGACTGGACCACAAAGGCGGTTAATGTAAAGACAGGTATCATAAGGTGTTTTGCTCTATTCTAAAAGCCCTAAAAGCTATTCTCACTGCAGCAAGTTTAATTCTGGATAACGTGTTTAGTGAGCACGTTAGCAGTAACGTTTCTAGTTGTAAATTGTGCTATTATAGCCCCTCTCACTTTTACGCTTGCAGCATAGCTCAGTATCATGAGTTTACGTACAGTCACGAGCACCAAAATGTATACACTTTGACCCTTATTCCATTGTATTAAGAGTTACAATTGTTTACATATTTTTGCTCGTGACTGTACCATGAGTATGTCCAGTACTCCAGTACCAAGAGTATGCGATACTCGTCAGCGATTGACTTACGACATCAATGTTCCGTGATTAGTAAAGTATCGTAGCGAATTAGTAAGAGTATCGTATTCATAAACACATTTTAGGACCCTGTAACCCTACCATGAGTTACAATATCATCGTTGGTGGTTGTTGGTCGGATATTATCAAATTTAATGTTTATTTAATACGCGCGAAATCTCAAGTTTGATTGTCTAGGCCACTGTTAGTTCCGCGGTATTGCACGCTCACCGACAATATCACAAAAATATGTCTCATCTAAAAGAATAAAAATTGTATACTAGTTATACTGGTATCTTATATGTTTATATACTTAAAGAACAATGTGTATTTAGTATCCATAGCAGCTTAATCACGAAAAGTGGTTTTATAATTATTTAATTAGCCCTAAATTATTTCATAATTTTTACATGACTCTATCTAACTCCTAAAAGTAATTTCGTGATTACAATTTCAGTAATATTCTAAAGTCATTCTAGTAATCTAAAAGACAATTAACAGCCAAGAATCTGAAGCTTTTTTAACATGCCATATTCCTTTGAAATAAAGCTTCATTTCGTAATTACTACACTGAGAATCATAGGTATTTCCAAAAGGCTTACAATTCGAGAAAATGAATGTCATTTCAAGAATGTTTGAACAGATCTATTATTTGGGAGTTATTATCGGGATTCGGTATGTAAGGTTTTAATAGCGTTGCTTAGAGACGTAGGGTACCTAATGATTAAAGCCCCTGTTTCTGAAGCAATGTGTTCATATATACTTAAGGAGGAAATAGACAAACAATAATATTTTAACATAGAAAAATATAGAAAATATACGAGTTTCCACAAATGTTTACCTAATAACACAAAAAAACACCAATCATTATTTCGGCAAAGACCTCTAATAAAAATAACAAAAAAAATAACGTACACGAGAAGATTTGAAATATGCTAATAGTCATTTTTACCTCTCCAATTTATAAGACCCGTCTTTCCTGGTACACGTGTTTCACCCACTCAAATGGAAAAGTAATCCTCAAATATTGATGTAAACCCATCTGTTGTACAATAATAAATCACTTATATTTTTTTTAATTATTTAATTGCTTCGAGAATAAAGGAACGTTAAAAAAAATCTACCTCAGATAGGAATAGAACCTACATCCTCAGCAAATTATTTCAGCGTTTCGTTATCATCGAGTTTATTTGAGCGTTATTAACGCATACATACATCCACAATCACGACTATTATCCCCGAAGGGTTAGTCAGAGACTAGGCAATTTTTTTTTTTTATAAAAGAAGGAGGCAATCGAGCAAGCGTGTGACCTGAAGGAGAGTAATCACCGCCGCCCATGGATACCCGCAAAACCAGAGGAATCGCAGATGCGTTGCCGGCCGGAAGGAATTGGGTTAAGGAAGGAATTGTGAGAGGGGGGGGGGGGGGATGGCTCTCCGGAACCCTCACTGGCCGGACTAAACACAACAACACCAAGTGCCATTATTTCGATTTCGACATTTACTAAATAGCGACTACACATGTGCTCAGCGTGACAGGTGTAAGCCCATATCGCCGCTCTATGCTGTTGGATATTTGTGCAGTCTTTAGTCTGTCAGTCGCCTCTTACGACACCCAAGGGAAGATCGGGGTTGGTAGTATTCTTTTAATGAGAGGCTACGCGACACGACACGGTTATTAACGCAATTACAATCAAACTAGCGGCCGCTAGCGGTTTCACCCGCGTGGTTCCCGTTCCCGTTGGAATATCTGGATAAAAAATATCCCAAGTTGTTATCCAGGTTCTAATAAACTATCTGTATGCCGAATTTCATCCAAATCCATTTAGTAGTTTTTACGTGAAAGAGTAACAAACCTCCATCCATAGTTACAAACTTTCGCGTTTATAATGTTAGTAGGATTAGTAGGAAGTAGGAAGGTAGTAGGATAGAACGAATTGAATTACTTTACTATTCAATTTGTGGTTTCTAGATCAACAATTCGCTGTCAGACGTGCTGGTGCCAGGGTTCGGCATCCTGGCGGTGTGCCTGCTGGTGCGGCTGCTCGTCACCAGCCTGACGTGTTGGGACTTCACGCTGCGGGAGAAGGTGTTCATATGCTGCACGTGGATACCGAAGTCGATTGTTGAAGTAAGGATCCTTTTGCTTCATCGCCATTTTCATTTTAGCCCGTTAACGGGTTTAAGCACCCCCTTTGACACGCTTCGGCCGAAATTAATGATCAATCTATCAGTTGTTTGTTGTTTTGCATACTATAGAGTTAGAAAGACGTAATTTGTATCTTAATAAGTTGAACTCCCATTATGTTTATAAGTCACATTTCTAACTATAGATAGTTCATTATTAGTTTTAGCCGTAAGTCGGTCTAGTGCAAGCCTTATCCTCTGCGTTCTGCCCAAACAAATGATATCGTCTATTTGTCTGACCATTCATCATTATACATATATATATATATATATATATATATATAACAGTAAATTACTTATAAAAAATATAAACTTTTAGGGCTCATCTTTTAAAATTACACTAAATAGTTCATAGTTAGTTCATTTAATTTATTTTAACATTTAAAACTTTTAGTGGGTGTACTATGCGAACCTACCAGTTCTTTTTTCGAGTACACGACGTTTTGGCTGAGTTTCAATGACCGTTGTCACGAGCTGGCTTACCCTGTTTACACAGTTTAAAAAAACTATCTCAAATAAAAAACACTTATCTTTCAAATTTGTTTTTGCTTCCCATAATGCAACAGGGCAGCTCTTTCTTATGCTGCTTCCATATATTTGAACAACAATTTTTCTAATAGCATATTAAAGCCACCATGTCCTTTCTCAGGCAGTACTTTGCCCGCTGGCGATCGACACCCTGGCAGCGATAGGAGACCCCCACACCAGCCTGGAGACGCTGTGCGCGGAAAACATAATGCGCCTCCTCATACAAGCCATCCTCATCACCACGCCTTTGGGGTTCCTGCTCACAAACCACCTGGGGCCGGTGCTGCTTAAAGAGCGAGAAAAGGACTGTGAGATTTCTGGTATGTTAATTAACCACGATTATGAGACCATATCATCATAAATCAGTTTGGGGGTTAAAGTCATACGCGTCCGTAGGTTAACCCTTGAGACATTACAAGTTTTAACCGCCTCTGTGGTCTAGTGGCTAAGCCACCGGTTTCAGACCCAGAGGCCTCGGGTTCGATTCCCAGCGGGGGGGTACATCTTTGTGTGCTCGATTTGGTCGCTGGTAGGGCTGTTACGTCCGCCTGGCTAGCTACCACCATCTTATCTAAGTCAGTCGCCATAACAACGATGTTTATAGCATTGTTGTGTTCCGATAGTTTGAGATAAGATAGCCAGTTCCTCAGTTGTTAAGGATTCCGGGTGAAGCGCGCTTCCACCTTTGGCCTTATCCTCACTTACCAGCAGGTGAGATGAAGGCCAAGCGCTTACCCGTTGCAGAATAAAAAAATAAAAAAGTGTCCCTTGGGTGGTGTTAAATGAGTGACACCGTCTGGGTGGTAGAGCTACGCTGCAGCACGAATAGGGCCGGCTCGCCCGGCGTAATACCACCCTCTCACGGAATATCGGCGTGTAACAGTGGCACTCGTTGCTGTTGTGTTTCATCCGGTAAGTGAAAGTATCGGAGGCCTATCTGTCCCCTCTCCTCTCTCCTCTTACAATTCCTACTCCTTCCTCAAAGGTTCTACTTCTTCCTCATGGCCGATAACGCATCTACGACCTTTTTGTTTTTGCGGGTGTCCATGGCCGGTGGAGGTGATTACCTTTTAATCAGGTGACCCGCCTGCCCGTTTGCCTCCTTTTCACATAAAAAATAACATACATATACATATAATCACGACTATTATCCCCGAAGGGTTAGTCAGAGACTAGGCAATGAGGACAGCAAAAGCAGTCCTCTCCATAATCCACTTTCACCAAATAGCGACTGCACAATGGCTCAGCGTGACAGGTGGTGAGCCCATCGCCGCTTTTTGCTGTTGGATGTATGTGCAGTCTTTAGTCCGTTAGTCACCTTTTACGACACCCAAGGGAAGAGAGGGGGCGGTAGTATTCTTTCACCGCTACCCGACACGGTAAAAAAATAAACTTCAGTAGAAAGACGACCAACAGCTGGGCGCAGACTGTTCCACATGGACATCCCCTCTCCTTACATCACTAAGTTTATTTGTACTGGCACCTCGAGATCAACCGTTAGGTTATGCAAGAAGTGCCAAACGTCCCTGCGCCAGTAGAACACTCGCGTAGGAGACCATCTGCGTTAGGTCTTGACGCCAAATCAGTGCCCGCCGGAGCGCGCTCTTCATTCGGTACTCATAAGACTAGTGTCTCGGGAGAGCATCCTCGTGAACACGTGTAGTTCACTGCCTATTGTCCAGATAGGTAGCCGGAGCTGTCGAGCTCGCTCACTTCTCGTTGCACGAAAGGCACAACACGCAGTTGCCACTGCTAGGGTCGACGACTCTAAAGTCGACTCCCAAGTGTCCACCTTGGTAGCGGAGTAGTAAGCACACTCACTTCTCGGAACCCATCCAGGCGCCTAACCGGTTCCCACGTCCTACGCGGCTGGCTGGACCGGAGGCTACGGCATCTAGGAGGCCGCCTCTACTAGTTATCCAGACTTGTACCGGAGATGTCAACACCAATGTCCAATGAGAACCACCGGACAAAGCTGCCAACTAGGGAAACTCACGTTCCCCGCGGGACTTTTCGCTTCTGTCCCCTCAGAGACCTCTACTAGGCCCCGCTCGCTGTGCACGAGTTTGGAAGTCCTTGCCCACAATACCAGGACCGACGAACATTCCCAAGCTCTACAGCTAACCACGAGCCACTACGAGTCCAACCCACGTCCGGATCCCGCCGGAGGCGCCGGTCAAGGCACAACCAGCGGGGGGCTTGAACCGGAACCCCGTAGTACCCCTGAAAACACAACCGGAGCCGTAGTTCCAGTTGCGATATCGGGGTCGGTAGATAGGGACAATGTTCCACATGGACAATAGCACATGGGGAGATTGATGTTTGGCCCACCACGCGCGCGCTACCTTGTTTTTTTTTATAAAAGAAGGAGGCAAACGAGCAGGTGGGTGACTGGATGGAGAGTAATCACCGCCGCCCATGGATACCCGCAACAACAGAGAAATCGCAGGCGCGTTGCCGTCCTTTATGGAAGGAATAGGGTTAAGGAAGGATTAGGAATTGTGGGAAGGGGGGGGGGGGGATGGGCCTCCGGAACCCTCACTGGCCGGACAAAACACAACAGCACCAAGTGCCATTATTTCACGCCGGATGTTATGGTGGGTTTAAAACGACTGCAATCTTGTGACAACAACCGGCACCAAGAGCTTTACGTTATATCCGAGGCACGGTGGAGGGGAGATTGGGCATAGCATACAGTGATCAAGCATAGCGAAAATAGCCTAACTGACAAGTTCGCTGGATCGTCAATAATTTGTTTTATACGATATCATTTAACGTATAAGCGTGGTGGTCGAACTTGCCAATTAGAAGACTTCAAAGTTGTTTTTGGCTCATTACGAACCATCTTCTTGTAACAGATTATTTGTTTTGGAAAATATTTGATATAATTGTAATACCGTCAATGTACTTCAGAGCCAATTAACATAAGAAAATAATAATATTCGTCTAATTATTTTCACTTATTCCACCTGAGGAAAATTTTTAATTTTTGTACATCGTCTCTTTCAGAAACATCATCTCAAAAAAGAAAATCAATCAATGGATCTCATAACGAAGAAAGGATATGACTGTAGCCAGTGAATAGGGTTGCCAACATTATATACTTATAGGTACATCATATTTACCTAAAGTATTTCACGAGTAATTTTTTTTACTAATTGTTGGTGATATTTTATGCCTTTACTGCTTCTTAATTTTGTTATTATATTTGATAGTCAGATATAAATTAATATTTTCGATCCTTTTATGAATTAGTTAAAAAGTTAAGCTAAATAAAGCAGGTTAATGGAGAATGGTTGGTAACCCTGCCAGCGAATGTGATAACTAGTCTGAATTAATGTGTAATTTGTCTAATTACGTTAAAATAATTTTGTAAATCAATTACGTTAACTTTATCTAACAAACACAAATAATACCAAATACTTACATAGGTACCATTCAAAGAGTTTATTGATATTTTCAAACGCTCGTTTAATAAATTCAAGTCACAATGCCAAATATAGATACTTAGGTAAGTAATTCAATTATTATTAATCGTAAGTTTAAGTGTAAATAGTCTTTGTATAAAATCGTAACAAAAATAAAACTTTTTAGACGTGAATTAAAACCATTTTTCTATAAGTATATTTTATTTTAATTTTGTATACCTGCCTTCCTATTTCATATGTAGGTACCTTCTTTACTTTACATACATTATACACTTGCGGCTATTTTTCCCAAAGAGTTATTCAGAGACTAAGCTATGAAGACAACAAAAGCAGCCTTCAGCCACAGTCAATGTTTCACTAAATAACGATTGCTTCTGTGCTCAGTGTGATAGGTGGTGAGCTCATCGCCGCTTTATGCTGTGTAGTGTATGTATGTGCAGTCTTTAGTCTGTTAGTCGCCTTTTACGACTCCCAAGGGAAGAGATGGGTTGGTAGTATTACTATAAATAAATAAATGCGTGTTGAAACAAATACTTATTGACGTAACACACGTTGGACGAAATGCCTTTTAAACGAAAAACTTGTTGGACGAAATGCTTGTTGGACAAAAATGTATATTGGACCAAATATGTGTTGGACAAATAGATGTTGGACGAAATGCGTGTTGGACTATTTACGAGTCGGACAAATACAATTTGGACGAACTGCGGATTGGACCTACGGCTAACAAATCTTTTTTAATAATGAGCCGCCACCACACAGCTCTTTCCTGTGATGATATTATTATTTACATGTTATTTTTTTTAAATAATGGTTTATTGCGGTTTGCACATTTACTCATAGTCATTAGAGTAAAGCAGATGATAAAGAGTGATAATATATGTTTAATGTTAAATTATCGACAAACTCCTTGAGTTTCCGTCAAGATGTGACTTTACTGAGATCACACACGGACGTCGTCATTAAAAAATGACGTCTTCAATGGGTGGTAGGTTAAAACAATGACCTAAATATCATTGGGTTAAAAGGTTTGGATGATTCATAGTACTTATTAATTGAATTTATTGAATAAATTATGTTTGAGTTTGGAGTTATTGAGAGAATTTGAAAGTGATGTTGTACTGTGAGTTATGTTTTTTTTTTTTCATTTCATTTTTTTTTCCAATACTCATACACCTTTGAAAACGTTTAATGGTCAATAATACACAAATAAAATTACAAATAAAAATGTATGAAACTAAAACAAAACCGCAGACAGCTTTACCTTTCCGCCAAAAAGTCCCTTTTGTCACCTACATGTTTTGTAGTAAGTAATAAACATGTTAATGAAATTGTACCAAACCAAAATTAGTGTGCTCAGAATCGAGGAGTAGAATAGATTCCACTAATAAAAAAAATGTTGTCTGCACCGCTTCACTTACTTTAACGCTTAGATCGCGCCTAATTACCATACATTTTCTAATTTGCAAGAAACTAAATACGCAAATACCTTCATAGCTAATTCGCTATTTTTTTGAATTATTTATTTAAGTAACTAATACTTTGAATTAAAAATAAATTTGAGGTTTTTATCTTCGTTTTACCTACGAGATATATTAACTCATCATTATGTAGCGACAGTAATAGTTGTAAGTACCTACATGTATTCTTAAATAGTGCACCGAAACACACAGTTTATATTTGAGAAAAGAAGAGTTCAAATGTAGCAAAACTACAATTCTAGACCAAATAATTTTATTTTCTACAGGCTGTTTGGGAAAGGTCACCCCAGAAAAGGTTGTTCGTAAAAGGGATATGGTTAAGAAAGGGGTTGTTTCATCCCCTTGATGAATAAATATAAGAAACTTTTACTACTCCAACTTCGAAATCACAAAAAACAGCTGTTGCATTCATTGTGGTCAAGAAATATTTAATAAGAAACACGAGTTTCTATAACGCCATAACTATTCGCCAGACTAAATAACCGGTAACTTTTCATATTATTTATGATCCTTACGAGTATATTGGATATAATTAATGATTTCAAATATTAAATCATTATAAGTACCTTATACCTTCCTCATACCTAGGTAGTACTTATTATAATTATTATGGTATACTTTGTATTTATTGCATCAAAAGGCATTTCTAGTGCTCTTTGATGGCGACGGGAACCAAGAGATTATTGAATTTTTCTTTTTTAGAAGTTTAGAAGAAGCCATGACCATTTTTAATTTAGTCAAAACAAAAACAACATAATTAAAGTCAAAGTCAAAGTCAACATATATTTATTCAATAAACTCAATTAATAAGTACTTTGAATCGTCCAAATCTTTTTTAACCCACCACCCATTCAGGACGTCATTTATAACTGTGGCAAGAAACCACAGCGCACAGAAGCCACGACATTTACAAAAAAAAAGAATATGTCGTTACCAGGTCATAAAAAAAATTATGCAATACCAAACTACAATACAATGTTTATAGACAATTAGAAAAAGCTGTTGGAGTGTTTGGAGCGTTAAGATCCAAGCTGTTTTGTCTTCTGTGTAATCTGACACTTTATAATAAGCTTATTTATAAAGCTTTTCTTTGATTTTGATTTTAAATTTATTAAGATCTAATTTCTGAATATCATTTGGTACCTTGTTGTAAAATCTTACACACAGACCCATATAAGAATTATTTATTTTATGGAGCCTAGTATAAGGTACTGCTAATTTGTTCTTACTTCTAGTGTTTACATAGTGAATATCACTGTTTTTCGAAAACATTCAATTAGTCGTCAACTGCAGAGACATCTAACGTAAATAAAGTGAAACATTTTGCTGCCTCCGTAACGTCAGTAGTGGCATCTTGCGGAATTTTCAAACAACAAGCGCTAAAGACATGAACATTGCGCATGGAAGCCGTTCGCGGCATTGAGTACCAGCCGATTGGCGTTTATCAAACCGACTTTAATAAGAGCTCAGGCTGTCGTAATGTCAGACACAATAGAAATTTAGTTGTTAGCAACCTCTATGAGTTTTCGACAGACAAGGGGTTAACCGACTTCAAAAAAACGGAGGAGGTTCTCAATTCACCGGGAGCTTTTTATGTATATTCCCTCATAACTCGAAGATGGTTCGCCCAATTTAGATAATTTCTTTTTCTTTATCAACAATAATAAAACTAAATTCTAAATGCCAGCTAAAATGTAAGTGTGATGTTGGTTTTAATTTATTTTGAAGTATCCACTTGAATATCTTTCGACTTCTCTATTCTTTTCTCTTGCCTTGATATTTTAAGTGCCGAGTATGTATCCCGGGAAATCAAGTACAAGTAGGTATACCATATTTTCTTTCTCAATGGCATTTTCTTTATAGGTATTTATATAAAATACAAATAGAGACCCATTTTTGGGGAAAGTGTGACATTAGCTGAGTGTTAGGGCAATTGGAGTATGTCTCAAAAATGCTTGTTTTGGAAATCCAATCCTACATTTGTGATTCATATTAACTTGTCAGCTTTCGCAAAACCACATACTTAATAGAAATTAAATTGTTAATAACATGTTTAGGTTTTCTAACAGAAAACAGGTTAAGGCAAATCTTATGTGGAAGGTTTGAGGTGTTCAGTATTTTAAATACAACGTTCTAATGTCACAAAATCACATTACAGAAATTAACCGGTTCACGCGTTTTCCTAATGATTCATTTACATTTTTCATTCATGACTAAGAAACTGTATCTGTGGTGTAGCGATTACACCACCGGGTGTAGACCCAAATTCGACTCCCAGTACATATTCTTGAGGTACTCGGTTGGGTTCATGATAAGGTTTGTTTCAAGCTAGCCTACCTACATCAAATCTAAGTGTGATGCCATAGAACTATGTCAGTAGCAAGATAATACGAGTATAACTAGTTCCTCAGTAGTAAAGGGATAAAGTGTGCTTCCACTTTCAGCCTTATTGCCACTTATTATATAGACGAGACGAAGATAAAACGTTTCGAGGTTGTAAAACAAACTGGAAAAAACTGAGAAACTGAAGTATTGTAATGGCATACATAGCCTCGCCTATAACCTACAAATTCGTTTTATTCAATTAAATTTATTGTATTTTTTACGATAAAATGTTTATAAGTATAATGTAATTAATTCATTGAAATGTTTATGGCTGAACGTTACTTGAATTGGTTATAGCGTGCTCGCCGCTTATCGTTTGATAGAAATTACTATGAATTTGTGTAAAACAAAGTATCCTGTCTACGAGGACTTTTACGTATATGACATAAACTTGATAAATAGCTAAAGAAACGTTTTAATATTCGCTATTATACGACAACACAACCCTGACCAACGGCTTAAAGTGCCTTCCGAAACGCGTTAAAACTGGCCAGGTCCGGGACGAGAGCCCAGATTCTGATATTAACACAGAACGAAGGTTTTGCTTAAACAGACAACCTCCTTGGTCGAGTGGTTAGCACACCGGCCGGTTCTAGCGTCGCACCTTAGAGAACTTCAAGCGTCGCACCAACTCCGAGAGTTTTCCGGTCGGGACAATTTAGGAAAAACTGTTTTTCTAAATTGATTTTGGGTCTGGGCGCCTTCTCTATTTATGGAAGTTTATCCGTTATCTAGTTCACCATGTAAACAAGTTTCAAAGAGGCTTAACTTGGACTAGATTGAGCTAAAAAATTGGTGTGAATAAGGAAATAAATATATTTTTTGTGGTACTGTGTTAGCGTGGTTACCATCAGATAGTTTCTTTGCAGGGTCCCCACCACAGATCTATCATAAATAGTAGGGCATGACACAATGTAAGCATCCAGTTACGCTGTTCTAAGATAGCAGTAAATTCCTTCCAAGCTACACAATAAATGATTTTGAATATCACCATAAGACATGGCGTCAAAAGTCATATACTATAGTCCCTTACTATACCTAATTGCATTCATACATACATGATAAAAACAGAGATTTGGTCAATTCCCTAAGTGATTTGATCAAATCACGAATGATGTGAAATACTCGTAACAAAACACGATTTTATCATTTCCCTAAACAAATCTAGGCACTTGAACAAGTACCAGAACTGGTTCCGTGAAATGACAAAAAAAACATGTGACCTACAAGAGTAGGGCAGCTAGTATTTCTGTTGTCTGATAAAAAAATAACCTCGAAATTCAAGACAATCGCTACGCTGCGCTTCGCGATTGTCTTAAATTTCTAACCTATCGCGTGACCTACAGGAGTAGGACAATTTTATTTATGTTCTAGTGATGATTTTTGAGATCAATTTTACAACACTTACCAATTATTTTAATTATGTATGTAATTACAAATAAACGACGTTTAAAATACCATAGAAAAGCTTTTTGTCATTTCACGGAACCAATTCTGGTATTTGTTCAACTCCCTATATTTGTTTAGGGAAATGATAAAATCGTGTTGTTATTTTGACATCCTCCGTGATTTGATCAAATCACTTAGGGAATTGATCAAATCTCTGTTTTTATCATATCACTGCGACATACTATCACGACTATTATCCCCGAAGAGTTAGTCAGAGACTAGGCAATGAGGACCGCAAAAGCAGACCTCTACCATAGTCCTTAAGCGCTTCTGTGGTCAAGTGGCTAAGCCACCGTTTCATACCCAGAGGTCCCGGGTTCGATTCCCAACCAAACCGAGCTCAAAGATGTACTTGTGTGCTCGGTTTGGTTGGTGGTAGGGCATTAAGTCCGCCTGGCTAGCTACCACCATCTTATCTAAGTCTGTCGCCATAACAACGATGTTTATGCATTGTTGTGTTCCGACAGTTTGAGATAAGATAGCCAGTTCCTCAGTGGATGAGGATTCCGGGTGAAGCGCGCTTCCACCTTCGGCTTTATCGTCACTTACCATCAGGTGAGATGAAGGCCTAACGCTTACCCATTGTAGAATAGAATAAAAAGCGTGAGCCCATCGCCGCTGTATGGGACCGTCCGTTATTAATCACGTGATGTTTTTTTAGCATTTTAACTCCCCCTCCCCCTTGATGATATATTATCTTTAAGTACAGGTATAAAGTTTAATCTAATTTTATTCTAGAAAATTAAGGACCATGATTATAATGTCTAGACAGAAAGGTTGCAGGTTGTTTTTTTTTCAACGGCGAGTCGAGGTCACACTACACGCCGCTTTCTGTTTAGAAATCGCGCGTTTCGCGCGTTTGATGAAAAAATAAATACACGTGATATCTTACTACACCCCCCTCCCCCCTTGTGATATTTCGTGATTTTTGACGAACCCCCTCCCTCCTTTACAGCTTCACGTTTTTAATGGACGGCCCCAATGCTGTTGGATGTAAGTGCAGTCTTTAGTCCGTTAGCCGCCTTTTACGACCCCCAAGAGAAGAGAGGGTGGTAGTAATTTTTCACCGCTACGCGACACACTACAGTCCCTTTACTGTACCTAATTGCAAGCCTTAACTAAATAGTTAAATTGCCATTGGATAAAGAGTTTCCGTACTACGGTAAAACAATAAGTAAAAAAACAGTACGTAGAGACCGGTGATTTTTTTTAAATGAAACTGGGCAAGCACCAAACACCAACCTGCTTGGTTAGCATTTTGTAGTCTAGGGTGTTGTATGCTTACCCACAAGACAGCCAACGCATAATGGCTGCTGGGAAAAAGTCTCCATAGTTGATGTCATCGCTACAACATATGGGAAGGTATTGGTTGTTGCAAATTCTATTTAGATAAATATCATGAAAAACAAATTGTAAAAACGAAAGCTTCGATGCCTTGGTGGATTACGGAAATGTTGGGTAGCCTTCAAACTTGAATGATAAACAGTCCCCAGTTATAATGAAGTAGCTACCTACATGTCGCTTGATAAAAATAAGAGTGACTGAGTGTCTGAGTGGTAGAGCCACGCAGCGTTGCAGCACGCATAGGGCCGGCTCGCCCGGGGAAATACCACCCTTCTCTCTCGAATATCCGGCATGAAATAATGGCACTTAGTGCTGTTGTGTTTCGTCCGGCCAGTGAGAGTTCCGGAGGCCCTTCCCCCCCCCCCCTTCCCCCCCTCACAATTCCTATTCCTTCCTTAACCCTATTCCTGTCTTATTAAAGGTCGGCAACGCATCTGCGAATCCTCTGGTTTTGCGGGTGGCCATGGGCGGCGGTGATTGCTCTCCATCAGGTGACCCGCCTGCTCGTTTGCCTCCCTCTTATATAAAAAAAGACCGAAGAAAACTTAAAATGTTTCGATTGTTATCACATACCTACATACACTTAGGAGTATTAGCCCCAAGGGTTAGTGAGAGACTGGGCAATGGAGACCGCAAAGTTGTGCACTTCCACAGACCAATTTACAGTCTCTAATATTCGCGCACAAACAAATTTGGTGACTCGTTTCTTTGTCACACCTCCAAAAGATGGAATAGTCTACCAGCACACGTATTTTCTCCTACCTATGGCATAGTGTCCTTCAAACGAGGCGTGAGAGGCACTTTGTGGGCCGGCAGAGTGAGGGTGACTGATGCTACGTCTCTTACGCTGCACCAGTTGTCCTCGCGCCTGGACTTAACTTTCATTTAACATGAGGTGGAGTGGGGTCATTTGCCGGGCTTAGTATATAAAAAAATACCGTTTCATTAAGTAACAACCATTAAATTGTTATGTGTATAATGTGTTATGTTCTCACAAAATCATTAAAATAACCGTTAAAGTCTATTTTCCTGCATTTTCCAAAGTCTTTACCTAAACCTTAATAGGATACCTTAATTGATTTCGGGTCTGGGAAAACAGTTTTTCTGAATTGATTTTGGTTCTGGGTGTTTTTCTATGTTTATGTATATTTATCCGTTTCCTAGTTTGACCATTTTTGGCCTTTTACAACACCGAAGGAAAAGGAGGGGGTGGTAGTATTATTTTGATGAGCCCATCGCCGCTCTATGCTGTTGGATGTACATGCAGTCTTTAGTCCGTTAGTCACCCCTTACGACACCCAAGGAAAGAAAGGGGTTGGTTGTATTATTTTGATAAGCCCATAACCGCTCTATGCTGTAGGATGTATTTGCAGTCTTTAGTCCGTTAGTCGCCTTTTACGACACCCAAGGTAAGAGATGGAAAGACTGCACATACTATCCAACAGCATAGAGCGGCGATGGGCTCATCAAAATAATACTACCAACCCCTCTCTTCGCTTGGATGTCATAAAAGCAACCAAACCAATTCATATTGTATCGGATTGTTTTATTTTTTCGCATTCATAGTGAAAAGCAGCTTTAGCAAGGGAGTAAATAGAAACTCGGTTTCTATTTAAAAGTACCTCGTATATAATGGGTCATTTTAGCCCCTTGTATAACAATCTATTATTTATTTAATGTTTTGATAAACATACCAAAACATTCTCCTTTTTCGTAAAAAGATAACAAACCACAAAAATAACGACTTAATTGTTGTACATATTAGTTGTAATGATTTCGCGATAAGAACAGTGTCACAGCATTCATGTCATCCCTCTTTATTAAAGTGGCATCGGGCAAGAGTGCAGGAGAGCGGCGCGCGCGCACGCCGCGCCCGCCAGTCGCACCGCGCCGCACCGCACCGCGCACACCCACAAGTGCTAAATGGCTGCGTCCACCGCCGCGCACCTCTAGCCCTCACTCGAAGGCCCTACGTGATCACGAAGTGCTAACATAAACAGACACAGCCGTCACGTAACCAGCCGACTTCTTTATTCATTTTTTTTATCGGTGTTCCTTCACCTTCAACGCAAATATCTTATCGATCTGTCAAGATCTTTAAATCGTAAAACTACCTCTCGGTCAAATTTCATTCGTATAACGAATATTGCAAGGCAATATGTGAATTGTTTTATCGCGATTAATAAAAAATGAAAACGCGAGATCGGCACACGAAACACGAGGTGCGAAGGCCAAAAAAGGAGAAGAAGTCACCGAAGCAGGAAGCGCGCTCGAAAGCAGGGAAAGCTGCCGAGAGTGCTGAGGCGGCAGCGGCCCGCGAGCGCTCCAAGCGCTCGGGCTTCGAGGCCGTCAAGCTGCACATCCAGTCCTCCGGCCATACCGGCAGGACCTCACGCTCAGCCACCTCGGTAATGTACACACTTAGTTATCACGTTTTCAAAATTATCTTTTAACCGTCTAGAAGTGTTAATTGTCATCCTGAATCCAAGGATGTTTCCTAAATCGATAGATTAACACGTCATTACGCTGAACATTATTGTTGAGTTTATTTGTTTGCACCTACAAAGAGAAAAACAAACAATCTGGACATCAGCACTCGCAGTCGTGGACACCGCGATTAGGCAATATCATCTGAACAATTTTGAACGTTAACAACTACATTTAATATAATCGTCAACAAGCATGACGCACTCTCACGTGCTCCACTATCTGGGGTATCTAACGTATTCATTTAAGTTTTTATAGAGATCAACAATAAAAACTTGACACTGAGACATTGAGTCCGCCGCAAAGTACAAAGAAAATAGGACAATATGTTGAAAGTTACTTTGGAAATTCGTAATTTTTGATTATTTTTTTGTAAGTTAATCTTAAATATACTTATGGATAGTAAAATGTTGAAAAAACGACTGCCTCAGGTAGGAAGTCTTGAACTCACGTCTTCCGCGTACTGGGCGTACACTTGTATTTTTAAAAACGTAGTATCATCAAACCTCCTCGAATTTGCATCCCAACCTAAGAGATCGCAGACTTCAGAAAGCTATATTGACTGTCTACCTCTAATTGACAGCTATTATAATTTGCATGTGTCAACAAACTTTAACAATACACCGAGTGAGCATAATATACAAAACATGTGATCTTGTTTAACACATCTGCCGACGCCGTCACACAGATTATTGACAGGCACATGTAAATCGGTCTATTTCTAAAATATATCGACTATGATAAAGACTAAGATATATCTACCCTTAAGACACAAATTCTCGATACATCTTAGATATCGAGAATTTGAGTTGGATAATTTATGATAAAGACTAAGATATAAATGCCCTTATGACACAAATTCTCGATATCTAGATATAGGTACCTACAATGCAAGTTAACATTATCTAAGAGGATAACCCTAATGGACATAGGTACACTGAATAAACTGCAAAATTGATAATTTAACGGTTTAGGCGCATTAGGGCTAATTCTCGTTATGGCAACCGACTCGCTAATGGACTACTTCTCATTATAGCCACTTCTCATTTTGGCTACTTCTTACTTGGGCTACTTCTCATTATAGCCACTTCTCATTTTGGCTACTTCTCACTTGGGCTACTTCTCATTATAGCCACTTCTCATTTTGGCTACTTCTCACTTGGGCTACTTCTCATTATAGCCACTTCTCATTTTGGCTACTTCTCACTTGGGCTACTTCTCATTATAGCCACTTCTCATTTTGGCTACTTCTCACTTGGGCTACTTCTCATTATAGCCACTTCTCATTTTGGCTACTTCTCACTTGGGCTACTTCTCATTATAGCCACTTCTCATTTTGGCTACTTCTCACTTGGGCTACTTCTCATTATAGCCACTTCTCATTTTGGCTACTTCTCACTTGGGCTACTTCTCATTATAGCCACTTCTCATTTTGGCTACTTCTCACTTGGGCTACTTCTCATTATAGCCACTTCTCATTTTGGCTACTTCTCACTTGGGCTACTTCTCATTATAGCCATTTCTCATTTTGGCTACTTCTCACTTGGGCTACTTCTCATTATAGCCACTTCTCATTTTGGCTACTTCTCACTTGGGCTACTTCTCATTATAGCCACTTCTCATTTTGGCTACTTCTCACTTGGGCTACTTCTCATTATAGCCACTTCTCATTTTGGCTACTTCTCACTTGGGCTACTTCTCATTATAGCCACTTCTCATTTTGGCTACTTCTCACTTGGGCTACTTCTCATTATAGCCACTTCTCATTTTGGCTACTTCTCACTTGGGCTACTTCTCATTATAGCCACTTCTCATTTTGGCTACTTCTCACTTGGGCTACTTCTCATTATAGCCACTTCTCATTTTGGCTACTTCTCACTTGGGCTACTTCTCATTATAGCCACTTCTCATTTTGGCTACTTCTCACTTGGGCTACTTCTCATTATAGCCACTTCTCATTTTGGCTACTTCTCACTTGGGCTACTTCTCGTTATAGCCACTTCTCATTTTGGCTACTTCTCACTTGGGCTACTTCTCATTATAGCCACTTCTCATTTTGGCTACTTCTCACTTGGGCTACTTCTCATTATAGCCACTTCTCATTTTGGCTACTTCTCACTTGGGCTACTTCTCATTATAGCCACTTCTCATTTTGGCTACTTCTCACTTGGGCTACTTCTCATTATAGCCACTTCTCATTTTGGCTACTTCTCACTTGGGCTACTTCTCATTATAGCCACTTCTCATTTTGGCTACTTCTCACTTGGGCTACTTCTCATTATAGCCACTTCTCATTTTGGCTACTTCTCACTTGGGCTACTTCTCATTATAGCCACTTCTCACTTGGGCTACTTCTCATTATAGCCACTTCTCACTTGGGCTACTTCTCATTAGGGCTACTGCTCAAAATTAGGGAATGTTTATTGAAATAAGTACTGTCCGTGTCGCGTAGTGCCTTTAAAAGAATACTACCACCCCCTCTTCCCTTGGATGTCCTAAAAGGCGACTAGCGGACTAAAGACTGCATATATATCCAACTGCATAGAGCGGCGATGGGCTCACTACCTGTCATGCTGAGCACACGTGTAGTCGCTATTGGGTGAAAAGTGGACTATGGCAGAGGACTGCTTTTACGGTCCTCATTGCCTAGTCTCTAACTAACCCTTCGGGGATAATAGGCGTGATTATATGTATCAGCCCGCAACCACCCACTGTTGGGCATAGGCCTCCTTTATTGTGCCAGTTCCTTCTGTTCTGTGCCGATCTCATCCAGGCGCTGCCAGCGACCTTGTTATTTTATAAAAAGACCAAATTATGACCAAATTTGTAAAAGCAACAGAGAGAGTTTGAACCTAGAGCTTTTGGGTTACGATCACAGATATAGATTTACATAGATAATGCAAATGCATGTACTTCGCGTGTCCGAAAACCCCGACCAAGAGTCCGGGTTGGTCGACGCTAACTTCAGACGCGTCTATTAAATTAAAATAAAATAATACTAAACTAAAAAAGTGCCTCGTTGCGTGATAATTAACTGCAATAGCCAAAAAATTAGGCACCCAAAGGCAGGAACGTAACGTCGGCTGTGACGTCACTGTAGGTGTTAAAAAGTCGGCACGCTTGGTTTCAATACAAACCGTGATACTTGCGTTATCTATCTAAATCTATATCTGTAGTTACGATCGCGAAAGCTGAGCGTCTATCTCAATGGCGAGTACAGGGAAAATTTAACCGAATCGAAATATCTCGAGTTTCCTTCGTGATTCTATTTGTATCAATTGACGCAGCTCCATTTCGTATCAAGATCAACATTGGTTAAGAGTAAGAGTACATGGTAGGCCTCCTGTATTGGTTTGAATTTATAAAACTACTTTAAATTAACATATTTTATTTTCATTAAATTAGTTTAATTTAATAAAATTGTGTACCTATAATGTTATAGGTAAAAAAATCTTATTCATTGCTAATGTACATGTGTACATTAGCAAGGAATCAGATTTTTTTTAATATACGAAAATAGTAAATAGTACGACATTGTATA
Source organism: Scoparia ambigualis (assembly GCA_963921215.1). NCBI lineage: Eukaryota > Metazoa > Arthropoda > Insecta > Lepidoptera > Crambidae > Scoparia > Scoparia ambigualis. The sequence goes on along the minus strand of OY992505.1, from coordinate 23,336,108 downwards.
TGGTAATGTAATGACCAATCAAAAAAGCTCAAAGTATGTTCTGTGAAAAGTTAAAAGAAAATTACGGAAAAATAAATAGTATCTACCTCTTTTAGCTATATCATTTTTAAAACCAAATGACTCTAGTTGTTTCACGCTGTTTAGTAACAATGCCTGCTTATCCAATAAAACAGTGTCAGAGACATTTGACTTTTTAAGAATTATTAAATATTTATTTAATAAATTTACTCACAATCATTACGAATTGAAAACTATACAAGGTCATAACTACTCATAACCCAAGATTTTTACATCACTGAGTTAACGTCTGTAGCACGTAAACCACGCGCTTTCTACCAGTTTAGAAACTCACTTAATGCTTCATGTAATTTTACTTAGACTATTAATCGAGAAGTAGAACCTGCCAAGTTAACAGTTTATTACTCGTACATGTTCATAAAGTCACTGGAAATATCATATTTTGACTTGAAATATACCGATTAACCTTTTTTTGTGCACTATTTAACGATTTTCTACTATTTTAACATAATATAACTGTTTTTCTTAACGAACATTGGAATTATTATAAACATACTAACAACTTAGTGTTTAGTAGTAGTAGTAGATAAAAGACTCTTTAATTACTTAATAATTGTAATTATTGCCAAAACATTATAATACCTAAGAGTGTTTGGAACTTACCTACTATCAAAGTTGTGATTAATTTGAAGATCATGTGAAAAAGACATCCCACTTTAAAAATGTATACTTAACATAATCTTTAATAATAATAATAACTAACCTCTTCCAAAAAATGTAAACAACATTTTATGATTTTTACAAGACATTATACTTACCTGCTTCCGCAAGTCTGCCTTAAAAACACATAATACAACAAAAGCATAGCATAATCTAGCTAACCAGTCTACGACGTGACCCCAGCTGAGTCAGAAGTATTTCTTACAAGTGAGTAACATCAAATATTAAATGCCATTTATTTAAATTAACCCTTATTACACTCTGGGTAATTCCTGACATTGTCAATTTTATGCGAAAACGAGTACCTTCTACCTTGTGTACGTGTACTTACCCGTACTTAAGATTGTACTGTGATATTGTATGTGTGATTGTACTAGTGATACTCTTACCCTGTCATTAATAAACGTTGATTGAAGTTACACTTAGGAATAAATTGACGTTGTCTCTATCTGTCTTCTTTAACAAAAACAAGACAGCGTTACTTTAAAACGAGGTGTAACACTTTGGCCATTTTTATTAATAAGACAGATAATATTTCAAATTGAATTAAGATTGTTTGTAAAAAAAATTACAATTTTTTGTGCAGATCACTAGTGTTACATGGATTTTTACTTTTTCTTGAGAGAAATTCACGAGAAACCCACTGATAATAGTGACTTTCTTTAAAAAAACAGTAATAAGTGAGTGATGTGCCGCTAGATATTTGCACAGAGAATTGTTAGAAACATTGTTATTGCATAGAGGAATATAATAAGTTTAAAACTCTGACAGTTAGTTGCAGGTTGTAGAGAGGTAAAACACGTACCCGTCCACAATCCAATGTCTGTATTGCACTGAATAATATCGGCAATGCACATGTAGGTATATTCACCGATCAGACGGCTTGATCAAAGAAAATGTAATGTCAGCGTATAATGTCAAATTACAATCTAGAGTCAGCTTGTACACGTTAGGTTTTCTAGATAAGCTTTACATCTGCAGAAAATGTTGCAACGTTGAATGAGTTATCTAAGGAACGCCGCGAAAACCCGTATCGCCAGTTGTGAGTTAGGAACTACCAATCGTAATGGCAATTTGACGACACCAGCATAATGACCCTATTTTGAAAGTTGATTACAATTATATGTGTTTGGTATTTTTTGATCAAACAATTACTATATATCTATATATCGTATCGTATTACCGTCTGTCGTGTCGCAGCGTTAGTTAAACGATATATATGTTATAAAAAAAACTTAATTCGAATGATCTAAATCCTATCTTTTGAATAAGTACTTCAATTTTTTTACCGTAATGCTCTTAAACTCAAAAACTCACGAGTACTAAGCTACGTTTAAGGGCTTGTTTAACAACATTTTTTTAACTCCAACTTTAATTTAGATTAACCCTTTATAGGGCTCTGTCGATATAATAGACTCCATATTTTAAACTTTATGCGATTGAGATAAGGTCGAAAACCAATGAAAACTTTCAACATGCTATGCCCGTTAAAGGGTTAACTTGTTTGATAAGCAATTTAAGGGCACGATAATGCCTGCAATAGTCTTAAAACCGTGTCGCTAAAATAAACACCCATCTTCAGGATATAAATATGTTTAAACTATAGATAGTTAGAGACTTAAAGAAGAAGAACTAAGTTAGAACTATACAGAGAAAAATGCTAAAAGACGTTCTATAAAGGCTGGCAGGCAGGTAAGCATAAAATGTTGATACGATTTTGAGTTAAGCTTGAGTTGAGTATACTCACAGGGGTCGATACTGTGTATTGGTGAATCAGTCAGTTCTCACCGTCACAGTGTAGATAACATATCGCGACAATTCTTTGAAGCCCTGAATACGGTATTATTCGTTGCACTTTGTTAAGGTAATCCATTAATGCCGTCAGTAATGTCATCCTCTTCGCAACAGATTATCCATCGCATCATATTATTTTAACGCATCAGATTATCCACCGCATAAATATTTTTTATCCAACTGACCCCGCAATCAAGAATATACTATCCACGTGATTGAAAGCGGTGTTCGTAAGAATTCGCCTAACGCCTAAATAAACTCGATCTTCACCTGAGGCAGTAATTTTTTTCAACGTTTCGTTATCTGAAAGCGGTGTCTTTTATTATGTTAAAAAGTTGAAATAACTAGTGTAAAATGAAGTTGCCTGTATCCTGCTAACCGGGATTTGGTCTTCATTCCACTTGATGGCAAGTGAGGATAACGCTGAAGGTGAAGGCGTACTTAAACTAGGATCCTGAACTACTGTAGGACTCACTGTCTTATTAACTGTCGCAACACAACTTTTGTTTTGGTAAAACCAAATATACATACATATAATCACGACTATTATCCCCGAAGGGTTAGTCAGTGACTAGGCAATGAGGACCTCAAAAGTAGTCCCCTGCCATAGTCAACATTTCACCAAATAGCGACTGCACATGTGATCAGCGTGACCCCTTCGCCGCTCTACGATGTGCAGTCTTTAGTCCCTTATTCACCTTTTACGACACCCAAGGGAAGAGAGGGGGTGGTATAGTATTCCTTCACCCCTACGCGACACGGTTAATAAATAAAAGATTGAGACGGAATTGACGACCTCCTTGATCGAGTGGTTTGTACACCGGTTTTCATGGTGTCGCCATCTCTGAGGTCCCGGGTTCGATCCCCGGTCGAGTCAATTTAGAAATTATTGTTTTTCTAAATTGTCTCGGGTCTGGGTGTTTTCTATGTATAATAAGTATGTATTTAAGTATTTTAAGTATGTTGATCCGTTGTCTAGTAACCATTTAACGAGTTTCATAATGAAGATTCTCTTGAGCTAGACAATTGGTGTGAGTGTAGGAAAGTTTATTTAAAGTTTATTGAGACGGAATCAACGCCAACCGCTTAGTAAAGGCATTTTACGCATACCTTTTTATATCCGACTAGCGGCCGCTAGCGGTTTCATCCGCGTGGTTCCCGTTCCCGTGGGAATATCTGGATAAAAAGTATCGTATGTGTTAATACAAGTTATAAACTATCTGTATGCCGAATTTCATCCAAATCCATTAAGTAGTTTTTACGTGAAAGAGTAACAAACATCCATCCATACTTACAAACTTTCGCGTTTATAATATTAGTAGGAAGTAGGATATATTAGTAGGACGTTTCGACCGACTTGCAATAGTCATCGTTACAGGGTGACATAACATTTGTTTTGGTAGGTAGGTATCAGGGTGGTCACCATCAAGAACGTTTCTAGGATCCATAATGATACCATAACATTACTATAGCATCTTTTAATTAGTATACTTATTTATGAGCTCTATAATGTTTGAATACAGGCGTAAATAAAATACTAGTGTTTAGTTAAACTTTTACAATTTTTTTAGTGTTAGTTTTATCTGTTAATGCACTTTTGTCTTTGCGAACTTGCTGCCTTTAGACATTCTGTATCAAACGACCAAATTAGTTCATAACCATAGAGTGGACGTAGATATAAACCAAGAAGTGTAAAAAGTAAAGTAAAGACAATAAATTACAAAAGTTTATTTCATTATTGCTCAAAATAACAATTCTAAGAAAACTTCTTGCCTTAAGACAACTAAAACTAACATTGGGCAACAATCACTAAGTGAAAAAAAGACTAACTAAAAAATAAGTCTCGAAAGGAGGTACATTGTATACTTAACTACTCCGAAGCGGTTAGCAAGCAATGCATAGTAATTAAGTTAATTGTTACCAACCTAAGTTTGTTGCAGTAGTATGCTTAAGTAATTGGACGCATTTACATTCTTTCAACACTTACTATTTGCTTTAAAACCATTTAAATGTAGATTTTTAACTAGCCTCGGGGTTGATTTACTTTGCTTAAACCATTGGAACCGTTAAGAACACGTTGTTAAAGTTATTATTGTAGATGCAGACCGAAAAAATCTCGTTTCAATTCTTCATCATGGCTTTGGTTGTATGAGTTTTTTTGTTATTTTCTTATTTTTTTAAAAATAATAACATTGTATAATGGGATAGTAAATTACGAGTCCCTCTTTTGTGCAACTGAAAAGAGTATCTCCACTGCATCTTGCCAACTAATTAATTAATAACTGCAGAAGCGGACGACCTTTAATCACAATAAATTCTTAGTCACCTTGCGGGTTGTTTTCCTCACCATCACCAGACAAATAAATTACTATATTTTATAAAATGACTACTGATGGCATTGAGAGCACTATGTTATATTTTTATTATTAAAAAGTGGTTTATTATTAAGAAATACAAGGCAAGTGCAAGTAACGATGCGGTTAGAAATTGCATTTACCTTTTTAGAGAATCCACTGCGTATTTAAAAAAAAAAATGTATTAGGAATGTAATAAATTACCTAAAAAAACGGAAAATATTTAATATTAAGTTTAAAAAACTGTGGGTGTAACGTTTATTACAGTGTGCAACAAGAACAATAGGTTATTTTTTTAGTTTAGGTTTAAACTAAATAACTTTTGCATTAAGTTTCACCAATAATGTTCTTTTCCGTCTGTGATAATAGGCTAAGGTATTCGGTTATATTTGAGCTGACATGGCCAACGTTCACGGAAAAATAAAAAAAAATTAAAAGTAAAAATTATGTAGATCAGTGATAAAGATAAGATAATCTGTCTTTCAGATCTGAAGTCAGATTGTATTGACATGACAACATGAGTTCATATATAAAAGCAACATTCAAGGATCAAAACCATTTGAAATAAATTAAAATAATAACATAAGGGGGGTTAGGTGGTCAGCGAAAATTTTGATGTTGCGTGGGGCCTTGCGGGTGTTGCGCGGGGCGGGGGGCGGGGCCCGCGGTAATTCGTAAGCGCCATTCACATTTTTATCAAAAAGTTAATTTTTTGAAAATCCAAATCATTCAATTAATCGAAAAGGTAAATGTAAATGTAATAAATTAATCGAAAAGGTAAAGGTAAGTGTAAACCTGTATTTATGATTTTATAGGAATTATTATTGTAAAACACGATCGTAATGGGCGTTAATATGAAATTTTAGAGGTAACTTCAGGATTTTTTCAATAGAGCCAAATGTTTCCAATCGTGTTTTGGCTTCGTTCATCCCCTCACAGTATACGCTCTGTAACACACATTGAAAATTTCAGTGCGAAATATCTAATATATTTTGAACAACAGCTAATAGAAAACAGCCAATTTTTCCGTTTTCACCTCCCCTTAACAAACACCAGCAAAAATGTATGTTCTTTTGATAGTATATAGAATTTTATGTAGTAGGTAGTAAAGTACACCTAGTAATTAATCTTTTGTTTCATTATTATTGGTATTCTGGGTTTCACCATCGACTTTTCTAAATGGCTGTACTTCTTTTTTAAAATATTGTATTTGTAAAGCCAATACAAATCAATTTTAGCGAAGATTTGATTTTAATGATTTAGCTCTTTGCCCAGCAGTGGGTCAGTATACAGACATATACTTTTTGTAATTTTACCTTATTCTGCAAAACTTGGACTTGCAATCATTTACTTTAAAGATGACTTTTAACTATCAACGTTCTTTTTTTCTCTTTTTTCATTCTTTTGCTCTTTGATTTGTTGTTTTCATGATTTTAATTCATTATTAGTGGTCCGCCCGCGACTTCGTCCGCGTGAACACTCCGTACTTACCCCGAGACGAATTTCCAAAATTTTTCTTACACATAAACCTAGTCTTGGCAATTCAAAACACAACAAAAAAAATAATTAGCCAAATAGGTGCAGCCGTTCTGAAGTGATGCGCGTACAAACATTTCGGCAATTGAGTTTTTATAATATATAGATATAAAATACTTAGTTGTGTATACCCTTATTTATACCTTTTTTATACCATAAGTAAGTGATGTTGTGTTTCGACATTTATTAGATATTCGTCTTAGTAGTATCTCACGTACTGTATCTCAATGGTTAAGTTTCCGCATGAAGTGTGCTTCCATATTAATATCAAGTGAAACGAAGGCCAAGCGAGTCTCCGTTGTGTAATAAAAACAATGGATAATCGAAAAATTCACTTTTTAAACATTATGCAAAAGAATTAAAAGAGATAACGAAACGTTGAAAAAAAATGTCTACCTCAGGCGGGAACGTAGACATGACATGAGGTAGACATTTTTGTCAACGTTACGTTATTGTACATATTATTATTAAGTTTAGTTGGGTGGTTTTAACGCAAATAATTAAATATTACGAATTGAAGGAGATGTTTAATGTTTTATGGATAAATGGCCAGTACCTTGTACAGTATACCGAAAGATAGCTAATTCATGAAATAATCGAAATGATTATCATTAAAAATGAATAGTTTTTACATAAGAAGTTCGTGATGGCAGGCGGTATTCTGGCAATGTCACGTAGCTGTAAAACCAAAAAGTACCATAAATTTCGGTCTTATAAAAATTTTGTTTCTTTTTTTATAACATATATACATACCTACATATAATCACGACTATTATCCCCGAAGGGTTAGTCAGAGACTAGTCATGCCATAACCCACGTTTCACCAAATAGCGACTGCACATGTGCTGAGCGTGATAGGTGGTGAGCACATCGCTGCTCTATACTGTTGGATGTCTGTGCAGTCTTTAGTCCGTTAGTCGCCTTTTACGACACCCAAGGGAAAAGAGGGGACGGTAGTATTCTTACACCGCTTCACGGTCACGGACACGGTCTTTTTATTCTTACGCAAAAATGATAAAGCATATTGGGGTATTATTTATTTCAAATGAATACACATATTTTGTTATATTTTTAGTAAGTGTACATGGTCTTGGCCTAAAATTAAACATATTTTTAAACTGATGATTACGCGAAATGATTTCGTACATTTACCAATTTGAAGCTGTGCTTTCTTATAATCTATCTCCTTATCTCGTAGATATAGAGCCTGTTCTATGTTTGTACTTGTAGAAAATATCTTATTGCATTATCATTTAGAATATTATTATTCTTAAGTGACAAGTTATCAGAACTGTTGAGATATCGAACAAGATTTACGTCTTAAACAAAAGGTTCGATTAAAGATACACTAACAATATCTCGTGAATATTGAGATTACGTCGACTAATCTCACGGATTATTTCCAATCGTTTAACTATGTGTGTCAGATGAAACCATTCACTAGTAAACAGTAGGTTATTCAAAGGGCTATAAAGATTATAAAGATAAGACAAGGAGACGTTATTCCCACCACTTCCCACTTTTATCCGTGCGGTGACGGAGAAAGAATACCAATCGCCGCCCCTCTCTCCGTCCGGTGGGTGTAGTAAGAGGCGACTAATGGACTCTTTCGAGCGATGATCTGCTCCACTGGTGGTAGAGTTTGACCCGTCTGGTTGGTGACCACTGTACGCATGGTGTAAAACCCGTCAAGTGACTGCTTGTCGGTCGCGTTTCGGGATCAGCCAGCGTATAACCAGAGCTCGAGAGGATGATGCTGCGATGTATTTGGTCTGTGGAGGCATCCGTCAAACCAGTGCTAGGAGGACTTCGTTAACCTGCCGACCAGGGAGAGCCGTAGAAACGGTTGTCCCGCTGGCCGCCCGTGGCACAGTACAGGGGCCCAAGCGAGCCTAACCAGCTCGTGAGGCTGCCTCACCATGCCACGCATAATCTCGGGGTGGTCCGTCGTGCCGGTTGGTGACCGGAAGGTGGGGTCCCGGCGGCCATTCCCGGGGGGGTTCGGAGGCCCTTCCGTTCGGCAGGTTAATAATACTCGTCTGTGGGCAAATTCCTGGGGAAACAGGCCACCACACTTTGACCATTCGCATCGCGGCATCATTTTCTCGATTCACGCCTCTCTCTTTCCACTCCTAAAATGACAGCGCCTAACAACAAAACTGGTACTACAGCGGTGCACACCCCCACCACAACCTTACCGTTTGAGGTGGAGTTCGCCAACATCCGCGGACTCCATGCAAACCTCAATGCCGTCCACCACCATCTTGAGACGGCACGGCCAGCAATGTTGTTCCTGACGGAGACGCAAATAATCCGCCCAGCTGACACCACCTACTTGAACTATCCCGGCTTTGTGCTTGAAGAATCCTTCAAAGCCAAAGCCGGACTTTGCTTATTCGTTCGGGCGGATGTTTGCTGACGCCGTCTGCGCTGTCTGGAGGACCCTTGCTTCTCCCTCTTAGTGGTACACGTCGACTTAGGCTCTCATTGCCGTGTCTACGTCTGCGTCTACCGATCCCATAACGGCGACATGGAGACAACTCGACTAATTGAACATCTTAGTCGGGTAGCAGATGATGCGCAGGAGCGGTTTCCATCGGCGGAACTGGTGTTTTTGGGGGACTTCAACGCCCACCATGAGTTGCGGTTAGGTTCCTCCAAAACAGACCATGCTGGTAGAACTGCCCACGCATTCGCTCTCACGCATGACCTGACGCAACTGGTGAACCAGCCCACCAGGATCCCAGACATAGTTGGCCATGCGCCCTCCTTACTCGACCTTCTGCTGACGAGTCGCCCAGCTGGATACCGGGTAGAGATTCGAGCTCCTTTAGGTTCCTCGGATCACTGCTTGATATCCAGCACAGTGCCCTTGGCATCGCGCCCGCCAACAGCGGTTTCGAAACGCCAGATTTGGCACTACGCGTCGGCAGACTGGGACGGTATGCGGGAGTATTTTGCATCCGTCCCTTGGAGGCAGCGCTGCTTTAGTGGGAAGGACGCGACCGCTAGCGCCACTACCGTTGCTGATGAGATAGTATTAGGAATGGAATACTATATTCCACACTCCTATGTCATCAGCAAAGGCAGACGCAACCGCTGGTTCAATCGCGAGTGTGCTAGCGCTGTTGAGAGCAAACAGACGGCATACCGCGCTTGGATCAGAGGTAAAGCTCAAGGGGATCCCGAAACTCGCTCGCTAAAAGCAGCCTATAATAATGCTACCAAGTCGTGTAAGAGGGCCTACATTAGAGCGGATGCCCAGCGCGTTGCACGAGTAGGCCAAGAACTCCTGACGCATCCTACGGGTAGCCGTAGCTACTGGCGTCTGGCCAAAGCCGTGCAATCCAACTTCTGCCAACCCTCGCTGCCTTGACGGAACTTTAGCTCACAAGCCGCAGGAAAGGGTCGATCACCTGGCCAAACTCTTTGCGGCTAACTCCCAGATCGATGATTGTGATGCACAGCCACCCTCAATTCCTCACTGTGGCCACACAATGTCTGATATTAAAATCAGGCAGTGTGATGTCCGTGCGGAACTGCAGTCAATTGATGTCCGGAAAGCTAACGGTCCTGATGGCATCCCAGCAATAGTCCTGAAAATGTGTGCAGCGGAGTTGTCCCCTGTGTTAACGCGTCTGTACCGTCTCTCGCTCTCTTCGGGTTGTGTGCCGGAATCTTGGAGAGAAGCTAATGTGCAACCGATCCCTAAAAAAGGAGATCGGTCAGATCCGACTAATTACCGCCCTATAGCCGTAACTTCAGTGTTGTGTAAGATCCTAGAACGAATATTGAACAAACAGCTTGTTCGATACCTAGAAGATCACTCCCTAATTCACGATCGTCAATATGGGTTCCGGCCAAAACGGTCAACGAGTGATCTTCTAGCGTACGTCACACATCTCTGGGGTGAGGCTATTGACAAGCGTGGCGAGTCACTGGCAGTTAGCCTTGACATAGCCAAGGCTTTTGATCGGGTCTAGCACAAGGCTCTTCTCTCCAAGCTCCCGGCATACGGTTTGCCCGCTCAGTTCTGTACCTGGATTGCTAGCTTCCTGCATGAGCGTAGAATCCGTGTCCTTTCGGATGGATGCGCTTCGCGGTTCATGTTAGTGAACGCTGGTGTTCCCCAAGGCTCCGTTCTATCCCCCACGCTGTTCCTTCTGCATATCAATGACATGCTTCCTCTTGGAAACATTCATTGCTATGCAGATGATAACACAGTGCATGGGGGATATAACGGGCACCCAACGGCTGGGCGAGTAGACACCGAAATGAAGCGAGCAAATCTTGTCATTGAGCTCGATCGGGTGTTGGACCTCATTTCTAAATGGAGCTCCGATAATCTGGTGGAGTTCAATGCCAAGAAAACACAGGTGTGCGCGTTCACAGCGTAAAAGTCGCCATTCCTTCCCCTTCCCTCTCTTCAGGGTACATCTCTAGGCCTGCAAAGCAGTATTAACATGCTCGGTATGGATATCCGCTGCGATCTGAACCAAAAGGACTACATCGAAACCGTGATTAAAAATGCCTCACGTAAACTCGGTGTCCTGAACAAGGTGCGGCGATGCTTCACGCCTGATCAGTTGTGTCTATTATACAAGACACAGGTGCGGTCTTGCGTGGAGTATTGCTCTCACCTTTGGAACGGCTCCGCAAAGTACCTTCTCGATGCCTTGGACAGATTGCAGCGCCGCGCTGTGCGCATTATCGGCAATGCGGAGGTCACTAAAACTCTCGAGCCTTTGCAATTGCGTAGAGATATTGCGTCACTCAGCGTCTTTTACCGTTTATACCATGGCGAGTGCTCTGAAGAACTCTTTGACCTCATCCCTCCTTCTCCCTTCCTCCACAGGAGTACGCGTGCTGCTCTCCGGAGTCACCAATTTATAGTCTCTAACATTCCATCACGCACAAAGAAATTTGGTGACTCGTTTCTTTGCCGCACTTCCAAAAGATGGAATAGTCTGTCAGCACACGTATTCCCTCCTACCTATGACATAGGGTCCTTCAAACGAGGCGTGAAGAAGCACTTTGTGGGCCGGCAGAGTGAGGATGACTGATGCTACGTCTCTTACGCTGCACCAGTTGTCCTCGCGCCTGGACCTCATTTCCACTTAACATCAAGTGGAATGGGGTCATTTGCCGGGCTCACTATTAAAAAAAAAAAAACTAATGAAAAATGTGAAAATGCCCGTTTAGTGAAACTTTTATCACCTGTCAAAACAGGCTTAGTTTTGACATGCGCGGTGCTAAGATGCTCTCTTTAGGTATGATCTACATATTTTTGTGGTTAAGCAGCATCAGGGTTATTCTTATAAATATTAAGAGGTCCTGTAAAATTACAGGGCATAAATGCATAACAATTGAAGCTTCAGGATCGGTAGTGCGCGCGTGTTACCCTCGGCCTCGGTGTCGCGGGCGTCCAATATGAGCTGTGCTCGTCGCTCACATGACATACTGTCGTATCTTACAATTTTGTCGTAACTGAACTGAATGCAGTAACATACATAATTTCTATTGCTTTTCATTGTCACAAAGTGTCGCATTTGTAGGTAACATAGTTTCGGTAATAGACGAGTTTTGGAACGACGTATCTTCAAATAAATAAATATTTTAGTTTTACTATATGACGTAAGTAACTTACGACGGGCAGTGGTGTTAAATTAATGAAGCTTTTACCATTTACGACTGTTCAATTTATAAAAAGTGCAAACAAAACAGTGTTGTATATAGAAAAACATAGAGATCATAATGGAATATACGTATGGAAGTAACATTTGATCTACAACAGGTCATAAGATGTCATAAGTTTACCAATTAGCAACGAGATTTTATAAAAGAAAGTTATCAGTCTATAACCTCACTCCACATGACATCAGGAGTTTCTGCTACACATGGCACGAGGGTGAGAGTAAACGTGGAGCTTGTGAGATTTCTACTGCCGTGTGCCGATTATATAACTAAAAATCCTATAACCGCTTGCACTTTGCTGTATACGATAAACAATTATTGTTCTTATATTGAGGAAATTGTTTTACGTTTCTCCATTCCCGGACATGGAAGAAGTGAGGGAGATTCGGCCCATAGCGCCATTAACTATGCTATAAAAAAGTGGAAACATTTTTATTCCTAGTCAGATGGTACCTATTTTTAAATTGACTCGCAGGAACAAGCCATATAAAGTCATTAGTATTCAGATATGTATTATGTTGGATTTAAAAAAAAAATCAAGCGACTTGAAGCTCCTCTCATTACGCACAGATAGTTCTAGTCAGTCAGTCAATTGGACCGAAATTAAATTCCAAGTCTTTAAAAGCAATCCCACTGATTTTTTTTCATACTAGCCATGCAGAAGCAATCTCGAGAAAATTATCTCTCAAAAGAAATGCTTCAAACGACTTGCGTAAGAGAATTCCATTCCAGCTCTTCACCAGTTTCCTCCTAAAATAGCAGTAGACGAATAAAACGCCTTACTATTATTATTGACAACTGGGGACACCCCAGTAATAAAATTAAATGAATATGTTGATTTCTATAAGTCTTTAAATCATTAATTTTTAGGTTAAGTATAACATTGTTCACTACTCTACCATTCTATTATAATTATTAGATAAGTTGATTTTACTTTGTTCACTATTATTATAATTATTTAATTAGTTGATTTTACTGTATAATAATCAATAGGGTAAGTAAATTAATTAAGTAATTTTCTGAGAATGCTTATGTAATTTTATTGTAATTATGTGTTTGACTGTATGCTTACCATATTAAATAAATAAATAAGTAGATACTGAGTTTATTAAAATAATATCAAAATGTTTCAGACTAAGATAATAATTAGGTACCTAGTTGATACTGATTTTGTTCAAGTTGTTTTTGTGATGAAAAACTTAGGAGCTAGTAATTGGATTAGGAGAAGTCTTATTTGACTTGATTATTTATAAGGTAAAAGTATGGTTTTTTTAACTACATAAATAAACTTATTAACTTATGTAAGTTTGTGTACTGACTGAAGAACGCAACTGTGACTAATTTATTATAATATTGTGCTGTAAAAATAGGAGTCTCTCTCTATTTTAGTTTGGTCATTTTTAAAATGCTTCCTATTGATTTATGATTGAAAAAGCTGTTATAATGTGATAGAAATAGAAAGAAATAGAAATTTGTTAATTTGCTTTTGAATAAAGTGATTAAAATCTAATTGTTATCTATAAATCCGCCTACAAAAAACAAAGTTATCACAAAGTAACCTATCTGTTTTAAAGCTGTATTACACAAGTAATATAAATACATATTGATAATGATATATGAAGAAATAAAGAGAAAAATATACTTAACTTAAGTACATTTTTGGTTTCCGGGTAGAATTTACAATTAAAAAGTTATATCGTTAAGTATTAACACCAAAACCGAAAAAACGTTGCTGTGAACATTTTGATTGATGTTAGTTACGTCTGTATGTCATGCGAGCGACGTGCTGACCGCAGCGCAGCCGTTTGGACGCCCGCCACACCGAGGCTACCGAGCCGCTGCCATTTCATTTGTTGTGATTTGCCGGCTTATGGTGAATTGGACCAAACTGGAATAAGGTATTATACCTAGATTAAACGCCCAATTTGTATGGACTAATCTCAGATTAAGTCTTATTCTAGTTTGGTCAATTCCACTATTAGTAATATAAAAAAGTCATGTTATGGCCAGTAACACTGGCAAGAGCTGGATGAGAGTTGCCACGGATTTTACTCGGTGGCGTACGTTAAAGAGGCCTATGTCCAGCAGTGGACAAGTTATGTGCCAATTGGGATTTTGCCTACTCATCCTTAAAGAAAAAAAAATATTTTGTAAGTCGATTTATAAATGCTTATATAAAAAGTTTACTTGAGATAAAGATAAAGAGATTATGATTTGATTTTTATTATGATGATATATTTAAACCATAACAAAGCAAAGTAGGATACTGCTTCTTGCCGCTAACAACAGGTTTAAGGGACTCTTCCACCACCTAATAGCGCTGACATACATGAATTTCAATAAATTTCTTAATTTATTCTACTAAAAAAAAATATTTGATACAAGCAAGTAAACACATTTATACATACATGTAAACATACATAACGTACATACATACACTCACAACTATTATCCCAAAAAGTTTATTTATGTTTAAGATTAGTCAAAGATAGGCCATAAGGACCGCAAAAGCAGTCCCAGTGCTATAGTACACGTTTCACCACATTACACTGCCCATGTGCTCAGCGTAACAGGTGGTGAGCCTGTTGGATGTGTATGCAATCTTTAGTCTGTTAGTCGCCTTTTACGACACGTAAACACAATAGTAACGTACAAATAAACACATTTTCATTTAAATGTGAATTTTATTGTAACGATTATTCTTTTATGTTTCCTATGTCTGATCGATGTGGACCAAATCGTAAAATGCCTCGCCCTTGATATGTTATACATGGCAACTCATACAGGGTATGTTTAAATGGACAAATTGCATTCATAGGTATATGGTACTGTAGAGTTTATACCATGTTAGGGCGCTGGCTGGTTTTACTTTATAGTAATTTATTAAAAACATAATTTGAAATGACAAGATGTCAAACCGGGATTAGAGGAGAACGATCGGAAGTGCCAACATGGGTAGACTTGGCCATGTTATTTTTATATTGTAAATATGTAATTGTAAATGTATATAAAAGTATACAATAAATGAACTCGTATACTAAATAAAGGTTTTTGTTATTAAAACAAACGCCCCCCAACCTTTACGAGTTCTATAATGGTGGAGTCGCAGCCGGGTAGCGGGCCGTGCGCGAAAAGTTTCCGTTTTTCAGGTGGCACGAAAGCACTGAAAAGAATGGTGAATAGGCTAAGTGTTGAAGAATGAAGAATCGAAAAGAAATTAAGATAATCTATACCTGAAAGAAGAGGAAATTTTTTTTTAAAGCAAAATGGATCACGTAGTCACTTGTTTTACGGGTCATTTTGATGAGTCGGTGAAAGAGTTTCTGGAGCAGTTCCAAGCAGTAGCAGTATATAAGAAGTGCACTAGCTCTGAGGAACTATTGTTGTTGTTGCCAGCATTTTTAAGAGGATCAGCACTTTTCTACTTTCGATCAATAAAAGCTACATGTAAAAGCTTTGAAGAAGTGGTGGATAAATTGAGGGAAGAATTTGAAGTGTATGATTACTCCGAATTATAGAACAGTTACTTCTTTATCTATTCCACGGTAGGTACGGTGGGCCTCAGAAGTAGCTTTTAACACTTCAGTACCAAGTTATACCAACTACTGCGTTCATACATAATGGTTGCACCGACGCGACGTGGTCGTTCCGAGCGAGTCGGTACTAGAGTTAAGCTACTTCTGAGACCGACTGTACTAAGCATATTATGACATTGTCAACAAGCATGAGTGTCCCTCAACCGTTTCCAGGTGAACTTAAACCATTGGGCGTAGACCGGAAATGTATCGAAATACCTAGTGTCGCTAAACTTTTAACTTGTCGTAAAAAGTGAAATACAGTACTTCAAGGTAAATAACGGGCATGGCTGCGCCGCTTGCACGGCTTGTTCCTAATTTGCTTTTCTTAGAAACGACATTGATTGTTATTTGTTCGCGATAAAGTTGAAATGAGAAGTGTTATTTAAAATAAAATTACTTTTTATTAAAATTGTTTTTGTAATTTTTTACGATTGTTTCCGGTGTTTTCCGATGCCCATTATTTATCTTGAAGTACTGTACACACGTCGTCAGATCAACCTACCTAAAACAGTCACATTTCTCCAATATATTGATCCTTAAAACCAAACAGTAAAGTTCAAAATTGATTGTAGAAATTTGACAGTTTTAAGTAGGTTGATCTGACGCCGTGTGTACTAGCCTGTATACTGTCCTACTGCTGGGCAAAGGCATCCATCATTGAAATCAAGTCATCGCTACAAATGCTACAAATGAGTAATATTGGCTTTATCACCACTCTTGCCAAATACAGGTTCGTTATCTCAAGCACAGTTGGTCACTACGAAAGTTTTGAAATACAAAAAAAGTATAAAAGTTATTCAAATCTTTTTTTATTACAGTTTCTCGAAGTACTTCTATGCTTCTATGCATCGATTCATCCACCTAAACCATGATTTATAGCATTTCCGGTACTCTTCTTTAGGGAGGTCTTCTACGGCCTGCAAGTAGGCATTCTGTGCATCCTCAGCACTGTTATATCGCGTGTCACGAAATCCGAGTTTGATTTTCGGAAAGAGGAAGAAATCGCAAGGATCTAAATTGGGGCTATACGGAGGATGACACAATTCTTCAATCTCTGTACTCTTCAAAAAATCCTTGGTGACAATGGCCTTGTGCGGCGACGCATTGTCATGATGCAAAAAGAGCCCCCTCAAACCAGTTTTAGGTCGTTTTTGTTTTAAATTATTAAATACAGTAGGTAAACACACTTCAATATACCACTTAGCATTCACAGTTTTTTGGTCGTCTAAGGAAATTGTGGCCACATGACCACTTGCAGAAAAAAATGTGGCCACCATTTTTTCCCCACACTTCGCCCGCGTTTCACCTTCGTTGGAGGTTCATCATCGGGAAACACCCAAATTGTCGATTGCCGTTTAGTCGGTGGATCATATTGGTAAATCCAACTCTCGTCTCCAGTAATAATGTTAAAAATTCACCGTCCTTCTCCGTGATCAAATTTTCTGAGCATATATTTGCACCATGTCACGCGAGCTTCTTTTTGTTCTGAAGTCAGCGAATGAGGCACCCATCATGAACATAATTTCCTGACTCCAAGCCGGTTGTGTAAAATTTCATTAATAGCTGGCGATGAAATTTTCACGACCTCTTCTATATGTCTACATGTCACTTTTGGGTCTTCCTTAATAATTTTTTTCACAACTAGGACGTTTTCTTCTGTAACTGAAGTCGCGGGCCGGCCACTTCTTTCATCATCATTTAAGAAGAAAATCCCTCGTTTAAATTGAGCAAATCATCTGAAAACTGCTGCACGCGATGGTGCATAGTCCCCAAACGCCGAAACTAATCGTTCTCTGCACTCAAATGCATTTATTCCAAATTTATAATCGTACAAAATCATCGCACGAAAATGTTCTCGCTTATAATCCATAGTTGACGAGGAAAGCCCGCGGAATTGAAACAAAAATCAAACGTAATTTTTTTATTTTTAAATATTTGATCAAATGGTTTTCTATGTTCGAATTACAAATAAATTCTCTTTAAAAAAAAGTTCAAGTAGTTGCGTTCTTTTTATAAATTTTGAGTATCTCAAAACTTGCGTAGTGACCTTACGTATAAGCTAAAGCAGTATGGAAACTAGGCCTTTTTGATATTATAATATACGGTTGTATATATAAGGTTGTCCTCTTATTTTTGTAAAATTGAAAAAGTTTTTGTTTAGTTAGCGCTGTATCTCAGCTAGCGCTTTTTTTGAGATGACTAGCAAAGCATTAGGGTTGTCAATTGTCAATATGAATCCAAATTAGCGCTGGTATCATAACTTAAAAGTACAGAATTTCACAATACCAATTCGATCCAATACCGATCGGTTTCAAGAGTAAGGGGGTTAGGGAGCGGCAAGCGGATCGTCCATTCGTTGCGTTCTTTCTATTATTACCTTTGACTAAGACTGCTGAAGTATACAAACTTAATTTTTCTTAATACAAAAACAATTAAGGGCGAGTTCCACCTATGAAACTGAATTACTTTCCCCAAGAAACCTATGTGCAAAAATGACAAAAAAATTTCAACCTCCCATACAAAACTGTCCGATCAGCTGACGTCAAAGTATGGGAGATCAACATTTTTTTGTCATTTTTGCACATAGGTTTCTTAGGGAAAGTTGTTCAGTTTCATGGGTGGAACTCACCCTTAATTGTTTTTGTATTAAGAAAAATTAAGGTTGTATAATTTATCGCGTAACGAACTATGCAATATTCAAATTCGAGAGAATGTTTGTAAACAAATTACTGACATTTCTTTGTGCAAATATTTAGTGTCAATCGGATTTTTACTTTTTCTTGGTAGAGGTTCACGAGAAAACAGTTAACTATGTTGTCTTTCTTTTAAAAAAATAATAAATATCCGAGTGAAACTACATATTTGCACAAAGAAAAGTTTACAGTAATTTGTTAACAAACATTCTTTATCAAATTTTAATGGCCGTAGTATAGACATCCGCTTGCCTCGCCACAAGACACCATGGGTCGTGGCCGGGTCGTACCAATCTGGTCTTTCTTTAATTTAAGAAGTAGGTATCTTAAATTAAAGAAGACCAGATTGGTTTACTAATGTTGTTTGTAACAAATTGATCCTTATGAATGACTCTTTCGGTTGGTATCATAAAATACAGGAAGTTTGTTTTTTCACATGTCACCATGTGATTTTTCAAAAATCTTAAAATGCAGTTTTAATTACTTTTGAAAATAAAAGAATGTTTCCTTTCAGTAAAACTTGCCATCATCAATAATTATGGGTACTTTTCCTTCAACCACGGTCTTTTTTTTCCATATATAAAACAGATTGAATGCTAGCCATCTCACTGAAATAACTATCGGAATAATTGCAACTATAGTCAGACTTTTTGTGATAAAAACTATCTCGAAGCCGATCTCGAAATGCGAATATTGCAAGTTCCTGTCTTTGTAACTTCGAATGTCAAAATAACATTGCTTGCTAGTGAAATTCTTCAAAATGTATGATCAAGTATAACATGATCCTAGCTCAAAAAAGATTCCATGTTTTGTCAAATTATAAATTGTGGAGGAGCTCGATAGCGTAGCGGTTAATGGCCTTCACAGACGGCAGCTATAATGTATATTAATGTACATTTACCTCTCGGGATTTAACTTGTGGTCACCTGACGATTTCTATGGAAAGATGTAGTGAGATGTATCGTGCTATAATATACATCTTTACATTATAGCTGCCGTCTGTGAAGGTCTATAGGCGTTCGATTTGCGATCATCGTTAAGCAACTTTCCCAATGACGACCCGGCACGCCGAGCTAGGGGTAGCGATGCGCGTTTATCTGGCACAGACTATAGTTCGTTAGATTAGTTGTTAAATCTTAACTACAAGTTAGTTAACTGTTTTTTTTTATTAGTATTGACGTCAATAAGTGCCTGTAAAGGTTTACATTGAATAAATAATTTGACTTAAACTTTGACCAGCCCGGCGGAGACTGGAAGGGTGACCAAATTAAAATCATCTCAAGTTCCTCCGTGTTTCAGTAGACACGTAAAGCCGTTCATGTCGGTTGTTTTCGTAAGATGGCAGTTGTTAAAACCCATCAACCCGCATTGGGGTAGCGTGGTGGGTTGTGGCCCGATCTCCCCACGTGCTGTTGTCCATGTGGGAGGCCTGTGCCAAGCCTGTAGATTACAGTAAGGACGTAAGAAGGATTACCTGTAAGGATCTTTTCATTTCAAACAGGTCGGGATAAATCTTGTGTGATAAAAAATTATAAAATTTTTAAAATAAGAAATTTATCACACTGTATACGTAAACGGGTGTTCACGTGGACAAAGTCGCGGACGGATAAAAACCACTAAACGAAGGCAAACGAATGAACGATAGGTATTAAAGGCAATCAAAACTTATTATTAGTAAAAAAAAATTTCAAAAGGCCGTGATAATCTACGACATTACAACTAAGTAGGTACTTGTTATTTATCAATAAAAATATTGTCCCATGAAAATAAATACAAACGCGCTAATGTTTCTGTTCTGCATTTTTATGACGTAATTAGCAATGCTAAAATATACTAGTGGCTACATTATGACGAGATTAAATCATAAACAAACAGTTAGGACGATATGTATCTACCTAATACAAAATAATAAAATTGTTGTCATTAATCCACAATTCGAACTTGATTACACTAATTTTCAAGGTAAATAAATGGATAACAGGTAGAGTGTTTTCTCTGAAGTACTTAGGTGCTCGATTAATAAATACATATTTATTTATTGCATTTGAATAAATCAAGCAATCGAGATCCGATTACCTCTAATAGTCAACTTCGTTATTGTACCATTGAAATTCTTCAAATTACGGTATTTACTATGTAAATATCCTCACTTATATTTCCATAACATGCTATGAAACGGCTTTATTGTTTTCACGTGACGTATAAAACCTAGTGTTAGAACGTCCCAAGATGCAGTTGTGCTTGCGCGACGCTCATCCTAGCTAACAGTCATCTAACCATACTCGAACGGATACGTACATGCGATATCGTGGTAGGTGCAGAATAAATTAACCACCCAGTGATAACCAGTGAAACAAAGAAATGCCTTTATAAGTAGCGCGGTAGTTGCATCACGCCGTAAAAACGTAGTGTGGCGTACCGAGGCATGTGACCGAATGGAGGGTGCAGACCTCGTTTCCTAAAAACCAAGGTCATCGGATCGTTTACACTTTTTGTCGAATGCCCTTTAGTCGGGTTTGTCACGTATACAGAGATTTGAGCTTGCGGAGGCGGGCGGCGGCAGTGTTACGGCGCCGGCGACGCTCGATCGGCGCTCTCATCATTCCCTTATCCCTTATCTGAGCTGGCCACTCCTCGTGACCGACGCACCTGACGAGACGCAGCCGCACTTCGCGATATCCACCGGCGACAGTACGCCGTTAACATTAATAGTGCTACGTCGATCCGATTCTGTGATGTGATTGACGACTCAATACGGTACACTATTGAGGATTCTTTTGGAGACATCATTCGCACTCGTGCTGTTGTTGTGTTGGAATTAGTTTCGCGCACGTCTTTTATTAAAAGGTATGTAGAAATATTTTCAGATGTTACTAAGGAGTTGTTTTGCATATTTAATTATTGTTTTCGAATGCGGTAAGTATGTGCCAGCCAATCAAGATCCGAGCCGCCCGCCAGCGCCGCCGTGAAAAAAGTTTTAAAGAAAATACTACTTACAGATGATTTTGAACTTATAATTAAAACAAAATAATAGTAATACCGATACTTAACAACGTACTAATATTTAACAACTTATATATTATTATCATTCAACTATTTATGTCAGACAATTTAAGTGCCTCATTATCTTCCCAAACTATTTGCTTGTAATTTTTAGTTAGTTTTTTAACTTTTTTAATTTTATAAAGTGTCCATATTCGTGTTTTTTTATAGCAAAAACAATCTTGCATACCATTATTTCTTAGACAGAAGTAAATCACTTTACAAAATCTACGCTACATCGATACAGTTCTGAAACTATTACTCAGTATTATTATTGATGAGCGTTACACAACAATCGCTAATTAATCATTTAAAAAACGACAGGCCACTAGTTATCTTTTTAAATATATGTTATTTACAACCAGTTTTGTAGACAATATTGATAGACTTCCGTCCAATGTTATTAAACCTCTTTCAGTCTTATTGGCCAAATAATAAATCTACTGTTAAGTACTAAACAAATGTTAATTATTGTTTCAAATTAAATAATATGTTGAGAACTAATATACATTGTCACATTCGACACGTAAACAATACACAGTCTTTTCACTTTCGTATTTTGCTTTGTAATGTTCGGAGGACGAGACTCGATGCGGACATTAATATACAGCTGGAAATCTGCATTGCCTCTTCTTCTGCGTAACACACTAAGCTATGTTATTTTTAAGCTGAATTAATTTAAAACAAAATATAGAAATACATCTTATATTGCCACTTAACAAGAATTTACTTCCTACATTTAACTGGATGGCTATAGCATTTACATATAATTTATACAATAAACCACTTTTAGACAAATTTATAACTTCTTAAGTTATAAATTTTATTGTTACTTACGATTACTTCAGCAGGTATTAGATTTATCAAACCAATTATTAAAACCTATAAAGGATTATGATTTAAAATAAATAGCAGTAAAAGTAACGCTATTTATTAGACATATTGGCGATAATCCTTGGATTGAAGATAAGCATAATATACAACTGACACTCAGGAATATTGTGTTATCAAAATCTGTACTTCAAATAAGTACTTGAAGTCACAGTTGTAACACTTCATTCGGTGGAGAGTGTTGGTGAGAGTACTGAGGCATAATTTACTGACAAATGTTAAATTATGCGAAGTTAGAAAAGCCTGCAGCTATATAAGGTACCCCTTTTTCTACTATAATTAAACTAAGCTTATTAAAATGTTTAAAATCTGTAGGACAACCAATCCCTGACAGATAAATACATTCTCAACTTATTTCTTTAACGTCATCACGGGACACGGAGTGTTCACGCGGACGAAGTAGCGGGCAAGCCTTTACGAGAATTTTAAAATTTGTCCCAAATTGCAATTTTCCAACCTTTCTAGCTTTATTGCCTTTATGTAGGTAATAATAAGAATAATAATAAATTTTTCAGACCATTTTGATCCATAGCTATCCAATGTTAGTAACAATTGGGCTTAATCCTATGTTAGTGTTGTTAGCATATTATAATTATATTATGTACTAAATAATAATAATAAAAGTAATATTTATAGTACCATCCGATATGCGATATCTTTGATTTCTTTTGTACTGGCTTTTATAAATATCAACTAAAATACAATATAAGTGAAAACATATGTCGTAAACCTGTTTGGTGCAACTGGTTGCTTGCTTTTCTCAAATATTTTGTAACAATCGCTTAAGTAGCATGTCATGTCAACTTTATTACTCTTCCTATTATCACGATGTTGGATATTATGGTATCGTTTTTGTATAGTATTTATTTAAATATTTTATCACTGTTCCATTCTCTAAAATCTAGTCCTCTAAAACATCTAAAACATCTAAAACGTCCTCTAATATTCGCGACTTGATTTCACGATCCACGCTGGGCGACCTGCCCTTCAACTACTACTTTTTTTCTGAAACAGTACTACAGTGCTCAACGGATTTCGATGCTGACTGTACTTTAACGATCCGATTGTGGGTATAAAAAACTTATTACATGGGTATAAAAAAATATTGAAAACGTAACATATTATCTTAACGCTAACGCAATGCAACGGCGGTCTTATCGCTAAAAACGATGTGATCTCTTTCAAACAACCTTTGGTTTAAGAAGCTATAAGGAGGAGGTCGAGGCAGTGCGCAAATGATAATACATATTATTTAAAATATTGTAGTAATTCCACTCCACTTCCACGGCAACAGATTGACCTTTCGTTCGTTACTTAGAACTGTGACACATGTGATACGAACGAACTGAGTTTTTAAATTGTGTACTATCCAATGTTTACACGGGACATAAGTAGAATATACTCGTAAGTCAACACGAAAGATAAGAATCTTACAATTACCTTTTAGGAAGCGAAAAGTAGAGTTTGATCATTTACTTAAACTAAAGCATTGGAATGTATAGCACGTTTGTCTTTGACTGGTAAAAAGAAATGATAATATTATACTAGCTTGCCATTTTTATTTACTTTTTCAAAACTTTTCCAGTACCTCTTTTTAATCACGTTTAAAACCAAGAGACAAAAGACATCAAATGTTTCACAGCTAAGGAACATTTTGTACTGGAAAAGTAAATTGTCGTTTTTAGTATTTTTCGTTACTTATTATTTATTTTTCTCGCCGTTTAAACCTTCCCTCAGCTTCCACAAATATTTTAAAATCGAAATTTACAAAATCGGTCCAGCCATTCTCGAGTTTTAGCGAAACAAACGAACAGCAATTGATTTTTATACATACCGTTTAGACGGTTTGTAAGAGCATCACACATATTTTTTATTAAGTTTATAAAGTACTTTAACCAATTCAATTGCGTACTAAGCAAAGCATAGGTGTATTGCTTACCTTGATTACTTTAAGTTATTTACTAAAAACGAACTTTATAATTCTAAAAATGAAAATAAATAAAAAAAATAAGTTCTTAATATTGCACCTCTATATATACACTGGTCGGTGTTTAACATATAATTTCAGAATATTCATAGGCAATAGTCATACGTTAACCTTTATTCACAGTGAAAACCAAAATAGGGAGGACAAATCATTTTCGCAACTTCAAATATCTTAAAAACTTATAACGGTCGGTACATATTATAGATAGACTCGTATAATAAAAAAATATTAGGAGATGGCTACTTTGAAGGAAAATCCAAATCTTTATCGAGTATGAATAAATGTTTATGGTTGAAAAATGTACAAGTTGGTACCTTTACATTTTGAGAAAATGTTTAGTCAACTGAATTCGTCATATCACGTGGGGAGATTGGGCCATTACCCACCACGCTGGCCCAACGCTGGTAGGTTGGTGTCAAATTTAATAGTTTTTGTTAAATATAATAATGTAGAAAAAATAAAAATAAATGTTTTTACTAACATACGTGAAAAACAATATAGTTCAGCCCTTAGTAATTAATAATAATCCCCAGAAAAGTGATTAAATGAAAAAGTTTTGAATTGGTCGACGTATGTAGCAACTTTACCACTTACATTATTAAATCTGGTGCGAATCATAACATATCGTGTCGCGACGTTTTCGATAATAAATAGATCTTCTAATATGAGGAGATAATAGATGTTAATATAATTTCTCAATATTGTCACCTTGAGATAGGCGACGAGACTGAAGCCGTAACGGAATAAATAATGAACCAAACGAGATGGGAATATTAAATAGGAATGGAGGAAAAAATGTGCCAGCCGTGACCACGCCAGTTGATAGAATTTCTGGACGAGTAGTCTTCGCGTTGAAAGTTTTATTTAAACTTGGTACTTTGATTCGGAGTTGTATAAAGTTGGATTTTGGTGAATAAAAACTAATTAGAAAAAGTTTTAATTTTGTTATGATTAAATTTTAGAATAATTTATATTTTTTTTATTTATTGTTAATCTTTTACGATTATAATCTTTATTTTAATGTTGCTTTAATAAAAAGTTATTAAAAAATAATATTATTAACAGTCATCCTAAATTACATAATTATCACGACCTCCACACATCAATTGTCTCGTGAGAATACGAACTCGAAAACGTGCTAAAACATAATCTTCAACGACCTTAGCAAAATCTTCACCCTTTGATTATACTCGTATTCATAATCAAAGACTTCGTTAGTTCGAGTATCAATTCTCCTCCAATTGTCAGGGATACCTCGAGCAAGGCGACATGGCGACAAATTGATGCACAATGAAGTTAGGCATCATTATCATGTAACTCGCCGCTCGGGACGTAGCGTGTCCACACTTTGACACTTATTCTCTCCGACGAGTGTGGATAAAAAAACCAAAAGCATCGCACCACAACAAAATGGTCAGTCACTTTCTCATTATAAATATTCATCGTTCAATAGTACTTGTATATACTAATACACATTTAATTGAAACTACATGTTTAGAACAATTAATCTGTAGCATATTAATTTGTCAGCGTTGATCGTCCGTGTGATATTTTCTTCAAACGTTTAGTGCTTTTCATTTGTTTATTGTGCGACTTTATCTTTTTTTTTCATTTCTACTAACTTCAGTTTAAACCTGATTAATACTTCTTCTATAATACAAAAAGCACGTTACGTTTTGTTACGCAATATATTTGTTTTTGAGAGAAGAGAATGAGACCCATAATTATTGTAACATTTTATTTATATTTGAAACGTTTATACAACTGTGTATATAGTATTAAACTTTGTAGTAAAAACCTACTTCATATCTTACGACTGAATGCCGTTTTAATTAAAACCACAGTGCTAAGGCACTCTTCTAATAAGTGTAGTTGACTTACTCCTGGAGGGCCATTAAATTAACCAATTAATTAATTATGTTTCTCCACACAATAGGACTACTACAAACAAATATGTTATTGTTTTGTTTTTGGCAGTAAACTTTAACATACAAATTTTGTTTAAAAAACAAATGAAAAGATTTGGAGTAGAAAGGTAGACTCCTCATGGAGTTGCGAAAACGTTTATATGTAATAGTTCGAATTAGTTATTGTTATTGCTTAGCCTGGCGTACCTTTAGCATCGTGTAATTAAATTAAACATAAGTTTCAAAGTATGCACAAGGTTCTCATAAGTCGGTTGTACAACCTTGCATTTCCGCTTTACGTCTTCACATTAACTTCGAGTATGATAAAAACCTAATGCAAATTTGAATAGAGGCTAAGTCTTCGTCTATGTATTATACTTTTATTTATGTATAAACATTTAATTAAATGGTGTTGATTGTGAAACAAAGATATAAAAATCTCTACGATTTAGCTTTGTGAACCGTAAAGTATCTTAGATCCCATCGCCTAGCCCTTTAACATGGCCAAATAGAGTCAAGATTCTTGAGAGAAGCACCTTCGGGTTTTTAACTCAATCACCGCGGTCACTTCCGGTCACCACCTCCCGGAACCTTGAATCGTCAAAGAATCTAATAAGGATCATATCTTACATACAGAGACACTTTACCGCAGCAGTTATAATGAGCGACCCTAGAAAACCTATGGGTTGTTTGTCTATTTTAGTATTTGTTGTCTTTTCGCCATAGAGTAACGAAATTCGGTAACGTAAGGTCAAGGTTTTTTGCGGCAAAGATCTCTAAACAAAAGAAACCTTGAGTCACACTCCTGGCTACCCACTAAAACAAAGGATTATCTATAAAACTTTGGAGTCAAGATACCCATCATTTAATCTGGTGCAGTGAATATGAGATGTTTTATACTTATTTAAAAAAAAACATAAATAAGTTCGTTACGATGGATAATATCAAATAAAATATGTAATTAATATTTTATCGAATGTATCATACTGTAGATGACACAAAAACTAAGTTACACACACTGGAATTGATTGCTAAAGTCAATTTAATTTATGGAAAAGACATACAAACATTACCAGTGTTATCAGCCGGTGCAGTATGATCATTTCTTTATTTCGGAATAAAAACTTGTAGTCGTCAAACGGTTTTTAGTCTGAAAGGAAAATTAATTCTCGAGATTAAACATAATGTAATTATGCTTATTTAAATGACCTGGTACTCCTCGATGGTTGAGGATTCCGGGTGAAGCGCGCTTCTAACTTCGGCTTTATATCACTTACCATCAGGTAAGACGAAAGCCAAGTGCCTACCCATAGTTGATATAAAAAAATAAACCCTGGACTCTATTTTGACTACTGATAAACATATTTGTAATCGTAGCCCGTTCAGTAGCAGAACCAGTAAAATTCTGGAGCACACTTCCTATACACGAAGTGCTTTTATGAAGTATGACAAAATATTGCCCTTCTTTAATTACCTATTTGATTTACAAATAATTGATAAAATATGAAATTAATTCCTTAAAATGTTCACTAAGTAACATCTTTCTGGTGATCTACATACTCTATGGCGTCAAATTATTTTATTCGTTTAACACACTGTAAGATATTTACGTAAATGTAGTGTAAATAGATTGATTAGAACGGTTAGGCGGTCATAAAAGCGTCACGAAAACCGTGATAGCGATGTTAGATATCTGATGTCAACAGGACTTGGTTTCTAAAGATGCTAAGTACATAACCCAAAGCTATCCGAAAATTTCAAATGTTTGCAATAAAGCCGCCGACTGTTGGTGTTCTCTATCGTTGTTTTAGGTAGGTTATACTCGACAAAGAATATTCTTTTTTATATTATAGTTTTGATACAGAAAATTCTATTTATAATTATAATTTTATAGTGTTTAGGCTAGGATCAGCTAGGAATTCGTAAATCTATTACCGATCTAAAAATAGATAGTATAGTAGTAGACCTACTGCTTGTTTTTATTTAACATTTGCTTCGTCACACTTAGCGAAACAAAACATGTTCTTATTATCTGTCGAAATGTTCATGGAACTTTATGTTTGAGATCCCATTCTCCGATTAACCTCTCATCTGTAGAAAACCTACTAACAATAATGAAGTACTATTTTGTCTGGCTTTACGGCAGACAGCTAAACGGTTAAATAAACTCAACTGTAATAACAAACATGTGATCGAGCGTTCGTCATTGGTTTTATACTGACTGTAGACAGTCACCTTTCCAATGTGGAAAATATCACTAACTTCTTAATGACAATGACGCATTTTTAATCCATAATAATATCGATTTTGACGTCTTTAACATGCTTGTATAGTAATTTTACTATAGAATAACCATTTAACTATCATGGCTTGGTTTCTTTTTCTTTGCACTCAGTATCGAGTAAAATGGCTGTGACAGAAAGACACTACAGAACTTTTAGGAAATAAACGGGATTTTTACCATGTTTTTGCTATTAGATTGAGTCCCCGATATTTTTTTCCTAAAGGTTATTGTAGTGACCATGAAAGTTTAAAGTAAGACACAACAGAACCCTTAACATAATACCTGACTCGTTACAGGGCAACACATATTAGGATTTAATTAAAATGCACTGATCTTAGTAAGTTCGGAACATGACCTACTTCATCTGTGCTATCCCAATTTTTATGGATGTAATGGATAAATTTCTAGGACATTGACGGCCTATAATAGCCTATTGATTTTATGACCGATGCGACCGTCAAGGCCACGAGATTCTTTAGGATACTAACTAACTTACACTCGTACATGTAAGCCTAATAAGGCTTACACGTACGAGTTTATACTATTAAGCATGAACTCGAATCACGTGTTCCTTAACAGTTGTCAAAGTCTAAACAAGTAAATATTTTAAAAATAGTTTTATCTAAATGTTGGATCATCATCTTAATACTGCATTGTGTACGTTCGTGTTGCGTTTTTGCGTCAAGCGAATATCGCCGAAAAGTGGTCGATCGGGAACTTCCTCAACTGTACGTTCGTGTTACGTTCTGCGTTCCATTCCGACAGCGCGTACACGCACAGCAGCGTGCGTGTAGATAGTATGCAAGCGAATATCGCCGAAATATGGTCGACCGGTAACGTCTTCGACTGTACGTTCGTGTGGTTCGGTTGTCCCTATCTACCGAACTCAATAGATAGGGTATCGCAACTGGAACTACGGGTCCGGTTGTGTTTTCAGAGGTACTACGGGGTTCCGGTTCAAGCCCCCCGCTGGTCGTGCCTTTAATTAGGTGCCTCCGGCGGGATCCGGACATGGGTTAGACTCGTAGTGGCGTGTGGTTAGCTGTAGAGCTTGGGAATGTTCGTCTGTCCTGGTATTGTGTGCCAGGACTTCCAAACTCGTGCACAGCGAGCGAGGCCTAGTAGCGGTCTCTGAGGGGCCAGAAGCGAAAAGTCCTGCGGGGAACGTGAGTTTCCCTTATAGTTGGCAGCTATGTCCGGTGGTTTTCATTGGACATTGGTGTTGACATCTCCGGTACTAGTCTGGAGAACTAGTAGAGGCGGCCTCCTAGATGCCGTAGCCTCCGGTCCAGCCAGCCGCGTAGGACGTGGGAACTGGCTAGGCGCCCGGATGGGTTCCGAGAAGTGAGTATGCTTACTACTCCGCTACCAAGGTGGACACTTGGGAGTCGACTTTAGAGTCGACGACCCTAGCAGTGGCAACTGCGAGTTGTGCCCTTCGTGCAACGAGAAGTGAACGAGCTCGACAGCTCCGGTTACCTATCTGGACAATAGGCAGCGAACTACACGTGTTCACGGGGATACTCTCCTGAGACACTAGTCTTATGAGAATCGAATGAAGAGCGCGCTGCGGCGGGCACTAATTTGGCGTCAAGATCTAACGTTGGTGGTCTCTTGCGCGAGTGTTCTACTGGCGCAGGGACGTCTGGCACTTCTTGCATAACCTAACGGTTGGTCTCGAGGTGCCAGTACAAATATAAACTTAGTGAAGTAAGGAGAGGGGATGTACGTTCGTGTGGTTCTCGCAGTGGCAACTGCGAGTTGTGCCCTTCGTGCAACGAGAAGTGAGCGAGCTCGACAGCTCCGGTTACCTATCTGGACAATAGGCAGTGAACTACACGTGTTCACGGGGAGACTCTCCCGAGACACTAGTCTTATGAGTGCCGAACGAAGAGCGCGCTGCGGCGGGCACTGATTTGGCGTCAAGACCTAACGCAGATGGTCTCCTGCGCGAGTGTTCTACTGGCGCAGGGACGTCTGGCACTTCTTGCATAACCTAACGGTTGGTCTCGAGGTGCCAGTACAAATAAAACTTAGTGAAGTAAGGAGAGGGGTTGTACGTTCGGTGGCATTCTGCGTTCCATTCCGACAGCGCGTACACGCACAGCAGCGTGCGCGTAGATAGTGCGTCGAAATGCGGTCGACCGGGAACTTCCCCGACTGTACATGGCATGGAAACATAACTTCAGGATCGGGCGCGCTTCATTAGGTGGAACTCGGTGCTTGCCGTCCGTAGTCCAGAGCCATAGCCGTGGCATAAAAGGGATGGTACTAGATTTTTAGTGGGTAGGCCTCCCCTTTTGCCGTCGAACATTTCTAACTGGGCGGGAAAGGGGGGATAGTCCCACACAACCAAAGGTCGCCCTTGGTATGCGTAAGCCAGTATTTTACATAGTAAAAATAGTGATAAAAATAGTAAAAAAATAGATTTGCGTACTTCATATCCTTGGTATAGCAAGCGTCTATGGTCTGCAGTGACCGCTTTAAATCAATCTGCCGGTATTCTAGATTGTCGTCTCAGTGATATAAAAAATAATTTTACTGTTAAAAGCACATAACAATAACTGCATGATTAAAAATATATAACACAACACTGAAGCTTAACAAGTGGTGATTGATTATAATAGCTTTTCATACAAATCGATAATTACTGTGGAATTTCCACAGCACACTTCTCATTACCTACTTGTAAATTAGTTGCTAAATGCCATCAAACAGCAATGTGTACCATTCACATTCACAATAATTAGAAACAATGATTGACTGTGCAGTGTGCACATGTGAATACGCCATTTACCGCCTTATGACAATAACTTTAATTATATGTGTCAATTAGTTTAAATTGCAAGAACAAATGTATTGTTTGCGAAACAATTATTATATAATTTGTGTTCAGGAATGTGGTAGCTGTCTTGTTTCTACGTCATGTGCTATTCAAGTAACACGTGTTTTCCCAAACAGGGGTTTTTTTTAATATGATAATATATTGTTTTTAACATTTTTTTACTAATATATAGACGTAACTTTCACTTTTGTAGTGTTTAATATCCATTCCAAAAGGCTGTACTTGTTTAGAGTACGTAACATTCACGATCTGCTACAACATACCAATGTAACGTACGTACCGTAACCTACGACTAAAGACCGCCAGCGACTTTGTGTTTTAAAAAAAAATATCATAGTTCCTCTCTGCGCCCTTTGTCAAATCTATACGGCTTTAAATAAGTAAGAAAGTGGTATTTTAATGTTATATTATTATAGAGATTTCGCCCATAAATCGTATGTGACGACTAATTAAAGAAGCTCTTCATTGTATATAAAAACAATTACATTCAGCAAGATCGAAGCATTCATTGAAGAACGACTTCATTGAAAGTCTAACAAAATGTCATTGTCCTTTGAATTTAATTAGGAAACTTTACAACAAGTTACACATACAACGGATGACTAATATTGTTAATCGCAGCGCGGCGCGTGGCGGGCGGCACACTCACTCTAATGATTGGTAACTCGTGGCCGCATCCTCGTGAGTGATCATGTGATTGTGATGAGTCCACTTAAGCAAATAAATAGTCTGCTTGTGACCACAGCCGCTGTTGTCAACATTCGGACGCATTTGCCCACACAATTAATGGATGCAAGCGATAAAAATTGAGACCCAGTAATTGAGTGTTAATATGTTAGGGATTTGTGAACGCTTAGTCAATATGTTGACCACGCTAAACGTAAGAATTTTTTTCTTCTTGCATTGGATCTTTATACGTTGTAACGTTTCAAAGTCAAAGTCAAAGTCAAATGCTTTATTCAATATAAACCTTTACAGGTACTTATTAACGTCAAAAAACATGAATATAAAAAAAGCTAACTAACAGTAGTTAAATCTAATTAACTGGACTTAACTGCCTACCTACCCAATCTACCACCAGTTTGGATTTTGGGAAAGCCTACGACTGAGAAGAAGCTGGCAAGACTCAGGAGGCCTTACTTTTTCCTCCCTCTAAGTAACAAAATACATTAAAAAGAAATATATTAATACAATTACTAATAAATTATGCTCGTACATGCTTTATGTCCATAAATATTTGTCATTTACGTAAGTAGGATAAAGTCAAATGATGTGTGAGATATAGTAGGTCTGCCAGATGTTTGAAGTTACTCCTATTAAAAACAGAATGTTGTATTTAGCAAAAAAAATATAAATCTAGGTTTGAGACTCTGGAGCTAGCTAGTGTAGTGTAAAGTGTTTGTAGAAAATGTTCTTGTTTTATAATGTGAGTCTCTGTAATATGAATTAATAAGTGACTCACAGTATAAATACAGAAAAATATATTTTTAGTATAATTAATGAGTCATGTTTTTTTTTCATTTAGGATTTAACAAGTGTTCATAATCTATATTTTTTCTTAGTTCTATAGATTCTAGATTATCATTCCATATTTTTATAAAATATTAATTAATGAGTTCAGTATCCCATAGCATCAAAATATTTAATGATTTAAATAAGAAATACGGAAACTAACGTCACGGCCACAAACAATTATTACATGCAGACTGAACTGTTTCTATAATATCATTTAATGCGGATAGAATTAATTAATTTTGTTGGGAACTAGTAAATACCGGCTAAAAATATAAGAAATAAAAGAGCCAAGGTTTGCTAGTTATTGTTACGGAATACGTCTTATAAGAGAGTGTTTCAAGTTAATACCAACTGAGCTTTACCACATCAACAAACGTATATAATTAGGTACATAACGGAGATGGGATGGAGATTTTAATTTGATCAAGCAGCGTAACTTATTATTTTGTGATTTTGAGGAAATGTAAATGGTTTTCAGAAAATGATATAATAATCATAGCTAGCAAGACAGGCCACACTCCGATTTTCAAGATACTTAATAGTACAAAAATAATACAGAGATTAAATAAACCATAAAAAATAATTTAATAGGAAGACGCTTAGGTGTCCATCTCACCGGTTAGGCCTGTAACGCTTAGGCCGATGCTAGAAGTCTTAGCCCTAACTACTGAGAAACCTTTTATTTCACTTCGAGCCTCTTTTGAAACACAAACATGCTGTTAATATGTTACTAGTTGTAGTAACAGATTTAGAATAAAGAAGGTAGCTAGCCAGGAGGATATAGAATAAGAATTGTGATTCCACGTTTTACATTCAGATCGTTCAGAACCTACCTTTGGATCAAATTGATCCTCTCTTACTACGTTATTTTTCTATTACCTAGAAACAGATTACCATTTAAATTGTTTACTTCCTCTAATGAATATACCTTGTGTCCCCCGCGCAGCTCTTCGTGGCATTGATCGAATTCCGAATTAAGAAGTAACCTTTTTACCAATTATCTGGCCCAAAATAAGTTTCTTTTGAAACTTGTTTTTATTGGTTAGATAACGTATATTATAACATACTTATTAGACATAAAAACACCTAGACCCGAAATCAAATTATAAAAACAGTTATTTCTAAAAAGAAGTAATTTTATTTTAAAATCGTATCCTTATTCATGTGTTGTTAACTGACCAAAGTGCACTAACTCAAGCTTACATGTGCCATCAGCCGGACTGTACGCTTGTTTACTAACGCAATTCAAAATACCGTACAAAAGTTCACTCTTTTACGCAATCTTATCTCTGCCAAAAATTGTGTTAATCAAAACAACATATTTTAGTTTATATTGGCAATTTAACTTTGGTAACATGCTAGCCTAAAGCCCGCGATCTGACTATTAGTTAGCGTTTAAGAGCAAATTGGGTTTACCCAATCCATATAAAAAGTAACTAATAAATAAAGCAAGTAATGAAACAATAAACGACGTCATCACCCTAAAAAATCAACATAACATAAACTACAATTTGATCTTCATTTCATCATTTTGTTAGTGTATAGTTCAATATGATGTAAGCTGTGTACAGTTAAACTGCAAATTAAGTCATTACTTAGTTAGAATATGCCCGTTAAATAAGTACCGAAGGCTTCGACGCTGAAATTCTGTAATATTCCGCAATGTTCAGTCGCCACCGGGTTGTCGGTAGAGTCGCGCGCGCAGCTTTGACAGAGTAGCTACTCTGAAGTACACGTGCTTCTATTGTTTCGAAAACCGGAACCGTAATCAGTTATTCACAAAAATGACCAGTACGAAGCTACATAGTAAAATGTGTGTACAATTTTACACTAGTTTTTAACTTCTATTAAACCTTACATATCAGTGGTAAAAAGGATCAATTTAACAATTTTCAAAAAAAGTACTCTTTTATTCCTGTAAGATGTATTGTTCCACCCAAATACTAGCAGAGATGATCATTTCTACGTAATATGCAAAATTTATATCTCGAAGCAATAAAGTTTTTAATCGAAGTAAATCTAGTCCAGGAAAATATTTATAATAATGTATTTTGAATAATTACTTATTTATTTTAAGAAATTAGTTATTACTTTACAACCTTTACCACCGCTATAATTATAGGGTTTGTAACTAAAAATAAAAAATATTTTTATTTATGTTTATTAGATGTGATAGTTGTGTTAATGAGAAACAAAGTACTTTAAGCTGACTTTCAAATTAACTGTTCCAGGTACGCAAAACGAGTGTCCGAATGACTGCGATAAAGGAGTATCCTTTCGACTTGAGCGATCTCCAGAACCAGAACAAGGAAGAGGAGAAACGGAAAACGTCGGGTCTCACGCCTGCGCCCGACCCAGTGTTTGCTGCCACCGTCCGCGCCCCCACCCCCGACGGCAAGAGGAAAGTCTCCATCATGGCCGACGAGTCCAGCAAGGATCGAGAGAACTTGCCGTCTGAGAAGTAAGTGGCATTTGTTCTTCTATTTACTTATGAAATAACTACTACAATTGGAAGATGACGCTTAGCACGCCCGCGTCGAACACATTGTTCGCCGCCGCCGTACTCGCTTCCACCCCTGACGGCAAGAGAAAGTCTCCATAATAACCGACGAGTCCAACAAGGACCGAGAGAACTTGTCGTCTGAGAAGTAAGTGGCATTTGTTCTTCTATATACTTATAAAATAACTACTACCATTGGAAGATGACACTTAGCACGCCCGCGTCAACTCTATTGTTTGCCGCTACCGTCCTCGCTCCCACCCCCGACGGCAAGAGGAAAATCTCCATCATGGCCGACGAGTCCAGTAATGACCGAGAGAACTTGCCGGCTGAGAAGTAAGTGGCATTTGTTTTTCTATTTACTTCTAAGACAACTAGACTACCTACTAGAAGTAGAAGGTGACGGGTATCACGCGCGCGTTAAACCCAGTGTTCGCAGCAACCATCCGCGCTCCCACTTCTGACGGCAAGACAGCAAGGACTGAGAGAACTTGCCGTCTGAGAAGTAAGTTAACTACTATGAGCGAAAGATGTCGGGTATCACGCCTGCGCCAAACCAATTGCTCGCTGCCACCGTCCATGCGCTCACCTCCTACGAAAATAAGAAAGTCTGGAGACCTTGACTGGAAACTTGATGATGATGGATCATGGCTGATGAGTCAGCAAAGACAAAGAACTCTCCGTCGGAGAAGAATAAGTGGTACTTATTTTATATTTACTTGTTTGTGAGGCTAGTCTTAAGATTAGCCTCACAAACAAGAAGATGGCGGGATCGAGTCCGCACCATGCTCAGAGTTCGCCACCAATATCCGTGCACTTACCCTTGACAGCAACAGGGAGGTCTCCATCATGACCGACGAGCCCAGTAAGGAGCGAGAGAACTTGCCATCTGTGAAGTAAGTGGCATTTGTTTATCTATTTACTTACATAAGTGGAAGATGTCGGGTATCACGCCTGCGCTACACGCACAGTCTGCGCCCCCACCCTTGACGGCAAGAGGAAATTATCCATCATGGTCGACGTATCCAATAAAGACCGAGAGAACTTGTCGACTGAATAGTAAGTGGCATTTACTTGTGGGACAGTTTGAGTGGATCTTGGCCTGTGACATATATCATATACAGGTTGACGACTGATGAAAATAGCAAAGACCAGAAAAAAATAACTTGTGATGTAGTCGTTTTTTTTATTTATCTATGACGACCTACACCTCACTGCCACCCTCATCCACGTTGAAACCCCTTGCTTAAGTAGTTTTAAAACATGTACCGACAGTGGATACTTGACGGTTTAGTGTTACGTACTACTCTTCACAGCCGATAGTAGAGATCTGTTTTTATTTTAATTAAAGGGTAAGAGATAACAGAGGAATTTTAAACAAGGACCCCAAAACCAGCAAGTTATACACAAGGCCGAGTTTCTCTCGTGTTCTTTTAACATCGTTGTGAGACTCCATTTGAATTCAATCTACCGTACAATACTTCTAGCTTAATAGGTACCGGTAATCACTTATCATTATACGCACCGTATACGTGTTAGCCGGCTCAGTCAAATAACGTACAAACTTCTAACTCAATCATTGAGTTTCGAATGAGTACCTACTACCTACCGGTTTTATTGCATACATTCGCAAGTTTCGGGTGTAATAAATATCGTACTATTTATTAATTTAGAGAAATATAATTAAAATCCTAAACTGCATACAAACTTTAAAAAACCGAAAAATATATTTTAGGAGTTTATACTTAATAACCGTGTTGCGTAGCGGTGAAAGAATACTACCACCCCCTCTCCTCCCTTGGGTGTCGTAAAAGGCGACTAACGGACTAAAGACTGCACATACATCCAACAGCATAGAGCGGCGATGGGCTCACGAGCTGTCACGCTGTGCACATGTGCAGTCGCTATTTTGTGACAAGTGGAACTATAGTAGAGGACTGCTTTGCTGTTCTTATTGCCTAGTCTCTGACTAACCCTTCGGTTAAAGTGGACTATGGTCCACTTTTCACCAAATAGCGACTGCACATGTGTTCAGCGTGAAAGGTGGTGAGCCCATCGACGCTCTATATTATACGTATGTATGTATTTATACTTAATATGTTTTTGTTTAACTTCATAATGACGCCAAATACCAATCAATTGTACCGATGACTTCATTTCAACGATGGATACCGTTGCCCAGCTGTGGATCATCAGTATACATATAAGCTAATCACTTTATGAAGAAAGTCAGTTGTTATATTTAATAAAACTATTTTGCCCAAGAAGCACGTGATTTTGCCTATCAAACTACGAAGTTATTGTTGGTACAAACAGACATTGCTCAAATTAATCCCCTAGGCGTCAACGCTGCGTTGAAATCTTTTACAGGTAGCAAAAGGATTATACTCCAAATTTTTAAAATTGAATTATGCCTAATATCTTTCTTTAAATGAAATACAAGGAACAATTTTTAATTTCTAAGGTAGTTTAGAATATCGACTTAGGTGATTAATCTCGTAAATCATATCCTCATACAGCAATATTATAATTATTGGATAAAGATGTAGCTTACCTTAAATACTTCAAAATTCGAATACTTACCAGCCGATTTTCAAAATTCAGACGCTCACACGTGTCTCGATAAATTCCTCAACTCATGGTTTTATTCCTATCTCGATCCTCTCAAAATCTTCAGAGCTATGGCCAAAAGTACGTCTCAGGATATTTGTATTTGATAATATGTTCAATGTAAAAAGTGTTTTAAAAGTATTAGGTATACTTAAACCTCGTTAAAGGCCTCCGCCATTGAAATCAATGCTTCGCTATCATAGATAGGTATTGGCGTAATCACCACGTTCGCCAAGTGTGGGTTGGTGATCAATTGATCATAATCCCTGGCTATGCATCGAAAAGTCTGAAACACACTTTGCCCGACCCGTGAAATTAACCTCTAGTTATCGGGCCAATATTGTTTTATTTAAAGTTTTATTATTGTACTAGCGGCCGTACAATAATAAAACTTTAAATATACTGTGGTAATTTCATCCAAATCTATTCAGTAGTTTTTATGCATATTACGTGAAAGAGTAACAAACATCCATCCATACTTACAAACTTTCGCGTTTATAATATTAGTAGGATAGGATAGTAGGATCTTATCTTAGTAGGGCCTGCAGTGGTCTCCCTCTCGCAGCAAAACGTCGACCCATTGGGATCTTTTGAGCAATTATTGTATCCGTAATACGGATACAATAATTGAACATGGTAGAAGGTACATAGGGTACTGTCACCATTATTAAGATGTGACTATCAACGGCTTGCAAAAATATGTGATCATTGGTGACAGGCATATATATGCCTACATATTATAAATATATATAGGCAAATATATATATATATTTTTGCCTAATCCACCAATGATCAGATATTTTTGCACATCACATCTTAATGCTGGTGACTGTACCTTTTTTGAGACTATGTAACATTTTGAGATTATGTATTTTTTAAATTATGCATTGTGGTCGTCATGAAGGCAACTGTCCACAAAGGTAACCTAATGTTGTAGGTACAATTTATTCGGAATGTTAATCTTGATCACAATTTCATGTTCATTCTGTCATCTACTCGATAAATATGTCTCAACCATTATCTGTTACAGCGTTTCACGAGATATTTTGAAATGTGAAGTACGTAGATTTAAGATACTCGTAATCATCATTGGAAACATTTATCTTTGATTTTGATGTA
Organism: Scoparia ambigualis; assembly: GCA_963921215.1. Classification (NCBI taxonomy): domain Eukaryota; kingdom Metazoa; phylum Arthropoda; class Insecta; order Lepidoptera; family Crambidae; genus Scoparia; species Scoparia ambigualis. The sequence continues at coordinate 23,297,021 of OY992505.1, read as the reverse complement.
ATAAACATAAAAATTCAATATCTCATTATGGCGCTCATTGTGACATAAGAGATTGGATTGGAATGCATATTAATTTACCTAAAGTTAATATGTCAGCTATTAGAGCCACCGCACACATGCTACTTTTAGCATCGGCGATCGGCGATTTTGCGACTGTATCGATGTAGCATCGCGTTTTGGCGACTCTCTGCGTTCGGACTTCAGACGCGGTATCGGAATCGCGCGTTTTAGCGACTGCTTCGATGCTGTATCGGCAACTCGATGGGGCCTATGTATAAGGGCCAAACTGCAAAGGCTTACAAAGTTAAAATGGTATAATTTTGAGTTTGTTTAACTAAAGTTACGAAACTCTGCATTCTTACTATGATAACTATACCTTCTTATTTAGTGTTTATTAGTGTTTATTGTAATATATTTTAGTTTTTTATAAATTGCACATTGGCCCTTAAACGTTCGTTTTTTCTATTTTTGTTTTACTCTAAAAACACTCTAAAAGGGCCCATGTGTCAATTGGCCGCTATATACAGGGCGTCCCACGGATATGCCACATGGAGGGAAAGTACCTTGAATAATGTAGATGGAACATTTTACTGAAAGAAGACATTATTTCAATTTAAACAATTTAAACTGCATTCATAGATTTCTAAATAATGACATGGTTGAACCGGGAATCGAACCTGTTACATGAGAAAAATTATCATCCTGTAGCTTTATCATACCGATTGAAAGGCTTCATCATTAGGATTATTTTTTGCTAATTAACTTAGTGTCACAAATAAAAGAAAGACCATGAATTTTAACATTTACGGAAAGAAAAACACTAATTGTCTTCGTTATCACTGTCATTCATGGAGATGATATCATCAGATGTCACTAAGCTTTCATAATAACCATGTTACATTGGTAGAATAATATTTTTCCGGCATAAATCAAGAAAATCTCAACCTGTACTCTGACAAGGTTCACCTATAATTTTTTCATCTCTTATTTTACGTAACCGTGCCGCGTGTCGTAAAAGGCGACTAATGGACTAAAGACTGCACATACATACAACGTGGAGCGGCGATGGGCTCACCACCTATCATACTGAGCACATGTGCAGTCGCTATTTGGTGAAAAGTAGACTATGTCAGAGGACTGCTTTTGCGGTCTTCATTGCCTATAGTCTCTGACTAATCCTTCGGGGACAATAGTCGTGAATGTTATCTTACCATTTCTACTATTTTAAGCTTTTTCTATATTTTTCTTATCGAATCTATCCATTCATGACAAATATTTAAAATCCAGCGCAGCACTGACTGCCAAATCGATGCGACCGGGCATCCGAATGTGTGCGGAGTGCAGCGTTCAGACACTGCGTCGAGCTTCCGAAAAGCGACTCAATCGCCGCGTTTGGCGTTTTTAATTTTAAGTGTGCGGCGTGGAATGTGTGGTCGCTGCATTCAGCTTCTAAAAAGCAGCTTAATCGCCGATCGCCGATGCTAAATGTAGCATGTCTGCTCTGGCCCTTATGGAAAGCACTTTTTTGAAATTAAAAGACTCGCTATTCCGGGAATAACAATTCTGTGATTTGCAATAAACCAGATTGACACAAATTTTTGATGCCTTGTTACAACGTAATAGTAGTTGCTTTTTTCTACCTTAATTGTTGATGATTTGATTGTTTATGACGCAAAAACAACCTTTTTACGTTTAACAACAGGTATATAATGCATTTTGTAAAAATATGGTATATAAAAAACTTCAAATTTACTTTAGGTAAATATGCATCCGATTATCCGATCTCAACTTACCGTATTGGGAGTTTTACATACAAATATTATGTCATAGGAACTTATCTAAGTATTTTTTCTCGACCTCCGTGGACGAGTAGTTAGCACGCCGTTTTTGGCGTCGCTATCTCTTCGATTCCCGGTCGGGTAATTTTGGAAAAACTGTTCATCTGAATTAATTTTAAGTGTGATTGTTTTCTTTGCATAATAAGTAAGTTTATTCTTTATCTGGTTAGAAAACGGATAAACATACTTATAAAAACAAGTTACCAGAGAAGCTTAACCTGGGCTAGACAATTGGTGTAAGTAGAATAGTTATATGCTTAATGGTATGTAGGTATGTTTTACAATGAACAAATGAGTATCGTTGTAGCCATTTTAGATCTCCATGGCTAATAAGTTGACTTTTAAACTGTACACAGAATGCTAAGTGCGTTTGATTTTCACTACATATACAATCTGTCCGGGAAAGTAGTAATCAAACTTTAAGAGATATGGTTAATTTTATCGATAAAAATACTTTGATGACCTTGTTTTTATGATTAAAAAATAATTGAAAAAACGTGAAAACATACATGTTGTTTTACATAAATCAATCATTACTCTCTCAATATGTATACTGCTACTTCTACTAATAGGTAATCTTGTTAGCTATCTAATGATACCAAATATTTGCTTGTTAGTGTCAATGCTATCGCTTTTTTTAAGGAAAAGGTCAATATTAAAAAAACCGCTGGACAGACTTGAGTTATGTATAAAATTATAGAATTATATTATATAAATATAATAAATATAAAATTATATAATTATAGATAAAATTGTTCATAGATCACGCTCTTAAAGTTTGATTAGGTACTAGATATTTCTCCGGACAGATTGTATAATTATGATCAATTAACATTTTAGGGACACTAATTATGTACATACATTTCATTCTACAGAATTAGGAAGGAATTTGTTAACTTTGACTTTGATCCAAAGCAACGCAACGCCACCTAGGGGCAAATCAGTTTCACAAGACGGCGATGCTTGGATCCCTGATAATTAATAATAGTTAAGAGGCATAGATGAATGATTGGTCTCGCTGCGCTCGACTAGATACCTCCGTCGTACTTGTAAAATGCGGCAACAAATACTACGCCGAAATCGGCGTACCCGAGAGCCAGTCACACTGATAGCTGTGTGTAAGTGTGCGTACTGACTTTTTTATTAAATTTTGGGCATAATTCAAAGCAAAATGCCAGTTTGCGTAATAAAACTGTGTAAAAATAATGCTACAAAAAAATAAGAAGGACAGCATTCTTGCAAATTGTCATAGATGAGTTGCCGCGTTTATGGAGCTGTGGTTTATAGATTGGGCGGTATCTAGTCGAGCGCAGCGAGACCAATCATTCATCTAAGTTAAGAGGCCTATTACATCTCGACTGTGATTTTTGCGTAAAATGGCCAATTTTGGCGTTATGGATCTCAGAAACAAAAATACATTAACAATTATCACTTGTTGAATAGTGTAAAATAGCTATTGGAATAGTGCGTAGCGGTCTCGCTTTTTGTAAATTTTGCTTAACTTTTCAATGAAAACCAAAATAGCAAAGAAAGATTTTCAAAAAGTGCGCGAAGGCACTTTTTGAGCTCATCGATTGAACTACTGTACCAAACAAGTGAAATAAAAAAAATATAATGTTATCTCTTATATAGTCGAATAGTGCTTAGCGGCCTCGGAATTTTTAGATATCATTGATTTTTGAAAAAAATCTTATTCTAAACCAAAAAACTTCGAAAATCGCTATAAGTTAACTGTGAATTTGTCCTATCTACAAAAATATTATTATTATTATTGTTACTTCATAAGGAATAAAGATTTTATAATGAATTTATTATCCTATTTCGATAAAAACGATAAATACAACTGCAAAAATACTACAAAATGCGATGCGCCGGCCGTACGAATTCAACTTATGCTCACAGAATGGAGATTTGTAATATTATGCACAAATTTATTATCCTATTTCGATAAAAACTATAAATACAACTGCAAAATTACTACAAAATGCGAAAATGGGCATTTTACGCAAATATCAAATTCGAGATGTAAATAGGCCTCTTAACGTTAACTTGCACGCAATAGTCTAAATATAATAACGATAAATAACGATATAAAGAAATTTTATAAAGTATGTAAACATCTATGTGAATATTACTAATATTTTTTAGTTTTGGTAATAATAATAAATTACTTATAATAAATTTCACAACTGTCACAACAATCATTCAGCACCAAACTAAGCATAGCCCGAACTGTGGTGACGAATAACGGATAAACATACTCGTACATAAATATTAATAAAAATTCGTGACTCGGTCACAAATGCTCGTGCTCATTACACAAACATTTGCCTCTACCGGGATTCGAACCGTATCGCGTAGCAGTGAAATAATACTACCAACTCCTCTCTTCCCTTGGGTGTTGTAAAAGGCGACTAACGGACTAAAGACTGCACATACATCTAACAGCATAGAGCGGCGATGGGCTCAAAACCTGTCATGTTGAGCATATGTGTAGTCGCTGTTTGGTGAAAAGTGGACTATGGTAGAGGACTGCTTTTGCTGTCCTCATTGCCTAGTCTCTGACTAACCCTTCGGGGATAATAGTCGTGATTATATGTATGTATGGGATTCAAACCCGGGGCCGTGGGTCTTGCAGTCAAGGTCGCTGACCACTCGACTACCCGGCCGCCAGAGTACTGACTTACAGTACTGCCTATTCCTTTCTAATACCAAAAACAAATAACAGTGGTATTTCTTTGTAATCGTAATTAATTTTCTATTCCGGACGAATACCACATCTAAACGAATCCCAAAATACGTTAAATGTAATGGGATACAGTCAGTAATAAAAATGCTTTTTAATGTGATTTTAAGTAATGTTTATTCATAGGTACAGAATCAGTCTTACTTAATAAGACTATTACATCTCGACTGTGATTTTTGAGTAAAATGCCCATTTTCGCATTTTGTAGTAACTTTGCAGTTCTATTTATCGTTTTTATCGAAATAGGATAATAAACTCATGCTTAATATTACACTAAGTTCGGACGGCCGGCGCATCGCATTTACAGTAATTTTGCAGTTGTATTTGTCGTTTTTATCAAAATAGGATAATAAATTCATTATAAAATCTTTATTCTTCATGAAGTAACAATTACTTTGGTATAAATTTTGCTCAATAATATTATCGTAGATAGGAGAAATTCACAGTTAACTTAAAGCGATTTTCGGAGTTTATTGGTTTAAAATAAAAATCTTTATAAAATCAATGATATCTAAATATTTTGAGGTCGCTATGAACTATACCACTATATAAGTGATAACATTCTAATTTTATTTGTTTAGAACATTACTTAAATCTAGGAGCTCGAAAAAGGGCCTTTGCGCATTTTATGAAAATCTTTCTGTGCTATTTTGGGTTTAATTAAAAAGTTTAGCAACATTTACAAAAAGCAAGCCGCTACAATACAAACTATGCCAATAGCTATTCTACACTATTCAATAAGTCAAAATTGTTAAGAGGAAACACTACGTCGAAGTGGAATGCACATATCTCATACAAAACACAGAAAAACGACGTTTCGTAGTCCCCTGTTTCCTTCTTCAGAACTGGACCAATTTTTATTACCTTTTTAGCATCAGTTAAATAAAGAGATTTTCTATGTCCGTATGTTTGATTTTGTTTCAAACCAGCCACTCAATGTTTCTGAGGACGCCTTAAAATGGGAGTGTTTTCGCTAAATTTTGAAGGCTCCTGGTAATTAAATAAATAACTTAATGCAAAAAAATCAAACATACATACATAGAAAATCTCTTTCTTTAACCGATGCTGAAAAGTAATAATATTGGTCCAGTTCTGAAGGAGGAAATAGGGGACTACGAAACGTCGTTTTTCTGTGTTTTGTATGAGAATTTTGCATAGCACGTCGACGTAGTGTTTCCTCTTAAAGTATTTTTGATTCTGAGATCAAGAACGCCAAAATTGGCCATTTTACGCAAAAATCACAGTTGAGATGTAATAGGGCTTTTAAGTTTGGACGTAAGTAAATATGCCGGAATGAAGTGAGAGTTAGGTTTGCATTACGATCATATTATTAAAAAGCAAATTAAACTGTTTCTGTGACTGTACCAAAAGTTATGTTTTGGTATTCGTTGGGAATAGAAATTTAATTAGGATAATAAACAAATACCATTGGTATTAGTTTTTGGTATTAGAAAAGAATAGATTATAAATTCGTTGAAAATGAAAATATTAATAAGGGGTGCGCTACATTTAATAGAACTGCGTTTGATATATTTTCATTTTAATAACGTTCATTTTACATAATAAACAATATATATAAAAACTAATATCATAATTCTATTTAATATAATAATAGTTTATTACAATAGTTACTTAATATAAAATGATTTAATATAATATTCCTTTGATTGAATTTCGCTTTACTTAAGAATCATTTATTATATATTTTTTTTATTGTAAAGATCAATTCAAATAAGTTTTATTTAATCAACTTATCAATTGAAATAACTTTTGCTTAATATAACTTTTTAATTGGTATTTTATCATTTGATATTATAACATTGCTCTGGTAATGTATCGTACCTACTTTCAGGGGTCGCGGGGCCTAAGACAATCGCTACGCTGCACTGCGTTTCGCGATTGTCTAAAATTTCGATGTTTATTTTTTCATTAGACAACAGAAATACTAGCTGCCTTACTCCTGTAGGTCACGTGATATGTTAGAAATTTAAGGGAATCGCAAAGCGCAGCGTAGCGATTGTCTTGAATTGCGAGGTTATTTTTTGTTATTAGACAACAGAAATATTAGCTGCCCTACTCCTGTAGGTCACGTGATAGGTTAGAAATTTAAGACAAACGCGAAGCGCAGCGTAGCGATTGTCTTAAACTTCGAGGTTATTTTTTTATTAGACAACAGAAATACTAGCTGCCCTACTCCTGTAGGTCACGTGATAAGTTAGAAATTGCTTACATCCTTGCTTAATTATAACATACTTACAGAAATTTATTTGAAAGGATTATTTTTTGTGTTCAATTTGAAACATGTTTATAGGAATTGATTGTTAGTTTTTAAGAATGTTACTTAAATTAATTGCTATATTAAAGGTTATTATACATATCGAATATACGATTAAATGAGTATTATATGTTTAGATTAATATACTTTTTAATATTTATGGAGAACGTTTTTATATGAACAGTTTGTTAAACATTCTAAAATTATAACTTTTAAAATTAGATCTTTCGTTGATTATACTTTGTATTTTATCTAAAAGTATATGTTGTAGACGTTATGACATTTGTTGTTATATCATACTTTACACACCCATTAATAAGTTACTTATTTATATTACTAACATAATTATCTATGTTAGTAATATAAATAAGTATATAATATAATTATAATACAATTATTTTACACACCACGTTAGTAAAAAAATATACATATTATACATTCGTTCACATTGCAACTGTAGGTACCAAAATATCAGATAAGTACCCAAGAAAGAATAAAATAATTTTGAAAATCGCGTTTAAAAAAACTAATACCTCAACTATTCTCGGTTGCGAAAGGTCGTCGGCAGTCGTCTGTTCTTAAGTACAATTTTCAGTTTCGATTTAAATGTACCTATAATTTTTAGTTGAAATTACCTTTTAAGGTACGTACCTGTTCGTACATATTAATTAATTATATTAAAGGATTTTTTATGTAAATAACGATAACGAAACGTTAAAAAAATGACTACCTCAGGTGTGAATCGAACCCACGTCCGCTTTTTCGAACGAATTAATATTAAACATTTCCATTCAGCTTCAATCTAATTTTCTTTCATAACCAACACAAGCATGAAACAAAGAGCTGAGAGCATTATTGTGTTCCGGCAGTTAGAGATAAGATAGCTAGCCCCTCCTTCAGTAGTTACTTCAGTATTAAGTGCGCTCTCATCTTCAGCTTGTTGTCACTTTCTTAGCACCAGAGATATAAAGTTCAGTATATCATTAAACATCCGACAGTCTGTGGCTACTTTTTTGTTTTTTTTAGTTTACTCCTCCCGTATAAAGAAGACCAAAGTATCTAACTCATACAGTATCTACATATTTTTAAAATTTGTTAATAATTGAAAGTTACTCAATAACAATAGTTAATCTTCTTTTTGAACAGTTAAAATGTGGAATTTACTGCCTTAACGTACTTTTTAGGACTATTGTGAAATTGATCTTCTTTTGTTTGTTTCTTTGTATAGGTTTTAGCATTTGCCTATTTTTATATATTTGCCTACATACATGACGGCTAAGAAACGCTTAACTGTTACTACTTTTCTATTACAGATGTCAGACAAAATACGAATACAATAAAACAAAATTGTAAACAACAACCTTCACTGATTTACACACGCTTATAATAATTGCAAAAGCTTAGCGTTCCACATGACAGCAACCTAACTCCTTGCGATTACGCATCAATACGAGTAGTGAGAAATGCGTTATGGACGCCTCCTATTTTAATAGTATACCTTTCACTGTAACCAGCTACCATTACAGTTATAGTTAAGTTGTTTGTACTCATCTCACGTGACTAAAAATTGTGAAAGGCATAGTTTATGACCAATCAAACTTGATCCCCAGCCTCCTGCTAATTACCTTATTGTACCTATGCGCGCTAGGTCACGCTGTCTGGTCACCAGCGTTATAAATATCTCTACCTACATCAAGGCATCACATTAACAAGGGTATCACAATGTCACAGATTGTATTGACTAGAGTCACGTGCGTATTTAGGGTATAGGAAAAAACCGATTGTACTATCTGGTGTCGTTAAAGTTTCTGTTGTCATATTTCAATGGAACTTATGTCAGGGAATGTTTTGACCGTGCGATTTTGTATGGACGCTTTTATGACAGCTAGTCATTTAACATTGCTGTGACTAAGTCATAGAAAAATAGAAAGGAAGCTGTAACAAAATCTGCATTAATTCGTTTAAAAGAAACAAACTTAATTATCATTATTTTATGTCCATTTTCTTTTAGATTTTACATAGACTAATACCAATTGTTTGTTGTTGGAGCCAACTGCATGTTCTGGTTACATTTTAACATGGTATCATTTTATTAAAGTTTCTTTTAGAACTACAAGTGTTAGAAATAGATATTCTAATAAGCTATGTCATAATACTTTTCATCAAGGCTTAAGTTAAAGCATAAGAACCAAAAAATCACGGTCAATACTTTGTATTTTGTTTCGAAACGCAATTTTCGTCCAAATCACCTCACGTTCGATTTTTTATACAAATTCAGTTTTGCTTAGTGTATTGAAAGTTGCGAAGGCGCCTATTTGTTCCATTTACGCAATGAATCGTAAATCGACGAAACTTTCCATAACTTATTATTAAATACAAAATATACCTATTAAAAGCTCACTAGAGTAATACGTAGATGCTTTCAATTAAAACGACGTAGTAGAGTCACTGATATAATATTATAATAATAAGGTACATAGTCAAGTTCCCGACAACCACTTCGATCAAAATACGAACAAGCTCTGCCTCGGCGCGATACTCTCGCGCCGGAGCCCAAACTTAAAAACAAAGTCATTATTCACATTCCATTATTACACATAGTTATTTCTACGAGTTCGCCAAAACCCTTATCGTACTCCGCACTGAACCTAATGTTGTTAATGTAAACATAAGCCCGGAATGTGACACTTCTGCGCGCCCGCCGCGCCGCCGTCTACCTACTCGTTATGCGTTGCTTTATGTTGCCAACAATATTATATTAATAGTATTCAAATATCAAGCTGTCACCTGACAGTCACATTATAATAATATAGTACTCTAACATTCGGCCATCCTGACTACACAAAGTTTGTCCCCAAACTTTTCTATTTATAACTAGGTAATTTAAATGAAAACAACATAATAAACAAGTCTCAAAAATCGAAGGCTTCACCCTATCATTAGGTCCACCTTTACCTTCCATTCCAAAAAAATCATGAAATTGGCAGTTGACTACCATTGCATAATTAGGAACTTATAATAATACTCATCATTTGCACATCACAACATACAAATATCAGGAATGCATCGAAGACTTCGCCCTATCATTAGAACCACCTTCGCCTTCCATTACAAAACAACATTAGATTTGCAGTTAACCCCTCACCACAAAGTCAAACACTCAAAGAGCTGCAAAACTTCACGATCGTGTCAAACGTTCCAAATCATGAGATTTGCATTTTGACCCCTCACCGCAAAACTTCACGATCGTGTCAAACCTTCCAAATCATGAGATTTGCATTTTGACCCCTCACCGCAAAGTCAAACACTCAAAGGGCTGCAAAACTTCACGATCGTGTCAAACCTTCCAAATCATGAGATTTGCATTTTGACCCCTCACCGTAAATTCAGAATTTCACAGAGCTGCAAGACTTTGCAATCGTGTTAATCCTTCCAAATGCTCATCAACAACATCATCATAACATTTAACAACTCAACATATAACATGAGATTTGCAGTTGACCCCTCACCGCAAAATTAGAAACTCAAAAGCTGCAAAATTTCACGGTCGTGTCAATCCTTCCAAATGCTCATATTACTCATCAACAATATCAACATAATACTTATTATTAATCAACAGAATATATTGATAACTTATCATTTATACTATAATTACTTAGATATATGTCTATCATCAACATCAACTTTAACAAAACACATTTTCTTCATTATATTTATATATAAGATATATATCTTTAACTTTTTCTTAATATCACATATAAGTATAACCACAGTTTTTTCTTATTTAATCATTAAGTTATAGCTTTTCTACGAATCACATTAAATCAATCAATCTCATGCTAAGCCCACATTTGCCTCATCATCTGATGTGTCACTATCATTATTGGCTATTGTAATCCAAGGCTGAATACGGTCTACTGACCAGACATTCGTGTATTTTCCTCTCGAAATGTTTGACCCTGGGATACTTGATACTTCATAGCGGTCATTTGGTAATATTTTGGTAACTCGAAATGGACCTGTATATTTTGGTAGAAGTTTACGACTCTTGCCATCATTGGACGGTAGAGATTTTAGAATCTTTACTAAGTCTCCAACTGAATACACTTTAGGTCTCTTTCTATTCTGATCAAATCTTGTCTGTTGTTTACCCTGATCTTTTTTGATGTGCTCATTTACTTCCAATCTAATATCTTCTATTTGTTTGTCATTATATCTCGTTTCTATAATAGTTTCTCCTAAGATTCCTTCCCCACGATTTAGAGGACGCCTACAAAACAAAACTTCAGCTGGAGTTTTGCCTATTCCTTTATTAAATGTGTTATTAAGTCCCCATTGAATTTTACCAAGGTCCTGGTCCCATTTGTTCTCGCCTGAACGGTCAGAGTAAGCCCTAAGTCCATCCAAAACGGTACGATTATAGCGCTCTACCTGACCGTTGGCTCTTGGAGCAGACACAGCATTCAACACGTGTTGAATCTCAGATTCTGTACAGAAACGCCTGAATTCACCCGAAGTGAAACACGAACCTCTATCAGTAATTAATCTGTGTGGGTGTCCAAAAGAAAAAAATATATCTTTAAGAGTTTTTATGGTAGTTTGGGATTTTGTATTTCGTAAAGCTTTAATAATGCAAAATTTTGTAAACCCATCCACAACTAATAAAAGATACTGATTACCATGAGTACTTTTAACGAACGGTCCCAAATGATCCGCGTGCAAAGTATGAAAAGGAATGTCTGTTTTAGGGATGCTATGTAAAAATCCCTCTTTGGGTCCCGCCGGTTCTTTAGCGAATGCACAGTGTAAACATGATTTTACATACTTGGAAATGAACTTCGTCATTTTCGGAAACCAGAAATCTCGCTTGATCTTTTCTAATGTTTTTTCCGTAGAAAAATGACCGATCTCGTCATGATTGCGTTGACAAATTTGCCATCTAGCGCCTTTTGGGACGACCCATTTTAAGTCGTCTCCTACCTTTCGATACAAGCGATTATTTTTCAATACAAAGTTTTGTTTTATATCTGCAACTTCCTTATACTTGGGGTCCTCAAGGGCAGAACGAATATGTTGGATCTTATGATCTGCTAACTGTAAAGTTAATAACCAGTCATCTTGAGTGATATTCATAACACGAGATAAATGTTCAAGTTTATCATTTTCGTCAACACAGGGTAGAGGATTTCGACTAAGGGCATCTACATGTTGCATTGAATGTCCTGGTCTATAAACGATTGTACAATCATATTCCTGAAATGCTATCCACCAACGCGCTACTCTAGGTATTATATCTCTTTTAGCGAATGTAGATCGCAAGGCATTGCAGTCGCTTACAATGGTAAAATGTCTGCCTAATAGATATACTCTGAATCTGTTTAAAGAGACGACGACAGCAAGAGTTTCTAACTCATAGGCATGTAACTTTTCTTCATCTATAGTAGTTTTTCGGCTAAAGTACGCCACAGGCTTTAATTTAAGAGAATCAGATTCTTTTTGAAATAAAATACCACCTAACCCATTTTTTGACGCATCGCAATGTAACTCAGTTTGATGTTGTGGATTATACAGCGTTAAAATCGGACGTTGAACTAATTTATCTTTTAAGTTTTGGAATGACTCTTTTTGTCGTTGCCCCCATTCCCAAGGAACATTTTGTCGTGTAAGATTTGTTAGAGGTCTCGCTATTACCGCAAAGTTCTTGATGAATTTTCGGAAATAACTAGCGAGGCCTACGAATTGTCGAACTTCGTGAACATTTTTTGGTTCAGGGAAAGAATTTACTGCCTCAATCTTAGCGTTGCCTGGTCTGACACCTTCAGCTGTTATTTCATATCCTAAATATTCTATTACAGTGTCGAAAAAACGACATTTCTTAACATTCAATGTAAGGCCAGCCTCCAATAATAAAGTAAATGTTTGCTCTAGTTTTTGAAGACATATCTCAAAGGTGGGACCAGCTATTAAGAGGTCATCCATATATGCTACTGCGCTCCTTTGTGATTTTCCAAGCATCTTATTGACTGTGCGCTGAAAAACTGCTGGACAATTGACTAGACCAAAAGGAGCTCTTTTAAATTGGTAAAGACCATCAGGAGTTATAAATGCTGTCATGTGTTTACAGTGATCTTTAATCGGAATTTGATAATAGCCGCTAGACATGTCAAGACTGACAAAGAAGGTATTGCCACTTAAAAGGTCAAGTTGATCATCAATCCGTGGTAATGGGTACAAATCTTTTATGGTTTTTCGATTAAGGGCTCTGTAATCAACACAAAGTCTATAACCCCCTGTCTTTTTTTTTACTAATAATATAGGACTTGCATACGCGGAGTCTGACTCCTCAACTATGTCATTGTCTTGCAATTCCTTGACCATATCTCGTACTATTTCTCTTTCAGCGTAGCTTAATCGGTAAGGACGATACACTACAGGAGCTTCATCCATTAATTTTATATCTAATTCACTTATGTGAGTACAACCGATCTCAGATAAATCTAACGCAAAACAGCTTCTATATTTATCAATTAAATTATAAACTTTGTCTTTTTGATCAGCAGTAAGATTTTGGTTAACTCGTATTTCATCTTTAGCAAGAGGTGTTAACAAAGAAGATTTAAGACATTTTAAATTATTTGGGACTGTCAAAAAAGTTTGAGTTTTTTCCGCACTCGCTAGATTTGATCGTACGATCATTGTATCTTTTATGAAATAAAGAGGCTGACTTAAGCTATTAATATTTATAACTACTATTTGGCATTTGCTATCCTTAAGTCTATAAATGCCTTCTGGTAAACAATATTCTTTACCTTCCTTACAGCAGTAACTTCCTTTTACATATATATCTGAATCGTTTAATTCTTTGCTATAACAATGCAATAAATCAACACCTTTAATTTCTGAATCAGATAAAACATATAATTCAATTTTATTATTTTGAGATTGATCCGGATCAAAATTTGGTAGTTCAGATGAAATTACTCCAGACATAATGTTTAGGGAATTAGCAGTCTTTGTTATTACTACTTCTGGTAGTTCAGTAAAATTTTGTCCAACTAAAAGTGGTATGTGCAAATGATCATTATTTATTACATAAGCAACGACCTCGGCCTCTACAGAATCAATGCGTATGTTGAACAGCGTTTTCCCTAACAATGGAACAGTGATATTAGCAACCCCACATATAGAAGGTAAGTCATCTTTATTTATAGGTAGTTCTAATTTTTCAGCAGTTCCTTGAGTTATGAGCGTGCAGTCACTTCCCAGATCAACAAAGCATTCTATTTCATATTGATTATTAATTAAAGCTTGTTTATGGTATTTAAAATTATTTTGTGTTAGGCTATCAATGAGTAAAACCCGTTTGTCAATATCCTTATGTATTTCTTTCTTTTGAAAACATTCGCTGCTAACATGTCCATATTTTTTACATTCATTACACTTTATGATTGGCTTTGTACAATGTTGCACTTTGTGTCCCTTTTCTTTGCAATTAAAGCAAACCAAGGGATAATTATGATTAATCTGAGGATTGATCGCACGACACTGAGCTGCTCTATGTCCACTTTCATTGCACTTATTACATACAAAATTATTTATTTGCCTATTCTTATTAACATTAGTTGCCCGTGATAAATCTTTTTGTTCTTTGCAAACATCTTTCAAAAATTTTAATAAATCTTCGGGCTCAGTGAAACGTGCCGATGTTGCTCCTGCACGAATGGTACGATCATCGATACCATGAATGATGCAGTCAACAGCTCTTTTACCAGAAATATCACATGCATTTAAAAGCATAATTTTCTCATAATAGTATTCATCTAACCCCTCTCCAAACTTCAGTCGTCGATCAAGCATTTCTGATAAAAGCGCTCCATAATTAGTTTCAGTGGGAAAAGCTTTGCATAAAAGCGCTTGCCACTCTTCCCAACTATGTAAAATAGAAGGTTGACCATGATACCATTTTTTTGCATTACCTATAAGCTTGGGGAGTGCATAATGCATTATTTGTGTTTCGTCCCAATGATATATCTTTGCGCACTCATTCACCTTTGCTATCCATAAGTCAATGCGATGGTTTTTAATAGCAGGGTCAAATTCAGGTATCATATTAATACCAGAGTTAATAGATGATGGCATATTAGGCTTAATAAGAGATTGTAACAACTGTGAAAAATCATTTAAGTTAACTAACAAGTTAGGGTTAATAGTGTTCGTTATTAACTCACTAGATTGTCCTAGTTGCGGTACCTTAGTCACGTCGTCCATAGACACAGCACCAATCACCTTCTGAAGGTCTGACGCGGTCTCCAACCGTGACCGCGATGCTGCGCCTGCTGGCGGATGTAAAGCGCCTGCCGAACACACGCTTGGAGAGCCGGGCGCGACATCCGTCGCCTCTGCCGCCTGCTTCCCAATGTCTCGTCCGGTCGCAGATTGTCTTGCGTGTTCCGTACTTCTTCTACTGCTACTAGTACTCCTTCGTCCGGTCGCAGATTGTCTTGCGTGTTCCGTACTTCTTCTACTGCTACTAGTACTCCCTCGTCCGGTCGCAGATTGTCTTGCGCGTTCCGTACTTCTTTTACTGCTACTAGTACTCCCTCGTCCGGTCGCAGAATTCATGTCACGCAGCTTTGGAGTATAACGACTTCGAGATCGACGTCGTTTCGACGATCGCGTTCTTCTTCTGTGTGAGCTTGAATCACTTTCTGTACCATCGGTATAGGAATCTGAATCGTCTGTAGAGTAATGTTTTCTTCGCCGATTTGAGTGGCGTGAGCGTTTAGAACGTTTTTTTTTTCCCATTGTTATTATTTGGTATTTACAATAATCCCACTTCTGATAAAAGCTCACTAGAGTAATACGTAGATGCTTTCAATTAAAACGACGTAGTAGAGTCACTGATATAATATTATAATAATAAGGTACATAGTCAAGTTCCCGACAACCACTTCGATCAAAATACGAACAAGCTCTGCCTCGGCGCGATACTCTCGCGCCGGAGCCCAAACTTAAAAACAAAGTCATTATTCACATTTCATTATTACACATAGTTATTTCTACGAGTTCGCCAAAACCCTTATCGTACTCCGCACTGAACCTAATGTTGTTAATGTAAACATAAGCCCGGAATGTGACACTTCTGCGCGCCCGCCGCGCCGCCGTCTACCTACTCGTTATGCGTTGCTTTATGTTGCCAACAATATTATATTAATAGTATTCAAATATCAAGCTGTCACCTGACAGTCACATTATAATAATATAGTACTCTAACATTATGTATAAATTAAATAAATAAATAAATTTTCCTACACTCACACCAATTATCTAGCCCAAGAGAAGCTTCGTTATGAAACTTGTTAAATGGTTACTAGATAACGGATAAACATACTTAAATACATACTTATTATACATAGAAAACCCCCAGACCCGAGACAATATAGAAAAACCATAATTTCTAAATTGACCCGACCGGGGGGGGGGGATCGAACCCGGGACCTCAGAGATGGCGACACCATGAAAACCACTCGACCAAGGAGGTCGTCGTATTTGTAAAATATGGAGAATAGTCCAAATGTATAGAATACTTAATACTTACAAGCATTATTTATTATCATATAAAGAAAACTGAATGTTTTTAGCAATCAATGTGCCTGCTCAGAATATTTCCGCAACAAGCAGTGTACGTCTCTCATCATGTAACTTAGCCTATTACCTATAGATCAAAATGTTGTCCAAAATATGAATTTATATTAAAAATTACACACAAAATAGTAAAAAAAAAATGTAAACAATTCAATAACTTAGTACACTTACTCGTATGTTACATTGACATAAGCAAGCAATTTCATTGCTCGTCTTTATCGAAAGTAATACAAAATTCAATATGGTATTGAAGTATGAAAATATACTTTTATTATAATACAGGATATTTCGGGCTATAGTTGCCTTCTGCAACAAATATTATCTATACACTTTTCGATCGGGAAATACGCTAGATGCAAATAAATATCCTTGGCGTATACATGGTAAAGTGACCTAAATTAATTTAAACTTCTATTGGATAATATATCGATCCACAAACCACAAACAATGCTCTGAAACACGATGAACTATCAAAAGTAGCTAAAATGAACAACATCCGGAACTGAAAATCTAAAAAAGTTCGGTGTCCTCTTTTTCTTTTATCAAATTACTATTTCCTTTTTTGGTAAAATCATAACAAACACATTTGATTGCTTCCAGTGTAAAAGCCAACGAGTCACCAATTATCTGAAGCGGAAAGATTTGCATTTTTCGTTTAAAATGACTCGATCCGAATAAGAGGTTCCATTTTATTTTTGTTCCCGAGAACAATAGATCACATGACTGCGATATTCTAATTGAAATTCAGACTCGCAACAATGGACAAGAGCCTACTCGCCTACATCATTTGTCGCTGTCACAGTCATATTATTTTGTAACTGTTGCTCATTATAGTAACGTATCGAGTAACCTGCTTAGTCGAGAAGAGAACAAAGTTTCAAATCACAATTTATGTATGTACATAATTATCACATTTTTCAATAAGTTGATTGCTATAAAAATATTTTTTCCCAACTAAATTTCTAGTAAAACCATTTAACTCAAAACTTAAAAATTATGTTCTCTGCTAATTTGATACACCAATACACAGGCCACTTTTAGTTGTAAAAAACACACTTTTAAACGTCTTTATTAAATATATTATTAATTCTTCATTCATCAACATCAACCTATAACTGTATCAAATATTTCCAAGTGAACAATAGCACATAGGTTTTGAATTATAATAACCTTACAGCGCGCTTTGGCCGTGACTAGAGCTTAGAATCGGAGATAATTACTCATATACGTTCTCTAGATACAAGCTGTTTCTTCTATGTATGGTAAAATTACTTCGACGTCATTTTCCTTGGTAAGTAGAGGCCGGTTCATGTATACCGCTACCTATTTCTTGAGAACGCACCCACATACAATTATTTTATATAAAATCCACGTTCAACGAAGATTGATAGTAGGCAATATCTCATTCATAACTTTAAAGTGTATGATTGTACTCTTAGGATCGAAAGTGCTTCTTGTAGAAAATACTTTAGCATACACTTTGTATTAAAATTATTTTTTATAATGGATTGCATGAATTTGAAAGCTAATAAATATAACGTTACTGCTATAAAAAGTCGTGTCGCTGACCTAGTGCTTACCTATGACAGTCTTATGCTTATTATTAACAGTAAAAATATTTACGCATTCAAGCTTTAAAGCATAATTCGAGCTGTGTTCGATTTCAGCGCATTTTATATCCTTTTATGACAGCATGAAAAAATTCCATGATGCATTGAATTGTAACTGAATTGTCTCGTCTGCTAAATCATTAGCATACGACGTCAACACGAGCTGAGTTTAACCACATGGAACCAATGTTTTCAATTGTTATGGCAGACATTGTATCGATACGTGCGGATAGGCGGAGGGTGCGGGCCGGCAGGCGACTCTGGCGCAGCTGTCATACGAGCGCGTTGTTTGAAATGCTAGCGGCGATAATATAAACATGAGCGCGACATGGCCTGCTCATTCAGGCAGTCGTCACCTAGTTACCGTCACGGCAACCCGCCCCGGGCAATGGTTAATGCGTTTCTATGGGCTTTGCTGTTGGGCTTGAAAGATCTTTTTACACAACGGCCAATGACCGGCGAGCCGGCCGGCGAAATTGAACGCGCTGAGGCAGTCACGTGCCCGGGGTGAGGCGCGGCGGGCGGCACACTGACAGCCAAACCTTCTCTTATAAGATGCACATTCGCCTTCGCATAGGTGTGGAGCGTGCTGGGCCGAGCGGCATGCCCCCGCGCGTACTATCCGACACGATCGCTCGCTAATCCCTAGTTTTAGTGAACAAGACTCACCAGAGTGCCATGTAGGATGTCGCACAGCAGCCTCAGTTGTCACTACGACAGCTACCTCCCATCCGACTCATCCCTAGAAACAGATGCACTCAACCGGCATTGGTGAGTTGTTTGTTTTTTTTAATGTTATTTCAGAAATTTCAAAATATAAATGGTAAATTATTATACTGTCTTGTGCTGATCTATGATGTGAAAATTATTTATCTAGTTTACGTCAATTTTATGTTAAAAAAGTGCACGTATTTGCAATTAATTTATTATTTATCACGCACCGGCATTTTAAAAACTTAACGATTACCTCGTAACTGTAAGTACAATAATGAGTGAAATAAACCGACATCAACAGGTAATTACACAATTTCATGACTTGAAGTAAATCAGTGAATCTTACAATAAGTTAAATAATGTGACACTTTTTATTGTGCACGTAAGTAAATCATTGCGGGAACCTATCTATATTGTTGTTACCTTACAAACATGGTAATCTGATTCAAAATCACAAATATCACTCCCAAGAGGAAAAATTAGCCATTTCTTGGAGAGATATGCTGCCTCGCCTTTTACAATAGGGTTCGTTTTGCAAAAGCGTAACGTCCTGTGCTTATCACATTAATCACATTTAACGGAGCGTATCAAACTTGCGATACTATAAACATTCCCATTGTAAGCATATGTACCTACTTAAGCTACTGCTCTCGGTAGTCAATGTCAAGAATAATATTTATATATTTAGATTTTCCTCCCGACCGGCAGGCGGTGTTATCTGGGCCATTATTATTAAATTTCCTCGTTTTCGCGATATCAAATTGAACAATAACAGCGTGAACCAACCTTTATGGCCCTTCGCGCAACCATGACATTTTTATTGTCGCACACAGCAGTCAGTGAATAAGAAATAAGCGTATTATTATACGTGCGCATTATTCCATCTAGACGGGCACGTGCCTCATTGTGAATTTCATATCACTTTGTATTCTTGTGACAAGATCTCAATGCTCTACCTAATTAATATTAGATAGATCACACACTCATTAGCAAAGGTTACAATTGATTTGCATTTAATTAATCGTATTGCATCTGCAATGATTTATTTCAAAATTATCTTTTACTTTATAATATATTATATTTGCAGTTAGTTCGATCTTTCAGTTTCAGCGTATGTCAACTTAAAAGAATTTGTAACAAAAACTTGCAGTTATGTACTTATACACAAAAGTACATTCCTAATCTTTATTTTCTAAAAATAATATGTTTTTAATAAAATCTCCATTAAAGGTAAGAATATAAATATTTATGTACTTTTTCAGTGAGTTCATAATTTCTTCCTTTTCTTAGAACATTTTTTACATCTATAAAGATATGTACCTATATATAATACAAAAGAATTAAAAATAAATCTCACGTTTATGTAAAACGTCCTTAATGTATAAATTAGGAAAGCACATCATTTAAAAAAATGCACGTGTGTGACGCGCATGATTATCGGAAATAATTACATAACGTCTACGTGCTACTACACTATTGTTACAACACTACCATGAATGAAAAACTGCGACTTCTATTAATAGTAATTGGGTTTAAGTAAGAAAGAAGTAATCAGCAATTTTTTTTTATCACAATACGTGTAATAATGTAAATATTTCACCATTATGAACGACTCGACTTATAACTGAATATTTAACAATATCAAATTATTAGGGATGGGCCGAAATTCGTTTCACATTCGGTTTAACCGAATTTTGACAGCTTGAACCGAACTTCGGCATTCGGCCGACATTCGGTTCAAATGCCGAACTTTCGGTACAAGAAAATATTGAAATAACACTTGATCTTTTCTTACACTCATTGTATTTGCAACACTAAAATATATATCTATTACTTTACCTCGTTAATTCACTTAAAATCACGTAGATAAGTAATAATGTAAACAATAACGCAATTGTCGCGTGGGAAACGTATTTATTTCCCGCCGGCCGGACGGGAGACGAGAGGATTTGTCGCGGGTTGCTGCTGGATTGCGGGCGGGATGCAATATCAAGAATTGAAGGTAGTGCGTAGAACGTGTTGTAGTTGTAATAGAGAAAGCCCGTGAAAAGAACCGACATTCGGCCGAATTTTGATTTGATACCGAATGTTCTGCCAAAGTTTGTATCCGGTTCAAACCACATTAGGTCCATCTCTACAAATTATTATAATACGTAAAAGCGATTCGCTGCCTCACAATTGGTATTATACATCTAACTATTCAACTTGATAAAAACATGGCAGTACTCAGGGCCTGAGATTTAGACGTTTGCGAAGATTATATTCACGTCACTGGGTAAGGGCTTTAACTTATCTATTCCGTTGCTTTAACGACGTCTCGTTCGATTCATACAAACGCAAGTATCTACGTACGTAAGTAACAAAATTCAAGTGACTCACAACTTTATATAAATACTAATTAATCTAGTTTGGATCAACAAACTTAACTGTACCGCGACTATAAATGAACTTTACGTGCGACAAAGCCGAGGAGCACGTGGTAACCGCGCAGCCGTAAAACTTGATCATGATCATTAAAAAAACGGGTAGAAAGACAGCAGGATCTCTGGTTATTAATGGACAATCTTGGGGCTGGTCGAAGACCACCTCCTCACTAGAACATGTAGCAACTTTTTTAAACTAGTTATTTCCAAAAATTTAAAAATAAATGTTAAATGAAATATTCACAAACCCACGACAAGTTCGAGTTCTAGCTGAGGTAGTGGTCGTTTTTTGTCGTTGTTTTTTAAGTGCTATTTCTATTTGAAATACCAAAATAACCTAAATAATTAGTTGCGAGTTTCATGGCCTGTAACTCAGTTAAGCCTAGGCGTCTGCGTTACCATGTTATAATAACATACTTGTAGTTTAAAAATATATATTTTTAAAAAAGGAAATCACGATATATTTAAAATTACTATTAAGTTTAGTTACATTGAAAAAACTACACTTATTTCCTGATGCTTCAATGATAGATAACTGTATAAAGAGACAATATTTACATTGGTTTTACATCCGAAATAAAAATTAACTAAATTAGCTTCTGAAAAGGTAACGGTACAAAACGCTGGCATTTGAATACTCAAACACGCTGAAGTCGTGTGTAACACAGTACCTTCGAGAGTTTAGCTTGTAAAGCTTTACGCATATTTGAATGTGTCTAACAAATATTACCGCCGTTACACGAAATGGCAACGATAAACTACTGCACATAGGCCGAGCCAAACAAAACACACTGAGCCGCGTCAAAACATCGGAATCATTTTTCACGAAGTTCGCTTCAATTGCAAACAATACCCACGAGGTTGGCACTCATCGATCAATATAGAAAAACCTATTGTTACATTAATCATACCTTTGTACCGCGTAAGCGATCACGTGACTTCGACTTACCTTTTAGTTGAACACGACAAAGCCACCGCATCAAATCGAAATTAACATGTTTTTTTATTCATTAGCTATTTTTTATTACTATCATGTTTAACAGATCATCCAGTCATCGATATAACCAAGGAGATAGATACAGATATATATAAGAGACTACACACGATTTACTTTTTATGAGGGAGAATAACACTAGTGTTATTTATTTAGTCCTCAGTATTAGTAAACTTCACAATTTTTCTATTTATTTGCACAAAAATGTAAATAATTCCCTTGATCACGCCCTACTTGTCATTATTTATGCAATATCCGAGACCAACTCCTGTGATAATAGAAAACATTTATCTACCCTTGAAATAGTTGCCGCATTACCGCTGTGTTTATACAGCCACAATGAAAAATAATAAAATAAAAGGTCACAGCTTGAATGATGAAGTTTAACCCACTTTTGTTGACATTGTTTCTTTTATTATTAACGGTGGCTAAATGTATTTATTGGTATAATATTACTATTGTACTAAATGTATTTATTATTACTTTTCATGCGATACAACATAATTATAAATCATAGGAAATTAACTAAAAGAAAAGGAATCTTCTCAATATTATTACTTTAAATATTTTGAGTGACATAAACCGATACCGTAACGTAACAATTCCAGTGCGCACGCGCACTCCGCGTGTGCTTGGCGGTAGTATAGAATTAATGTTGTTTTTTTGTCCTATAGCAGGAATGGTCGCGTTTCAGCTCAGGCGGAAGGCCCATCTCGTCGGAAGAGCAACCTCCACAACGCTATGGCAGCGGATATGGATAACTCATGGGGTACTTTAGTTCATTTATTATCATTTTAATAATCACTAACGTGCGTGTAAATGCTTATACGAGTTAGCGTCAACTTTATTTCAAGGCCATAAATAAATGCACATACATAATTTATGACCTAACTATTAACGTATTACCGCCCGCCATGTAGAACAAACATTGACTATGAGAAGACAGCTGCTAATTCACAGGGACATTCTTATCGACCTGAGACACTTGAGCGGCTTTTGACCGACTTAACACTCGTCTGCTTCAGATCGACCTGCACACATCGAAGGCAGATACAAGAAATACTCAACGACATCATCCATCTACTCCAAGAAGGCCTTATCACAACAAAGCGAACACATCGAAAGGTATGCCTTTTGTTTTACGGTATACATTTAATTCATATTTAAAAGATGTATTTAAGATAGGTCGCTTGAATAAATTAACGAAAACTCACAGCGAACGACCATTTTTGTAACCAGTATGTAGTTAGTGAATCAGCTAACAGCACATAACATGAATCGCACATTTAAATATTTCAAAATTATCTTCAGATCCTGGTGGTACGCCTGTTGCGCGAAGTGTCATCAAGAAGAATCCGGAATTCCCTCGTGGGAACCACGTAACTGGCAGAAGATATGCCCCTACCCCCTATGCCCGTCGTACCGTCAGTTCGCGCAGACTTTATCGGTGTTTATCATTGGTAAATAAACATTTTATTACGTTACATCTATAATTGAAACGCCAAATTTCTACATTGCATTTAAATTTAATTTTTCAGCTGTTGCAATATTTATCTATTCATCTGAACTTTATATAATTTTATTATATAAATGATATGTTCCAGGTATAATGACATGGATGATAGTATGGATTATCATGGGCGAAACCGTGGCGCCGGGTGGGCAACTGTTCACCCTGGCCGCTCTGACCATCGCAGCACACTTTGGCGGGTGGATTATGATGAAGGTCACGACGCTGCCACAGCTGATTGGCATGTTAATAGTCGGGCTGATACTCAAGAATGTCGGCTTTGTTAATTTCGACGAACATTACATGAAAGTCTGCTCTTATATCAGGTAACTATTACTCTTAAATAACTAAATTTGAATAACGTAAAATAAACATAAGTCCATGCGTTCAAGGGAAGTAAAAAAAGTTATTTTTACGACAAAGTAAGGTTATCTCCGAAGAGCACTAAATTATAAGGAAATGTCATTTATAATCAAGGTACGGTAGTCGCGTTTACCATATTCGTATGGTGAGGACGCGTCCAAGAAGCTGCCGTCCTTCCTATAATTTCTTTGACGAAGGGTTAAACGTAATGGAAAAACACTACGTTAATGTTCACTTGCAAACACTGATCGATTATAAAAATACTAGTCAGATCTCTATTTTTTATTTTATTTTTTCAATTAAATTTTATGAGTAACAGTATTTTTTTAAACTTTAATTTTGCTATGTGTTTCGTCACTCTCCAGTTTACACAAACGAATCTTGTATGTTCCGCAACACAAATGACTGTTTTTGAAATAAATTTATTAATATATTTGAAGACTAAAGTACAAAGAGTTTTTTGTTGACATTACAAAAAGTGTTGTTGTATTGTTTCAGAAAAATTGCTTTAACGATAATTTTAACGCGGGCCGGCCTGGACCTGGACCCACAAGCCATGAGAAAGTTGTTCCTGACCGTGATGAAGCTAGCCCTTATTCCTTGGACTTTCGAGTGCTGTCTATCCGCTGTTTTAGCACATTTTTTCCTGGATCTGCCTTGGGATTGGGGTAAGTAAAGCAGGTTTTGCAAATTGGTAAATATGTGTTTGAGTCAGGGTACCGTCAAGATCAATCTATTATATTATATCTGTCATCTGTATCTCATTATCATTAGTCATCGACTACTTTTTTATCTATGTTCCACATTTGTTAACTTTTTTCCTATGCGATTCATTTAATTCACAACTAAATATTACTCGTTTAATATGTAAATATCAAGGCGAGAGAAGTTTTGGTACCTTACACTTTTTTGTATATAAAATAATATAACATAATGTATCTAATACTAACATTATGTTTATTGTTCAAAGCACAGTTGCATGCCGAGGACGGCGAAGTGCCAGTACCTCCTATTAAACATTTTTCGAAAAATTTACTTTCTTATATCACTAACTTTAAGCTTAATTTCTGCATATTTTGATGAAACCTATCTGTATTTTTGACGAAAATTGCAAAAAAATATACATAAATATAATCACGACTATTATCCCCGAAGGGTTAGTCAGAGACTAGGCAATGAGGACCGCAAAAGCTGTCCTCTGCCATAGTCCACTTTTCACCAAATAGCGACTTCACATAATTTGCTCAGCGTGACAGGTGGTGAGCCCATCGCCGCTCTATGCTGTTGGAGGTATGTGCAGTAGGTATTTAGTCCGTTAGTCGCCTTTTACGACACCCAAGTGAAAAGAGGGGGTGGTAGTAAGTATTCTTTCAACGCTACGCGGTTTGGAAAAAAATAAATGTGAAAATAGCTTCTAACTAAATGGAATTATGGCAATTTTCACTATCTACGTTTAACCCGACTACACATGGACGCGGAAGTTTTCGAGATACTAAACGTTTTTTCGCTTTGTGTAAAATGCTGTGTGTGTTAGTTAGAAGGTATTGGCACTTCGCCGTCGATACATATTTGTTATATTATTATTCCGCTGTCCGCATCTGGCACACTAAGGATTCTACTACCTCTTACAAACTAACCTCTTAACTGATGGCACACAACAATGCAGTTAAGATCAACTGCGCCTGGACACATTATGTCAAAACAAAAGGGTGATCCGAGACCGTGACTAAAAGAAGGCTAGAAGATAAATCACGTTATTTTGGCACATGGTAAGTGTGTGCGTAATAATATTTACAATGCATCGGTGTCCAAGTGCAGATGTGTGAATTCTGCAACTATGGCAACTGTAGACCGACCTAAACAAAAACATGGATCTGTCGCTCGACAGATTGAGTCAACTTCAGTCACTAATTTATCAGTAGGTAGACATTGTGGAACTCTTGACATTTTTGTTTGACTGACATGCGTCCGCCTCATCGAGCGTTCGAGCATTGAGTCAAATATCACATTTGTTAGGTACTGTCAGCCAGCGAGCTGTCAGCACACAAATCAAAATTAATTCAAATTTTATTATTACATGATTTTTATAATTTTAAATTATTTCGTTAGCTAAGTAATTATCATTCACTTACGGCATGGTTGCTTAATTATATTTCCTCTTTGTAGTTTTGTTGTTATTTATAATAAAATCAAAGAAATAAGCGGTTGTGTTTTTTGAAAAAAATATGTAAATTAAGCACTCGTACTGCTTTGCAATAAAATCAATAGCAAACGGACTTTTATTAAGATCGATCTTTTTCATGGATTCGTCAAAAGGTTAGTTTTTATTTTTAGCCAATTATGCGGTAAAATGCTATTTGAAGAAGGTATTTTCTTCGCTAAAGTATTGTGATAAGATGCGTTATTCATAACAACTACCGTTTTTTTGGTACATCGTTGCATCTTTTCAGCAGTTAGTACTTTACTTTACAGTTTACTTTGCTTTACTGTACAATGTGACGTATATACATTTATAAATATAAATATATATAAAAAGTGGAGGGGGCGTAACATTTTTTCGATCTACCAAAATAAGATGACGTCACAATTTCTCTCCAGCGTTCCTCCTGGGCTCGATAGTGGCGGCGGTGTCGCCGGCCGTGATCGTGCCGTGCCTGTTCCGGCTGCGCGGCAAGGGCTACGGCGTGTCTAAGGGCATCCCGACCCTCGTGCTGGCCGTGTCGGGTATAGACGACGCCGCCAGTGTCGCCGTGTTCGGAATAGTCTCTTCCATCATGTTTTCTACCGCCTCGCTCACCATGAACATCATTCAGGTGAGTTATCCATACTTTGAGATGTACATCGCAATGGTTAATGTTTACACCTATTACTATTGAGGTGGCGGGTAAATAGCTACTCTATTTTTTATTAGCTACTCTAGTTATTATTAGCTACTGTTGTTATTATTAACTAGAGTAGCTATTGTACAAAACAGCTATATGACAGCGGGCATTGCGTAGGAAGTAGGGGCGAGGCTATGGTTTTGCTGCCGGTAAATATGTGTTTGCAGCCGTTTTTAGCCATTTGCAGCCCATGGGTTGCATCTCAGTGACCAAAAACTTGCTATGCGGTGTCGCGTCTAGTTTTATTACCTTAGGGGGGTTAGGCGGTCAGCAAAAATTTAGATGTTGTGCAGGGCTTTGTGGGTGTTGCGCGGTGCGGGGTCCGCCGTAACTCGTAAGCGCCATTCACATTTTTATCAAAAATTAATCTAAGCAAAAAGTTAATAAAAATGTTTAGTTTTTTTGGAAACTCAACTCAGTCAAGAAATTGAAAAGGTACATACCTATGTGTTTCTGATTTTATAAGAACTATTATTGTAAAACACGGTCCTAATGTGCATTAAAAAGAAATATCTAAAATATTTTGAATAACAGCTAATTAGAAAACAACAAATTTTTTCCGTTTTCACCACCTAAGGCCCCTTAACACTTTCAAAAAAGGAAAAATTAATGAAAAATGAACGAGAAATAATAATCAGCGCGAAGCGAGATTCATGCACTATCGTAACGCGCGGGTCTCGTGCGGCAAAGTTGATTTGCCGAAGCGCGGGAATTTTTGAAGTGAAAATGCACAATCGTGTTCGACGCGCCTGAAAGGGTTAATAGTAACACCTACCTTTTTAGTAACTGTGTTTTGTTTTGTAGAAAGGTTAGTTAGCTGGCAGTGTATGCCTTAGCAAGGAATATGCTCGATCAATACAATGTTTACAGTGTTAACCTTCTTATATAGAATAATCTGATACCAAAATTTCGTTAACCATTAATTCATTAAAACAAATTGAAACAGCAGATTTTTATTAACTCCATTTAACCGTGTCGCGTAGCGGTGAAAGAATACTACCACCCCCTCTCTTCCATTGGGTGTCGTAAAAGGCCACTAACGGACTAAGGACTGCACATACATCCAACAGCATAGAGCAGCGATGGACTCACCACCTGTCACACTAAGCACATATGCAGGCGCTATTAGGTGAAAAGTGGACTATGGTAGAGAAATGCTTTTGCTATGAGGACATTGCCTAGCCTCTGACTAACCCTTCGGTGATAATAGTCGTGATCCTTTTAAGCTCCTATGTGCTGGGTTTATAGTCACATGTTACGTGGATATAAGGACGGGTTTTTACATAGTAAGTAAATAAATTTATTTCAAGACGTTTCGTAGTAATTTTGTTGTTTTTATCATATGGTTAAGTGTAGCTTTACGACCAGCTGTTCATAAAACCGACAACTATATTCACGCTCATTACCCAGAGTACAGGTTACGTACATACGTGTAATATGTAGTGTATATAAACATAGAAATAGTTTCATTATGGGTGACGTAAAGAGATTTATGATGGTTATTAAACATGTTAGATTGAAAGTTGTTTCTTTATTAGAAAATCGTTCGGGAAAGTAGTGGTACAGGCATGCAATAAATGTCGTACTTGCCAATGATCCCATTAAACATGTTATGTTAGCTTTATTGCTCATAAACTTGTTCAAACATACAAAAATAAAAAGTTATTAACCAAGTGAGCTTATTATTAGCAATCGTTATTAACTTGTTATGATTCTATGAATCTATAATTTAATACCTACTGCAGTCTCATATACGTAACTAATTGTTATGACGACGTGATTCTACTAGTAAAATGTTTTACATTTTTTGTTACTTTTTTATCTATTTAACGTATAGTCCATTCCTTTTCATATATAATTATTCATTTAAATAAGTAAGTTAATTACATATAATTATATAATACCAACCCGAATTAGGTCAGCTTGTGGGTCATTCTCCTAAGGGGGGTTAGGCGGTGAGCGAAAATTTCGGGCCCTCACGGGTGTTGCGCGGTGCTGGGTCGCGGTAATTCGTAAGCGCCATTCACATTTTATCAAAAAGTTAATAAAAATGTTTAGTTTTTGGTAATCCAAAACAGTCAAGAAATCGAAAAGGTGAGGTGAAATACCTATGTGTTTATGATTTTATAGGTATTATTATTGTAAAACACGGTCAATTGTTACAAAATAACCGGATGATTATAATATAATTGGTTACGTTGTAGTTGATGAACTCGAACCTTAGCAGTAAATTCATATGGGAATTTGCATATTGAGATTTACTTATTTCAAGAAAAACAAATATCATACAAAAGAAGTATAGTGTTAAACAACAGTGATGAATAAAGATAAGATTACTGCTTATAAAAATTACTACTACTAATTTGTCTGAAAATAAAATAATAATAATAATCAGTACTATACTCTAAATGTGAGTCTCCTGCGACACTGTTTTATATCAAACATCTAACAAATATGGGCGTGGCCTCGTACATACTTTGACATATTTTGTTAGATGTTTGATGTTAGGTGTTAGATAACACAAAACAGTGTCGCAGGAGACCCGCCTTAAGAGTTGACGGTAAGGCTCCAAGACAGTAAGGCAGCATGCGCAACACGAGATATGTCGCGGACGAGAGACGACAAATAATTTTAAGGTGTCATGATAAGGTTTGTAGACAAAAATACCACATTTTATGCAAAAACTACTGTTATAGTCTATTTTTGACATATTATGTAGAGTTCTAAGCGCATCCATGTGTCTTTCTTTAGTGTCGATAGACATTAGAGATAAATGAATAAAACACGAGAAAACGGGTCGAGAAGAGTTCTCGTGTTGCGCATGCTAGGCCGGCAGGGCAGAAAGATGAAGGAGGTGGTGTCCTTAAACTAATGTTCTGTTTATGTAATTCCAGGGTCCTCTGAGTATCATCACGGGCATAGCGGTGGGCGTCCTCTGCGGGTACTTGCTGAAGGTGGTGCCGGAGCGTAACGACGCGTTCCTGGTGCCATTGAGGGTGATGCTGCTGCTGAGCGGGGGACTGTTCTTCGTGCTTGGCTCAGAGGAGATTGGCTGGGGTGGGGCTGGTGAGTTAAACATTTTTTTTTATATAAGTACTCTACTCTTTTTTTATACGGTGTCTCGTTTCTTTATCTACCCTCCAACAGATTAAATAGTCTACACGCACCATAAAGATACTATATGTAGCGGAAGGAATAGTAACTTTATCACTCCTACCTATGACATAGGGTCCTTCAAACAAGGCGTGAAGAGGCACTTTGTGGGCCGGCAGGGTAAATGTGACTGATGCTACGTCTTTTACGCTGCACCAGTAAGTGCGCTTGGACTCTAGGATACCTTATGTTTAAAATTGTAAACTGTATGTATAAATACTGCCCTACCTCTGATACTCTTTGGGGGCGGGCGTTGTTATCTGCTACATAGTTTTTAAGCTTAAACGGATAGCTTCGTTTAAAATTTTAAAAAGTCACCACTTTTTGTGAAAATAAATACATTTTTTTTTATTTTTTACTTTCACTTAAGAGGGTTTACGTATTTCCGTTTCCCATACAATCTCCCAAGTCGACATTTTTAAAGACCAATGAGCCATTTTATAAAACTTTGCATGCTATAGTTAAATACAAGTATCTAAATAGTTTGTTAAAAACATTTTTGAAAAACGTTTATTTGGCTGAGTTATTGCGATTTAAAGTTCACTATAGAAAGTTTAAAATTGCAATAACTCAGTTAAATAAACGGTTTTTTAATATTTTCATCAAACGATCTCTATATTTTACTTCAGCATGCCGAGTTTCATCAAAATTGGCTTACTGGTTTTTAAATATTTCAACTTGGAAATTTGTATGGGAAACCGAAATTCGTAAACCCTCCTAATATCAGGTGAAGTGGGGTAATTTGCCGGGCTTAAAATAAAATATAAGCCCATCGCCGCTATATGAAATAAAATAGAAATGAATTATTTAACACACATACACACACACACACACACACACACACACACACACACACACACACACACACCACACACACACACACACACACACACACACACACACACACACACACACACACACACCATAATAATTTTACATAACAACATTTGCTATTGGATGTATGTGCAGTCTTTAGTCCGTTAGTCGCCTTTTACGACACCCAAGGGAAGAGAGGGGGTGGTAGTATTCTTTCACCGCTACTCGATACGGTTGAATATTTTCTTTATGTGAGAAAATGTTAATGGTGATAGAAACGATGAACGGTGAGTAAATGATATTCCCCTCAAATCCATTGAGGTTCAGTAAAAATGTTGAACTTTACAACTGACTTCTTTGAATTTGAAAAGTTATGTTGCACTGTTTAGTTTCATTTGCCATCACTCATGCACGTTTACGAACACTTAGCGGTTAATAATGCCCTATTATTTCACTATAATATTAAACAAAGGAAAAATTATGGGAAATATATATATCTTAACCGCAAACATGACGCCAAGAAGTCTTAACACATTGACTGCTACAAAACTAAACACAAATGAAATTTTATTGTTTGTCGGTCACCGGTGTCTGCCATGGCACTTAAGGGCCCTATTACATCTCGACTGTGATTTTTGAGTAAAATGCCCATTTTTGCAATTTGTAGTACCTAATTTTGCAGTTGTATTTACCGTTTTTATCAAAATAGAATAATAAATTCATGCTTAGTTAATACAAATCTCCACTCTCCGAGAATAAGCTGGGTTCGGACGGCCGGCGCATCGCATTTTGTAGTAATTTTGCAATTTTATTTATCGTTTTTATCGAAATAGGATAATAAATTAATTATAAAATCTTTATTCCTAATAAAGTAACAATAAATTATTCATGTATAAATTTTTAGATAGGAGAAATTCACAGTTAAGTAAATGTGATTTTCGATGTTTTTTGGTTTAAATTAAGATTTTTTTCTATTTATAATCAATGATGTCTAAAAATTCCGACGCCTCTACGAACTTATTTTCGTAAATAGTCTATATCTAATAGTCTATGTATTTATCTCTTGATTACATTCTAATTTTTTTGTTTGTTTAGAACAGTAGTTCAATCTATAGTTAGCTCAAAAAGTGCCTTCGCATTTTATGAAAATGTTTTTCTGCAATTTTGGGTTTAATTAAAAAGTTAAACAAAATATACAAAACCGAGGCCGCTACGACCTAAGCTATTCTACACTATTCAATAAGTTAAAATTGTTAATGTATTTTTGTTTCTGAGGTCAAGAACGCCAAAATTGACCATTTTACGCAAAAGTCACAGTCGAGATGTAATAGGCCCCTCAATGTGTACACACTTAATTACCTAGGAATAAAGTATATAAATACTTAACATTTTTAACACTGAAGTTTCCATACTACGGGTGATGCCTGCCTTATATTATGTCAGGTGCCCAGATGCGGAAGGGTTTAGTAATGTGCTCGGATATAAAATGTTTAAATCCGCTAATATAATAGTTATTACGAAATGAGAGCTCTGATAAAATAATTTCCTCCACCTATCATATTATTTTTGAGAAAATATTGTAAATAAATAAAAAAGCATAACAGTTAATTTGTTGTCTTTAACAGTAGGTACCTAGTGTAGGTAAGTAAAACAGAAGACAAAACAGTTTATGACTAAGTATACGGTTGCCTGTTATTAAGACATTTAAACACTAGTAGAAATGACATCGAGTAGCATGTTTGTAGTTTGTAGTAAAGTGAGATAATAGATATAAATTCAAACAACAATATCTGTGGAACTAAACTGTAAATTACTTACTAGTTTTCCATTACGTAATCCGTTATTAGTTTTTATTATTTCCGCCTAAAATACTTACTTACTATTACAATAGTTGTTTAGTTTGACGTCACCAGCAGAGCCGTTAATCATTACAAACTAACAAGCAGAAAATCTTAAAGCAATTTTGTACGGTTAGATCATATAATTGAATACCTTTTCATCGCATAGTGTGATAATTTCCATTAGACACGGACTTCGGTTTAAACTTATATAATATTTATAACTTTATCAGTCCCGTGAAACGTACCACACTATACGCAATCATTACGCAGAATTTACAAACAGCTGCTCGCATCGATACTAACAATCGTAAAAACTTAGCCGTGTGTAGGCGAAGGCTCGCCGTAATAACTGTTTTCCGAGGCGCATTGACGGTTTGCTTTCCTCCGGACAATGCCTTGTTATAAGTAAATGTACCGAGACGCAATAAAACAACCAACAAACATTGTGCGAATTGCATGTGCCATTCCCATCACTAGTTTATACACATGACAAATATTTGAGCAATTGACTTTACTTTGTTCTTTATGAACACGTGTTCTTTGAAACGCCTTTGAAATAACTTTCGACGAGAAAACTGTAGCCAGGTGTTGCTTTGATCCATTGTAACATCATAATTTACGACATACAGGCTCGTTAAGTGACGACGACGGATTACTAGTTAAGATGGATAATACTTTTAAAAGTTACTACGAACGAAAATAATTTAATTCAAAATAAAACTGAGTTACAACTAGACGGTTAGGTAGATCGTTTTAAAACGCTCATAGACAGCAATTCAAATGAAGACATATATTTTTTGTTACTATAATTTTTTAAGTTGTTTTGTATAATAAAGACTAGGTTTTGATATGCGTCGTCACATTTTTATATATTGTATCTTTTATATTAGGTATGTATAAAAGTTCATTGACAATACCCTTAATATGTGTCTTATCTACTTATTGATGTTGTTATTTCGAATTTTAAGCCGAAGAATTATTATTTCGGCAGGCTGGTGTTGTAATAAAAACCTTAACTTAAAAATATACTAATACAGCTCCAAGTCTGTCTAACGAATCCGTCGCTTCTTGACTTTCAGGACCACTCGCTGTAATTGCATTCGCGTTCGTGGCCTGCAAGAACTGGTCCGACCTGGGCTGGGAGCTGGAAGACAACCCCGTGGCGACGGCCTTCGAGATCTTCTGGATGTTCTTCGAGCCGATGCTGTTCTCCGTCACTGGAGCACAAGTTGTTGTGAGTGTCATAGTTATCTGACCATGGTGTTTTTTATTCTGGTGAGCCAGCACTTTGCCATTAGGCCATAGTGACTAGCACTAGCACTTGGCCACTCTACAACCCAGTGGCGACGGCTTGCGAGATCTTCTGCCTGGATGTTCTTCTAGCCTATGCTGTTCTCCGTCACTGGAGCACAACTTGTTGTGAGTGTCATAGTTATCTGACCATGGTGGTTTTTATTCTGGTGAGCCAGCACTTTGCCATTAGGCCATAGTGACTAGCACTAACATTTTGCCACTCCACAAGCCAGTGGCGACGGCTTGCAAGATTTTCTGCCTGAATGTTCTTTGAGCCAATGCTGTTCTCCGTCACAGGGGCCCAAGTTGTTGTGAGTGTCATAGTTATCTGACCATGGTGGTTTTTATTCTGGTGAGCCAGCACTTTGCCATTAGGCCATAGTGACTAGCACTAACATTTTGCCACTCCACAAGCCAGTAGCGACGGCTTGCGAGATCTTCTGCCTGGATATTATTTGAGCCATTACTGTTCCCCGTCACAGGGGCCAAGTTATTGTGAGTGTCATAGTTATTTGAGCATGGAGTTTATTAATGTAGTGGCTGGCCCACTTTGCCATTTAGCTACCAAGGCATTCAGTTAACTATAGTTTTGTTTTTAACTGATGAAGATACCGAAGCATGAACGGATAAAGGTAACGGAACTATAAAAGACCATACTCAGTCCACGTGGGAAGTTGGACGTTTCCACAAACATCCCACTGCTGGGCACAGGCCTAATTCAGATAGTTAAGATAAATAATAGTTTTATCGGTTACCTATCATAAATTCAAAATTTGCCTGTACGAATTTTATTTGGCCGAAAACGTTTTGTAATATTTTGTTTTCCATAATTTTCTTTTTACCGAAAACACAATTTACAAAGTTTTGAAATGCCGATTATCGATTGTTATTTTTTCAAAATCTCTATGTTTTGAAATCCCACTCAACGTTTGGCCGAAGCTATTAATGCTAGACGATTCATTTTCCAGAAACACGTTTCCAATATTATTAAAATACAATATTTCAAATAATAGAAATCCATAATATCATCGAACAACTTGTAATCGTAGTAACGTTTAAACATGCAAACAAGCATGCAGCATAAAAGCAAGCATGCACCACTCAAGCAAGCATGCAGCATGCAAACAAGCATGCAGCATGTAAGCAAGCAAGCTTGGAGCTTGCAAGAAAGCTGCGGCATGCAAGCAAGCATGCAGCATGCAAGCAAGCATGCAGCATGAAACAAGCAAGCAGCAAGCTACCAAGCATGCATCAAGCGTGCAGCAAGCATGCAGCATGCAACCAAGCATGCAGCAGGCATGGTTTCTGTCACGGCTCCGGCGGTCCCACGCGAGCTTGAATTACACTCTAGCGTAGGGCAGACAAGACTACGTGGAGTCGGTTTTGCCGCGATTCGTTTCTGTCACTGACTTTTGAAACACAATCTTACCGGAAACGTAAAGTATTAACTTTTTAAGACATTTAAGTTTATTCACCTAATAATATGAATATATGAAAAACAAAAAGAAAACTGGGTATGAGTATGATATTTTAGAGAAATAGTTACTTCGAATTTTAATACTTTTAAATATGAAATTTATTGTAAACAAAACATCTTCCAAAAGAAAAAAAGTAGTTTTGATAATCGGCTAATAGTTTTTCTGGAAAATGAAACGTATGTATGATAAGTTTATGGATTAACAAAATTATGTAAAAGCAACGATCTGGTATTTAAAACTTCGTCATACCGTTTTCGAACAATTGAAATTCGTACAGGAAGTTTCGAATTTATGATAGGTTACCAGTTTAATCATAGGCTGATGATGATAATAAAAACCTGATTTTGTTTAATTCTTATTTCAGATCGCTGAGTTGCCAATACAGTTAGTGTTAGTGGGCAGTGGGATTCTGGTGGCGTGTGCGGTGCTGAGGACTCTGCTGACGAGCGCGTGCGCGGTACGCAGCAACCTCAACGCGAGGGAGAAGATATTCGTTGGCCTCGCTTGGATGGCCAAAGCTACCGTACAGGTAATTAATACAATTACTTATTACCATTATAGTTAAACAAGTTTCAAAAGAAGCTAAACTTGGGCTAGATAATTGGTGTGAGCGAAGAAAGGTATAAATTTATTAATTTATTATTTCAACAAGCACGCATCGCTAGCAAACTGTTACTTATTGTCAAAGTAAAGTACAATACGTAAGCTTTTATGTATAGATACGGGTATACTACTCAAAGTACGTAACGAGAACTTCTAAATAGGTATTGAGAAGATGTAAAATTTACGGAACTAATAATACTTGACACAATATCGTCGTTGTCAAAGCATACTCTGCTAGGCGCACTTGTTTGAGATTTTAAAGTTTTTAGTAATTCTACTATTGCTACTGCACTATTTAAGAAACCAGCACTCGTCCAAAATGTGCAATGTTCAGCTGCTAGTAACTTATTCTTACATACATATAATTACGACTTATATCTCTGAAGGGTTAGTTAGAGACTAGGCAATGAGGACATCAAAAGCAGACACGGACACGGTTAAACGGTAGGTAACTTGTTCTTGCAATATCTAAAAAGTGCAATTTTAGCATGTAGCATCTGCTACATCGTAGTTGCCTAGTTGATAACGACGATAATTATGTAGTATACAAAATATTATATAATAACCTGCTGTAAATACCCGCCTGAAGAAATCCCTAACACAATCTTAAAATATATAAATTATTTATTTTAACGTTATTATCTTATAAATATTTTAACGGGGCTTAAAGCGAACTACTTAGTTAAAGTAATGATGTTTTAATGTGTTTAATAATAAGATAAAAGTATATTATGTCGTTGCGCACATTCACACAGAACTGCGATCTACACGGAAGATCAGCGTTGTAGTACCTAGTACTATTACTTATTCTGTGGTTGTAGTGACTTGCTCACTGCAACAAATGCTAAGTGGGAGTCCCTTTAGGACACATTTTTATCGAACTTTTTGTTAAATGCATAATTGTAAGTTGTGTGTGTTGTAATAAACCCATTTCATTTCATTTAATCCTACTCATACATTTTGTTAACCCAACGGTTCGACCGAGTTGCACCGGTCGTGATCACGGGCTAACTGACCACGGTATTAACTTTTTAAGATATTTACATCTTTGAAATCAATTTAGGGTTAAATTGCTATTTTTATTTATAAGCAAAAATATATCAAATGAAGTTATAGAATATGATTACCCAATATACTTAGCTTTATAGAAAAAATTGTTAGAGAATAATAAAGAAAGATATGTTGTTATAGAAAGTGTTTTTAGACCAAGTAAATAATATACTTATCCAATGAACGTTATGTCCTTTGAAATTAGTTCATTTGTCATTGTATGAAATGTTACGCACCCAAAAACTTGCTTCGGTGTGTCGTCTTTAGTTAAAATACCTCAACGGTCTTAAATAGCATTATTATTCATGTATGTAAAAGGAGGCTTCGACAACGAGTATTTAACAATGAAAATGTTGAACAAATAAACGGTTTGCAATTCTTACCATTTATCTTTAACACACAGGCTGCCTTAGGCCCCGTGGCTATCGACGAAGTGGGCAAGATGAGCGGCCTGGACCCGGCCACGTTGGAGCTGTTCCGGGGCTACGCCGAGACCGTGTCCACCGTCTGCATCATGTCCATCGTCATCACCGCGCCCATCGGTGCCATCGTCATCACGCTCACTGGTCCGAGGCTGCTTTCTAAGACCACCAAACCGCCTGTGCTTGAAGGTAAGGCTTACTTTTATTTTCTTCTAATATTTCTCTTAAATGGCAGCTGTGAGGTTTAAATTCAATCAAACTATTATGACAGGCGGTACGAGCCTAATTTATAATGTAAGGCAAAAATCCCTCTTCTTTTTCTGGACCGTAAAGCTTCACTTTCATTTCACGGGATTTATAATGTTTTTCAAGCCGGGACACAATTATACCTGTTTAGATTCTGCGGGCAGAATCTTTGCAATTTAAACCTATGAGGTACTACTTCTTGTATAATTCCTATTGCTTATCACTCGGATTTTTATTACACGGTGGTAAGATTTTGGTAGTCTGCAGGATTCCCAGAATTCGACTGGATGGCGACCACTTCTATACTTTTTTCTGATGTCAAGCAGCATTGTTTTAAATTCCTACTTACCCGTTTTAAGGGTACTAGATCCAGTGAAATTACAGGGCATAGAGGCATAGAAGCAGGCAGCAGAACTGTAGCTTCAGAGTCAAAAACACGCGAGTAATGCGTTCAATGTCGCGCGCGTCCATAACTTCTGCAGTCGCTTTCTATCAGGTGGGCCGTATGCTCGTTTGCTGACTCAGTAACATAAAAATTGAATAACCAGAAAGTATATTACATCGTCATCACCAGCTGAAAGTCGTCATCTGGACAAAGGCCTCCACCACACCCGGTCTTGCTGCTCGTATTCAGCGACTACCCGCAACCTTTACCAGATCGTCGCTACACCTTGTTGGAGACCAGCCAATTTATCTATTTCGTGTGCCAATACATGGAGGTTCATAATTATCTTTTTTCGCAGGTTGGCGCCGCTCCCACCGGCCGTCCATTCGCGACATCTCCATCATCGACGAGGAGGAGACCGCCGAGCGTGACGCGGAGGCCAGCGACCAGTCGCCGCCTGCGTCGCCCGTCGCGCCCGCTGCCTTCAGCACGCCCGCGCCCCTCACCGTCCAACCCAGCCGGCAAACGTGATATACTCACAAACTTCATCAACATAGCAAGGAGTTTAACTTAACCTCCTCTAAGGAACGGTCTAACGTGATTTACTTGCAACCTTCATTAGCATCGCAAGGAGTTTAGTTTAACCTCCTCTAAGGAACGGCCTCACGTGTAACTAGCAATTTACGTAGACGGAAAAGGCGGAGACTTGCCTTTTTTTGATATTCCGAACGATCACAAGACAATCCTTCAACATAAAATATGATTCGGATGTTTTATGAAATAAAAACAACGACCTGTGGCCATTACTTTAGATAATCAAGAAGCAACAGCCTTATGAATTGCGTATCAAAATACAGACGTAAATCGATTTAACCAAAATTTCTATCTAGGATTGCAAAATTGTTACACTACACGATGACCCTAAC
Organism: Scoparia ambigualis; assembly: GCA_963921215.1. Classification (NCBI taxonomy): domain Eukaryota; kingdom Metazoa; phylum Arthropoda; class Insecta; order Lepidoptera; family Crambidae; genus Scoparia; species Scoparia ambigualis. The sequence continues at coordinate 23,257,808 of OY992505.1, read as the reverse complement.
TAAATAGTGCACAATTTATCGGTCAGGAAGAACCGCTCCCTAATATACAAAGCCAACCTAACGCTAAACCTAACAATAATGCGATAATAGGAACACCGACTTAACGAGTTAGGGTCCTATTTATAGCGTATAGTGTATTCGATGTTTGATAATGTAATCAAAATCAATATGGGTATCGCTTAATGTTACGAAGCCTGCTCTGATGACAGAGACATTTCAATTATTAGACTTGGCAGGTAGAAGTCAAGTCCATTGTTATGCCCATGGACATAATAATGTATTTTAAGTCCATGGGTATGCCTACATCAGTAGTATTATAAAAATATTAACAGGCTTATTATTCGGATTTTTCCATTAAAACTGTTATTTTTTAATTATTCTTAACTGTCTCACAATTAGATATGTCTTATTTATTGTTCTTACAGAATAAATGTTGTTTCCCTTGAAACCTATATTTTGAATAATATTAAGGGCTCAATTTTAATCAGTTTATTTTAAAAGTAAGTCGCATAACCTTGATTTTTCTAAAACGATTTTAGCAAAATCCAAATCATTAGAGGGAGGCGCATTATCCCTATTGCCGTCCACATAGTAGTTATTATAAGATAATTGCGAATTTAAGAATAAAGTGAAAATATTCCCGACATAAATTTGCATTGTTTAATATGGAAAAGTATTCTTTTTAATACGACCCTATCACGTTAAACGTTTTAAATACCCCTAACATGTCATTTTATTAACTTTCGACAGTAGGTTTTAAAAAATGCGTTGTAGATGACAAAAATGCATTTTCATCTGAAATTTTGTTTTATAAATAAATTAAACGAATGTCCAAAAGTGAACGGCACATGAATTGGTTTTGAGAGTGACTCTCTAGAATCAAAGAGCTTTCTGAGTGCTAAATTTTAGACGCACCATTTATGGTTGTTGGAAAAGCGATCAAATCTGAACATAATATGTCCGTTTGAAAGTTTTCATTGCTGTTCAATCATCATCAAACTTTGCTAAAAACCAACCAACAGCCATACAGCGTAATTTTGCTGTACAATTAATTGTATTATTTATTTATAATTTTTTTGAGTTTATTTATCTGTAAAACCTCTAAATATTCAGTGAAAATTATAAAGACGTACCTAGCGAGAGTAGATTTAAGAGAACCTTAGGATTAGTAGCACGTATGTGATAAATAAAACAAACTTAATTCGTCAGTTGATGTCTTAGCTAATAGTTAAATTCTGTTGAAGGAACAGCACTGTTACCATCACGTACACCTATAGAAATACATACGTAGAAGTAATTGTATTTATAGTTATGTGAATAAATTTGTTTATAATTAATATTTTAATAAGATCAGTATTGTCACTATTTATGTAAAGTTATTACTTAATATTTGGTACAAAATTAAGGAATAAGTACTTAAGACGCAGTATTTTCACTTTTCTTATTAAGTAGGTATTATCGTCTACCGTTATTGGAGAAATTACATAGAAAATATTAAATAGTTTTGTGTTTACCATAATTTGTATTGTAAGGTAGCAATACTTAATACAATAAATACGCTACACAAAAAGTTGTTTTAGAAAATCTTATATTCACATGTTGTATCATACACAAAACATTCTTCTAATGGGACCACGTATTTTTGTTGAATTTGTATACAATGTGAATGAAATTAAAAATAATTTTTATTACTAGAATTTAAATCGATGCACTGTGTATATTTTCATGCAACTCTTTATCGTATTACATCAAGCATGCAGGGACCACTAATTTTAAAAATGAAAATGTTTATACTTACGTCATTCTTAGTTAAAAAGTGCATATATTGTGAAAGAATAGAAAAGATGGAAAAAAGAAACAATAAATTATTATAAGCGATATTTGATGAAGTTAGTTATTTTTCTTGCCTTTCCTTACCTTTTTTTGAAATTGTAAATTATCGAAGAGACAACTCGCTTGTCTTTTAAACGATACTTAATCATTTTCTTTAACCTTCCCTGTTTTCCATATAGAAAACAGGGAAGTTTAAATAAGATCTTATCTAAGATGTATTTAAAGACTCATCAAAACATAATTGTCCTTCAACTTTATAGGTCCTCCAAAACACACTTTGCACAACATGGGAGTAGAACCAGACCCCCGAATACTAAGACGAGCGTTTTGCCACTCGGCCACCGAAGAATAATAAGGACTTATTAATATTACTTACCTACCTTTCTTTTCTGTTTTGTGGTGTGCGCTATTTTTGCTTACCCGAAACGTCTAAAACGCACCATTGCTATTTAGTATACAGTAGGCATTATATTGATCGAAGGGACTTTTGTGGTCATAAATATCTTGTCAAACAATAACAAACCCAACTAATTTGTGGAAAGTTATTAACAGAGACTTCCATGTTAAAATAGACTTTAAAGCAATGAGTCAAGAGTCATTTTATTTAACACTTACATGTAAAGATCCTTTTCAGCGTTAACAATGCTTCGTTTAATTTCATAATGACTGGACAAAATTTATCGTTTCTACGAGTCACCTATCTGTTAAGTAAAATCTATTTGAAATGCAAAAACACCACACTACAATTATTTATGCATGTATGTAAAACATCCTTAATTAAATGGATTAATAAGCCCTTTTTAATCCTCGGTGTCCGAGTGACAAAACGCTCGACTTGATATTCGGAGGTTGTGGGTTCAATTTCCAGGAAATAGAAATAGAATTAGAAATATCATTTATTTCCGTTAGAATAAGGTATACAGTAGATGTTCGTAGCAAAATATATAAAAAGGGCCTATTCAGCCATTACAAACAGCATGCAAATATCTTTAATTATACATTAAAATTAAAAATCAAATTAATGTCAAAGTATGAAAATGCAATTATCGTATTTAGTTTAAATTACATATTATAATTATTATTATATAAACATTATTAATTCAGTTTTAAAGTTTTATTAAAAATTCATTAATCGTTTAAAAAGCATGTTCCATAAGCCAGTTGTATAAGGCCCTTTTAAATCTATTAAATGGCAATTCTTTTAATAATTATTTTTAACCGACTTCAAAAAAGGAGGAATAATTTTTGAACTTTTTAATATTTTCAACGGAATAGTCTCTTTTACATGTGTATATTGCTTTTGGTAGACTAGGTTTTTTAGATATATTAAATTTCAGCACCTGTGCTGTGTCATGGTCAGATAGCGAAAGCGGGATTACTTCCGACGTGGCACCTCTCACGTTGCTGAATATATTTATTTATTTATTTAATTAGGTCTACCAACATTTTAACACTACAACACAGAAATATAACATTGTTTTAAATACAGTTAGAACAGTGAAAAAACAGTTACAGGCAAACAACTTAAATCTAAGATCAATAAGACAAGTTGAACACAATACAAAAGTGAAACAAATACAAAAATACTATAATATTAATAGTTAACCATAAAATATCAAAACAAACATCATCAACACTACTACAGCATACGTTATTTATTTTTATAACAAATCAGACTCTTTTTATAGCTACTTAATGACGTATGGATATAATATCGACATCATTCACGGACTTACACACCTTTTTATATTCATCGCTCAGACTATTAATAATACTCTGCATGCCCAAATTGGTTCTGTAAGGTTTCAAATACAATGGTTTAAAGTTCACAAGTCTAAAATTTGATCGTGGTGTTTTGAATTTAATCTCACTAAGCAATTGAGGACAGTCAATTAAGCCTCTAATCATTTTGTATAATAAAACCTGATCAGCTACCCATCGACGATCCTGCAGAGAAGCAAACTCAAAGTAGTCCAGTCTGTCGTTATAACAGTGCAGCTCGTACTTTTTCCCCTGATGTTTTGAAAGGAAGGATAAAAACTTTTTTTGGATTCTCTCTATCCTCGATATGGCACTTATAATTAGGATTCCAAACACTTGAGCAGTACTCCAATGAGCGGCGCACTAATGCAAAGTAAATATAATTAAAAGTTTCAACATTTCAAACTGTTTGCAACTACGCCAAATAAAACCAAGTAATTTAAGACTTTTGGACACAATATAATCGAAATGATGCCTGAAGCTCAGTTTATTATCCAAAATGATCCCCAAGTCACGAATAGACGATACCTCCTCAAGAGTTTCAGAGTTAATGAAATAAGAAGACACGATAGGAGCACGTTTTTTAGTAAATTTAATGTGTTTACACTTTTCAGAGTTGAAAGAAAGCCTGTTTGTTTGGGACCAAGCAACGACTCGATTAAGATCTTTTTGTAGCTGTAACGAATCATTGAAATTTCTAATTGTTTTATAGATTTTGAGATCGTCAGCAAACAACAAACATTTAGAATTTCGTACAACTTGTGCCAAGTCATTAACAAACACCAAGAAGAAAATAGGCCCTAAATGAGAGCCTTGAGGAACACCCGATGGCACAGAAAACCAACTTGACTCGTATCCACAGGCCACCACCCTTTGACACGTTCGAGAGAGGTATGAGGAGCACCATTCCAACAAGATGCCATGCACACCGGTCAAACGCAACTTGTTAAGCATTATCGAGTGATTAACTTTATCAAATGCTTTGCTAATGTTGGTGTACACTGCATCCACTTGCCGACCCTGATCCAGTTCATAGCTTAAATCATTCACATAACAAGCAAGATTCGCAATGGTTGACATATTTTGGCGAAAACCATGTTGCTGTGGGACTAGAATAGACCTAATATGACTCACAAAATATGGGCAAATAATTTAGAAAATCCAGACAATGTAGATGGGTCTGTAGTTTCGTACGTCGCTCGAATCTCCCGCTTTAGGGATCGGTAAGACATTGGCTTTTTTCCAAGTAGCCGGAAAAGTATTAGAAGACAGAGAATAGTTGTATATAAGACTGAGAGGATACGAGAGAGTCGAAGTTGGTTGGTGGTAGGGCTGTTAAGTCCGCCTGGCTAGCTACCACCATCTTATCTAAGTCTGTCGCCATAACAACGTTGTTTATAGCATTGTTGTGTTCCGGCAGATTGAGATAAGAGGATTCCGAGTGAAGCGCGCTTCCACCTTCGGCCTTATCGTCACTTACCATCAGGTGAGATGAAGGCCAAGCGCTTACCCGTTGCCAGTAAAAAAAAAACCACAACTACGAAGAAACACGGCCGGAACGCCATCTGGTCCTGCTCCTTTCTTTGAATCCAATTTACTAAGAGCCTTCTCAATGCAATGTTCAGATAAAAATACATTACTAATGCTATTGTTAGTAGGAACAATTAAATTAACATCATCAGGTATTGGATTGTTAGGATCAGTTGCATATACTGACGAGAAGTGCTGTGCAAAGGCATTACAAATTGACAGAGGACTATCAAATTTAGCGATACCCAGGTGCATTTCACTGGGTATCGCTTCTTTATTGTTACGTTTATTTTTGACGTAGCTCCAAAATGCCTTGATATTTTTTTTTGCTAATAGAGTCTTCAATATTGTTTAAATAGCGTTGGTAACATTTCTTGATTAGTGCATGACATCTGGAACGAGCCTCCTTGTACTCAAATTCATCAATAGGGTTATTATACAATTTAAAGTTTTACGTAATTTATCCTTCTCTCTTAAAAGACAAATAAGGTTTTTGGAGTACCACGTAGGGTACTTCACTGGTTTACAAGGTAATTTAGGCACGTGTTTTTCTATAATTGCATTGACTAAGGAATAAAAAATGTTAACCATGGTAATAACCGAGCTTGCTGCTGCAAGTTCCAGATCCCAATCAATGCAACCTAGATCATTATTAATTTTAGTATAATCAGCCAAATGGAAATTAAATTTGGAAACAGTTTTTTTTTTAATATCTTTTTTTGATTTAAAATTCATACTAATGTCAATTGCGGGATGATGTGGGTCAAGGGTCAAGTGATTTTTTTGAATCATTCATTAGTTGATAACACTAGATCTAGTAACCTATGGTTATGATTCGTAATGTTGTTAAATTGTGACAAATTATGTAGTGACATGAAATCAGACAACATCAGATCGAGAGAACAATTTCCAATTCTTGGAGACATAGCTGAAAACGGAAATGTTTGACTAAAGACCCACTCAACATTACCGAGATTAAAATCACCCACGACCAGTATATTGTCAGTATTATTAAGTGAAGACAACCCACTAGAAATATTGCCCAACATAGTGTCGAGATTTTCTAAAGATACCGGTGGTGGAAGATACAAGGCGCATATAACTAATTTATTTCCAAATCTTGCTGAATCCCCGACCGAAATCCACAAATCATCAGTCAAACTCTCCAAATGTGACAGGCGACAAGAGTAAAGATGATTCGAAACAGCAATGAGAACTCCCCCTCCGTCCTTCTTTGCGGAAGATGTGGCGCCACGGTCTGTACGATAAATGCGATAATTATCGCTAAGAACCTCCACGTCGAATACACTATCATTCAGCCATGTCTCCGTCAGAACAATAATATCATATGTGCAATTAAGACTAGACATATAAAGATCATGTAATTTACCACGTATACTTCTTACATTTTGGTAATAAATATTAAGTTATTAAACTCAGTGCCGATTGAAAGATAATACTACACTCTTATTTAAACAATTAAAGTTAAGATTGTAGCGCTTTAAGCGACTTACTGTTCCGTATCCAAATCACAGGCGACTCGTCGTCCTTTCTCATCAATATGCGACCGTTGCGAACCCATAAGTACTTATAATTTCCTTTTTTTCTAATTAAGCGAGCTTGAGCATGCAAGGAACGATTACTTGGAGATAGGTGTTCACTCAAATAAATCTGTTCTTTGCCAAACCCAAAAGTCCGCTGTTTAGTTTTTCTTTTTGGCATGCCTTTTTAAACGTAAGACAGGCAGCAAGCATGCTATCACGGACGCGTGGTGAAGACAACTTCACTATGACGGTCTTAGGTCTCGCTGATTTGGGATTAGACTTTGCTACTCTCATGCATGATACAATATTGTTTTCCTCCATTGGACAAGACAGCACTCTGCTCAGTTGCAAAACAATGTTAGACAGGTTTTCCTTTGGATACTCAGGTAAGCACTGGATTTCTATTGCATTCTCGTGCTTGCTGCTCAACGGCATTCACCTTGGCTGCAAGTTCACTAACACTTTCAGTTAGCTTAACATTTTCACGACGAAGATCAGACGTAACAGCTCTTAATTCCTGCAGTTCAGAGTTTACTTCATCATATTTGCCTGACAGTCACTCAGGAATATATGGTCTAAACATGATTTTTTTCTAGTAGCTGTTGTTATATGCTACTTAAGATTGTAATTTTTAAGAGTAGGTATCTCTAAGTTGCCTTGTTACATTAGTATTCAATAGGGTGTTTATATTAATATCACCCGCAATAATTATCCTTTGCCTAGAATGCTTCTTGGCCTAAGTAAAAAAGCAAATAAGCATTCGTAGTGCCTTTGTTTTGTAGCAGATGTTGTGCAAATGAATAAATATAGAGCAACATTCAAAATGAAAATTTGCAGAAAATTTCCTTGAATGAGCTAATTTGCTTAATCGATATTCCTCTCTTAACCATAATACAAGTACCCCCTCTTTTTTATTTCTGGAGGTCGGACAAAGTCTGTTTTGGACATTTCAATGCATAGCTCGAGTTTCTTCACCATCCCGCATTTGGGAAGCATGGGGAGGCGATGCAATGATTTTAGGCTGATTTCACAGTCACGCGTTTGATCAGCGCCGGCCACACGCGCGTGTTTACAATTATTACACTACATAGTAGTTGCGCGTTTCAACTGCGTGGGTGACTATGAAACGCAACTACTATCTAGTGTAATTGCAAGCGCGCGCGTGTGGCCGACGCTTATCAAACTCGTGACCGTGAAATCAGCCTTAGTAATCAATGCGTTTGTCCAGTAGTGGGGGAGTATGTAGGCCATTACTCTTACATTCAATAAACAATATTTCTGTTATGCGTGTACACGAGTTGCGTGTTACCATAGACAAAATAATAGTCTATAATATAATATATGTCTCTCGACGCTCGCTTTGCCTAATATCGGAAGTCCGAAAATATTTCTCATACCATTTCACATCATAATGATCACTCTTCATAAAAATATTTAATACTAACGACCAAAACTCATACTCATCAGAATTTATAATATCACTAATCATACACATTATTTATACTAATATTTTTATTCATATATTTTCTTATACCTACTGACGATCGAAACTCCTAATCATTCTAATACATAACGCCAATATTCATAATTGGTTTCATAGTAATATTTGTTTTCATTTCTTGATCATAAATACCCGAGTTGCGTGTTACCATAGACAAATAATAGTCTATTACTTATATAATATCTGGCTCTCGACGCTCGCTTTTTTTAACTAGGTTAAATGCTGTCTGTTACGCATAGGTACACCGAGACCAAGTGGGTGCGCATTTTTTCACATAACTTTTTAAGTCCCATTAATGGAAGTCCAAAAATATTTCTCATACCATTTCACATCATAATAATCACTCTTCATAAAAATATTTAACACTAACGATTGAAACTCTTAATATTACTAGTCATACTTAGGTACACATTGTTTATACTAATATTTTTATTTATATATTTATTACACTAACGATCGAAACTCCTAATCATTCTAATACCTAACGCCAATATACATAATTGGTTTCATACTCATATTTGTTTTCATATATTTCTTGATCATAAATGTTTTTATTGAGCCACACCCGCTTTAAAGTAAACCCGCAAAATTGCCGCGTGAGTGCGCGTAATTATAGATTCCTATTTAAACGTAAAGGTAGGGAAATGTTTTCATATAAAGGTATGTACAGAATGACAATTTTTTTGTATATTTTATACAAATACAAGACGATTTAGGTAAATGTTTTTATATAAAGGTATGTACAGAAAGACAATTTTTTTGTATATTTTATACAAATACAAGACGATTTGTGTAAGTAAACTGTAACTTACAATAACGAAATTACCTTAATTATGTGATTAAAGTGATATTTATTTATGTGAATCTTGATGTTTTGATATGTACTGATTACTTCAACGAAAATATTCAATTTCTACAGTCTACTATTTAATATTATAAAAGAAGACATTAAATATAGGATAAAATATTTACTAGAACAAAACAAAACCAGTCTCAGGAAACTGAACTTAGAATGGTATATCGAAAGACTCTTCGTCGATAGATAACTTCACCGAAATCACCCTTATTCGACCGTTCGTTTTACGAAAAATCCTTCATCGATAGATAATTTCACCGAAATCACTCTTAGCCGACCGTTGGTTTTACGAAAAAATCCTTCGCCGATAAAACGTTTCGCCGATATCAACCTTCAACGATAGTTGGTTGATACCGGCGAGTCTATTTTGGTGATATTTGTACAGATACACTGGAGTAATATTTACTTTTTGGTTATTTAAATTGAAGTTTCGTTAATATCCTTATTTAGCCCATTATTTTTTATATCAAAAATAAAAAGCTCAATTTTTTTCTGTTTACCAAGTAGGGTAAGTACTTGGGATCTATTATTTAATTAATTGTTTTTGTTTTTGTGAAATTATTGTCGTGTTGTGTTTCTCTATTGATACTTAAATGGCATTTATAATTAAAAATCATTAAATTAAACCGTAAATTTATTTCAACCGTGGTGTTATCTTATACCTTAAGGTACATATTTATTCGTCACCCTTGCCGTGCCGTCAAGACAGTGGGCGCAATCCCTTTATGGTGAAACGCTCATCGCAATTATCGTTGAAGGTTAATTTCGGCGAAACATTCTATCGGCAAACGCTATCGGCGAAGGATTTTTTCGTAAAACCAACGGTCGGCTAAGAGTGATTTCGGTGAAATTATCTATCGATCAAGGATTTTTTCGTAAAACCAACGGTCGACTAAGGGTGATTTCGGTGAAGTTATCTATCGACGAAGAGTCTTTCGATATACCATTCTAAGTTCCAGGAAACTCGAATGGGATTCGAACCCATGACCTTTGGATTGCCGGTCGGAGAATTCAATAAAAAAGATATTTATAAGCAATTACGTCTTTATCGATTGTTAAATACTTGCAATCTTAGAATAATATGCTTGCAATAGTATTTCTTTCGACTGTGAGGGTAGACTTCACAGTGACGTAATACCGCTGGCTCACAGCGTAAATCACAAACTAGAAAAAATTCAACGAGTCTTCTGGGGTCACGGTAGCTCAGCGGTTAGAGCAGTGGACCGGCAATCCAATGGTCATGAATTCGAATCCCATTCGAGCTTTCTGAGACTGGTTGATTTTTTCGAATAAATATTTTATCCGATATCTATAAATATAGCATTACGAATGCAAAATATTCAATAATAAAGATAGAAGACATTAAATTTTGTGGCTTCGCCAAAAACAGTAGTCACAAACACATGGAACATTGTTCTACCAAGTTATATGGAAATATTTTATTACAATAAAAATAATAAATTAACGTTTATATCAAATGATTAGCACAATTATTATACAGGGTTACAGGCTAAGTCGACCTATTCCCGTTAAGGGCGGTTAGTTTACATCGTTTCTGACTAATTTGACTATAATAACCAAAATTGTACGTAAAATGAATAAATAAGTCGATGTAGACGATTAAACTTAAAAAAGATAATAAAAATTTTAAAAGTTTATTTTTCTTTAAAGAATATCTAAAAAAAATATTATGGCGCCTGTTTGGCAGATGTGCCTGAAAATATTGACGTTTCATCGCTATCTAACGAGGTATAACAATCTTAGGTTTTATCAAAAAGGACAATGGTCACGAAGTATGAAATTTAAAAAATTCAGGCCTGGCGCAAAAGAAATGTACCTCAAAAAAATGGTAATGTTGAGTAATTAATTACTGCATAGGGGACACCGCCGAAATATTTTTCTAAATGTATAAAATTGCTATTGAATGTTTTACAGGGGTCATATTAATGTTTCATAAAAGGATCATTAAATTGCTAAAATGGGTGTTTAGCAGCGAATAATAGGGGGTATAATCCAAATATTTTTCTACAGTATAAATATTACCACCACTACTATTATTAAAATAGTAGCAGAAGTCATTAATGTATAAAAATAAAAATATTTGATTTTTTTGGTAATATACATGTATAGGTATCAGTAATAATCACATCACACCTAAGTAATATTCTTAATGTGAAAATAACGATGGTTTGATATTTTAATGTTTGGATGTTTTTTCTGCTTTTACGCCTCAATGACTGAACTGATTTGAATGAAACTAGGTAGGTAGGTAGATAGATAAGGACCAGGATTAACACCGCTGAATGAACTGAAGGCGAAAGCTAGTCCGATAAACCCAATCATTTTACTAATTTTAATTTTTTTTTCAATTTCAAAAAGCAATTTCACACTTTAAAAAATATTTCGGCGATTCCTCTTATGCAGTATTTAATGACACATTTTTAGTAAAAATCTGAGATACGTTTTATTTCCGCCGGTCCTGGGTTTTTTCGGCCATTATCCTGTGTAGGAAAAACTTAGTTACATAGGCTACAGGGGAGGCAAAAAAAGCTAATTAAAACAATAGGTGAGTACAAGATACTAAATTTACTAAACTTTCAAGTTCGAACCAAGCATCTTAAAGTCTAAATTTCATGTTCCACATGCCGCCTCTGTTTTGCACACATCTTCGCATTCTTTTACGAAGTGCACTTTTTACTACACTAGTAGATAAAGTCCTTCTCATTTCATTCGCCGCATTAATTATCTGTGTCGTCACATGAAGAGTTTCGTGTACGTACCAGCTAGGGCATGCTCCCGGGAATTCCCGGTACCGTTTTTTTCCGGTATTTCCCGGGAAATGGAATTTTTACGCAGTACCGGTACTGAGAATTTGTTTTCCGTAAAATTCGGTACTTTTTTTTAGAGTGGCTCGTCATAGTGACTGCATCTTGCCTGATGGTAAGCAGCCGATGCAGTCCAAAATAATAAGAGTGCTCCCCACCGTGGAATAAGCACGATAACGAGCGCACCCATTCATGAAGGCCTGCATAAATGCCGTTTCACGCCCCGCTTAAAAGACCCGGGACTGTAGGAGCTGGGAAACACATGCGCCGGCAAAGAATTCCAAAGCCGAATGGTCTTACAGAGGAACGACTTGCCAAATTTTTTGGTACGAGTACTGATAGTCTGTACAGTATGATGGTGGTTCCTAAGACCAGCACGTGTAGTCCGGGAGAGGAAAGGAGAGGGCGGGATAAGATCAAAAAGTTCTTCAGAACACTCTCCGTAGTAGTTCCGGTAGAAGACACTGAAAGAAGCAATGTCTCTACGCAGCTGGAGGTCCTCAAGGGAAGCTGTAACCTCAGCATCTCCAATAATGCGTACCGCTCGCCTTTGCAGTCTATCAAGTGCATCGAGGAGATATTTAGCGAAGCCGTCCCATAGATGGGAACAATACTCCATACTCGATCGCAACTGAGTTTTGTACAGCTAACAGCGCTGCTCGGGAGTGAAAAACCGCCTCACCTTATTGAGAATACCCAACTTCCGGGAGGCAGTTAAAATAGCACTCTCTGAAGAGAGGGAGGAGTAAGGTAGGGAGTTACCTTGGACGAGAATGCACAAACCTGGGTTTTGCTAGCATTAAACTCGACCAGGTTTTTGGATCTCCACTTAGAGACACGATCGAGAGTCAGGTTCACTTTGGCAACCAGTTCTTGCCTTTTCACCACGATATCGGCTTGCTTTGCCGCAGGATGTCCCAAGTACCGCTCATGCACCGTACTGTCATCCGCATAACAATGAATATTGCCCAAGGACAACATATCATTAATATGCAGAAGAAATAGAAGTAGGTGAGAGCACAGAACCCTGCGGCACTCCGGCATTGACTTTGTAGAACGCGGAGGAACTACCCTCACAAAGGACACGAATCCTCCGCCCTTCTAGAAAGTCTGCAACCCAGGCGCACAAACGGGGCGGCACACCGAAGGCCGGCAACTTGGAAAGAAGGGAACAATGCCACACTATCGAAAACTTTCGCGATATCAAGGCTAACTGCCAGGGATTCACTATGCTTGTCCATCGCTTATACCATACTTTCGGTACTTTTGTTATAACTTAAAATTACGTCACTAATAATAGGCTTCGCGTTTGCGGTAGTCGTTACCGGTAACCTCGGCCTATGCTCTTAGTCGCAAACCAGGCAAATTTCGTAGCGTTACCAATTTTGTATTTCCTGAGTTATTAACCGTGACGTCACCGGTACTATTTACTGGGGAAAATTTTTAACTAATGTACCCGTACTAGGGTACGGGTACATACGGTACGGACGCCAGGGATTCCAATAGTCGGGTTGGTATCAAGGAAAGCTCCTTCAAACATTAGAGGTACGACGCAGGGATGTATTTTAAAGTGGACTAGGTTATGTCGGCTCCAATTCGAGACATGACTTAACATTAAAACTGTTTTAACGGGACTAAACACGGTTAATTTCGTAAGTAAGTACATATCTACTTACTGCTTGACGTTTCGGCCGCGATGCTGCGGCCATGGTCACAAGCGAACTGGCGGTGCGCGGCGTCGTCGGCTCGGGCGGGTATTTGTTTCTTCATCCACCCTCATACGTTCACTTAAATTGTCACAGTGCAATGTATCTTCAGTAACACGACTCCGGCACACTACACTAACAGTATCGGAGTTTCTTGTTATAGACTGACGTTGCGGTTTGCATTTGCCAATCACTGGATTCCATGCTGATGATAATTTAAACCCGTCCTCCCGATTGAAATTTTTATACTTCTTGATCTCAATCGCTTCACGTACTATCCTGCTATGATAATAACGATCGGTGGAGAGGATTTTAGGATCATGTAACTCCATCCAGTGATTAACTCCAGCTTCCAGCAGGTGTTTAGCTACCGCCGATTTGTCTATTTGTCGATTTTTGATAGCTGCGATGTGTTCCTTGACACGTTCTGCGATAGTCCGCTTAGTCTGTCCAATATATGAACTACCACAGCTACAATCGAGTTTATAAACTCCCGGTGTTTGGAAAGGTATGACGTCTTTAGGCGACCGCAATTTGTTAGATATTTGGCATAACGGAGTATATACAGTTTTAATGGAGAAGTTTCTTAGTACTGTTCCAATTTTGTCCGTTACGCCTTTATGTAAGGTAAAAACGCTGCCTGGCGACTCACTTCTAGACGATTTTTCTTTCCATTCTGCTTTTTCCTCTTCTGTGACACCTTGTATCCGTTGCGTTTCAGTACCTCCTGAACGTGAGCAAGCTCAGCCTGAAGATGTTCAGGGTCACACAGGAGGAAAAAGCAGAATGGAAAGAAAAATCGTCTAGAAGTGAGTCACCAGGCAGCGTTTTTACCTTACATAAAAGGCGTAACGGACAAAATTGGAACAGTACTAAGAAACTTCTCCATTAAAACTGTATATACTCCGTTATGCCAAATATCTAACAAATTGCGGTCGCCTAAAGACGTCATACCTTTCCAAACACCGGGAGTTTATAAACTCGATTGTAGCTGTGGTAGTTCATATATTGGACAGACTAAGCGGACTATCGCAGAACGTGTCAAGGAACACATCGCAGCTATCAAAAATCGACAAATAGACAAATCGGCGGTAGCTGAACACCTGCTGGAAGCTGGAGTTAATCACTGGATGGAGTTACATGATCCTAAAATCCTCTCCACCGATCGTTATTATCATAGCAGGATAGTACGTGAAGCGATTGAGATCAAGAAGTATAAAAATTTCAATCGGGAGGACGGGTTTAAATTATCATCAGCATGGAATCCAGTGATTGGCAAATGCAAACCGCAACGTCAGTCTATAACAAGAAACTCCGATACTGTTAGTGTAGTGTGCCGGAGTCGTGTTACTGAAGATTCATTGCACTGTGACAATTTAAGTGAACGTATGAGGGTGGATGAAGAAACAAATACCCGCCCGAGCCGACGACGCCGCGCACCGCCAGTTCGCTTGTGACCACGGCCGCAGCATCGCGGCCGAAACGTCAAGCAGTAAGTAGATATGTACTTACTTACGAAATTAATCGTGTTTAGTCCCGTTAAAACAGTTTTAATGCAATGCAACGCGATAGTTTAAAGTCTTATGACTTAACATGTTCTCGTGTCAGTCACAAGTTTATTCTGGCTCTCGATGACGCTTTCCAGAGAAATATTAGCTAGTCCGCTGTAGAGCGTTACTCCCGTACTGTCGTCCGCCTAGCAATGAATTAACAGTTCACGCATTGTTTGTGTAAAGTGTTATTTATTATAATTATTCTCTTTATTCAAACATTTTTCTTAAGATAATTTTTTTACAATATTTTATATATTATTTTAGTTATTACTAAAAAAAGTAACTTAAATTATAATGATGAAATTAATATAACTATAAATAATATTTCAAATTGGCTCAAAGACAATAATTTGAACTTAAACATAAATAAAACTAAATACATAAACTTTATTAATATCAAACCTAAATCAAATAATTTAACTGTGCGAATAAGTGATGACCTAAAACGGTATCAAAGTCACTTACTTTTTTAGGAATGGAGATCGACAATCAATGCTCATGGAAATATCACATTAAAAAAATGTGTAACAGGATTAATAGATTTGCTCCTCTAGTCTGTGGAGAGCCGGTATTGCCGCGGCCCCTAGTCTGTGTGGCTCAATTGAGCCATCTCCACAGACAGGGGTTTTTTTAGCTACCTACCGCTAAAAACGTTGCTACCGTCCGTTCTATTCATAATTAAGCTTTAATATGATAACTAGTATCTCTGGATTAGTTCCTTAATCTATTAAAACCATTCCCAATACCTAAAATATTGTAAGAATAAAGATATGATTTTTTTTTTCATAGTAAAATAAAAATAAAATATAAGGAAAACACGTATTTTATTGAAATAAAGCATAACATAAGCATCAAAAAACATGTTATAACATAAATCAGCTCATAATACTATCAACTCGATAATAAATCGATTATTCCGATTTCAATATACGCGCTAAAACAACCCTACGTTTCAAACGACGATATTTTATTTTTATCCCTTTGGGACGCGACAAAGGAACTTTTGAATCATGGAGCCTAGTTCATGGTGATTCCAAATATGTACGGCATGTCACTAACAAATAAAAAACAAAGGAACACAGAGCCGAAATATGACACCCATTTTCGCCGTCTGTGGCGTGGCTCAATTGAGCCAGCCCACAAACAGGCGCTAGAAAATTGTGGCTCAATTGAGCCACCCCACAGACGAGAGGAGCATTGTGGAGATTAAATGTCCAAAACTAAGTAAACCAAAACGTAGCTTTAATGGCCTATCACGGATATGTTGCATCCAATCTCAAATATGGTATACTCCTGTGGGGAAACTCGATAGACGTAAATAAAGCTTTTTTAACGCAGAAATAATGCATCCGAGCTATATGTGACGTCCGGCCAATGACATCATGTAGACAGTTATTTCCCAAACTGAATATTCTTACACTTGCTTCTATGTATATATTAGAATGTTGTACCTTTGTTAAGGCGCATCCTCTGCTTTTCCAATTTAAAAATATGGATACCTGCAGATTAGTGAGACACCATGGCAAACTGAAGTTGCCCAATATGCACACACAATATTTTAAAAGGAACTGTTATCCAAACTGCATAAAAATTTATAATAAGCTACCACAGTCAGTGAAGGAGCTTAGTTTGCCTATGTTAAAAAGAAAATTACAAGCGTGGCTAAAAGTAAAGTGTTTTTATACCACTGAAGAATATTTTAATACAAAAATTTAAATTGATAGAAAGCAATATTTTTATAAAATGTATTAATTTAATTGATTACGAAGTTATGAAAATGTCATTATTGCAATAATTTATCAGTTTATTTTAACTTATTTTAATTTTAGTTTAAATTCACATTCATTACATGGCAGGGGACTTTCTATCTTCGTGACAAAAAGTGTATCTGAGATACCGAATCTCCAATGTAAATGATTCGTAAGGTTTGTTTTTCGTGAGTAATGATTTTTTGTATCTTATCCTTTGTTTTGTACATAAAAACCACAACGGTTTTGCTTTAAATCCGTTAGAAGTACGTGAGCCGACAAGTTGTCTCAAATTTTGTTGCGCTTACTCGGATCGCTTGTATTCATAAACGGTGTGTGCTACCTTCCTCCCTTCCTCGCACATCGGTAGGGTCAGTGCCGTCGCTGTCATCTTGTGGGAAGGACGCGATGCTTGATGTTTGGTGTTTGCTCACGAAGGTTAGTAGGTACCATTACAGCCACGTATTTATTCGGTGCAACTCTCAGATACTATTGTTTTACCAACTTTATAACTATAGTAATGGTTTCTATATTTTTATGTTGATTGCTTTTGCTATCCCATAAATAATGAGCAATATATATTTAATTTTTATTTGTTAATTTTTTCTTAAACTGTAAAATAAGTCTTTGTCCTCAAATACCTGGCCTCATATACGTGGCTGACGTGGCACCTGCATACCATGTTTCTGGGAAAATACTCATGTTTCTGAGAGAATCATGTAATGTGGGAGCCCACTGTTGGGATTGGGTTTAGAAATAAATATACTTACTGAAAAGTACCTGTGATCAAAATAAAATTTAAAATTATTTTATTTTTTTATTTCATATCTTGTCCTACCTAACTTTTATAAATATTTCACATTGTATTAAATTACCTTTAGTAATATTTTATAAATTTATAGTGCTTTAGTAACTAGTTTACGAATTTAAATAATTATAATTAAATATTAAATAGCTTAATTAAATTAAAAATCATTTATTTCGGGTATAGCCCATATAATGTTAGTAACGTTGAATTCCTATCCTACTTTAGTAACAACAAATATTCAAATTTCATATAATATAAATTTAAAAGTATTTACATTAAAAAATAATTATAAAAAAAATAAAAAAATCGAAATTTCAAAATTATTAAAATTTAAATTTAAAGTATTTTTATTAAGAATAAAAATAATAATAAACAATTAAAATAAAATAGTAAAAATAAAGTTCTTTAAAAACATATGTTATGGGCGTGCGGTATCAGATGTAGGGCAACCCAGTGACGCAGCATGGGACTGTCCTCCTACAGAGCCACGGTCTTCAGGATGCTGTTGATACTGCCCCGCACCCGCCGCATCAGATTCTTTTACGCATTATGGCGTGAAAGCCGTTTACTCGCGATTCCGCAAACATTCCCGAGCCACTGCAGTAACGTGGCAGCCGCAACAGCAACCTAAATCCGTTGTTGTATTGAACACGCAGAGCATTGTAGGCTTTATGTGTTTACTTTGTCCACAGGCTGCACGTGTAAAACGACTGGCAGTAGGCTTTAAACAACTTCAGTTTTACATCTTTTGAACTACGTGCAAACCTACTGGCCAACATGTTACATCTCACCGCCAATGCCCTGCGTTCCCGCTCTATGTCTAGGTCAGCACTTAAGCATCGGCGACCCAGTGGCCCAGGTTGCTCACTTGTTGTATCGGAATGCCCGAAAGTGTAACCTCTGGCATCGAGTAAGTTTTAGTGCCCGATTTAAAGATCATGATTTCGCTTTTACTCGCATTATACCTAAGCCCATGAGCCTCCGTGTACCCCTCACATACCTTCAACAGTTTTCTAACGGCCCTTGTTGATGGGCAGAGCAACACTATGTCATCTGCGTAACTTATATTGTTATTAAATTTACCATCTATAGAGCATCCTGCACTCGTGTTGCTGAGTTCCTCAATAAGGCCGTTTATGTACAAGTTAAAAATAGTAGGTGAAGTTATACCCCCCTGCCTCACCCCGCATTCCAACCAGTAAACTTCAGATAAAGAGCCATCCCATCGAACATGAAAGGTCTGGCCTCTGTACCAGTATTTAAAGATCGAGATAAGTTCCTCGGGTAATTTAGTCTCTGTTGACATTTTGTGCCATAGTTTTTTAAAAGACACAAGATCGAAGGCTTTTGACATGTCAAGAAAACAAGCATACACAGGTGTCTTCTTGTCCGTATAGTATCTGACAGTCTGCTTGAGGCACATAATGGCAGCCAATCCAGGTCTAAACTGCCCATCATGTAAGTTGACATGATTTCTCAGTTGTTTATCAAGCAGACTGTCCAACACCTTAGCGATGATGGTGGCCAACGATATTGGTCTGTAGTTGTTCTTATCAGAGGGGTCACTTCTTCACATTCTTACTCTTTAGCACTGGCACCACAATAGACTTAAACATATCGTCAGGGAGGTACGAGTGTCTAATAGAGAAATTAAATACCATATAAAACCCTCGGCAAGTGTACACCAGCGTGCCTGAGGTGCTCAACACTAATGCCAAATGCTTTGCTCTCTGCAATCTCTCAATTCGCTGTAGCAGCAGCTGTAAGTATTGTATACTGGTTTCAGTAAATTAATTACTTATGCATTTTTTTTCCAAAACAACACTCTGCCAATCTTTAAAACCGTAGTTTGAGTTTCAAATACTTGCTCAAAATAGAGGGATTCAGTTTTATCAATTTTAGGCAGTAATATTATGGTACATTTTGCTAAATACGCCATTGTATTTTATGTTTCTAGGTATGTACATTACTGTTTTTTTAGATTATTTAATACAAATAGACATAATTAACGAAAAATTTGAGCCACGTTATTTAAAAAAGGATACTCTCAGATACATGGATACAAATAGTGGGACTCAAATAACTCCGAAACTACTGGTTAAAAACTGGGCCTTGGCATTAATTTTGTTTCAAATTGAATAAACTTTCATGCCATGGTTATTCTTGCTAAAAATAAAAAATAACTTAAAATAAAAAATTGACACGTTTCTGAGAAGAGAACACTTTCCTAGGAGAATCACCCATATCGGATGGGTGTACAAAAATAATTGTTGTTTGCTACAGGCCACGTTTACCGATTTTACCTTTTAAGTATTTTATTTTATTATAAATTAAATGTGTGTCAGTGACGTCACACACGTTATCATTAAATATTTACATTACTTCATTTAATCATGTAAAATAAAAAAAGAGATTCAAAAACTGGACGCACCCGTGGTTTATGACTAAGTGGAAATTGTAACAAAATAATGCGACAAAATAAAAGCTGGTTTAAAAAAATATTTTTTTACTTTTAATTTATTTTTTTCTTTTTAGTTGGAAATGCTTCTCAGTCATTTCACTTCAAGGTTATATTAAAACCATTAGGTTTTAGTCAAACCAAATTAAATGAGCCCAAACAGGACGGGTTAACCAAATGTTGCTTAGGAGTTCCTATAGCCATCTTCATCATCAGACCCTGGGCACCACACGAGGTAATAGCTGTTGTCAAGGCGAATCAAACAAGCCCAAATACGGCGGGGATATCTTGTTTTATGCAGAGTTCCTATGACCACCTCCCGACAGCATCATCATACCAGCTTCATAGTGTTATATTGTTGTATTGTCATCAACGTTACGTAAGTATGCTAAATTTCAGCTTAATCGGTTCACGGGAAGTTCTTTAAATATTTTTCGCAAGACTCCTCCTAAACACACGTACATACATAGTTAAATAAAACCTTTTTAAAACAATCCGATGATCCTCACATTTGCGTAGAATATTGTTATACAAACATATGGATCGTGATTGCTTTTGTCAAATAAGGTTTTTTGTGCATATGTAACAACCAATGGAACGACTCATTTTGGTAGTATAATGTTTTATGTACACATAGGACCTGCTATATTTTTTCAGGTGGGTTATAAAAGGATATAAAATTATACGGTATTGTCTTCCTTGCGTACTGTGAAAATTTCAAGCGGCTAGTGCATGTCTTAGCCGAGTTATGAGCAAATATCTGTGCGCAAAACTTTAAGAGGAAACACTACGTCGACGTGGCATGCAAAATTCTCATACAAATCACAGAAAAACAAATACAAATTAAAGAAAGAGATTTTCTATGTCTGTATGTTTGATTTTTGTTGCATTATGTCATTTATTTAATAACCAGGAGCCTTCAAAATTTAGCGAAATCACTCTGTTTTAAGGCATCTTCAGAAACATTAAGTGGCTGGTTTAACAAAAAAAATCAAACATACAGACATAGAAAATCTCTTTCTTAAACCGATTCTGAAAAAGTAATAAAAATTGATTCAGTTCTGAAGGAGGAAACAGGGGACTACGAAACGTCGTTTTTCTGTGTTTTGTATGAGAATTTTGCATGACACTTCGACGAAGTGTTTCCTCTTAACACGCCTTACTCAAAAGTTGATGTTTTGCAGATGTAACGTTATTCTTCTAATGGGACGATATGTTCCCAATGAAAAGGATGTTGTTATTTAACAACTACGCCCCCAAGTCCTCTAAAGTACTATCTCTTCTTTGCCACTGGGTTGCCTCAGGACCATGAACGGTAAGCACCGAGTATCTAAGCCACCCCTACGACCTACGATGTGATGGAATAGTACTACTTATGGCCCTTAAAAGTATCACGAGTATCACGTCTCTTCAGTATCACGTCAGGCCCTCAGACTAGCTTAATCAGAAAAAGCAAGTCCAGCAAAATACCTAGCACGACGCGACGCTGCGAAAGATAAAGTTTCAGTGTTGTGCCGAGTGTTGCCAACTTAGTGGATTTTCCACTAAAACTGGTGGTTTCGACTCCCCTTTTAGTGACGAAATATTGGTTTAGTGGCTAGTGGTTATTCTAGTGGATTTATACAATTTCATTATCAGTAGGCGGAATCACTCAACCACTCAGTTATTTTTTTTAAATGACTTACATGTTTCAAAATATATTTTTTAATCTATTAATCTTTCCCAACATGTCCGTGTTCTTTTTTTATAATAGAAGGAGGCAAACGAGCAGGCGGGTCACACGGGATGGAGAGTAATCACCGCCGCCCATGGACACCCACCCGCAAAACCAGAGGAATCGCAGGCGCGTTGCCGGCCTTTAAGGAAGGAATAGGGATTGTGAGGGGGGGGGGGATGAGTCTCCGCGGAACCCTCACTGCCCGGACAAAACACTACAGCACCAAATGCCATAATTTCACTTCGGATATTCGTGAGAGGGTGGTATTAAGCCGGGCGAGCTGGGCAATGCGTGCTGCAACGCAGCGTGGCTCTACCACTCAGTCAGTGTCACTCATTTAGCACCACTCAGGGGTCACGTGTAGGGTCTCAAGAGTAACGGACGCGAGTAACTTTAACCCCTTTTGGTTTTAGATCTGACTCCTGCGCCGATGTAAATAGCACAGCTGTCGCAAACATTTATTTACGAACAGGGGCAGGAACATTGAAAACTTACCGCCGACTCGAGACGCTTTAACTCAGCATCTATTGCGAGCTGTCTGTCAAGGAAGGCATGGGTGGGGTCAAATCTTACAAATAAAACCGAACTTGGAAGCCTGTTTGGACCACATTACCGCTCGCTGATAAACCATGTTTGGAACTGATAAGATGCAAGTGCAAGGTGACCTGCGGAAATAACAGATACAACTGTACCAAAAGACAATAATTAAAGGGTACAGATTTGTGCGGGTGCTGCGCTTTATGTATGAGTACAAATATATGAGGAGCAATCTTAATAAATTTGGAAATAAAATATTAATTTACCTGTGTCTGAAAGAGCTAACTGTATGACTTAGAGATAAGCTTTGACAAAATTACTTTGTACTAAAAGGGGGGCAATTGAAAAGAGTAACTATCGAATAAAATGTTTACTAGAAAAAAATCAACCAGTCTCAAGAAGCTCGAATGGGATTCGAACTCAAGACCTTTGGATTGCCGGTCCACTGCTCCAACCGCTGAGCTACCGAGACCCAGAAGACTCGCTGACTTTTTCCTAGTAGTTTGATTTACGCTGTGAGCCAGCGGTATTACGTCACTGTGAAGTCTACCCTCACAGTCGAAAGAAATACTATTGCAAGTATTTAACAATCGATAAAGACGTAATTGCTTAAGAATAATTTTTATTTCTAGTAAACATTTTATCCTAAATCTATATAGCATTGTGAATGCAAAATTCCAATAATAAAGTAACTATCGAGTTTCTTGCCGGTTCTTTTCGGTATATACATTCCTAACACGGCGGTAGCTTCTGTTTACAAATATAATTTCATATTGACGATTTAAAGTGAGATTTAAATGCGAAAGTGTAATCATCCCATATCAGCGGGTCTCTTCTATATCTTATATATTTTTATAGTAGAAGGAGGCAAACGCGCAGGCGGGTTACCATAGAGAGTAATCACCGCCGCCCATGGACTCCCGCAAAACCAGAGGAATCGCAGGCGCGTTGTCGGCCTTTAAGGAAGGTATAGGATTAAGGAAGGAATAGGAATTGTGAGGAGGAAGGGGGAGGGGGATGGGCCTCCGGAACCCTCACTGGCCGGACGAAACACAACAGCACCAAGTGCCGTTATTTCACGCCGGATATTCGTGAGAGGGTGGTATTACGCCGGGCAAGCCGGCCCAATGCGTGCTGCAAGGCAGCGTGGCTCTACCACACAGTCAGCACCACCCAGGGGTCACGTATAAGGTCTCAAGGGTAAACCTACGGACGCGAGTAACTTTAACCACCGAAACCTAACCTAACCTAGAGAACAATCGTGCCAAGTGGCGTCTTTCGAGACAAAAGGCAAGGCTTAGTCGCTTATTTCCTCTACTATGTCGGTACAGGCAACCGGCGCGCGGCGACTGTGTCCGGTCGCCGCTTCTAGACACAGCAACTACGGTTTCCTGGGATGGTATCCAGTGTCGGCTGCACGTTTGCGCCGCGCCTTAGTACCTACGCGTGGCTATCTAACCACTATCTTATCTAAGTATGTCGCCTTAACATAAATGTAATTAGGCAGTGTCCGACACAAACAGATAAAATAAGATATCGATGTCTTCAATAGTTGAGGATTTCGCGTGATGACGCGTCCACCTACGGCCTTATTTACTTACCATCATTTTAGATAAAGGCCAAGCACCTCCACTTTGTGAAACATAAAATGTCTAAAATGCTTACTGTACTTAACTCCCAGCTTGGAACATACATAATTAAGAAAACTTAACACATCCGGGCTGTGCACAAAGCCTTGCGAGGATGCTATTAACTACAAAAGCTGACACAGCACAGATATCAGATGTGTTGGTTTAAAATCAGGATGTTTAGAAAGTTTTCAAAAATACTATTTGGCGCCTGATACATTACAGACAGACCAGCAGCAGTCTGTGATATAAATATATATACAAGAAGTTACAGACATCCGTATCCGTAACCGTGTCACATAGCGGTAAAAGAATACTACCAACCCCTCTCTTCTCTTGGGTTTCGTAAAAGGAGACTAACGGACTAAAGACTGCACATACATCTAACAGCATAGAGTGGCGATGGGTTCACCACCTGTAACGCTGAGCACATGAGCAGTCGATATTTGGTGAAAAGTGGACTATGGCAGAGGACTGCTCTTGAGGTGCTCATATATTGCCTAGTCTCTGACTAACCCTTCGGGGATACTAGTCGTGATTATATGTATGTACAGACATACTTTGTCCAAAAATTATTCAAACGTCTTCTCTGTTAAATTGAGTGAATTGAAATGATTTATGACGCTAGCATAGGATTACAATTATTTTTGTGCGT
Organism: Scoparia ambigualis; assembly: GCA_963921215.1. Lineage (NCBI taxonomy): Eukaryota > Metazoa > Arthropoda > Insecta > Lepidoptera > Crambidae > Scoparia > Scoparia ambigualis. The sequence continues at coordinate 23,233,148 of OY992505.1, read as the reverse complement.
AGGTAGATACATTACATTACAGAGTGTTCAAGTTTTAATATGACTGTAGCATTCCAAAAATAAAACAAAAACGAACAAAATCAATGGAATGAAGATATTTATTAATGTGTCTTACTAAAAACTTAACATACTATCCTTAGTTTAAAAATGCAGAATCTACAAAAGCTACCTACATCGAATAACACAAAATTGTTCCAACGATGTGAAAACCTTCTTCACGAGTTTTGCAAAAATAACCTGATTAACAAATATTCCTAAATCTAAACTATAAAACAATTGTTTTGTAATCTGCCTTTTCTCATTTAAGAATAAAAGTCAATGTATTTTGCACACCACTAATTACTTATTGTCTTTTTGAATGATATTAGCTATATAGATAGCTTATTGTATTTTCTGTATTTCAAATCTATCTTATCAAAATATCACTTTTAGTGATTACACCGCTTTCTGTAGTCTTTCTTTCTTTTGTTTATGTGTCAAATGTGTTGAGTGGTGTTCTCAAAGTACGTTTATCTTATTTGTGGCATGTTGAAGATAACTATCTTTACAATCAATTGAAATAATGTGCATAAATATGTTAAGCCGTTAGTCCCAGGTATTATTATATTATGTTTTTTTTAATTATGTATATATTATTGTTGTGAGATAGTAGTGTAGTAGGACCACCCATTTGCGGTATTATATACCTATTACAAAACATCCTATATATAGGCAGATGATGATGAAGACTTTTTTTAAATTAATTCTTATCATTTATGGCAGTTTACGAATATGAACTTTATCATCTACGGTATAATTTTACACAAAAATAGATGGGAACCTCAACAAACAATATTAATTATATTTCTTACAACTTAAACTATGACTAGATCAGATCGTAACTTATTACAGGAAAATATAGTACTTTGAAGTTATATTTATTAGATTAGCTTTAACGAACAAAGAAATTAACGCACACTAATATTACGTTATCTTAGCATAATGGTCATGCAATCCAAATAACGCGCAATAAACGCTAATATAATAGAATCTACAATAGCTTACATCACTAGAGTTTTATGGTCAAAGCTATACAATGCGATTGTCTAAGTATCAAAAAGTTTATCTCTTTTAGGCAAACGAAAATACAATATACTACCGCTAGTAGATAATTAGTAAGTGAGGTCAACTCGTGATAGACTAAATGCTACTATTAATTATAGCGATTGCATTTGTTTTACGTATTTAAAATAATACATGTTGTTGTGCTATAGATAAATTTTTGTGTTTGTGAATTTACTTTATTTTTCGTCCACTAGCTTATTTTAAATGTTGTAAAAGGCTAAATTAAAATATTACTTTTAACTGCTAAACTTAGCCTTTTTAAGGCTACTTTCTCATATTTTTTAGTCATAACTGGTTATCTAGTGTACAATAAAACGTATTAAATCTAATCTTACCGAAAGCGCAATTTTTATTATAGATTAAACAATTTTAAAGAAGTCGCATTATAATTTTAATGCAACTCTGGGTACACTACAAAAATACGAAAAACTTAATTCCGAAACTCATAATCACGAATTTCAAAACTCCGAATTAATAATTCCGAATGGTTCAGAATTCCGAATATCACAATTCCGATATATCATAAATTCTTTTTTAACAAATTCGAAATTACAAAATCTCAAACGTTTACTATTACGAAAATTAAAATCAAAGTATTCCTAATAATTAAAATTCCGACTTAACAATTGATCCGAAGTCTCATAAATACTAATTCCGAGTATCAAAATTACGAAATATTAAAATTCCGAAATCAGTCAACAATAATATATTGTCCCGGTAGAAGAAATCTCCCATTTTACTCGGAGATGCTTCTTTCTAAACTGCTACGCCGCGCTTCGCGATTATCTTAAATTTCTAACCTATCACGTGACCTACGGGAGTAGGGCAGCTAGTATTTCATTTGTCCAAAAAAAAGGCAATGCAATGCAATGATTCTGACTGCATTAATCACCAAGGACAATAGCGACGGATTTAGCACAAGCTGCTGGTTGTTCCCACGACAAAAAAAGAATTGCAATATTTAAGAGGGTTTACGCATTTAGGTTTCCCATACAAACTTCCAAGTCGAAATATTTAAAAACCAATAAGCCAATTTTCATGAAACTTTGCATGCTAGAGTAAATTACAGAGATCTAAATAGTTTGTTGAAAACATTTAAAAAAAACGTTTATTTAACTGAGTTATTGCGATTTTAAACTTTAAAAATTTCGACTTGGAAGTTTGTACAGGAAACTGAAATGCGTAAACCCTCTTAAGCAGCAATGAATTTTCGGAAATATGATAATTGGAATTCCGTTTTTCGGACTAATAACATATCGGGTTTTTGTTTCTTCGGACTTGTGAAAATCGGAAAACTTAAAAATAGTATTTTTGGTATTCAGAATATTGACGTTCGTCATTTTAATTTTTCTGAAATATGAAATTCGGAGTTTCGAAATTTGGAATATTCAAATTCGGAAATAAATTTATCGGAGTTTTAGGGTGTTCCCCTTCAACCTACCTACCACAAAATGTCAAATTTCTTTCTTAAAGGATCAATATCGATGGATAAATTTGACAGTTTTTGATAGATTGATCTGCAGGCGTGCGTACAAAGGTAACCGCTTTGGTAATACCGAATGGATGGTTACTGGAGCTTGGCGCTGTCATTGGGCAAGGAGACTCTCTTCATAGTCCGCTCGTCGGTGCTGATGGTCCTGGAGAGGAAGGTCGAGGAGGTCCGGCCCGACGACGACGCGCCGTTCTTCCGGGCGTCAGGTTTCTCCAACCCTGCGTATTAGTCACCATTAGTACTGTCATAGCCCAAGCGTGGTTAAGATTACATTTTGGTTATAAACACTACTCGTTGGGATAAAACAAGCTATACAGATTGACTATGACCAACGTTTGTTAGATACATCGTTTGTGTTACGTACTAAGTACGTCTTGGCGGAAAAGTGAAGCATCACGTCTGCAGTTTTGTTTTATTATCTATAACACTCATAATTTCATTTATTATTATCTTTTTATGCTAAGTCAATATTTAACTGAATTTCCCGTCCCGTAAGTACTTAACACTGGTTAATATCAATATAGGAAAGAAAATAGTTTTAGGTATGGTCTCCGAACTCATCTATTGACTTCTTGGTGGGAAAGTGAAGCGTCATGTCTGCAGTTTAGTTTTATTCTCTAAAATTTGTATTTTGTCAGATATTAACGTGAAGTGATGTTGGATTATTAACCGTTAAGTGTTCGAGAACATGCTTGAGCGTTGGCAAATTAACCATAACAGTGCAACATCAGTTTTTCAAATTCTCTCAAGAATTCCGTTATAATTCCAGTAAAGTCTCACATCTTTTCTAAAACTCAAGAGGTTTGGGGGGATTATCATTTACCAAAACAATAATGTTGTCACTTATTATTTTTTACTTTACACTAAGAAAATATTTACTATTATCTCTTTTACTTAACACTGGCTAAATATGCTGACCGCACACCCCACCAAGCATTATTTAAGAAAATTAACTCCTCCGTCTGTATAAATTGCTTTAAACCAATTGGTTAGGATCTAGGTAGTTTTTATTAATCGATTTGTTGTGAATGCGGCCCACCACAAAGCTACGTAGGCTGTGATGACTTGCATTTTAGAATTAAGTTTAACTAGTCACGATTGTAGAGACATCGTTGCAGCATATTGTTACCATTATTTTTTGTTACATTAAATAGACTTCTTTACAAAGCAAGTGCACTGGGTTTATTACACGTGGACATATATTTAATATATATAACCTGTACTGATAAATATATGTTTGTACCATATCAATCATTATAAAAGCTTATTGAGTCAGAGAATAGAATATTTTCATCATTGAAAGGCGTTCACATTTCTATATTGTCAAAAATAACTGCCTTAATTTACTTGTCTTATTTACCATACACTGTCCTAATAATAAAAGTTTTAATTGCTGTCCCTGAAATGAAAACTGTTTTTTTATTGTTTAAAATCATTTTTAAAGTCTATTATTAATTTAAAATCTATTGAAATGCATGTAGTATTTATCACACTAAACACAAATCACGCAATCTCATAACAAAGATGAAACTATAAAAAAGGTAGTTCAACAAAATATTTAACGACAAGTAATCGTGATTTTTATTACAATATAGATATTATAACGTTTTCATGACTGAACACTGTGACTGAACGCCAGTTATGTTTATCGTGTATAATGCCGCAATCATAACAAACAGCCAAATGTCCGCGTGTAATTACAAGCCAGCGCAAACACTCTGCGAGTCAAGTGTTACCGCTAAAACCGCTCATCGTTACCAATGAGATTTTAACAAAAACAAAACGCCCAAATAATATATTATCCCTGTTTTCGTGTTTTTTTTGCGTTATTAACGCTCAAATATGCATAAAGATATTGAAACGTTGAAAAAAACGTGAACGTGGGATCGACTCTACCTAAAGTATTCGTTCTTTTCTTTACATTTCACTAACTTTAACTATGTTAGTGAAATGTAAGTTAATAATGGGTTGTTTTAATTAATATAATAAATAGCAGTCCTTTTAACTCATCTAGAGATCTAATGTGCTTGTGTTAGGTATGGGTTCATGGCATTAGTCTAACGTAGCTATGAGAATTTAGTCACTATTTCTCTAATTTAACCCAAGCATCTATCCGTTCGTTAACCGAACGCTTCAAATATTATACCTTAACTCATAATGAGCTCATTATAAGAATAAAAGACATACATTCAACAGACCACCTATAACGCTAAGCATATAAGCAGTTGTTATTTGACAGAGGACTGATTTGGAGGTCCTCATTGCCTAGTCTCTGACTAAAACTGCGGGGTAAATATTCGTAAGTGTTTAAGAAACTCATAATACTTTTATTACTATAGTAATTAGGTACTAGTGTGCCTAAATCTAGGTAAGCATGGGTGCGAAACATCAAGTTGCTATTTTAGAAGTATGCTAATAGGTGCATTAGTGTTTTGATTAGGTATTATGTGCGAGTAATCTACATTAATATTATCTAAGTGATGTGATAGCACTGAACACACGTCCACTACGTATGTATGTCGCAGGCATGTCGATGAATCATAATTTTAAAAATGTATTTCATGAAACATAGGAAACTGTGCATTATGCTTTACTTATTGTGTCGACATTGAACAGTAGTTAAAAGCGCGCCATAGTTAAAACATTATCGTAATGAGTAATTCCTCATGCCGACAGATGGCATTCCGAACACCATTCCCATTTTACATTTTTATAAATATTATTTGATTTTGGCTGCCTATGGCTTTTACAGATTTTATTTTGGAAAAAGTTGAGGTTCCTTAAGCTGTAGTGACAATTTTTTTCTCGGAGGTTCTAGATGGGCCTGTCTAGTGTCCCTGTAACCTACAGATTCTACGAGGTGTTCGAAACTTTATGCTACTTTACAGTGCATTCGCATTGTCGGCCCAGAGGAAGAACTTGCCTTCGCTAGGGATGGTATGGTTGGTTATCCACGCTAGGACTCCAAAATTATGTTATTATAAAAATGCGAGTCTTGCTCGATAATTCGATAATTGACAAATAAAATATATGTACCTACTTATCTTTTAAATAAAAATATATGAAAGACCTTTTGTTCCAATTGATCTTATCTTCTTTCATATATCCTAAAATCTTTCGTTTGTTTGTCCTATCGATTTCCCATAGAAAACAATAACATTATTTTTTATTTTAAATTTACGTTATCAAAAGACCTACCTGCGACATTATTGTTATGTACAATTCTACATACACAGTTACGGTTATGATGCTAATGTAAGCCGGGGGGTAACAGCTGAAAATCAAAATTATTTTTGTGTTAACCAAGCAACATACTAAACACCGCTAAAGGACTACGTCCAAAGTAGTATTGCCCAAAAAACATTAATTTTAAGTGGCAGCAAAATTTAACGAAAATCGGATATACTTGGATCGGTTGGTGTCCTTGAGCAACCTGAAAAAAACGATGATAACCCAAACATTTAACGATGTCGCACACTATATAAACATTTACAAATAACCACACTACGTCTGTTACAGCAATCAAAAATATATTTCGACTATCAAACAAATTATAAACATCACATTTACTACGAGTGAGAATTTTACAAACAGATTTATGAATATTTCTACTTTACTTATACGTGGTCAATTCAGATAAAGCATTCGATGTATACTTATATTAAATAGTAAACTTCTATCTTACCAAGCCTCTTTCTTATGAGGTAGTAGAGCTTGGGCTTGAAGATCAGGATGATGAATATGAAGACTCCTTGCAGCTCGTTTACACTGTCGATGACCGAGAAGATCCAAGGATTATCCGGCTTCGCGAGCAGGGTCGACACTAGCTCCGATATCCAGCCGGCACCCATCACCACCCACAGTTTTCCAGTCAGCGTCAAACTGTACAATAAGTAAGTAGTAAAGTAATTAGCGTAGAACTGTCCCACGGCTGGGCAAAGGGCTCCACCATTGATAAGTCACCGAAACAATTGATGGTGTAATCATCATGCTTGCCAATCGCATTTTGGTCACGTTTGGTGATTACAAAAATCTACATCGAAAAATCCGAAACGCAATTATGTAGACTAAAAACTAGCAAGTCATTCTTTAATTAATTAAAATCATTCATCATTCACATTTTTTCCGACGATGCTTTTCTTGACTAATTCGTTTTTATTATTAACTAGCCCTCTGCCCGCGACTTCATTCGCGTGAACTTTAAACAAAGTTTCAACTAAGTGTTACGTGAAACCAAAATGAACCATACAAACTTTGCTACTCTTTATCACCCCCTGTAAAAAAGGCTATGAATATGAAATTTATTATATATTCATAGCCTATATGTTCGAATATATTTCATATTCGTTCATGGCCTATATTAATAGTTATTATGGATAACTAGCATTTGCACGCAACTTCATACGCGTGGACCATATTATGATCCCACGGGAATCTGTTACCGGGATAAAAGTATCCTATGTATGTCGTTTTCTACACCTCTGACAACATGAATGCAAAATTTTGTGATGATCCGTGATGATCGGTTAAGTAGTTAAGAGCGTAACAAACAAACTCCCAAAAATAAAATGAAATGAATAAATTGCATGCTGTGTCACAGTAAAATATGTTGAACTTTATAAATATGTACTAAAAACACTACTTTGTACCATATTTTTAGCAATAAATGATTTATGATTTAGGATTACTTGGCTTTGTCGACGCGGAAGCGGCGCTTGGCCCGGTCGCCGACGGAGCCGGCTTGCAGCCGGTGCACCTCAGACTTGACGCGCGCGCAGTGCCGCGCCGTCAGCACCCACAGCACGAAGTTCACGAACGACACCAGCCCCATCGGGATCACGAAGAAGATGTAGTGCGGCCAGTCCGCCTCCGTGTTCTGAACTGTGGGAAGAGGAAAAGTAAACAAAAAAGAAACGAAGTATCCGGGTTACCTTGTGGAACTCGGATCAACTTTTATAAAACTCAAATTGGATAATGTTGAAAAAATTTCCATGAACAGAATTGCACTGAACCTGCACCCTTCTGACATTCCGCGTCAGGTAATCCTCCAATTAAGCTGCCGTGGCTCTTATTTGGCAGCGGAAATTCATCAACACTGTTTACATTTTAGGTTCTTTGAAAACCAAATATATATCCCAAAACAATTCGGTTCAAATCGTGCTCGTGGATTTTTTTCTACATTTTCTAATTTTTATTTGGTTGCAAGAACATTTGAATAGAGAAAAAAAGTTTTGGTGTTGCCAGTTAAGGCTAGGTGTTAGTGAAAAATTAAAATAACACGTTCTTAGAATTACTTTTTGAAGTAGTAAACAGTAAAATTAAAATCTGCGAAAATTATGAAATATTGTTGAGGCTTTATTCTGTGAAATACACCCGATGGAAACACGATTTTATAAAGTTGGCTCGATAGAATAAATTCACAAAGTTACATATTTTTGTGTCATTTTATCTTCTTTTCCAGGTTTTATTCTTTAAATAAGTGATTTGATATTATGAGTCATTTACCAAAATGAAGCTCGTAAATAACTTGAGTAATTATAACCGATGGTTTTTTATTTATTACATCTATCAATTTTTTTAAATATAAAACGCGATTATTCGCGCCGCTTCGCTGTTATACCCGTCCCTTACCGTTGTACCGTCGAGAGAACGAGAGGGAAGCGCTCGAAATACCTCCCCTTAAACTCTTGATTCATTTATTTTTAATTAAAATCTCACTCACTCCTTAGAATCGAAATGGTTGCGTAATTATGGAATAAGCTACCTGCCTGGAGTCAAAAAGTACTCAAAGTACTACAGCATGGCGTTCTTTAAAAGGGCGTGAAAAGGTTTTACATGCAGCATCGCGCCCATACTACGGTCCAGGCTACGGTAACCGCTAACCACCACCGGTAAAAAAAACGATCGGCTATTCCGTCTGCAGAGCAATAAATGAATAGTAATAAGAATAACAATAGTGCAAATATGTTATCATACAGTCAAGTAATAAAAATTGAACAGACTTTTTGGAACCTTTTCTTATCAATATTGATAGTCTTGATTCTTTATGCAGACGAGTTTTAGTTCGAATGAACTCAAAGCCCAAATACTTTATCATTTCTTATCGTCACTATCTAGCATTGCCTCAGGTTGTTCAAATCACTTCGTCGTCGTTTTTGTTAAGAAATGCCACGACTAATCAACGGTCAACACCCGATGGCGTGGCATTCGGCCTTAGGGGATTACCGGACTTCAGACCGAAAACAATGAAGCTACAATTCATGCTATACAAACTTTGGCTACCTATATTATTTTGACCGAAACATTTTTTACTGTCATGTCCTTCGATCATCTAACCACGTGCCTTGTTGATTTGCGGTTAAATCTGTTTAGTGTTAAGTGACTATTAACCTAGCAGCGAGAAGGTTATTTGACTTTTAATTAGTTAGTTAGGCGTCGCTAATCGTCCTTGTAAAATCCTGTAACTATAAAGTAGTAGAGCACGAAATAAAGCAATTTCTTATGTTGACATGAACGAATAAACACAATGTAAGTTGCAAAACAAGGTATCAATGTCAATGAATATAGAATATGTCCCTTAATAAAATTAGACCACTGTGGACCATGTCAGATACATCCATAGTTTATGAGAAGAGGTAACTATCGTTATTGTTTTTTAATAAACTTTTTGTAGTTAGTGTTTAGTTTATCTAATATTTAGTTTAACTGCATATGGAATGGACCTGAATACATTTTTTACAACAAATCTTAACGAAAAATTTGCATTGTTGAGCATAAATAGACAATAGACTTTCGAAGAAATTTTGTTTTTTTTTTCAGCCAAAAAAATATTAAAGCTCAAGTACACTAAAATGTCTCAACTTTACTTATGTCTGGTCTGTGTATAGTAATACCACTATGTTATATAGGTAATGAACTATTTTCATTTACTACGAGTATCAGTTTATACACTGTCACTAGTTAAGTTACTCAATAAACTTCTAAGTGCAAATGAAAGACACACCCGAAACATTTCTACGATTGTGTTCTATAATTACATTGACGAGTACTTTACTAAGTAAAGGTGCGGTCGTACAATAGGAACTCTAGATTTGTGCATAAACTCATTAAAAAATTGCTGAAACATTTGTTACTAAATGTAACTCATTTCATGACATTAACCTTATAAATTTTAGATTTACCTTTTAGATTATAATGAGATTAAAATGTAATTATTGTTGTTAAAAATATTCAAATTCAGATTAAAACTTAGTTCAAATGTTGTTAGAAAAAAATTAATTACGTATAAGCATAAAAAATACATCTGCTGCCTTTTTACAAAACAGCTAATATCTGAAAGCTCGATAAATTTCTTACCTGCACCAAACCAGCAACTTCCGTGACCGATGTCAGCATCGAGGATCGGAGATATAGGGAACTTGTCCAGTAAGTATGTGACCAGGGTTAGGCTGCCGGAGATACCCCACGCGTACAAGGAGTACCAGAAGAACCTCTTCCGTTTTGCGCTGCCTTTGTGGAGGGTCTGCACCGTCTGAACGCTCCTGTATTAACATTATTAGCAATGTTTATTTTATAAACACTATACAATTATTTGCAGTCATTTTGGTTTTGAATGTAGAAGTTAAGCAACTATCGCTATAGCTTTACATATACTATGTCCTTTGGATGGGTGACCTGAAAATTTCGAGCTCCTTCAAGAAAAGCCAAAAAAGGAGCTCACAGCCCATACCATAGGTATATAACATACTTTCTTTATTATTTACCTACTAGCAGCCCGCCCGTGACTTCGTACCCCGTGACGAATTGCCAAATATTTTTTTTCATTCAAACCTTGTCCTGACAACTACATACACTACAAAAAAAGAATTAGCCAAATCGATCAAGCCGTTCTGAAGTGATGCGCTTACATTATCATAATCATAAAAACATCGGCAATTGATTTTTATTAGTATAGGTAGATAGGCATTGTGGTTTTATAGTTTCACATAATTTGAAATAAAGTTTGGGTTTTGTCATCGCAGAGTCTAAACCACAAACCATAACAGATTTTAGCTTGTGGTAAACGACCATATGATCAATAAGTCTCACCAAAAACAAAGAGACAACAAAAATATGACTTCGCAGTTATTAACCACGCAACAAAAGCGCCCACACAAAAAATATTGCAGACTGTAATTAATTCAATTAAGTATTATAGGATATTTGTCCACGATCAGTACAATTGAATTTAGTACATTTTTCAGTTTGTTTGGTTCAGTGTGTGTTGAGGTTTCGCAAAGGCAGGTCACTGGATGGGTGACTAAAACAAAATATTTGTGCTTCAGATGGCGCGTAAAGCCGTTGGTCCTGATTATTGTTATGGCAGTCGTTAAAATCCATTAACCCCCATGAAGCCAGTGTGGTGGGTTGTTTAGAGATGATGAAAATCAAGGGAATGCACAAACACCTCATTTTTTAGGGATAAAAACCATAACCCAACCGAACACCAGTTTTTTTACGGGATTACGGGATATAGGTATATACCGTAATCCCTAAAAAAACTATAGAATCCTTTGTTATCTCTTGGTTATGGTCTCGTCATGAAACGGACCTGTGCGATGTCAATCCTTCTTCAGTTACTTCTCCTTTTTTACATATATCTACATACGTTCGTCCGTAGCTTTCCATTTGCTTTAATCCTGACACATAACTTTTATAATTATTATACCCATACGAGATCAAAAGTATCTGAAACTGGTGCCATACTCAACAAGTTATGCCCGGTGGCATAATAATCTTTCATCTAGAAATGATATCGCTCCATAGAGTTATTTCAACCGTGCTGCTGAAGAAACAGGTCGGCCATAAAATCTTTACGACCGGAGGTTGATTGAGCCGTTATCACTACTTAACGAATGACATCTAATAAATGATTCCTTTCTCCACGAAACTATACACTAACTAAGCTTTGGCGAATATGAAACATAACTTTTTTAACCTTTAGGCTATGATTTAGTAATACATAGCATTGTAAATAAAATGATACAAACAACGATTAGTTTAGTCTTTTACGTAGGTAGTAGTAGTACATAAAATTATAATAATAATGATGATAATTTGACTTACAGCTTACAGACTTTTTAATCAACAAAGCGCCAGAACTATACAGTTTTGGCAGCAGATTTAGTTTACAACTTCACAATCATAACAGGTCCAAGCTAAGTTTTAATGCTGATATTAATTATTGGAGGCTAGACTGTAAAAAAATACAGGAGGCACAGTTGGGTCAGCAGCGGACTACGTCAAATTTTCTTTGCCAAACATTAATTATTATTTTTTTATTCCACAACATGTAAACGGTTGGCCTTTATCTCACCTGATGGTAAGTGACGATAAGGCCAAAGGTGGAAGCACGCTTTACAAGAAATCCTCAACCACTGAGGATCTTATTTGGTCCGCAGTTCATTTTACTCTTGTTGTGTAAAGTCTGCCCAATATTTGCTTGATACCTTAGAGCGCTTTCACATATAGGGGTTTTAGTCGCGCGGCTGCAGCGCTGCACAGCGAATCCCTTCATATTACAGCGGCTGTAGCGCGGCTAAGTCGCCCGGCGCTAGCGACAGCCGCGCTTCACAGTCGCGCTGCAGTGGGGTGCGGTGACTAGCTCATTTCCAAGATGGATTCCAATGGTATTTCTTCATTCTTCTTCGTTTATTATTTCGGTATCACACATGCTTAAGATGAAGACGTAGGTAATTTGCAACTTGCAACAATGATCTAACGCCGATTACGCACGCGGCTACGCGGCGTATCCGCCACCACAAGCTCGGAGCGCTGCACTCGCGCTGCAGCCGCGCTACTTAAATATGTATGGATACCCCGTCGTGCTACTGCAGCGCTACTTAAAAGCGCTGCAGTCGCTCGACTAAAACGCCTACATGTGAAGGCGCTTAAGCAGTATAGAAGTATCTCGGTGAGTATATGGCGCTCGACTATAATTATATTCTTCATCTTTATCAGCCTATAAACGTCGTGCACAGTATTCCCACGTGGACAATAGCAAGTGGGGATATTGGGCCATAACCCACCACGCTGGCCCAATGCGGGTTGATGTGTATCCAGCCACCCTGCATTGCGAACGTTGCTGAGCGGGCAAGATCGCGATCCGAACGCGCTAGACGCTTTGCCATCGAGCTCCTCCGATGATAATTATATTAAATCAATTATATGAAACTATGAGCATACCGCTAGATTTACGTCATGCATTTGTATTCATATAATCACTATAATTTCAATTAGGTACGTTCCTAGTATTCAGAAACAGGTAGCCACTTAAGATATTTATAAAATGAGATGGTATTATTCTACAGGCGTGTGAATACTTGAATATAGGTGGCAAAATTCTAACTAATATAATAGAGGTAACAGATTTTACTGCCACATAAACAGGAGTTTCGTCAACAGCTTTCTCATAATCGAGACCTCTTAGAGCTTCCCCTAGTTCGATATTTTATTGCTTTGTTATTTTGTAACATTATCCTTATTCAGTTTCCAATGCCTAGAAATATTTTAGGTACCTACCAAATTATTTTATTTTTGATAATTATACCAGTTTAGTCAAAGGTAGACACACATATACGGTATAAATGCACATTAACATTGAAAAGCAATTCTTTAGAAATAGTGTCTCATCGGCAGCTTATGGAACTCTAAGTAAAACCGGTACAACAGACAGACTGGGGACGATGATAAAGATTTCCATTGTGGATGCGATGCCTGCATAGATTAGATAGATTCGATATAAAACGCACAAACGTGTAGAAATCTGTCGGAGTGGATAAGACGGTGCTGCAGATCGACAAATAGTCTTTGAAGATGATAGAAGGCGCGGAAACGTTACAACCCCAAGAATAATAACTCGTGTTCTCTTTTTTTTTTTAAATGTAACTTGATACCTTTATACAGCTTAGGTACTCAATCGTCATTCTTAAGCACATGCGGTATTTGCATCTAGAAAGTCTTACAGGTATAAGTAAATTATTAGATTGTTAAAATTGTAATACCAGTTTTGCAAACCAAACAATAAAAAAAATAACAAACGGACATTGCCTACTGATGAAATGCTGCCCATAAACCGACTACATCACGACCACCTAAATACCTATTACAGTCTCAATCAGCATTGTTTCGTTTTGTATTTCGGGCTGAATGGTTGTCGAATCATTGAAATTACAGAGCATAGCCGAACTAAAGCTTTAGAATCGACACCGCGTCATACCCGTTGTACTTAGACGACCTCCGTAGTCGAGTGGTTAACGCGCCGGGTCTGGCGTCTCGCCATCTCTGAGGTCCCGGGTTCAATTCCCGGTCGGGTCAATTTAGAGAAAAACTGTGTTTTTTTTCTGTTTATGTATCCGTTATCTTACCATATTAACGAGTTTCAAAAGAATACTCATCTTGGTCTAAATAATTGGTGTGAGCGTAAACAAAAGACAATGGCCGAAAAAAACCCAGGCCCGGCGGAAACAAAATGTATCTCAGATTTTTACTAAAAATGTGTAATTAAATACTGCATAGTTGGAATCGTCGAAATATTTTTTTAAAAGTGTGAAATTATATTTCCAAAATTGAAAAATTAAATTAAATTAAAATAAGTACAATGATCGGGTATATCGGACTAGCTTCCGCCTTCGTTTCAGTCAGCGGTGTCAATCCTGGTCCTTAGGTATCTATCTACCTACCTACCTACCTTCGTTGTACTTCGTTGCGATCTGTGAGTCACTTATATCATTACCAACTTTTGTTTACCTTATTTACTACGACTTTGGCACAATTTTTGACTTGGATAAGCATTGCGATTGATTATATATTTCGAAATGGATGCATGTGTTGTGTGCGATCGGTCATTATACCCAGGTGTTCGAAGACACGTTCTGACACAGCGTTTTTTCGTTAACCGGAGAGATTTCGTTGAGCGTATTTTCCAGAACTTGCAACCGCAACAAGAGGTAAATCAACACTTATTTTTATGTTATAAGGACACGGTTTCAGTGTTATTTGCTGCAAGAGTCATAGAAATTAAGTAATGTAAACATCGTTATCGGCATGGCACGAAAGAGCAAGTCAAAGATTTGGGCGACGGTTTGGGAACAAATCCATATTGATTCCCTTAGCAATTTCCTTGATTTAGATTTTATTTAAGCTGCGTGTCATATTTATTAAAAACAAAACAATGTGTTTCAATAAAAAGTTCGAAAAAGAGGTTAAGTAATAAGTATTCTAACCTCTTGATTTTGGATTATATCCCCTATTACTCCCTGCTAAACATCCATTTTAGCAATTTAATAATCCTTTTACTAAAACATTAATATGACCCCTGCAAAACTTTCAATAGCAATTTTATGCATTTAAAAAAATATTTCGGCAGTGTCCCATATGCAGTAATTGATTACTCAACATTACCAGTATTTTGACGTACATTTCATTTGCTTTGCCATACTACGTGACCATTGTCCTTTAAATTTAAATTATACCCTTGGTGTCGCAAGCAAGCGTCTGAATGAAAAAGCACTTGATCCGATAGCCTGGGTAAAATTCCCAAGTTCGCCAAAGTACTGTGGCCAAAGTGTTCGCCAAAATCGGATATTTCTGTGCATAGCCTGATTGGTAATCTCCTTTGACAACCTTGTCGGATCAAGTACGGGTGATCCAGCGTAACAACTTGCTGGATCAGTCAGCACTTGATCGGCTACGCCTGGAGTCACTACGTATTTGTGCGGCTTCTTCTTCGGTGCAGGATCGCCCTGCCCCACAATTACCGGCAGTGACGCCGGTCTTGGTGGCGCGAGTAGATTCGGTACCCGACGATGAAGATTTCATAAATACGAATGTAAGTACACAGGCGAATGAGCAAATGAGGAGCGCTTTGAACGATGCCATTCTACAGTATCGTGACACGCGTAACTCTAGACCGCGTATACCTTGTTTGCCCACGAATAGGCATAATTTGGCGTTAATGAGTGCCTTGAACGATTTACTGGTTCCTTATCTTAGAACCAGTGAAAATTTAATTGTTGAGGACAGGGATATAAAACAGTCATTACGGGAGCGATTCTTTTGCCGCCTGAGAAAAGTACTTAACAGTCTTTTATCGGGTGGCAATAAGACGCGTGCTTTTAATGGCTGGGTTATGCCTCTGCTCACATACTCCTTTGGCATACTAAGATGGACTCAGACCGAATTGGACGCCTTGGATAGAAGAGTCCGTCAAATGCTCACGACTTCCAGAATGCTACACCCGCGCTCATCTGTTATGAGGCTGTACATCCCGCGGAGATGTGGGGGTCGCGGCTTTTTAAATGCCAAGGACCTACATAACCGTGAGGTGTGCAGTCTCAGGGATTATTTCCTTAACAGTGAGTGCGGGATGCATTTGAATGTCGTGGCAGTTGATAGACACTTTACGCCGCTCACCTTGGCCACAGAAAACTGGCGCAAACCAGTGGTACTAAGCACTCTCGATCGCAAGGACATATTGAAGAGCAAGGTGCTACACGGGCGCTACTATCGGGCTCTAACTGGGCCTGATGTAGATTTACCTGCCTCGGTGAACTGGCTACGTTTCGGTGACCTCTTTGGGGAAACCGAAGGTTTTGTCTGTGCCATTGAAGATGAAGTTATCAAGACGAATAACTACCGGAAATATATTATGAGGGACGGTACGGTCGACATCTGTCGGGCATGCCGCCGTCCAGGAGAATCACTCCGACATATTATTTCCGGTTGTTCTCATCTTGCTAACGGAGAGTATTTGCACAGACACAACCAAGTAGCCAGAATAATTCACACGCAACTTGCTCTTCGATATCGCCTTGTTGAATTAGAGGTGCCGTACTATAAGTACGCACCTGCGCCAGTTCTCGAAAATAGTCATGCAACGCTCTACTGGGATCGCTCTATCATCACGGATAGGACTATTGTCGCTAATAAGCCTGATATCGTGGTGATCGACCGATCTCAGCGCCAAGCAATATTGGTTGATATCACCATACCTCATGACGACAACCTCGTGAAAGCCGCGAAGGACAAGCTCAGTAAGTGCCTTGACTTGGCTCACGAGGTTACCGCCATGTGGGATGTGGATTCAACCATTATTGTACCGATAGTCGTTTCAGCACACGGTCTTATAGCTAAGAGCCTCGACCAACACCTAGAGAGGCTCTTGCTGAAAGGTTGGGTCAAGGGTCAGATGCAAAAGGCAGTACTCCTTGACACGGAACGTATTGTCAGGAGGTTCCTCACTCTGCAGCCCTAACCACCGATAGCTTGGGTCTTTCCCCGCTGCCGGTGGCAACCTAGGTTAAGTTTTTTATAATATTTTATATTGTAAATATGTTTTATATAAAATATTGTAAAAAAAAATTCTTAAGATGTATGTTTAATAAAGAGAATAATAATCTTTATTCATTTCTCTACAAAGCATAGTATCTTAACTTATTTAATGTGACATTTTATGGGAATAAACATAGCAAGATACGGTTGAACGATAACGCCTGTGCTAGTTTATTAAAAATATTGTATCGTTATTTCGGGAAGTGTCATAATATAATTCAAAGAATTTTTTTAATATTATTGTTTTGTTTTTTTTATTAATATTCATACATAATTTGAGTAAGTTAGATACAACTAAGGATCTTGCAAAGCAATTTGAGGTAGTATGGACACTCTTAAGCCGCTCGTTGACTAGATTTTAATGAAAATGTCAACTAACATCATTATTGCATAGACACTCAAAGATAATTTAAATTAAAGAAAACGTGCGTTGTAACTCATTCTGTGTTAACTTATGTGTAACTGCGTAAGTGGGCACTTCAAATAACCTGGTATATTGTAAACATTGCCAGCGCGTTACATTAACCATACGCTTATATTACTTTATAACTATAAATACTGATATTATGATCACCTACTAGACCTATCTTAACGTCCTTCTTTATATCAAACCGGCTTACAATTCGAAACATTATCTTCTACCTTTAATTTTTCGGAGATCTAATCTTATCAATTTTGATTATACTCGTTGTTCAACGAATTTAAGTTGCACATTTTAGATTAAAGATTTTAATTTTAAAGTTTTAATGATAGTACCTACATCATACGGCAGCATTGCCTCATACAGTACGATTATCTACTTGCGTTCAGCATAAAACTTGCTTTGTTGTTGTCTACAAAAATAGCGTACGTTAAAAGCATAAACCGGACACAAAAAGGTTAGTTAACAGCCTTCATAGTTTAATATTTTTTAACTGATAAGCCAATTCTAGTAAAGTTAAAAAAAAGTGATTGATTTTTTGTGATTTGAAATATTTTATGGTGTAGCTTAAAGAAACAACCGATATTAACGTTGTTGATTTCAAATAGGTTCTATTTGTCTTTGTAATTTCAAAATAGTTGAATTTATTAGTGCTTTCTCATCGTATACATTTATCAAACTGCGATCAAAATTAGTTCACATACGTAGACAGAGAATCCTACAGTCATATCATATTGAACCTACGTTTACGTGTGTTTCCCGCTAAACACAACCATATAGACGTAACATTGCCTAATTTAAGACCCACCCGACATTACGGCTAATTCGAAAAGTGACTTTCTCAATTCTGTCACTTTTTATTACAAGTATCCTATTTTCAATTAATTAAGTACATTTGACCATTTACAAAAGCTTAGTAGGCAAAATTAAGGCTAAAAGCTTTCGTAATGGGCAATGGAAAACTTCGACATAGACAACAAACGGCGTAGAACAGAAAACAAAAAGCAAAAAAAGAAAGTGGCACGCTTAGTACTTATATCTAACTAAATACCAATTTATATTTTTAACAGATACGTGTGAAAGTAAAAATAACTTATATATATTTTTAAGACGTGGTGATGGCCAATGGAGCCAAACTTTGGCGGAGTGGTGGCCAAAATCTGGCCAAAGAAATCGAGGACGTCCGAGGGCACGCTGGGTTGATGAAATCGTCAGGGTCACTGGCAGCACCTGGATGAGATCGACACGGAACAGAAGGGGCTGGCATAAATTAAGGGAGGCCTATACCCAGCAGTGGGTGGTTGCGGGCTGATTGATGATGATGATGATATTTTTTAAAATAAGTGGTAGTTAGGTATTGTATTATTTTCTTCTTCGTCCTAACTTGTAGCTAAATATTTTACTATTTACTATAATCTACAAGTATTCATAGTAAATAGTAAAATATATAAAATTTTATAAGACGATACTAAAAACCGATAACATGCTTGGTAAGTGGAGATAATAATATAACGTCCATCACGTGTAATATAAAGATTGGCAAAGCTGAGCAAAGCAAAAACCAATTTTCATTTATGAATCAGTTATTTCCCGGAACGACCTAATATAATTTAATCTACGTGGGATCATCCAATTGGGAAAAGATACCGGCAAAGCAAACACTCCGCCTTGCTGGTTACTTATTAGCAGTGGGTGGGTGCAAACACCAAACTAGGTTACAATGTGCCTCACACTTCGCCGCCAATCCACATAAATGGACGCAAAGGAACACAATCCCAAATACTGATTGATTTGTTTCACTGAATGACTGAATCACATTCTTTCGTTATAAAATAATTTTCCAATACCTAACATTTTCTATTTTTGCCCGTTTCATATTTTTTGGATCTACACTTTGTTTCCTTTTTTTTTAGACAAGCCAAATGCGTAGTCTCTCTGTATTAAATTTCTCTTTTTCTTTAGTCTCTTTCAACATATTATGTGGCACAGTAAAATTAAAACAAATTACTATGCAGATCAATAGTATTAGGTAATAAGTTATTTAAAAAAGTTTAAAATTCAAGGTTTTTCGAAGCTCAGTGTTTACTTATTAGCTGTACTAATAAGCGATGAGTGCTTTACACAAATATTTCAATACTGATTTAAAATAAACACTTTGTCAAAGTAAACGTTTGCCACAGTAAACGATTGCCACATTGCGACACACAAAGCAAGGAGAGCGCAGATTTGTTCACATGATGATTTCAAGAATAGATATTTACAACTGGCCCAACAAATCCTTACTGAGTAAACACGCCGCGTCTCGCTCAATAGAAACCGTGTGGTTTAATCATTGCAAAGATAAAATCATTTGCATTCTCTGGATTCCAAGAATATTAACATTTTTTTGTGCTGTTTACAGACGATAATCGTGCCAGTCAAACCACGCTCGGCGCCTGCGGCGGCTCATCGATGAATAACCACCTCAAAATCTTATCCTTTCCTGTGTCTATTTTATCTATCGTACTGATCTATGTAATATCTCAGGTTGCCTTGTTGAAGTGGCCACAGTCTCACCACCTGTCTGCCTGGGAGCATTTAAATATAAGTTATGGTTTTAAGAATGTTACTTCAGGACAACATTTTTTTCCTTTTCTTCCAATGCCAATATGCAAGCATCGGCACCGACAAGTACGAAGACCCAGTTCCCACACACCGCGTACATACATGCCCGGGCCGAAAATGTTAACTTTGATAAACCCTTTCTGTCTGTCTCGACCAATAAAAAGCCTCTAAGGTTACATGGCTCGAGAAACCACAGAGTCTTTTGGCGCCTATATATCCGGATACACTGTAAAGGCCAGCAGCAATATCCTAAAGTGAAAAATCTCGCCAATTCTCCAAAGAACCCCGTGGGGAATGCGGTAGGTTGAGATTTTAAATTAATGTAGTGTTGTATTGACTGGAAAATCTCTCTGCCCACAAGGAAACTGGAACTATATAATTATCTTCTTATTCCTCTTGCCCATTTTACTAGTGGTCGGCGGAAAATGTATTTTTCTTCCATAGAGACGGCTAATAGAGGAAACTCTTTCAGCTATAACCTGAACGGAGTCACTCTCTTTTCCTTCATGTCATCCCTTATACACAATCTAAGCAATCTATATTAAATATTATTTCTGATATAAAAGTCGTGAAGAGTTAAAACAAACCACTAAGCTGCGTATATATTTTACCTCGTCTACATTTTGCTCTTATAAACACAATGTTACAGAAACTTGTGTCGAACAGTTTTAGCCGGGCGGTAATTGGATGTTTTGTCTAAAATAAGTGTTGTAATAGCGATAATGTATGACGTGCGCACATACGTTGAACCGTAAGGACAGGACTACACGCTTTCCACAAACTGTTTATTTACCAAAGCGGATGATTAGTCATCTTGAACATTCGCCTACGTAGTACTAGCGAAACCGAACATCGTAAGAAAATATTTTAAAATTTACATGGAATCTCAGTATTTTGTTGTACAGTCAGCATCAAAAGTAGCTTAGCATATGAAATTTTCAAATGATTGTTACGGTTGAAATGACCAGAATTGTCTGACATAGCTGTTGAGACAATAGTACATGACCGTCACTATAGGTAATTACAGAGAAGTTATAATTATGAACACAAAAAATGTCATATAATGCTGAAATGTTAAATGATAAGTGTCTACACTTACACGTGACTATTACTTTTGCCACCTTGTTTTTGTTCAGTTACTTTTGATGCTGACTGTACAACCTACGCGTAGGTATATAACGCGTTTGCCAATCTTGAAAACTATAGCATGTAAAGGTGATTTATAAGCATAATCTTTCACAGTAGGCGGAAAACGACGACAACCTCCGTGGTCGAGCGATTATCTCGCCGGGTATGGCGTCGCGCCATCTGAGGTGAGGTCCCGGGTTCAATTCCCGGTGGAGTCAATTTAAGAAAAACTGTTTTCCTAAACTGATTTCGGGTCTGGGTGTTTTTTCTTTTATGTATATTTAACCGTTATTTTACCATATTAATGAATTTCAAAAGAATACTCATCTTTTAATTTAAAATTTAATCAATTTAATTTTTATTTAATTTAAAAGGTGGCTAAAACTTCACGCCCGCTTCCCGGCTAATTGGACTTTGAATTATAGCAAACAGAAGTAATAGAAATGAAATGTAATTTATTGTTTCTATAATTTACGCGAACACCACACATTAATATCTCTATTGGGGTTTACTCTCTTTATTTTATCTATTACTTTAACCAAAAGTAAATTAATTATAAAGCCGAATTTAACTTTGTAATTTAGCTATTCATTAAAATATTATATTATTACCTATATGTACATTTAACAGAATATATAATGTGAAAAACTACATTTAATATATTCTTACTGCTACTGTGTGCTGTTCTCCACGCCTTTTTACATGAACAATAGCGCAAACTGATTGTGCCAAAAAAGTTTAGCGACTCTGGCTCAATATTGTTTGGTGGATTGGTACCTTTATCGGCGTTTTTAAGCTGATGATAACAAAATTATAGTGGGTTTTTTTAAATATTAGTTTCATAATGAAGTCGTAAATTTTAAACAATACGATCGTTATAAGGCTAAGCCATGCCTATAAACAAACGTTAATATGGTTGCAATACATCGCTAAGAAGACAATGATGTCATAGACTTCCCGTCATACCTATGTCTAGATTATACGAGTATTATTGGATCATCTAATGCAATACACAAAGTGAAACAATAGAAAAACAAAAAATCTTTACAAAATTCACAGTGATTAATTATTGCCTTCTTATATTACGTAGAAATAATTTATAATGTTATGTGATAGTGGATTTTTTGACACTTTTTTTGGCGCAACTGTCAACGTTAAATTTTGTCAGAATCGAGCATAGACTAGGCGATATTTTGCGATAACAATACATAAGATGTACCACCGAAATAACCAAACTTGTTTTTACTAAAGTAGTCTGTAAGTCTATGAAAACACGGTACAAAGTCAAGTGTGTTTTTGTAGGTGCGGTCTCATGCGGCCGCTTGGGGTTTGAGAGGTGTGATTTATTATTGCTGTCATAATTAATATTATGTACGTAGAAATAATTTATAATGTTATGTGATACCAAAATAAACACTGAAAATAGATCTATCTATCTAGAATTAAAATAATATATATTTACATTAACTGTATTAAAACAGGACAGTTTCAATTATACTATGTACGAAATTATTTAAGCGCTTTGCTAATAGTGCGGGAGAAGTCTTCAATATCTCCACTGGCTACACAGGTAGTAGGTATTTCAATAGTAGGTAACCCGTATATATTAAACATCAACAAAATACGGTAACTAGTTACCACCAAGCAGTTCCATTATGTAGATAGGAACGAGGCATAACAAACGTGGTGTGGTCGCCCTGCCATAATATTTGTGTATGAGATCAAGAAGTTACCCAAATGTCCACCAGATGTCGAGGCACATGACGTTGAGCCAGGCGAACGAGGACACGAAGCCGAAGTATATGCCGTACCCTGCACAAACAATACGCGCGCGATAATTGATCAACTCCGAACATTGAGGTATGTTAACTGGAGACGACCCCGCTAAGCAATTTTTTGCGCACTGGTTTGCGGGAGCAATGTCCACAAGTGCTTGGATCACTCAATCCGCGTCCGCTGCGCCATGTTTTGAACAGAAAATTGTTCGAAAAGATAAATAAGTGGCGTGGCCTAAATGTTTTGTCGAACAAATACACTCGAACGTGTTTGCCGGAGTTTGTAGAAAACATCCCTCGCGTTCGTCTGCGGGCGGAATGAAGTTTTGTTAAAACAACTTTGAAATGAAATGTTTTAAACATAAAATGTTAATGAACAATGTTCTGTTCAAAGCATGGCGCAGCGGACGCGGCTTCACAGTCACTGAGGCGATTGTAGCCCGAGGTCCGCAATTAAGTGCGCAAAAACTTGCTTCGCGGTGTCGTCTTTAGTTATAATACCTCGATGACTCCGAACGGGCTGCGCCCGCTACACATTTGTTCTCAATCTCACCTCCAAATGTAAATAAATTACATCTCAAAATTTACAGGCAATTATAATTTTGATCTCATTCTTGTTTACATTAAAGATCATTCACATACTTTTGTTCTTCAATTTAAACTGAAATTTTACAATATGTAATAATTTAGGTAAGTGTAGGTCTTATCACTTACCTCAATAATATAAGTACCTACATTATTGAGGTAAGAGATAAGACGAATAAAGCTCAATGACAATAAAATATTTTTTTAAGTACCTATATCCAGAACAGCTTAAATCAAATAGCATATTAAAATGTTAATGGTCTCTTAGAGTCAACAAATTTTCTTTATTCTCAATCCAAAAATAACAATATCAGACAATTTCAGCGTTTATGTAAGCGGCTCATGAATATTTTATTGAATACTAACGGCTCGCCCGCGACATCGTCAACGTAAACCAGCTGTCCACCCTATCCCGTAAAAAAGTTCCAAAAAAAAATCTTTCACACTATGCCTGTCAATTACGAACACAACAAAAAAAAGAATCAGCCAAATCGGTCAATACAAACATTATATGCAATTGATTTTTATTGAAATAGATTTAATCTAACCTAAAACTTTAACATTACACTTCGAAACTCTTAATTGCGAGAGTGCGAAATAGGTTTTTTTTAAGTTTCATATTCAACTGTGTGTAATTATTAAACTATTTTTTTCTTTGGAACACAATCATTGTTTATTTTCACTAAAGACACGGAGAAAGTAAAACAAAGGAATGTTTATGAAAAAGTTCGAACTCACCTAAAGCCGTGCAAAGATTTGGGTCAGACACCATCTTGTATTGCACGCGGGCGAGACACGAGTAGGCAAGCAGCATGGTTCCGCCGTGGCAGATCAGGTTGAGCCCATGCAAGTTGCGCAGCTCCGGGATGGAGCAGTACACCAGCAGCGTCATCGCCAGGCACGTAGCCGATAGGCAGTTCAACTACACACAAACAACAATTAAATAAAATGCTGTCATTTTAGACATTAAAATTTTTGAATTTATAACAATACTAGCGGCCGCTCGCGGTTTCACCCGCGGTTCCCGTTCCCGTGGGAATATCGGGATAAAAAGTATCCTATGTGTTAATCCAGGTTATAAACTATCTGTATGCTGAATTTCATCCAAATCCAATCAGTAGTTTTTACGTGAAAGAGTAACAAATATCCATCCATACTTACAAACATTCGCGTTTATAATATTAGTAGGATAACAAAGCGGATCTAGATACATGTAGATCATAGACGTACAACGAGGTTACTTTTGAATGAAGCTAATATATATCTTTGAATAGATCACTGATTACATTTTAAGAAGCTAAAACAATTATATTCCTAGACGCTTTTTAATGTGACTTCCTCCAGAATCATAGCGTAGGGTGTACATGAGAGACAATTTTTAAAAACAGAAGCTGTGATGTTTTGCTGTAGTCAAATACCAACCAAATACACAGTAAATTAGAAATCCATAATATTTAACCATTACACTTGACCTCTTTTAACATAGACTATATTTTTCTAGGTATTTCATCACAATAGGACGAGATCCTGGCCACAGCTAGTCATCTACATGAAGTTTAAAATAAAACGCTAAACCAACAGCAGCTAAAAATGCGGAATACATGTGCAATGGATGACATCATATTTAGATATTCTTTAATAAATATTAAGTATCTGTCTATCTATCCGCATCTTCAATTAATGTAGGCACAAGTGAATGTGTTAAAAGATGAAGTCAAAAATATTTGTTGCGAATCATCCATGATTTTCTGGTTTCTTCCTATATTGTAAATAAGTTTATAAATAATTTTAATGTAATTTTAATTTATATTATACTTAGTCAGTGGACTAAAACTGTGGCAGGAATGATATCCAAGTGTTCAAACCATTGACCATGGGAATGTCAATTTTATTAATTTACCACACAGTGATATTGATTTGGATGTATCAATAGTAGGTACGAGTAATATAGATTTATCAATACAAAGAGAATACATCAAACGATATTCTGAGTCTGGTCATTAAAATTCGTGAGGTCAACACCCGACAGAAAAGAAAAAAATTTGGAAACCTACTATATCAACCTCCATGCCATAGGGATAAATATAAGAGAAACATTTATAATTAGTTTATAACAAATTACCTGAAGAACTGAAAGTGCTCAAAGCAAGTGTGTTTAACAAAAAGCTATAAGTAATTGGTTAATGCGGAATTGTTTTTATAGCCGTATTGAATATTTAAATTTTAATAAATAGGTAATTAATTATTACTATGTAGTAATAATAATAATAGGATCTAGTAAATGTAAATTTTAATATAATTATAATAAGTATCGTAATAAATATATATAATAAACATTGATGTAATTTCAAAATAACTGTGTAATATTTGCACGCCTGCATGCAGGCTGAATAGGTACATTATCTTAAATTTATTTTAAGAACTTTATTCTATATATATGTATTCTAGCAAATAAACAATTGATTTGATTTGATTTCGTATTCGGAGCTTTCATAATTCACGTTACATCGGGGAAACTAGTCCTAGGTAGTACTCGTCACTCTAAATAGTTAGTAGAAAATGTATAAAAAATACGTTTATTCAACTGAGTTTATGCTATCCAGAGAAACGCTTGGCAATCATCTCACCCATTGGTAAGTGAAATAAAACCAAAGATAGAAGTGCTCTTATCCCGGAATATCTAAGAAGGTTTACACGTTTCGGTATTTCATACAAAACACGAAATTATACACTTTAAAACCCAGTAAACCAATTTTGATGTAACTTTGCAAGCTGAAGGAATATACCGAATCGGCTGAAGGGATATACAAATTTAATTTGGAAGTTTGTATTAAAATACTGAAATGTGTAAACCTCTTAACTACTGAGGAACTGAATCTGAATCTTGTCTCTAACATCGCATTGCTATTATATTACTATAGTGACAGACTTAGACAATGTGCTGATAGCTTGCTAGCTATAGGCGGTCTTAGAATAAGCACAATATTTACTTAGGCTGGGAAAAACCAGGATGAACCCGAGACCTCAAAGTCTGAGGCCAGTGGTGTTATCACTATACACCGAGGTGGTCAGTGTGAAAGTCGAAAATAATCGTGGAGGGTAACATGACTTACCACAAATGATATTCTGAAGTTCTTAATGCTGGGAGCCTTGATGAAGCACATCACAGCGGTGACGTAGACATCTTCGTTGCAGAAGCGGGTGTCGAACGTCTCCAGGCAGTATTCGTTGGTCAGCCCCTTCTTGGAGCTGAGCCGCCCGTCCCTCGCCAGGGTGTGGTGGTCCTCAACATTTGTGGCGTTCAGAGCTATCTTCCCAATAGTGCAGGACACTTCTGACCGAATTCCCATAATATCTGAAACAGGCAACTATTTTTTACGGCCAACCTTAAATAAGACTTTAGTTGAGTGCGTTCATACATATACATACAATACACTTTTGTGGCTTTATTCATGAACAATCAACATAGCACATGATTGTGACAGCATTTCCAAAGTTGTAATCATAACAAGTTTTTTTTTAATTCTTCTGATAAATACTTAAAATACACAAATTATAATATGTATTTCTAAATACCTAACTTAGTATATATTTCACATAGACTTGTCCTAAAAAATAGAGTCAAGCAAAAGTCTAGAGGTAGAACCACCACTTACCAAATCAACCCCTAGTAAGTTCCGCGATTTTTCGTAATTTTCAAGTTTTAGTTTTTTGTTATTTATTTGGGTGCCCTTCGGTTCGCCTAAAATGGTTTGTCCTAATATGGTTTGGCCAAACCGTTTTGGCCTAAACTTAAAACGTACAATTATTGTTTCGCCTAAAAATTGTTTTGCCACCATTATTGTTTGGCCTATGAATTGAAAGGCCTAATTTTAGAATGTCTAACGTAAAATAGCCTAAACTATATTTGCATAACTTTATATTGGCATAACAGAAAAGCTCGCGTGGGACCGCCGGAGCCCCGCAGCGCCGAAGCCGTGACGGAAACTATGCATGCTGCATGCCTACATGCATGCTACATGCCTGCTTGCATGCTGCATGCCTGCTTGCACGCTTACATGCTGCATGCCTGCACGCATGCTGCATGCGTGCTTGCATGCTTACATGCTGCATATCTGCATGCATGCTGCACGCATGCTGTGTTTCTGCTTGCATGCTGCATGTCTGCATGCATGCTGCATGTTATGCTGCATGTTTTGCATTTTTAATTTTGTGCGAGTTAATATTTAGGAATTGTAAACTTTAGGGATTACGAATTGTTCTGCCAAATGACGCATTTGGTAAATGACAATGTGGCGATAAAAAGTTAGGCGAAGTGAAATTAGGGCAAACACGATTCTGAAGAGTGAAATTAGGCGAAAAAATTTTAGGCTTTTCGTTTGGGTGCCATTGCAAATTAGGCGTACAAAAAATTAGGCGATCCGATAGAGACCCATTTATTTTCTTAGATTAATGATGGTGCGCGCTCAGCGAGGCCAATCATTCATCTATGTTTATTTTATTATTTTTGGTCGAGGTGGGCCCATTTTAACAAAATTTATGTATTTGTGATTAAAAATTTATTGTAAAACTGGTTTTGTTAAAAAAAAATATAAACAATTCATAACTTGAAAATTACGAAAAATTACGAAACCTTTAACGGGGGTGATTCAGGTAGCTCTATTGGTTGTACCTTTAGACTGTCGCTTGGCTTGAGGAGGAGCATAAGGATTTAAATGAAATTCAAAATATTAAAATTTTCATTCTGCAATTACGTACTTATTACGTTTTTGAAAGTCTCTGTTCGTTAGTTAACGGCGGCAGGCGCGGCATACCTTAGCCTATTGTGAAGAACTACCAAAACCCTCATCAACAACTTTTCTCTCTTTTTCGACATCAAAATATTGGAAACTGAAAAATTATATCTTGCCCAGAAAAGAGCTAAGACTATATTAATTCGCACAAAATTAAAAATGCAAAACATGCAGCATAACATGCTGCATGCATGCAGACATGCAGCATGCAAGCAGAAACACAGCATGCGTGCAGCATGCATGCAGATATGCAGCATGTAAGCATGCAAGCACGCATGCAGCATGCGTGCAGGCATGCAGCATGTAAGCGTGCAAGCAGGCATGCAGCATGCAAGCAGGCATGTAGCATGCATGTAGGCATGCAGCATGCATAGTTTCCGTCACGGCTTCGGCGCTGCGGGGCTCCGGCGGTCCCACGCGAGCTTTTCTGTTATGCCAATATAAAGTTATGCAAATATAGTTTAGGCTATTTTACGTTAGACATTCTAAAATTAGGCCTTTTAATTCATAGGCCAAACAATAATGGTAGCAAAACAATTTTTAGGCGAAACAATAATTGTACGTTTTAAGTTTAGGCCAAAACGGTTTGGCCAAACCATATTAGGACAAACCATTTTAGAAACCATTTTAAAATTGGCGAAGCCATTAATTAAGTTATTAATAATATGATAAAATGTTTACTAGAAAAAACAACCAGTCACAGGAAAGCTCGAATGGGATTTCCTGAGACGGGTTGTTTTTTTCTAGTAAACATTTTATCATAGATCTATAAAGCATTGTGAATGCAAAAATTTCAATTATAAAATAGTTATTAATAATAATAAATAATAATAATAAATTCGTTTATTTTTCTCACCACAAAGATTATACAGATTCCAGAAATACAAAATACATTTAATATAAACAGAACTTTTCTTTGTGATAGACTGATGCCTAAACTAGGCATAAATGCCTGTATATCAAGACACCAGGTTCCCACCTCTCAAGAACAGGTATTAACAACATTACTATAAAATGTATTTTAATTATATTACTTAAAGATTACATGGTGTGTGAAAAATAATTTATGATTCCAGGTTACCTGGATTTATTTTTAACTAACAAGAAAAATAGAGATTCGCCTCAAGTACGTAAATGTATGCGTTTATTTATGTGTTATGTGTATGTATCATAAGTGTATTGTATATGTATGTATTTTATATATGTAAACTACAAATAATTTTATTAAAAGGAATAGTTAGGTTTCTTAGCCCTACGACATTGTTTTGGGTTCGGTTATTAAACTGCAATAATTTGTTAGAGGCTGTGTGAGGGGCGGCTCAATTTACCAACCCGTCTCTTACTTTGGGTGTCGTAAAAAAGGCGAATAACGGATTAAAGATTGCACGTACCTAAATCCAAAAGCATAGAACGGCGATGGGCTCACCACCTATCACGCTGAGCACATGTGTAGTTGTTATTTGGTGAAACGTGGACTGTGGTAGGGGACTGCTTTTGCGGTCCTCATTGCCTAGTCTCTGACTAACCCTTTGGGGATAATAGTCGTGTTTCTATGTGTTGTATGTATCACCATCATCATCATCAGCCTATAAACGTCCCACTGCTGGACACAGGCCTCCCACGTGGACAATAGCACGTGGGTATATTGGGCCGTAACCCACCACGCTGGCCCAATGCGGGTTAGTGGGGTTTAACGACTGTCATCTTACGAGAACAACTTGGACCAACGGCTTAACATGCCTTCCGAAGCACGGAGGAGCTCGAGAAGTTTTTAAATTTGGTCATCCATCCAGCGACCCGGCATTGCGAAAATGGCTTAGCGGGCAAGATTGCAAGCCGAACGCGCTAGCCGCTGCGCTATCGAGATCCTCATGTTGTATTGTTTGTATATAGTAATTTGTTATGCTAACGTATACTGCTACTACGTATACATAGGTAAGATAGATAAAGTAACTGTACTGTGGTTTTGACCCGTCATGTCGAATGATAGCACGCCGCCCCGCCGCGCCTGTTCTGGCGTCTAGACGCGTCTGTCGTCGTCGCCGCCATTCTCTAGGGTCCAATTCGCGGTCAGGTCATACAGAAATGACTGTTTTTATAAATTGTCTTCGGTCTGTATGTTTTCTATGTAAGATTAATAAGTATGTATTTAAGTAGGTATAAGCTTAACTTGGGCCAGATAATTGATGTGTGTGAAAAAATTCAATAACTTTTTTTTTATATAATAATAATCTGAACTACATAGCGCATAGCATAGCATAGCATAGCTACATATCGTGCTGAGCTGAGCCTGAGAGACACGATTTTTTTATGTGCTTCACTTTTTATTCCAGATTTAGGCTCTGAGTGTGACTGCAAGTTCTTTTTACCCTGATCCTGTTACTGAAAACGAGAATTTGTATATGTCGAATTTGAAACTTACCCATTAGTCGACCGAATTGTATGGTTTTAAAGCAGCGCGCTGCTTTACAACCATACAATTCTGAGTTTTCGTTATTTATTGAATGGTAAATAAAATGGGCACTTAGCACCCAGCTACTGCCCCCATCGGCAGTAAGCACGCTTTATTGTCACATAAATATTTACTTGAGTATTTATTATTTAATCTTCTTGACATAATTAATTGCAAAAGACGGACTTAACGCCACAAGGCATTCTCTGCCAGTCAACCGGTAAGGATGTGGGAGACTTGAAGTTAGGCGATATTTTATAAGAACAATTACAAACAGCATATAGGTAATAAAAGAATATACAGGGCTTACATAAATACGAATTAAATATACTTACATAAATACAGCAAAATACTAATATACTTACATACAATACCTACATACACACTTATAAAAACAAAAATATTCTTTACTATAACTAGTAGTTTTTTTAAACTATATTTTTAAATAGCTCTTCGGCTAACATATGAATAATCTATCTGATTTTCTTAGTTTGCAGTAATAAATTATTCACTTCACTCATTACGGTCGTACATTGAATGTTTAGTAAGAAAATTAAAAGCGTATCCCAGACACCCAAAGCTTTTTTATATTACCGGTTACCAGTTTTAACGTCATCAATTCAATGCAAGCGGTTTAGCGGTAACCAAACAGCGGCTCCTTTCCGGTAGCAATTCTTTGAATCTATATTTTTCACTCACAAAAGTTTACACGCTTCAATTCCGATTACTTTGATATCCTAATGAAACTGGGACGCGATACTGCAACTTTGTTATGATGTTGTGTCGAGTTCTTTTTTAGATCCATCAATTCTTTCGTGTTACCATTTCCTTACATTTACGTAATAATAGGTGTTAACTATATTATTACTATAGGTACCTACGCATAGTATAACGCATTTAAAAGCTCTTACAACAATATATATAGTGTGTAAAACCTTAAATGTAAATAGGAAAGATATGGGTTTATTTCAAGTTTTTAGCTGATCCAACATCGCCATCAGTGAAACTTATTTACTAATAATTTTGTTATATATAGTTTAAGATTGTACATAGCATTTAAGATTATAGGATAACATGTAGCTGACATGGTCAATTTGATCGACCAAAGCTTCTAAACAAAATAAAGAAAAAAAATTCTGAAACTACCACATTAAACCAATAATTACCTACCTGTACTCCGGAGGGTTAGTCACGATTATATACTAATCGTAATACAATGAAACGTTCATTCATGATATGAATTTGACATACAGTCAAGGAAGTTGCCGGTCGGCCACTTTTCGGCGATATTTGCCTGCGCTCCATCCTACCGCGCGTATAGCTTGACCGGTCTCGGTCAAGCTATAGTACATACAGTAGCGTGCGGGTAGATCATGTGCAAGCGAATATCGCCGAAAAGTGGTCGAATGGAAGCTTCCTCGACTGTACTATCGCGCACTCCATCGCTTTACCAGTCTAAAGGCCAAAATCCCTTGCACACCGCGTCGTCTATTTGGTACGGGCACGTACCCGGGCGGGCGGTACGCTTCATACGAAAATTTCTGCAAACTGGTAAAGCGACGGTGACCCCGATAGTACATACATACACACGGCGTCAGATCAACCTACCCTAAACTGACAAATTTCTCCAATGAATATTGATCCTTAGAACCAAACAGTAAAGTTCCAAATTGATTGTAGAAATTTGACAGTTTTGGGTAGGTTGACCTGACGCTGTGTGTACATAGATTCACGAATCACGACTAATATCCCCAAAGGGTAAATCACACTATGCAATAAGGATTGCAGAAGCAGTTCACTGCTGCCATAGTCCACGTTTCACCAAATTACAACTGCACATATGCTCAGCGTGATAAGTGGTGGGGCAATCGCCGTTCTATGTGTGTGTGCAGTCTTTAGTCCGTTAGTCGCTTTTGTAATATTATTTTTTAGTGAGCCGCTAACACCACGCCACACGCAGGAGCCGTCATGATTGACGTTATTGAATATTTAACTTGTCGGGGAGAAAAGAGAACAGGGAGAATTGCGCCTTACGCTAATCCAATTTCTCCAATTCAGATTAATTATCATCAGGTCATTTAGGTAGTGATAGCACAAAAATCGGACAAGTAGCGAGAAGGACACACGCCCTACAGGTTCTGTACCAATAATCTATACAATATATTAATGGAAATGTAGGTAATCCGTCATTGTATACAATGCCTAGGAAATGTATGTAATTTCTAAAATCGCCAGGAAATGTGTGAAATAAATTTTAAAAGACACATTTCCTGGGAAATCTACACATTTCCTAAATAGCAATCGGAAATGTAAAATATTTAAGATATCAATGGGTACGCGGGGATAGTGCCCTACTCCTGTAGGTCACGTGATAGGTTAGAAATTTAATACAATCGCGAAGCGCAGTGTAGCGATTGTCTTGAATTTCGAGGTTATTTTTTTATTAGACAACAGAAATACTAGAACAGAAATTGAAGACTTCGTACGGTATGATTGTTACCTGATTGTCTCAACGAGAGCCTTGATAAAAAATATTATTCTGATTTTATAAACGTGTTTTATTACAGAAAGCATTTTTTTAATACATTTCCTAATACGATATTGGAATTATATATAATTCCTATGAAATATACATTTCCCAGGATATGTATGTATTAAATAATTTTTAAAACAATATTGTACACATATCCTAAAATGCTTCGGAACTGTATAGGTACATTTCCTAGGAGTTGTATACAATTCCTAGATTTCATACATTTCCGATAACATAATAATATAAAAATAAATAGCTGTTCGTTTGTCTCGCTAAAACTCGAGAATGGCTTAACCGATTTGGCTAATTTCGATTTTGAAATATTTTTCGAAGCTCAGGGAAACAATAAACGGTGAGAAACATAAATGATAAGTAACGGAAAATACTAAAAACGACAATTTAATTTTCCAATACAAAATGTTCCTAGCTGTGAAACATTTGATGTCTTTTGTCTTTTTCAGTTCTGTTTTAGAAAAAAAAAGTCTAAAAGTGACAGTTGGTTGTCGAAAAAAGAAAATAAATAAATAAATTTCCTTAAATTAAATTTCAATACGATTAATAAAATCTATCATCAGTTTGTTAGTGCGTGAGAACTTTTAGAACTTTTTATTGTCACTTGGTTGTCATTATATTTTTACGTGCGTTCAGAAATTTGTCTGTTTCATACATAAGGTTTCATAGCTGTAGTAGGTGTATGAGGTCCGATCTCTTTAGAATGAAAAAAGTGTAAAAGTGAACTTCTTTGGCGGGAAAGTGAAGCATCATGTCTGCAGATTGTTTTATTTTCTTTAATTTGTGTTTCGTCGAATATTTATGTGTAATAATGGTTGATTAATAACTGTTCGTAAACATCCATGAGTTTTGGCAAATAAAACAAAATCGTGCAACTTCACTTTTCAGATTCTCTCAAGAAGTCCGTGTGAGATCTCAATTAGGTCCCAGAGCTTTATTGAGTCTCAAGGGATTTTGGGGAATATCATTAACCACATATTAAGAGCCTAACCCCCCAAAACATGTATTGACCACTGCTTGAATTAAGTAAGTCACGTAATCGTTTTACGTGAATGCTTCATCAATCTTAAACATAACTGGTTGACAAAACATAGGTATATTAACGCAAGCGAAGCTGCGGGTAAAAGCTAGTGTTACCTAAAATACTGTATGAACTATTAGTAGCTAACCATAAATGAGAACTATCAGAAATACTTAGATCATTGCGATATCTAAGTTTAGTTCCAGCCAAAGCTGTTCAGTCGCAGCTGGTGAAAAACAAACATGTGCAAAAGATTCTGTTTTTTTATTACTACTTACATAAGGAACCCCAAAACACAAATACCTACCTACTTACACACGCATACAATATTTATCCGTAAAGTAACTTGAAAGCATGGAACTTTCTTTACTCATGTGCTAAAACATTAAGCTCCTTGCCTAAAAGATAAAGTTCAAAAATTTAAGAATTTTGACATTTCGTAATAGGTTGACCAGGCTGGCGTCTGTACTACGCCGGCCGGTCTGGTTCTCTTAATTTTTCCTTACGTAGCCTTTCCTAACATTCACATCGTTTCAAAACCGTTCTAGCCTTTGTAGTTATGCCATACGCCGGGTGGACAGCCTGGATAACCTGGATTAAAGATTTACCTTCATTACGCGCACACTTAAATTGTTACTTGCTCTTTTGTCAAACAAACAAATCCAGATACAAACATGAGGCAATTACTTATTTATCACCACTATTTTTTTTTCTATACAAACAAACAGTTATAAATAAAACAAAGCTTAATGTAGCAAATAATTTTACAGGTAGGATACAGGATTTTTTTATAGTCACATATTTTTTATATAATTCAGTTCCGTATAATAGACATCATTTTCATTTCTTTTTATTTATATTATTATTCATTATTTTATTTAATTTGTCCGGCGCAGATACCAGGCGGACGAAAGGTCACGTGTAACGTAAGTAAAGGTAACCTAAGTTATCCTGTGGTATCGTAATGTATCAGAGTTCAATTGCTCGGTCCTGGTCAATTGACCATGATTGCCGGTATTTTTGTGGATATGTTTTACCAATTTTAGTTTCTTTGTTTTTCACTTAATAAAAATTAAATTAAATCTGTAGCTCTAGATTAAGTTACTCTATAATTTATAAAATTGTGTGCTCTAAAAAAATCATGTATCAACGCGTCGATATAAACTTACGGAAATAACAGGAATTTCTATTAATCATAAGAAGTACTTACTCGTGAAAGGAACCTCATACAAAACAAATGTAATGATACAGGGTGATCAACCCAAATGGGTCTGTTGGGAGGAATCAAAAACTATAAGAGATTGGGAATTCTGTTCTTAGGAACCATGGCGTCGACTTTAGTATTCATGAAAACAGCATTCAATTACCGTACGTAACCGGGATTCGAACCTGCGGTCTCCATCTCTGTAAACAATGTTATAAATTCTGCAAGTTTATTCGTTGTTATTGTTGATGGTATGAATAATAAGTCATAAGAAATTCAATTTTATTGGAATATTTTTTAATTCATTGAAAGAGTTACAATGAAAAAGGCAGTGTCGAAAAAAATTCCACGAACAGGTTCGAACCCGCACCCTTCTTCCAATCCGGGCCAGGTGCTCTTTCCAGTTGAGCTACCGTGGAACTTATCCAGCCCGCCGAAATTAATCAACACTGTCTTTTTCAATTTGTAATTGTAAGCAACAAAATTTGCGTTAAAATTATATAAACAATAGGCTGTGGATAGAGTACCACAAGCGGCATTCTAGTACGATCGGTTACGATGCCGTAATTACGTCATCCCAGTACAAAGTATAGGTAGTGTATAGAGTGCCACAAGCGGCAACATAGTACAAGTGGTTACGATGCCGTAATTTCGTCATCCTAGGCATCCTACGGCATCCTAGTACAAAGTGTATAGAGTGCCACAACCGGCATTGTATCTCAATCGGTTCGGGAACCGTATCATATTTTTTATTTGCCATAATGTTCAGAAGACATAATATTCAAAATATATTTTTGTATGGAGTTAGATTTCTGTTGTCTAATAAAAAAATAACCTCGAAATTGAAGACAATCGCTACGCTGCGCTTCGCGATTGTCTTTAATTTCTAACCTATCACGTGACCTACAGGAGTAGAGCTAATCACACACTACGCAGATACGGTAAAATATCTGTATCTGAGCAGATATCTTTCAATATCGCTCTCTATATAAATATATGAACCAACACACACAGAGCAGATAATTTATATTTTATCGTACAGTATCTGTGAGCACCGACATATACCGACAGATTGTGAGATTATTATCTGCGTATACAAATACCTATATCTGCAGATAACATCTGCCGTATCGGCATCAGTGTGAAGGATTCCGAGTGAATGTATCGTCTCGTATATTATCGTATCTGTTTAGCTTGTGATGCTTTCAGATAAATAAGTTTTTATACACAGATAAAATATTACTGTATCTGCGTAGTGTGTGATTCGCTTAAGGCAGCTAGTATTTCTTATGTGTAATAAAAAACTTTACGGCAGATTAGGCGGCGCTTACGGTTCCCGAACCGATTGAGATGCAGTGCCGCTTGTAGCACTGTATACACTTCCTAAACAATAACATTATAATTGAAAGAAATTCCAAAAACATGATCATTATTTTTTTTAAGTAAATGTTCAAAATGGTAACCA
This sequence comes from Scoparia ambigualis, assembly GCA_963921215.1. NCBI lineage: Eukaryota > Metazoa > Arthropoda > Insecta > Lepidoptera > Crambidae > Scoparia > Scoparia ambigualis. Next base: position 23,196,189 of record OY992505.1, on the reverse strand, counting down.
TTTTCCTGGAACGAATGCAATACACATAGCGTTTATTATTTTTGTGGGATGCATCTATGTTAAGATATTTGCAAAGACTGTTGTTAAATCTTATAAATTTCATCTTTTACATAAATAAAGTGGCGAGATATCAGAGCCCTGATTCTGTATCGCAATCTATAGATTCCACACCTAAACCTTACCGCGCACAAACGTCAAACGCACTGGGAAGATATCGTAACTTTTTAAGAAATTAACGTGGTTTTAAAACAAGGAATCGTTACAGAATAAGGTCCCAGGCGATCTCGTGACTCGCGAGCCATTTGACTGGGAAGATGTCGTAACTTTTTAAGAAATTAACGTGGTTTTGAAACAAGCAATCGTTACAGAATAAGGGCCCAGGCGATCTCGTGACTCGCGAGCCATTTGATGGGGCCGTCTGTAGTAGTCTGTACCCATCCAGTTATGTTGAAAATGATAATTTCTGTCTAAGGTCTACACAAGATTTCTTGGCAAAATTTAAATTTGGTATTTATGCTCACAGAGTCAACTATATAAAAACGAATACGACATTCGATGTGGTACCTAATTAATTAATTGTTGCATACAGGAAAATGGCTACCATTTACATTTACCTTAAAAAGATAATTATCTTATTCTTAGGATATCTTCCAATTATTTAAACAAGATTCCATTAAAAATGTGTTCCTTGTGACTATTTATACCGTTAACCAAAAATAACAACGAATAAACTTGAAGAATTTGTAACATTGTTTACAGAGATTGAGACCGCGGGTTCGACTAGCGGTTACGTATAAGATTGACCAAAAAAAATTGAATGCAATTTTTATTTAATCTTAAATCGACGCCATGGTTCCTAAGAACAGATTTATTTATTTATTTATTTAAACTTTATTGCACAAAAACAAGTACAAATGGAGGACTTAATGCTAAAAAATTCTTTACCAGTCAACCAGTAAAAAGAGTTAGAAAAAGAAGATAGACGGCGCAAAAAATAAAAGATACCTACTAAATATATATAATTTATATAACATAAGTACACATAATATAATTATAGATAATATACTACATAAACTACACAAATAATATGGGTGCTGACTGATGATGTTATAGACTAAGATTAAAATAATGCTCGCGAGTCATTCGCTTAAAAGATTGTATGTTGGGAGCTTGGCGAATCTTGAGGGGAAGAGCGTTCCAAAGACGAATTGCGGTAACGGTGAAGGAGTTGGAAACGAAGTTGGAATGATGTAGAGAAGTTACCTATCTCTTATAGTTTTTGATTTCTCCCTGACCCATTTGGATTGATCACCCTGTATCATTACATTTTGTTTTGTAATAAGTTCCTATTTTCGAGTAAGTACTTTTTATGATTAATAGAAATTCCTGTTATTTCCATAAGTTTATATCGACGTGTTGTTATCGACAAACAAACTGATGAATCAATTATTGTCTTGTGCAATCATTTAAAAATATGAAATGAACATATAGGTAATATTTGTTTATCTTACCTCCGATTCCATATTCACTTCTCAGCGGGTTCATATAGGTGGATATGTTGAATAAGACGCTGTCATCCATTGTGTTGGGCACGCACCTGCTGGCCGGGCTACTGCAGCGGTGCGGCCTGAAGTGCTCTCCCACTGGGCAGCACTTCCTCATGCAGAAGGCGTCGAAGTCTCCACAGTCACGGGTGCAGACCCGAGCTACCAAGCGCCGGGTCGAGTACTCCTGGTCGACGCACCAATTTCCTTTAGGCAATTGAGTTACATCTTTCCCACTCGTCTTAATAACACTCAAACTGCTTTCATGTAAAGCAAAACTGAATATTCCTTCCTTTAACTCAACAGCATATTCATCTAACTTGCAATGCAATCCGTTCTCAAACTCGTAAATATCTGCGGTAGTAGGTTTTAACTGCTTCAAAATCCATTCCTCATCGCTGTCTTCGTAGCTCTTCCTACACAAATGATATTCTGTGTCATAAACCTGCCCTTTAGGGCAACATATACGGATGTTTTGTATATCCAGCTTAGTTTCAGACGACAGATCGGTATAGTTGCATTTTAGGGCAACTGTTTTGGGAATAAGTTTCTGAAGTGTTCCATTTATTATTTCTATAGCAAGTCTATCATAGCAAACTTCTCGACTCGTTGAAAGTTCAAAATCAATATCGCTTAACGGTATCGTCTGTAACTCGCACTCATCGGGTACACCGTAGTCTACTACAACACTGGGATCCACAAAAAGATGCGAACTTGGATTATTAAGTTTACGGTCACTTATTTCAAAATCACTGTCGATACATTGGTAATTTACTATTGTTACAGAATCTTCAGAGCCGGTAACTTTAAGAAGGCTTCGACCCTTCGGGCAACACTTGCGAAAAATTTTAAAGTCATCACTGGCTACACTTGCGCCGAGAAGGAACACGCACAGAATGGTTAGAGGCCCCATGTTCATCTGGATTTTGGGCGTCGAAGCGTGTAATGTTGTTCGGGGATGTTCACAACAGGTGGTGCCTGTCGGCCGGCTCGCTGAGCACTGTTCCGCGAGCACCGTGCGGGGCAGGGGGCCGGCGGCGGCGGAGTGCCGGCCCGAAGCGCCGTGACCGCCGCTGGTGGCTGCTGCGCCCTTGAGACCGCCGGCGCACCCCGCGCCTCTCGCGATGCCTCACACACGCCAATTTTTTTCGCTAGCTTTTGTTATCCGTACAATTTTTGGTGTTGTCCAATCAAAACTTATTTTTAAAAATTACGGTGCACCTTAACGTGCTGATAATGTACGATTTATAATTGTTTACGCATTATAAATATTATGCATGAGTTAAAGTAGGAATACAGCGTTGTTTATTGAGTTGTGCAATTCAATCAAAACAATCAACACACTATATCCGCGGCACCCAATAAGTAAATATAGAGACGCGTTCTTTTATCGTGCGTGTACACCTTGATATGATGACAAAGACGTCAATTCAGAACCGGACTGATAAGCGATAAACTTACGATTGATTACATAGAATTGGAACTGTGAAAGTACTTACCTACTAGGCATACACGTATTGGTGCTTATGAAATCGTAACAATATATAGATAAAACATTACCAACTAAAACACATGAAAAGATACCATTAATTGACTTTCATTACATTGAACAAAAAAGTCAAGCCAAACATTATTTTATTTTAAGCTACATGCATAAATTGTCCCAAGGGTTTTTGCATATAATCTAATCTTACTTATATAATATCCTGTGTAGTTATGTGTTATCCGTGCTTAGCACTTAAAGCCGTTTTGGTCCCGGTTGTCATCGTGTGTGGGTTACTTACGGCCCAATTTCCCTATGTGCGGTTGTTCATGTGGGAAAGCATGTGCCCAGCATTTTTAACGTAGGTATAAGCTGAAGATATGATCCGCGATAAGCCGTGTCGCGTTGCGGCTTATTTAAAGCATACTACCATCCCCTCTCTCCCTTACAGCATACCTCCAACAGCATAGAGCGGCGATGGGCTAACCAAATGTAACACTGAGCACATGGGCAGTCGCTATTTGGTGAAACGTTGACTATAGTAGAGGACTGCTATTGCGGTCCTCATTGAATACTGCGTAGTCTCTATGTCTGTAGAAAGAAGATGTGATAACAAAAAAAGTAGAATGTAAAAATTCACATTATTCCTCGTAGGCGCTTTAAACCAGTTTGATCGCTTTAAAAATACAATCTGAATCTGAATGTTCCTTGCTGCAAATGCAGTACCTACCTAGTGATAACGGGTCACACCTAAATTATTTACAAAATTAAAATTGGTTTATTTGATTAATTTTCGCTTTTACAAAAGAAAAAAATTATAATAAAAACTTAACATTTTATTTATAGAAAATGTAATGTAATAATGTATGATTCATCATTATCAAAGTCAAAGTCAAAATATATTTATTCAATAAACTCAATTAATAAGTACTTTGAATCGTCCAAATCTTTTTAGCCTACCACCTATTCAGGACGTCATTTTTTAATTGTGGCAAAGAACGGGCGCAAGGAACCACAGCGCACAGAAGCAACGACATTTACAAAAAAAAAAGAATATGTCCGTTACCAGGTCATAAAATCCAAAATATGAATTTAAAAAATAATAAATTATGCAAAATAAAACTACAATACAATGTAAGTATCAATTAATTATAGACAATTAGAAATAGCTGTTGGAGTAATTGGAGCATTTCAGATCCAAGCTGTTTTGTCTTCTGTGTAATCTGACACTTTATAATAAGCATTTTTATAAAGCTATTCTTTGATTTTGATTTTAAATTTATTAAGATCTAATTTCTGAATATCATTTGGTACTTTGTTGTAAAATCTTACACACAGCCTAAAAGAATTATTTATTTTATGGAGCCTAGTATAAGGTACTGCTAATTTGTTCTTACTTCTAGTGTTTACATTGTGAATATCACTGTTTTTTGAAAACATTCCAGTATTTTTATGAACATAAATCAAATTTTCATAAATGTATTGTGATGCAACAGTCATTATATTTATATCCTTAAATCTCTCTCTGAGAGAGTCCACCAGCCTTTAGGTTATAGATTGCTCGAATAGCCCTCTTCTGCAGCACAAAGATAGTTTGAATGTCGGCAGCATTTCCCCACAGTAAAATGCCGTACGACATCACACTACAAAAGTAACTGAAATAAACTAATCTAGATGTATCAACGTCAGTTAACTGACGGATCTTCATTACTGCATAAGCCGCAGAGCTAAGTCTATTCGATAATTTAGCTATATGTGGGCCCCACTGAAGCTTGGCATCTAACGTGACGTGACGCCTAGAAACACAGTGGTGTTCACAGGATTTACATTCTTATCTTTAATTTGTACACTAGTTGTTACTTGCTTAACATTAGGCAATACAAATCTTAAACATTTGGTTTTTCCTTCGTTTAATAGCAAGTTATTTACACTAAACCAGTAAACAATCTTTGAGATCGCAATATTCACATCGTCATAATTCGTGTGTCGTCGTTTCACTTTGAATAAAAGTGAAGTATCATCTGCAAATAATACTATCTCAAGACTGTCTTTTACAAAATAAGGTACTTAAGTCATTAAATATAAACCAAAAACAAGAATGGACCAAGTATTGAACCATGCGGAACTCCCATTGTAACCACTGATCCCGGAGATTTTTTACCGTTAATGTCGACCTTCTGAATCCTGTTACTCAAGTATGAGATTAGAAGGCTCAAAGAAGCATCCCTAATTCCATAGTGGTTAAGCTTCCTGACCAACGTTTCATGTAAAACACAATCGAAAGCCTTGGATAAATCACAAAATATCCCTAGGGCATCCTGTGATTCCTCCCAGGTATCAAATATTTGGATTAAAAGCTCAACACCGGCGTCAGTTGATGAGCGACCCTTAGTAAAACCATACTGTTTACAATGTAAAAGTTTATTTCTATGAAAATGAATTTGAATTTGGTTTAGCATCAACTTTTCAAAAATTTTACTAAATGTGGGTAGCACAGAAATAGGTCTAAAATTAGAGGGGTCAGAAGTGCTACCTGATTTAAACAAAGGAATTATTTTACTATGTTTCATAAGGTCAGGTAGAACACCACAGTCAATACATTCGTTAAATTCAAGCTAAAACTGGAGCTATTGTCATAATTACTGATTTAGCGACGTCCACGGAATTACCCCACAGATCAGCAGTTTTCTTTTTATTGAGAGTGTTAAATGTTTTTATTATATCCGTAACACAATTTTTTTTAAACCTGAAATTACTTTCACAATCTTTCACATTCTTCTTCAAAACAGATTCAGCTACAGTGGGGGAGGAAATCAAGGCTTTTGTGGTTGAAACTGGAATATCGGTAAAAAACCTCTCAAATGGTGCAGCAACATCAGCATCAGAAGTCAATGTTTTATTATCATAATTTAAATTGTACTCATTATTTCGACTTTTGCCCTTTCCTGTTTCACTATTTATAATCTTCCATGTCATTTTTATTTTGTTATTACTATTCTTAATCTTAGAACTCAAATAAGTAGTTTGCCTTGGCTAATCGACATACTCTTTTAAATAACTTTGAATAATTTTTAACATACAGTTTGAAATCGTCACTGGTGTTATAGTTGCGTTCACCATAAAGTTCATAAAGGCGTTTCTTACTTTTGAGAAAACCAATTGTAGCCCATTCATTAAAAGTTACAGTACCACTAACCGAGATCTTTTTTGAAACAAAAGATTTATTAAATTTTGAACAATATGTGTTAAAGAAATCATTATAAAAGACATTAGGGTTGTCATTGTATTCTAAATTTTGTATCTAGATTGCTTTTAAAGCGTTCCAGCCGACCTGCAGTTTTTGGTACAACAGTGATATTCTTTTTCATCACTTTCTTACTCTGGTGTGAAAAACTGACCATTTGGCTACAGTGATCAGAGTCGAGGTTATTAATAATTTGCTTAGCTAGTGGTATTACATTAGTATATATGTTATCAAAACAGGTAGCCGAAGTGGCAGTTGTTCTTGTTGGCTCCAAAAATAAATTATTCAAATTGTATGATAGAAATTTTAATTTTAGTTGACAATGTGGAGTTTTCTAACAAATTTATATTAAAATCACCGCAAACAATTATTGTTTTACCGACATTGCGGACCTTACGTAATGTCTCATCCATAACTATTTCAAAAAAATCATATATTGCTGCAGGAGGTCTGTATACACTTATTACAACAAACTGCTCCAACTCCACACAAGCTATTTCTATTGTTCGTTCAACTGAGAGGCTCACTATGTCTTTGCGTTCCTTTAATTTAAACTTTTTACTAACAATAATTAAGGAGCCACCATATACGTCTGTGGGAGCCACCATGTATTGCATTTCCTCGACTGTAACAAACTTCCTACCAAATGATTCTTAAAATTGAACATGAACTGATCTCTAAGCCAGTGCTCGGTAATGCAAAGAATATCAATATTATTACAGTTCACGAACAATTCAATCTCTAAATCTTTGCCCATCATTCCTTGGATGTTCTGGTGAACAATAAACATAGATTCAAAATTTTTTAAATTTAATGTTTGACCGGGGCTTTCCATAAAGCTATTTTTGCATTGATTTAATTTTGTTTTATTTACAGACATTTTGCAAGAGAGTTCCTCTTTTGTCGTATAATTTAATTTCAATAATTTGCTAGAGGTGTCCTCTATTGTCTTATAAGCTAATTTAAATTATTTGGAACATATTCCAAAGTCTGAATTGGCATGTCAATATGTTGCAGCTCAATAGAAGCTGCTGAGCTAGCCATGTTATTGGCTAAATACTTAAAATAAAATGATAGCGAATTTGCAATCTGTCGCTTAAAATAAGTCTTAAGATAATATTTATCTTTTGTCATATAATTATTATCTAATAATTTATTTGTGTCTATTATTTCTACTTTCTTTTCATAGAAAGCCATTGTATTCAATGTCAGATTAAGCCTATATCTATAATTATTTTCTTCGTGTGGCAAGTTTTTACTGTAAGGAAGTGTGAACATTATAATTTTTGTAATATTCAAAGAAATTAATTTTTCATAAAAGTTAACTAAAACTTTTTTGCTCGCATTTCCCCTTTTTCCAATTAAAATAGTAACAGTTCCTACATTATTAAGGTCATGTGAAATTAATTTTTCCATTATACTATCATGGTATGTCAAACCAGGCATACAATAATTTAAGACAGTTTGCCCCTCAATGTTTAATAAAGGTTTAATAATTGACATAAGCCTCTTCCAATTTCATCACTAAACATTAGAGTGCTACTTTTAGTACATTTATTGTCTTTTTGGTAAGAAATACTGGAATGCAAACTGGACAAACCATGGCATAGCTGCTTAGGAGGTGAGGGATCACACACTGGTATGGACATGGAATGCTCCGAGGCAGCCAGGCCTGCCGCCAGGGATAGCCTAGACTCACTATCAAAGTTCTCAGTCCGAAAACTATCTAAAAGGTTATTTAGGGCCAGTATGTATTCCCCAATCTCCTTCTTTGAGGACTCATATCTAGTAGTCATACTTGTTAATGACTCATGCAAACTAGATAACTTATAATTTAATTTTTCAATTTCAATTTCATACTTTAATTTATTGTTTTCTAATAATGATGAACATTCATTTAATTTATTAACTAATTGTAATCTTTATTTAATTAATGTTACATTTTTCTTCATATAGACTTTTTTTTCATTAAAAGTTGAGTTTTCTTAATAAGTTTATTTAATTTAATATATTTTTTTAATTTATTCCTGCTACATTTAACAGGCTGTATAGTGGCACTGGAATAATTACTATCCTCCTTTCAAAATGGTAAACGTAAAAATATTAAGATTCATTTGAGAAAAATGACGATATTAAGATTCATTTGAGAAAAATGATGAAATTATTACAAAATCTGATAGGTACCTATTATAAATTCGGCACCATGGAAGGAGAAGTAAATAGGTTTAATGATGTTTGAATTCACAAACTTAGTGCACACGATGTTCCTAATTCAATTTACTTAATCCTCTAGCGGATAAAAACGGCTTTTGCACTCAGATATCGAAGAGTAAAAATACTCTTTACGAGATGGGGGGATGAAATAGTAGATTAGAGTAGAGTAGACAAGGGGCCAAAATGACCCATTATATACGAGCGAGGGAGTAAATAGAAACCGAGTTTTAATGGGTTTTTAGCGCCATGTGTTACACTCTGCTTTTCACTACGAATCCGAGAAAATAAAACAATCCAATACAATATGAATTGGTTATTATTTTATTAAAAATTAACCTGTTAGTTGCTTTTACGACACCCAAGGGAAGAGAGGGGTTGGTAGTATTATTTTGATGTGCCCATCGCCGCTCTGCTTTTGGATAGTATGTGCAGTGTACTAGATTGTAGGTAACAAAATAAGAACATTTATTCTCCCCAGGCTCCTTTTTATACATTTTACTGCTTTTTTACTATTTGTATCTAATAATAATAGTAATATTTAGTATTTTACGATGTTAATAGCTAACTCAAGATTGAATAATTTTAATTATTTCAAACTTTTTAATTTATATTGTTTTCTGAGGTTTAAGCGAGCACTACACATTGAAATGAAACTTTTTTATTTAGTTAAATTTTTGACAAGTAAAGTCAAACTTAAAGTAAGTACACTTTTTTTAAGAAATGCTAATAAACTTTATTAATAACTACGGCCCAATACGTGTTGCGTTGCAGCACGTATTGGGCCGGCTCGCCTGGGGGGCGCCCAAGTAACATAGACGTGCTGAATAAAGATTGATTAGGAGCACTCATCAAGAGCACAAGCTGAATACTAAGCTGAATAACGGCTGAGTACCGTCTATTCAGCTGTTATTCAAGCAAAAAGAGCCCCAATTTTGAATGCTTAACGCTTAATAACATCTGAGTAACAATTGAGTAGGAGCTTAATACCGTTTCAATTAGCTTAATAACTTTTGAATAACTGCACACATTGTTTTTATAAAGCTTTTACAACTCAGTTATTCAGCTACGTCGAATTGGTTACACTATTCAGAACTTATTAAGTATTTAATTTATTGTTTACATTTATGCAAGCAATATTCATAGAAATTGTGAAAAGAAGAAATAAATTAATGTCGATACCTTTATTTGACATGAAGTGAATTTAAGTTATTCGGTAAGTAACTTTTAATTTCCAAGTTAGGTCCGCTACATGTTAATTGTTAGTGCGCAAGTAATTTTGTCGTGAAAAGTATGTGTATTTTTTCATTTTTATGACGTGCCTCGTGAATAATCAAGATAATTAATTGTAAATAGTATTTTCATACATACATACATACTAGGTCTGACAAAAGTACTTTTGATGAACTATCTAATTCTAGCAATTTTATCCAACAAAATAACATGACTCGAGTTGGAAATGTTGTAGTTTTAAGATTAATAAGCATTTTGGTGATCTCGTGAATTCCTTGTAAGTATTAATTACAAAGATTTTAATGGCGATCGATGTTTTGTGTTATAATGCTGAATAAAAGTGCACACATGTTTTGTTACTAAATTATAACTTGAAAAAGAGTAGTCTCTTTACACTAACTTCTGAATAACTGGTGGGAGAGCTTTGCTCGTCCGGCGCTACCACCATGCGGACTCGTAAAACCCGCCAAGTGTTCGGTGCTCGACACAGGACGCGTTCCGGGTTCAGAGCCGTAATACCGGAGCTTGGGAAGGTGCGGTGGCGGCAGGGTCAAGGTCCGGTGGGAGTCTTTGTGGACGCATTGTTCGGTTGACGTGAGTCGATTCCCCGGCCAGGGAGACCCGTAGAAACGGTGGTGCCGCTGGCCGCCCGCGACATAGTACAGGAGCCCAAATAGGGCTAACCACCCTAGGAGGCTGCTCCACCAGGACGCGCATAATCCCGAAGTGGCTCGTCGTGCCGGTTGGTGACCGGATTGGTGGGACCCGGCGACTACTTTCGGGGGGGTACGGGGGCCCTTCAGTCCGGCGGGTCGATTAACGTCTTACCAAACAACTACATGCACCAGTTCATGTTAGTCTCCCACACTTTGTCTTTTCCCTCTTGCCGCCACAGCATCTCCTTTTACTCACGCCCCCATCCAACCACCATGTCAGTGTCTAAAAACAATGCAGGTCAGACAGCGGCATCCTACTTCCCTACCACCTAGACGCTTTTGAGGTGGAGTTCACTAACATCCGTGGACTCCATTCAAACCTCAACGCCGTCCACCAACACCTTGAGACGGTCCGGCCTGCATTGCTCTTTCTGACGGAGACACAGATCCGCCGTCCTGCCGACATTGCATATCTGCACTACCCCGGCTACGTGCTTGAGGAATGCTTCCTCGCGAAAGCCGGAGTATGCCTTTTCGTCAGGACGGACGTTTGCTGTCGACGTTTGCGCTGCTTGGAGGACCCCTCCTTCTCCATCCTATGGGTGCACGTGGATCTTGGTTCCGAGAGCCATATATGTCTACGCTTGCCTGTACCGTTCCCACTCCGGAGAGCACGACACAACTCGGCTATTCGATTACCTGAGCCAAGCTGTTGACGACGTACAGGAGCGGTTTCCGCCTGCCGATGTGGTACTTTTGGGAGATTTTAATGCCCACCATGAGACCTGGTTGGGCTCTTCCAAAACAGATCACGCTGGCCGAACTGCCCACGCATTCGCTCTCACGCATGATCTGACTCAACTGGTTCTCCAGCCCACCAGGATTCCAGATACATCGGGTCAAGCGCCTTCCCTGCTAGACTTACTGGTGACGAGTCGACCAGCCGGGTACAGAGTGTCGATAAGTGCTCCGTTGGGCACTTCTGACCATTGCTTGTTGGTGCCACCGTACTGCGCCGTAAAAGCTCTCCCTCAGTGGAGTGTAAACGGCGTTTATGGCACTACTCGTCGGCAGATTGGGATGGTATGCGCGACTTTTTTGCGTCCATCCCGTTTGGCCAGCGCTGCTTTGTGGGTAGGGGCCCATCGGAGAGTGCCTCTGCTGTCGCTGGCGAGGTCATGTTGGGGATGGAATATTACATACCCTACACTGATGTCGTCAGCGGAAGTAAGGCGCGCCCTTGGTTCAATCGCGAATGCGCCAAAGCTGTTGAACTTAAACAGGCGGCGTATCGCGCTTGGACCAAGGCTCGCACGGTCGATGATCGTAACATCTCTTCCCTCAAGGTAGTCTTCAACAAGGCTACCAAAGTCTGCAAGAGAGCTCTCTCGAGAGCGAAGGCCCAGCGCGTTGCTCGCGTTGGCCAAGAGCTGTTGTCGCACCCAACGGGCAGCCGAAGTTATTGGCGACTGGCCAAAGCTGTGCAAACCAACTTTTGCGCGCCTTCTCTGCCCCCACTGCGGTACCCTGATGACTCGTTGGCCTATCGGCCGCTAGACAAGGCTAACCTTTGCGGCGAATTCGCGTGTCGATGACTGCGGCGCGGAACCACCTACCATCCCTCACTGTGGTTCCTCAATGCCTGACGTCCAAATCAGACAACGTGACGTCCGTGCCGTGCTGCAGTCACTTGATGTGCGGAAGGCTAGCGGTCCTGACGGTATACCGACAGTCGTCCTTAAAAAATGTGCTCCCGAGTTGTCTCCAGTACTGACACGCCTATACCACCTCTCGTACTCTACTGGAATTGTGCCGGAGGCTTGGAGAAAGGCGAACGTCCAGCCGGTCCCCAAAAAAGGGGATAGGTCCGACCCAGCCACCTATCGACCTATTGCTGTCACCTCTGTCCCTTGCAAGGTTTTTGAGCGAATCATAAACAGGCAACTCATTCGCTACCTAGAAGATCACTCCCTGATTCATGATCGACAATACGGGTTCAGACCGAAACGATCAACGGGTGATCTCCTGGCGTTCATAACACACCTGTGGGGTGAAGCAATGGACAAGCGCGGAGAAGCACTGGCTGTTAGCCTGGACATCTCCAAGGCTTTCGATCGAGTTTGACATCGTTCGCTTCTCTCCAAGCTTTCGTCATACGGCTTGCCACCTCGCCTATGCGATTGGGTCGCCGGGTTCCTGCATGAGCGCAGCATTCGCGTACTCTGCGAAAGCAGTGCCTCACAGTTTCTGCAGGTGAACGCCGGAGTACCGCAGGGTTCTATAATATCGCCCACGCTGTTCCTTCTGCATATCAATGATATGTTATCCTTGGGTAACATTCATTGCTATGCCGATGACAGTACAGTACATCGGCGTTATTTGGGTCACCCTGCGGCAAAGCAGGCCGATGTAGTGGAGTCGAGACTAAAGATTGTCATTGAGCTGGACGAGGAGTTAGACCGCATTTATAAATGGGGCCCTGATAACCTGGTCCAGTTCGATGCCAAAAAACATAGGTCTGCGCTATCACTGCTAAAAAGTCCGCATTTCTCCCCCAACCCTCCTTCCAGAGCAACCTATTACCCATCCAGACTGGTCTCAGTCTCTTAGGTATGGACATACACAGCGACCTCAACCCGAAGAGCTATATTGAGAGCATTATAACCACAGGCCTCACGTAAACTCGGAATCCTGAACAAGGTGAAGCGGTTCTTCACGGCGGAGCAACGTTGTTTTTTGTATAAGACTCAGGTGCGCTCCTGCGTGGAGTATTGCTCTCATCTTTGGGACGGATCCGCCAAGTACTTGCTCGAAGCTCTTGACAGGTTGCAAAGACGTGCTGTCCGTATTATCGGTAACGATGACGTTACGACCAGTCTGGAGCCGTTACAGCTACGTAGGGACATTGCTTCCCTTAGTGCTTTCTACCGCCTTTACCACGGTGAAAGCTCTGAGGAGCTCTTTGACCTCAACCCTCCCTCTCTATTCCTTTCCAGATCGACGCGTGCAGTTCTTAAAACTATAACATCTTTGTTCGTTTTTTTTTCGTGAAAAAAAAAATTATTATCATAAGTATAGGTATCTATTATGTTTAAAAAAAATGCATGTTTCGTCTGTGCACTGGGCCCTAGTTTATTTAATACTTATTGCACAATAATAGGATTTACAAATGGCGGACTTATTATTATATTATTAATTATAATTTATATTTCGTTTCAGGAAAATGACGTTTTAAATAATTTCAACACGTCGTAAGGGTCGCTCAGATTTGTGTACTGTGCTGACCCAATGGGAGAACAAAGGACAATTTCGATGGCCAAAATATAATGCGGATTTATTAATTAAGTAAAGACAGCAGTGTCCAACCTCGCGCAGATTGGCTTACGATGAAACAAACAAACAACGCAAATAAAACATTTTATCACAACGGTAATTTTATTTTCTTGTACTGCGATACCTTCTGCTAACAAAATAACCATTTCAGAAATGAAATCTTCTGTATAGATTTTTATATCTTTCGGTTTTCTAATCCCAAAATCTGTTAGATTTTTTTGGGGGATGGAAACCTCTTCATTGCAGGGCAAACACGCATGCCTACTGGGACCGGGTTCAGTTTTGTTTAAACTATTTTCACAAATCATTTCATGGTCATTACTGCTGATGACACTTGGACAATTACTACTGCTGATATTTAAATATTCTTTTAACAATTATCTTTTTACATGACCGGTTCTTTTACGCTTTTGCTACGACTTTTGATTCATGATTCAAACAACGCATAAAATAAATACGTACAATAATAAGCTGGTAACAAATGTGGTCTTTAATTTGAAAATCTTAGTTGAAACTCTTTATTATACTGCAAAAAGCTTATTAAAAACACAAATAATATTGTTTATTCAGCAGCTGAATAATTAGTAAAACATAGAATCTTATACAGTTTAAAGATAAAGTAAAAACAATTATTCAGTATCAAGCTGTATACCAGAATTATGTAAACAATATTATTCAGAAGGTGCTACTTTATTCAGCAATTAGCTGTTTCAAACGCTACAAGCTTAGTAATGCTTTAATAATAGCAGTATAGGTTATTGTTATTCAGATAAATGCTGCCGAAGGCACTGTTTTTCAGATTTTAGCCACCTGGAATGCGTAATGCTTAATAACATCATCATCAATGGAGTAGTTGACTGCCCGTCGCTGTTAAGATCAATCAATTTTAATGTCCCACTTAAGCAGCCTCACGCCTGCAGATACGTTTCATTTTCAATAAGGGGTTCTAAAACTAATTTTGGTCGCCACGCCACCATGAATAGACTTCAGCGACAATACAACGCACTTAAATGCGAATCTATTGATATATTCACAGATAATCTGCAAAAATTTAAACGTAACATACTTACTTCTTTCTCGCCCGGGTCTGTTTAGTTAGTTATCATCTCCATTTTCTTTCTTGTGTTTTTAATGTTTATCCACCTTTTACGTTAAATCTTAGTTAAGTTTTAGGTTTGCGACGCCACGCCGCGCGCCGCGCAAGGAACACAGAGATGCCGGACAGCTGCGTGACGTCACAGCCGCGAGCCGTATAAAAAGCGGCCGCGCACGCAGCTCGCGGTCAGTCGCTGCCTCGGCGCCGTCGCCGAAGCATCGTCTGACCCGACCTAGGCTGCGCGGTACGGGCTTTCACCGAATGTGCGCGTCTGGGCCGATAGGGACCTCGGATTGTAGCGGTACGGGCTTTCACCGTATCTCAGCTCACCTGGCCTCCGTCCTCAGGGACGTTTGAGTCTACTCGCGAGCGGTCGTTGCCTCGACGCCGTCGTCGACGCATCGCCTGACCCGACCTAGGCTGCGCGGTACGGGCTTTCACCGTATGTGCGCGTCTGGGCCGATAGGGACCTCGGGTTGTAGCGGTACGGACTTTCACCGTATCTCAGCTCACCTGGCCTCTGTCCTTAGGGACGTTTGAGTCGATCCGCGGTAGTTATAGATCCCGTAGACGGGCGTGATTTAGTGGTTGTGGGTACGTAGTATCGGTGTAGACAGGTATCCTCAGGTTGGAGCAGTGCGGGCTCCACCGAGAGCTGCTCGCCTGGGTTTCCCTGTCTGTAGATTAGTGGAGTGTTCTCTTAACGTAGCTGTGACCGTGCGGGCACGCCCCGCACTCGCTCGTCTGAGACCTCCGTTCCCCTGGAACTGTTCATGTAGGGCCGTATGCCGTTTCAGTAGAAACCCCACGATCACTATCATCACGCCTCCCGTAGACATAGCTTAGTACTTAATTTAAATAAAGGGGCGTAAGAGACCCGCCCGTCCGATAATTATATACCTGTGTTTGTTTGTCGCATACCCGTGGCTAACCCTTCTAACGCTGAGCTAGCTAGGAAACCTTCTAAGCCCCTCTGGCGGAAGGAAATGTAGGATTCACTCTCGGCGCGCTCCCACCGCGAGAGTCCGGGGTTCGACTCCCCGCCCGTAATGAAGCCAGAATTAATTGAAGAAGTCGAGAAAAGAGACCTACCTACAGAGGGGCTAACAGTGGACGAATTAAGAAAATTACTCGTAGACGTAGTAAAAGAAGGCGAAGAATTTAAAACACCAAACAAGGGACACACGGAGAGAATGTCCGACAGCGAAAACAGAGACATAAGCAAAATGATTAACAAACTCATAAAAGAGTGGAATCTGACCTTCAAACCATGGGATAACGCAGTGGAATTCATCGAAAGACTCGAGGAGCTCGTAACGGCCAGCGACATACAAAAGGAAGACGTACTACCGGCACTACCACGAATATTACAAGGAAAAGCTTTAATGTGGTACAGGAACAACGCGGAGTCATGTGACACGTGGAAAAATTTCATAGAGCTGTTCAAACTTTATTATTACCCACCAAACTACCAGGAGGACCTCATTGTAAGGATTGTCGCCCGAAAACAAAGGTACAGAGAGAGCTTCACAAACTACCTAACCGACCTACAAACACTAATGCGAAGGTACGGCAAACTCTCGAAGGACGAACAAATCCACCGGATACACGAGAATATGGCTAAGGAGTATAAGCTATATATCAAGAAGCAGGACTACAAAGACCTCCCAGGACTTCTGAATCTAGCCGCAGAGTACGAGAACATATCCACAACACCGTACAAAAACCAGGATATAGGATACCGGGAGCCACGCAACACCGACACCGGCACGTACCCACAGGGATATAGGGAGACCAATCGCGCAACTACACAAACAGGGCCAAGCAGAGACAGGTACGATAACCGAGAACAAAATACATACCAGTCTAGAAGCAGCAAAGGGAAACAGACAAAAATACATCCCCAGTACGACGCGAAATCCTGCTGCTGGTCATGCGGGAAACCAGGTCATGACGCGAGGAACTGCCGGTCAAGACGCCAGATATTCTGCAGCATTTGTGGAAACATGGGAGTCCTCAGTAAAAATTGCTGCAGGAAAGACACCGTGGGAGCCGCCAACGACCAAAACAAAGAAGACAACAGAGTCTACGTAGAAGCAGAATTCATGGGAACCAAGCACCGATGCCTAGTAGACACGGGAGCCACAAACACATACATAAACCAGACAGTATATAAAGACTGCATAGCACGGGGAGCAATAGAAATGCCGGCCCGAAAAGAGGTCATACTCGCGGATGGAACAAAAACACAGGTGGGAAAGACAGTCGTGGCGGAACTCCAAATGAAAAACGTACGAATAAAACATTGTGTGGGGGTACTACCGGCAGCAGCATGCATGATAATAGGCATGGACGTGTTGAAGAGGATAGGCATGGTAATAACCTGGGCAGGCGAAAGAGTGACACCGGAAAAGGAAAAAATCCCCGAACAAAACCCCGAGACGTCGCCAGTGGCGGCCAAGAGTGAGCCAGCCATACCCGCCACGCAAAAGAACACACAACCACACCGGACGTTAACGGCCGAACAACACAAACACCTTGAAGAAATAATCCGACAAGAATTCGATCTCTGCGAGAAGAGCCCAAAGGGAAACACGTGGGTTGAGCACAAGATCAAGATGATACACAACGAACCGGTAAAACAAAAGTATTATCCAAGGAATCCGAAACAACAACAAATAATAGACGCACACGTCAAGGAAATGCTAGAGCAAGGCGTAATAGAAAAATCAAACAGCCCGTACAGTTCACCAGTTGTGCTAGTAAAAAAAGGAGATGGCCAGTACAGATTCTGCATAGACTTCCGGAAAATCAATGAAATATCAGAGAAGGACGCGTACCCGCTCCCGCAAATAGACGACACACTAGAAAAGCTCAGGAACGCACAATTTTTCTCAAAATTTGACTTAAAAAACGGATATTGGAATGTAAAGCTAGCAGAGACTAGCAAACCGGTCACAGCGTTCACAGCAGGCCGAGGACTGTACCATTTCAAGGTCATGCCTTTCGGGTTGCACACAAGCGGGGCCACGTTCCAAAGACTACTGGATAGGGTGATAGGACCAGAACTCGAACCACACGCATACGTGTACCAAGATGACATAATCGTCTGCAGCGCCACGTACGAGGAACATATACAACACCTCCAGGACATATTTAAAAGAATAAGACAAGCAGGACTACAGATTAATCAAAAGAAATGCGAATTCGCAAAAGCCGAAATAGAATACTTAGGGCACACAGTCAATAGAGAAGGGATCAAGATGAACGGGGGCAAGATAAAAGCAATACACGAGTTACAAGCGCCTAAAAATGTAAAACAAGTAAGAAGACTAATCGGGATGACATCCTGGTATAGGAAATTTATACCAAACTATGCGAAACTAACCGCCCCACTAACGAAACTGCTAAAGAAAAACGAACCTTTCCGGTGGCAACCAGAACAAGAAGAAGCGGTCAACAAGATCAAGCAACTCATCACAACAGACCCAATTTTAACAAGAGCGGATTTTACAAAACCATTCTACCTAGAAACAGACGCAAGTGACGTCGGGATAAGAGCAGTGCTTCTGCAGCCGGTTGACGGCAACCTAAAAGTCATCATGTATGCAAGCAGATCACTGACACCACCAGAAACAAGGTACTCGGTAACGGAAAGGGAATGCCTGGCGATTGTGTGGGGAATACGCAAAATGAGACCGTTCCTAGAAGGATACTACTTCACGGTAAGAACCGATCACCAAGCCTTGAAATGGTTGAACACCATGAAAAGCCCCGCAGGGAGACTAGCGCGCTGGGCATTAGAACTCCAACAGTACCAGTTTGACGTGATATACAGAAGCGGAAAACAGAACGTCATAGCAGAGGAACTATCACGGAACCCAGCTTGCACCGCAACAGAACAAACTTGGTACAGTAAGAAACGAGAACAAGTAGAAAAAGGGCTGGAGTCACCACAAGAATATTGCATAAGAGAAGACAAGCTTTACAAGAGAATACAGCACCACGCATACAATAAACTTACAGATCCCGAATCCGAATGGAAGATTTGTGTGCCGGAGGCAGACAAGACACAAATCATACAACAAAACCACGACGTACCCAGCGCCGGACATCAGGGCAGAGCCAAAACAACAAAGAGGATAATGCAAAGGTACTATTGGCCAAAGATGAGACAAGACATACTCAAATACGTGAAAAAGTGCGACACCTGCCAAAAACATAAAACGCTACAACAAAAGACATACGGACTGATGCACATAAAAAATGCGGAAGACCCATGGCAGATAGTAACCGCCGACCTCATAGGGCCATTACCAAGGTCATCAAGAGGATATCACTGGATCATAGTATTCCACGACAAATTCACAAAATGGAACGAAATTATACCATTAAGAAATGCCACGGCGAACGGGGTAACAAGAGCATTCGTGGAAAACATAGCCCTACGCCACGGAACCCCGCAAATACTAGTGACCGATAATGGGAGACAATTTACCAGCAAAATATTCACAGAAAAATTAAAGTCATATGGCACAGAACATAGACTGACCCCGCCGTACTCACCACAGTGTAACCCCACCGAGAGAACCAACAAAACACTAGAAACAATGATATCAACATTTATCAAGGAAAACCATAAACAATGGGACAGGTACCTACCGGAATTCAATTTCGCCATCAATACATCCGAACAAGCCACGACAAAATACACACCGGCATTTCTATTATACGGAAGGGAGCTCAGGAGTCCGAACGATAAAAACAGATTCCCAACACCGCAACTAAAAGAAAAAGCAAAAATACAACAAATATACACCCTAGTCCGCGAACACCAGAGGAAAGCATCCGAAAATCAAAAAATTACTACGACAGACATCGGAAACACTGGGAACCACAGCTCGGAGACCTAGTCCTCAAGAAAAACCATGTCCTATCCAACGCTAGTAAAAACTTCTGCGCAAAGTTAGCCCCAAAGTTTGTAGGACCATACAAGATACGCGAGAGATAATCCCCAGTGATATACGGATTACAAAGCATGGAGGGAGCCAGACGGACAATAACGGCACATATAAAGGATTTGAAAGCGTATATACAATAACAACGAACTACCAACAAACTATACATACCTACCGGGTTGAGAAGAAAAAAAAAAAGGGGTAATATAATAAGCAAAATCAAAAAGAATGTCCCGGAGGGATTTGAACCCGCCCGCGCTGGGGAAGGGCCGCCGGACCCGATGAGTTATCCGCCAGACCACCGACAAGCGTTACGCCACGTTTAAAATAAGGGATCAGTAGCAACAAACGTACCAACGCGATAGCATGCTTTGCGCGGGCCATATGCTACAAGCACAACAGTAAGCGCAATACGCAAACGAAAAAAAAAGTACAACGGGCGGCCGCAAGAGGGCAGTTACCGGCCGTAAAATATAAATCCCAGGGTAACAATAATAGATAAACTATCAGGTGTTGTTCAAGAAAAAAAAAAGAGGAAAAAAAAAAAAGGGTAGAAATGCCCACAGGAAGAAAAACAATGTAGGGAGAAAGTCTGGCCCACATCAGCGAAAACAAGCATTAAATCAAAGGGGGTAGAAAGAAATAGCCCAGATACAAACTTACCCGCGACAAAATAATTAATTAAGAATTCAACCTATATAAGGCACGGACGAAGAGGGACGCCCATAGCCAAACACAATGAACGCGAACGCTAATCAGCCACCCAGAAGGAAGACAGGAGGAGCGCGGGTCGTAAGGGGGACACCGGCGAATCTGCGGCTGCACAACACGGGTGAAGTGACGTGCACCCACGACTCCAACAAGCCGCAAACGACGGCGACACGCGACCCGGAAATGCCGGGACTAGACCCGGAGGCAGTGTCCACCTACCTCGCTTCCATCCAGGGGGAGGAAGACGAACTAATCGGCTCCATACAGGAGTACATGGACGATTACCGGGAGTTCATCTGCAGGGAACTGGGCGAGGACGAAGGGAGTGAGGGAGCGCCACCGGAGCCCAAAGAGAGAAGGGTACCGGCCATAGGCAGGCGGCCCAACCAAGTGGGAGATAGACGCTTCAGGGAAACGAACCAGGGCAAAGAGGCGGCGCAGGAAGACCCACATCCGCCAGGACCGGTCCAAAAGAAGAAGACGCGCAGGGCGGGCCGGAAGCGGAACGGCGGGCAGAGGAGGGGACTCGGCCGCCTCCCAAAAACCAGGCGAGCACCGTAGTAGGCGAAACAGTCCTGTTTGAGTTTTTTTTTCCGTTTTTTTATTAATGTTAAAATTGTTTGTTATTTTTATTATACATTATATCGGTATGACGCATGTTGTTGAACCATTATTTTCCACAAACCAACTCCGCACCGTTTCTCGTTCAATCGATCTAAACTTTTAATGGTCGTTAATTGTTTACATACAAAGTACATATTCATTTGTTCGGTATCGGTACCGGGAAGCAAAATCCAGGCTTCAACAAATTACATTAAGAATAATATGTAGGAAGTACAAATGTATAAGAATGGAAGCCGTAATAATTAGGATTCAAGACAGATATATCGCATTTATTTACGGTGATTTTTCCCGTAGGTAAAAATCTCCAGAGAGGGGGAGGCAGTGCGACGCCACGCCGCGCGCCGCGCAAGGAACACAGAGATGCCGGACAGCTGCGTGACGTCACAGCCGCGAGCCGTATAAAAAGCGGCCGCGCACGCAGCTCGCGGTCAGTCGCTGCCTCGGCGCCGTCGCCGAAGCATCGTCTGACCCGACCTAGGCTGCGCGGTACGGGCTTTCACCGTATGTGCGCGTCTGGGCCGATAGCAGGGCGGTGAAACTTCCATACATTTAAGTAGCTACGAAAATTTGTATGGAAAGTGCTGCCATCTGTGTGGTTAGGAACATAAACTTCGACCATAGTTTTACACTGACGTCGATAGATAGAGCTAGGTTGATGGCAGTACATTACAAAATACAACATAGCAAATCTATTGTAGTTAAAAACTAAATTCGTAGGTACATACTTATTTATCAATGATTTTATAATAAAATCAAAATCTAGTTACAAAAAAATAAAACAATTTTTGGTTAAAATATTCTTTAAACGTAAAACGAAACGCAAATGACGCTGACAGAACGTGGGTACGTTACGTTAAAAATTTTAAACATTTCTGTTCTGTTCTGTCGTTGTTGGTTTCGTTTCGTTGTGTTTTGATTTGTGCTCCTCTACGACTTGGACTGTGCTTGTTTTCTTGATATCTGCTATAAACTCTTGACCGTGCTTTCCCTTGGACCCCGTGATAAGATACCTAAACGATTGACCCAACGCTGCGCTGTGTAAATTGGACTGGACTTTGCCTTTCGATTTGGAATTGACGAAGGTCGAATCTTTGAAAATGCCAAGAAAATCTGCCTTTAAGTGCTATTTTGGATGTACTCCAATTAAAGGTAACTACTGCTTTTAATTTTTATTAGTAAATACCTGATAGAATAAAAAATATGAGAAGGTACTTATCTTACCTACTTAAGTGATGAATTAATTAATACAAAACTCTTATGGCCGATTTACACATCCATAAGTAAGTAAGTAAGTTCAACTTACTACTTCCTTGCTTACTTAATCGGCAAGTAGACAGCAACGTCCAAACGGTGAATTTTGCTTACCGGTAAGTAAGTACAGAACCTTGCGACGATGGACGCGAGACACGTCCTGCCAACAATGGATTGCGATGAAGCCAGCACTTAAGGCTACGTGTTAGTGAAAAATCAAAATAACACGCTCTTAGAATTAATTTATGAAGTAGTAAACAATAAAATTAAAATCTGCGAAAATTATGAAATGTTGTTAAGGCTTTATTCTGTGGAATACACTCGATGGAAACACGATTTGATAAAGTAGGCTCAATAGAATAAATTCACAAAGTTACATATTTTTGTGTCATTTTATCTTCTTTTCTAGGTTTTATTCTTAAAATAAGTAATTTGATATTATGAGTCATTTACCAAAATGAAGTTCATAGATAACTTAAGGGCTTATAACCAATCGTTTTTTTTATTACATTACCAATTCTTCTAAATATAAAACGTGATTATTCGCGCCTCTTCGCTGAGAGCGAGAGAGAAGCGCTCAAAATACCTCCTCTTAAGTGATATATTGAAAGAATTATTAAATGTGGTTATAGAAGAAATCTAAAATCAAATAAATATTGAACACCAAAATCCTATACGGACTTGGGAACGAAAATGGATTAGCAGAAGGAATGTTCATGGTGCAAGCTATCAGCTGTTCAAAGAATTGTCGGTAGAAGATCCACGGGAACTGAAGGACTAGGTACCTACTCGCTTAGAATCAACCAAGGCGCCAGCCTTGGTCAGACAGCTATTTTAGAAGTTTGACAGAAATCTTATAGGTACGATAGCTTTCTGAGGTTTAAGCGAGCACTACAAATTGAAATGAAACACTTTTTTACGGATTAACCCGCGTTTAATTTAACCCTTTACAGGGTCCGTGGTTACCGGGAGACTGGTCTCCCTGTAATATATAATATAAAAAACTATGTAAATAGTAAATTAAACGCGAGTTAATCCGTGAAAAACTGTTTCATTTCAAGGTACGATAGTTGTAAATCCACGTGATTTTAATCGAGTAGTAGGTAAGTACCACAGAAATATAGTACTTAGGTACCAACCTTGTTTGCAAACAGGGTAGATAATAGGTAATAGTAGGGGCTGCAGCCACTACTGTAGGTAGGTAGTCAATTTTTAAACCTTTTAGTAGTTTGCAATATTTGTATGTATGCTGTGTATTGTCCACGCATGGAAAAAACGCGTGAACAAACATACAATCATAATATAAATACATACCTACATATATACACATATACAACAACAAAATAGTAAATAAATAAAAAGCACTGCACGGGCGGCAGGCAGACAGAATGCGTTTCGTTGTGTGTCAACTTATGAACTTACTTACTTGTGCCGTCCACACGGCGGCAAGTTAAGTTGGCGGGGAGCGTGAGACGTAGCGGGAGGGATTACGCGCTACTGTCCTGTCCAAAAAATAGAACTGGTTCCTATCCTGCGCGAAGTCGCTACTTACTTACTTACTTACTTGCCGCCCGGCGTCCACACGTAGTTTTTGCTTACTTACTTACTTACTTACTTATGGATGTGTTTAGGGCCTATTGTCTAATTTTGAGCCTACTAATTGCGCTCCTGTAGGTACCTACTTTTGTCTATTTGTTTGGTTTTTAATTTTCAAAATGAGTTTCTCCCGTGTTCTTTTAGCAACAACACAATGTTGGGAGACTCCATTTTATTTCGATCTATCGTACGGTAGTAAATTATTTATGAGCGGGACGTGCACGGGGCCCGGATGGGCCACGGATCATGCACGGTGTAATATGAACTGTTTCAAACAAAATGTATGCAACGTCTCAAATCAGTGGCCCCGTGCACGGATCGCTCTAATACAAATCATCCCTTAACATATAAAATACTTGGAATTGGCTTAATGCTTAATGCAAAGCCATTAATTAAGTTATAATAATAATAATTTTCAAAATAGTTTTGCCTATAATGTTTATCTTGAAATAATTTAAAAAATATATTTCTTAGGGTAAGAAGAGTAAACTTTAAGATTTAATAAAAAAATGTGAACTAGTAACTTAGGTACCTACCAAGATGAGGAAACCAATGCCTCGGTAGCCTAGTACTAAACAACACAGGCCTTATGTAAAACTGTACATGGAAATAGTGTAAGTAACAAGATTATAATATTGTTTTTCAGGAAGAGTCCATCACTTTCCTCCACCAAAATACCCTTACTCGGAAAAGTTTGATCAGTGGAAAATGGTATTGAGTGAAATAGATAAAGAAAAGGGTGATCATTACATACACAACCATATTTATTTCTGTGATTACCATTTTGAAGACTTTTACCAAACAGCCAGCGGACGACTTACTAAAAACGCTGTTCCAACATTGAATATTCGTAAGTTGTTTCTTTATTGATTTTTTATTTGAATTTTTTTATTTTAAATAACACTCAAATTACATTTTATTGAAATTGAAAAATATCAATAGTAGTATAATTTACTACCTATAATATATATACTTTTTAATCTTAATGTCATGTCTCAGCTGACATGTAATTATTACCTATTTGTTATAATTTTGGTTTCAGCATCTTCATCAACTTGGCAACCTTCAAAAGTGGATAATAAAACATGTGATAATGAAGAAGCCTCTACTAGCCAAGGTAAAGATAAAAAGTTATATAAGTAGGTGTGTGTAGTGTTTATGTACAATGTGATTCTTAAAACTTGAAGCTGGGTCCACTGTCTGTATATTAATAGCTAGTGTGGAGATTGTGGAAGAAGTTACCAATTTGAATGGGGAAAACTAATATATGTAGTTAGTTTTTAGTTGTGATTATGAATCATGGTTGGATACAATGTGTTGTTTAAAATGTAAGATGCTAACTAATGTATACTATTTTCTTTTAAGGGTCAACATCAAAAGAAATTGATCCAATATGTGTGGATCCACCTATCACAATTCCTGTGAGACACGCTTTTGTCCAGAAAGGTTAATATTATTAAAGAAAAATTTGTAAATTTATAATACACAGGCACAAGCCTTCCCATATGGACAACATCACAGTCATGGGAATATAGTATACAATCTTCAATCATCTAAACACTAGATACACAATCCAATATAAAATATGTTCGAAAAAGTGGTTCCAACTATTCTTTAGAATTTTGTTTACGAATAATCACAACAAATTTTGTTACTTAGCCCTATCATCACTGCAATAAGTGTTAAAATTAGACGGCAATGTCAAATGACAACAGAGCAATCCAATGCTCACTCTTGGTTGGAGCATTAGTTCAAGGCGTCACTTTGAGAGTGCTAATGCTATGCGATTCTCTAAGCGACACATAGACGCTGCACTCATGGCTGTGATCATAGATGTTACAGCCGTCACATCGTTCGCTGCAGTCTCGGCGTTATACTTGGTATTCTGTAAGCTCTATTAGCTCGCCGACGATCTCTCGGCTGCGTAAACGCACGGCTGTTCGCTAAGCTGTGCTAGAGAGATGATATTATCCTGGTTGCATAATCCATAAATTCTCGACTAGTAGTTTGTAGCTGTTTCTTTGTAATAAAAATTATACAAGTAGTTAGTATAGTTTTTATTACAAAGAAACATGTTACCGTTCAATTTTAAAACATCATTCTGTCTATCAACTCCAAACAGAGGACATAAACTAAAAATGGATGTTTTAAACTTAACCTTTAATTTGATTTAAGAGTTTTGGCTTTAAATTATAATTTATCTTTAAAAATTTTTGTAAATTACTTACTTAGTTGCCCATTAATTTTTAAGTTTCAAGGTAAAATATATAATAAAATATGATTTCTCATTTAGGCTGTACGTCGATGCTGTGGTCAAAGTTGAGGCTGTTTCGCCTACAGAATACCGATTTCATACAAGAAATGTCAAAGAAGTGATTCCCTATCACGCCGCTTACAGCCGTGCGGAGCTAGCGTTAAAAATTATTAGAAGAATACCAATGGTACGCTCGCCGCTGTAGCAGCCGCTGCTACCAAGGCTTTAACGATGTTTGCGCTTAGAGAATCGCACTGATGCTGTATCTAGTGTTTAGATGATCTTAGTATACAATATGATTAAGTAAGTAATTATTTTTCTTATTTCAGACACTTATTTCATGAATGTTGGCAGAAATAATAATTTCAAACAACAAGCACAATTAAAGGTCAAACTTTTAAAATTAAGGAGTAGGTGTAAAACTCTAGGCCAAAAAGTGCGACAAGCTGCCAAGATATCCCAAAATAAGGCGTTTTTAAAAGCTGTTGAGAAACTGCCCGAACCTGCTGCCATTTTTACTGGAATGCAATTAAATAAGGCATTTATTAAACCAAGGGGAAGAAGATACACAAACCAAGAAAAAATTTTGTGCCTTACAATATACAAGCAAAGCCAAAAGTCTTATAAATTACTGCAAAGACTCTTCGCATTGCCTTCAAAAAGAACAATCCAAAAGGTGTTACAGAAGATTAAAATTAAGTCAGGTATCAATGATAATATTATACAACACCTGAAAAACGCAGTAAGGAAATTGCCTGAAGAAAAAAAAATATGCACTCTTATATTTGATGAAGTTGCATTAAGTCCTGGTTTATATTTTAATAGAAGCTGTGATGAAATAATTGGTTTCGAGGATTTTGGTGATAATAAAACTACTAAGATAGCTGACCATGCACTTGTTTTTATGGTCAAGGGCTTAAAAGGAAAGTACAAGCAGCCCATTTGTTTCACATTTTGCCAAAGTGTGACAAAGAGGACAGAATTAAAAAAACTAGTTCAAGAAGTACTGAAAGCTGTACAAAGCACTGGTTTAATAGTAATTGCCACTGTATGTGACCAGTCTTCTTGCAATGTTAGTGTCATAAATAGTTTAATAGATGACACAAAAAAAACATATTTTCGAGAAGGCAAGGAATACAAAAGTCTGTCATTTGAATTTAATGGAATGAAAATATTTCCAATATTCGATCCTCCGCACCTCCTTAAAGGATTAAGAAATAATCTCCTCACAAAGGACTTAAGATATATTCAAAATGGGGAAGTCAAATTTGCAAAATGGAACCATTTACAAATGCTTCTTGATGCTGATCCAGGGGACGATGATATTAGGTTAGTGAATAAATTGACTGAGAGTCATGTCTTATCAGAAAAAATACCTAAAATGAAGGTGAAGAACGCAGCCCAGGTATTCAGTCAGAGGGTGTCCGCAACAATGAGATATTTAGCGAGTAAGTATAATGTCGCTTTAGTTTTATGATACTAATAGACTACAAGTAAGGTTATCTGATTGTTAGTGTTCTTTTCAGGTCAATATACAATGACCAGTATATGTTATCATATCACAAAATGACTTTGTAAGAACACATGCACCTATTATGCAGTAAATTATCTATGTTTATATTTTGTTAAAGAAAAAGAATTCACTTTATTACTAAACTTCAAACCATTTTACAAAATAGGGAGAATAGACAATACGAACTCACCACACGAACTCAATGTAATCCACATTGGATAATGGTGATTGTACAATAATTAATAATTTTTTCCTTTTCTTGTTGCATCTTGTAAATAATAATAATTATCTTTTCAGATCACGATATTCTTCCTAAAGAGTGTCTGCACACTGCTGATCTATTACTTTTAGTTGATAAATTGTTTGACTCTTTTAATGGTCATAGCTATCAAAGCTCGGAAAAAATCTATAAGTGTGCACTAAAAATAAACTCGCCGCATTTTAAATTATGGAATGATACATTACCAATTTTAAGATCAATGAAATTCAAGGTGGAGAAAAAGTTAAGAGACGGGACCATTTCTACAAAATTTGAACAGGTACCATCACTTAAAAATTGGGTATCTAATATTAATGTCTATAAAGAAATGTTTAATTATTTACGCGAAACTCATAATATAAGTAGTCTATTGACAAGAAATATTAACCAGGATCCATTAGAAAATTTTTTCTGCAACATAAGGAGTAATGGTGTCAGAAACACGTCCCCATCTTGCTCGCAGTTTATTGGAGCATTTAAAACCTTACTAATAAACAATTTAACCTCGCCCCACTCAGTTGGGGCAAACTGCGAGCAAGATGACAATAAGGCATTAAAACCCCTCAAAAGCCTGTTAAATTTTCAGAACAAGGTATCAGGAGAACAACCCACAGACACTATTAATGTGGATTCTGTAATTCACTGCTTCACGCAAACAGAAATAGACTACTCAAATAACACTATTAGTAAAGAGGCGAAAAGATATGTAGCCGGATATGTAATAAAAAAAACAATACAAAAAATTTGTAAAAAATGCCATTGTTGCCGAATGCATTTAGTGAGCACAATGCCTCCGAATAATAAAGATTACATTTTAGAAAGAGATTACACTAGAAGATCACTTCATTATCCATCGGAGGCATTGTGCGAGTTTGTAGACGATGTTTGCATAATAATTCAAACACAGTTAAATGAGGAACCACATAAAATATGTTTAAAGGGTAAAATAAAAGAATTAATAAAAATATTTTGTAATCTATCACAGTTCTCCTGTCAGACTCATAAAAGTGATGTACAAAATTTCCTAATGGATACAATATCAAATATAGTCATAAATAGCTGGTGCACTAATGTCAATAGAATACTTAAAGGCAAAACAAATGTATGTAATAATAATATGACAAAAATACAAGCTCTAAACTATTATAATACACACAAAAAGCGAAAATAAAAATGTAAACCATATTATTGACTTTCATTTGTCATTTAAGTAAAATTTTAAACACTGAAAAAAGACGACAACCTCAGGTGGGAATCGAACCACGCACCTTCCGCATTCCGGGCGGCTGCCTTAACCACTTGGCTACCGAGGTTCTGGCTTTCAACCGTCGAAATTTGTCAGTGCTTGATGCTTATGTTTTTAGTCAACATTGCTTCATCAAATCTTAGAAGTTTTCTTTCACCTCTGAGATCCGAAAGAAATATTTTTACAAATATTTAAACATTCGGTTAAGATGAAGCTGCGTTTATAGAATAATATTTTATATTTTAGCGTTTTATTAACGCTGAAATATACTTAAGTAAAATTTTAAACACTGCCCGCCTGAGGTTGTCGTCTTTTTTCAGTGTTAAAAATTTTACTTAAGTATATTTCAGCGTTAATAAAACGCTAAAATATAAAGTATTATTCATTTGTCATTTTAACGACTAACATCTCGTGACAAGACAAAAATCATTTATTGATTTCCATCTTGTCTACAGACAATGAGATACATCTCATTTTATTTTAATTTGCTGCTTATTTTATCTTGGATGCCTGTTTCTAATTTAAGTCAAGATTATGTTGGCATGAAGTTCGACTGAAACCTCTGAATGTAGAAATTCGTAATGATTTATATTTGTGTTATTTATTTTTTTCTTTGGAATAAACTACGAAAAATGTATTTATTCCAAACAAATAAATAAATAAAACAAATATAAATCATTACGAATAAAATAATTTAAATAAAACCAATACTAGCGCCATCTAGCGTGGCTAGGCGTAGGTATGCAGCGCCATCTCTGTGCTTAGGTACACACATTTTGCAAAAGGAAAACCTCAGTGGCCCATCTATCCCCGTCTATATAGTATTATCTATGGCCGATAGGGACCTCGGGTTGTAGCGGTACGGGCTTTCACCGTATCTCAGCTCACCTGGCCTCCGTCCTCAGGGACGTTTGAGTCTACTCGCGAGCGGTCGACGCCGTCGTCGACGCATCGCCTGACCCGACCTAGGCTGCGCGGTACGGGCTTTCACCGTATGTGCGCGTCTGGGCCGATAGGGACCTCGGGTTGTAGCGGTACGGGCTTTCACCGTATCTCAGCTCACCTGGCCTCTGTCCTTAGGGACGTTTGAGTCGATCCGCGGTAGTTATAGATCCCGTAGACGGGCGTGATTTAGTGGTTGTGGGTACGTAGTATCGGTGTAGACAGGTATCCTCAGGTTGGAGCAGTGCGGGCTCCACCGAGAGCTGCTCGCCTGGGTTTCGTGCGGGCACGCCCCGCACTCGCTCGTCTGAGACCTCCGTTCCCCTGGAACTGTTCATGTAGGGCCGTATGCCGTTTCAGTAGAAACCCCACGATCACTATCATCACGCCTCCCGTAGACATAGCTTAGTACTTAATTTAAATAAAGGGGCGTAAGAGACCCGCCCGTCCGATAATTATATACCTGTGTTTGTTTGTCGCATACCCGTGGCTAACCCTTCTAACGCTGAGCTAGCTAGGAAACCTTCTAAGCCCCTCCGGCGGAAGGAAATGTAGGATTCACACTCGGCGCGCTCCCACCGCGAGAGTCCGGGGTTCGACTCCCCGCCCGTAATCCATTACAGGTTATTAAATAAAATACTGAGTTCACGTTTGCATGCCGTGGCAACCTTTAATTAAGTCAGCACTTAGAATGAGATACAGTTCACTTACATAAGTCTTTTGTAGTTTATGCCTTGTTGGTAGTCCCAATAAATAAAATAAATAAATAACGTCTGTCTAATTATCTTACGGAGATTGGTTATTAAGCGTAAAGAAGGGAAGGACTGAAATGCAGAATTTATTAAGCGTTAAGTATTTTAAGGGTCCGAACTCATCGTTATTCAGTATTTGGCTATTCCGAAAGCTCTTACACAAACCATATTCATCTTTAAACTTAAGTAAAAATTTTTAAACACTGAAAAAAGACTACAACCTCAGGCGGGAATCGAACCACGTGCCTTCCGCATTCCGGGCGGCTGCCTTAACCACTTGGCTACCGAGGTCTGGCTTTCAACCGTCGAAATTTGTCAGTGCTTGATGCTTATGTTTTTTTAGTCAACATTGCTTCATCAAATCCCAATCAAGTCCCTATCTACCGACCTCAATAGATAGGGTATCGCAACTGGAACTACGGGTCCGGTTGTGTTTTCAGAGGTACTACGGGGTTCCGGTTCTAGCCCCCCGCTGGTCGTGCCTTTAACCAGGCGCCTCCGGCGGGATCCGGACATGGGTTGGACTCGTAGTGGCGTGTGGTTAGCTGTAGAGCTTGGGAATGTTCGTTTGTCCTGGTATTGTGTGCCAGGACTTCCAAACTCGTGCACAGCGAGCGGGGCCTAGTAGCGGTCTCTGAGGGGCCAGAAGCGAAAAGTCCTGCGGGGAACGTGAGTTTCCCTTATAGTTGGCAGCTTTGTCCGGTGGTTTTCATTGGACATTGGTGTTGACATCTCCGGTACTAGTCTGGAGAACTAGTAGAGGCGGCCTCCTAGATGCCGTAGCCTCCGGTCCAGCCAGCCGCGTAGGACGTGGGAACTGGCTAGGCGCCCGGATGGGTTCCGAGAAGTGAGTGTGCTTACTACTCCGCTACCAAGGTGGACACTTGGGAGTCGACTTTAGAGTCGACGACCCTAGCAGTGGCAACTGCGAGTTGTGCCCTTCGTGCAACGAGAAGTGAGCGAGCTTGACAGCTCCGGTTACCTATCTGGACAATAGGCAGTGAACTACACGTGTTCACGGGGATACTCTCCTGAGACACTAGTCTTATGAGTACCGAATGAAGAGCGCGCTGCGGCGGGCACTAATTTGGCGTCAAGACCTAACGTTGGTGGTCTCCTGCGCGAGTGTTCTACTGGCGCAGGGACGTCTGGCACTTCTTGCAATAACCTAACGGTTGGTCTCGAGGTGCCAGTACAAATAAACTTAGTGAAGTAAGGAGAGGGGATGCTTCATCAAATCTTAGAAGTTTTTCACCTCTGAGATCCGAAAGAAATATTTTTACAAATATTTGAACATTCGGTTAAGATGAAGCTGCGTTTATAGATTAATGTTTTATATTTTAGCGTTTTATTAACGCTTAAATATACATAAGTAACATTTTTTAAACACTGAAAAAAGACGACAACCTCAGGCGGGAATCGAACCACGCACCTTCCGCATTCCGGGCGGCTGCCTTAACCACTTGGCTACCGAGGTCTGGCTTTCAACCGTCGAAATTTGTCAGTGCTTGATGCTTATGTTTTTTTAGTCAACATTGCTTCATCAAATCTTAGAAGTTTTTCACCTCTGAGATCTTTAAACTGTTAAAAGTTCTAAGTGTGTCTTTTATCTTGCTTATGTGTTACTTGGGCGGTGATTGCTTTCCATCAGGTGACCCGCCTGCCAGTTTGCCTTAATCTTAAGTAAAAAACAAAAAAAAGATGTTGATTTAAGTAAACGGTAATAAGTCTAACGGTAAGAGTCTTTATTCATGATTATTCTACATGACTAAAGATACTTTTTCCCGTCAGGCAAAAAAAGCTATGGGACTTCTTGGCGGGAAAGTGAAGCGTCATGTCTGCAGTTTTGTATTATTGTCTAAAATTTGTGTTTTGTCGATTATTTATGTGAAATAATGGTGGATTATTTACTGTTAAGTGTTCGTGAACGTGCATGAGTGTTAGCAAATAAAACAAAACAGTGCAACATCACTTTTCAAATTCTCTCAAGAAGTCCGTGTGAGACCTCAATAAAGTCCCACAGCTTTATTGAGTCTCGAGGGGTTTGGGGGTAAAGCATTTACCATTAAACATTCATTATCACTCATTATCATCTACTTAATGTAAAGAATATAATAATTACTATTAAAAACTTGACACTGGCTAAATGTGCCGATCGCACGAAGAGAGAAAAAAAAGCTATTTTTTCCTTGCTCTGGAACCCTACAAATGACGGTCTTTTTGAGCAAGAGGAGTGAAAAATATTATAGCTTGTTCTACACTTATCATAGTGCATCATCATCAGTGCAGTGTGTATTGAAATCAAAATTAATTCGATTTTATTTATAGTTTGTAAATAGCTTAATTTTTAAATTGTCGGATCTCCGTGCCTGTGAAATCCGTGGATTTAAGCCATGGATCCGTTTTATCGGCCGTGGATCTGACCACATATTCTATGACAATTAATTTCTGTACATAATTACCGTGCCTTATTGATAGACTGACTCGTTTTTAAACCTTTTTTTGCTAATTGTAATTTTTGTTTTCACGAATCACGAGAAAAAATAAATGCCATTATGGCTCTGACGCGAAGAACGCTTCACCCAGGATCTAGAGCATTCAACCAACCTAAGCCCAGGATTGACCCACTTACAAACTTTTTTAATTTGTGTTTGTAAACTCAGACTCGGAACCTTTTTGGTGTACTTATTTTTTAATTTGATTACTCATTTCCTCGCTGAGGTGGGATGAAAAGTGTTGCACTCGAGTGCAAAGATTTTTCAGCTCGTGCTCTTTTGATTCCCTCACTGACGGATTCTAATTTTTGAATCACTCACTGCGTTCGTGATTCAATTTTAAATCCTTCGCTTGCTTGGTCATCAAAATTGAACACGCGGTTTAAAATCACTCTTGTTTAACAAATAACTATTTTTAGGTTTTTTCACACCTGCTCGACAATGTCAAATTATAAGTCATGCAAACCTAACCTAAAGTAAAGGGCCCCACAGACGATCAGATCGCCTGCAGGTATCGCCCTGTTAGTGAGTAGTACAACGCACGGGCGGCGGCGGCAGCGGGCGGCTAATACTAACTGACAGGCTGATACCTGCCGGCGAGTGCCACACACGATCAGTTCACCGGCACAACGGCAGGTATCAGCCTGTCAGTTCCGCCGCCGCCGCCGCCCGTGCGTTGTACTACTAACTGACAGGCCGATACCTGCAGGCGACCTGATCGTCTGTGGGGCCCTTAAGTCATTTAAGACCTGAGGTCTAGCAGAGCATTAATATTGTACTGGATTTCATTATTACCCGCTGGTCTGGTCATTAATGTGATTTGAATTTAGAACATAAAGGAGCAATCGCATACGAACATTACGATAGGTAGTAGGTAGTTAGGTACGTAACATAAAATTCCATGCATTCATCAAATAAATTGTTCGAAAATCGAATAGAATATAAATAAAAGAAAAATAGAGCACAAATTAAAAGAGACGCGTATACTGAGAATTGCTTTTCAGGGGATCCTGCACGAAATTGTGAAAATGTACGTATTTTTAAGTTATTTGTACTATGCGCTGAATTAGTTAAATAGACTAAAAGAACTTACGTAAGTTAGCCTGATCATTGCACAAAGTCGTGGCCTTGTTGAAATTTGAAACAAATTCTTTAAACAATAACAAACAATACATAAATCTAATGACCCCTAACCTAAAGACATTTTTTTCGACAGCTTTCTTAATTTTACACATGAAACAATATTTTCACTCCTCTTGCTCAAAAAGACCGTCATTGTAGCGTTCTAGAGCGGGGCTAAAATAGCTTTTCTTGCCTTATGGGAAAAAGTATATTTTCTTTTAATTTTTGTCTGTCACATGACAATGAGCCTACAAAAACGAAAAAGTATTTAGTCTTATGTAGAATAATCATGAATAAAGACTCGACTTATTACTGTTTACTTAGATCAACAACTTTTTTGAGATAGTTATTAGTTTAATGTAAAATTAGTAATCATTTGAATCTATGGACAACACAGACCACGCTTCAGCAAGAAAAAACTGCACAGTCTGCACATGTGCTTAGGTGGTAAGCCTGTAGCCCGTTAGTCGCTTTTACGACACCCAAGGGAAGAGAGGGGTTGGTAGTATTATTTTGATGAGCCCATCGCCGCTCTATGCTGTAGGATGTATGTTCAGTCTTTAGTCCGTTAGTCGACTTTTACGACACCCAAGGGAAGGAAGGGGTTGGTAGTATTATTTTGATGAGCCCATCGCCGCTCTATGCTATTGGATGCATGTGCAGTCTTTAGACCGTTAGTCGCTTTTTACGACACCGAAGGGAAGAGAGCGAGAAGTTGGTCGTATTATTTTGATGAGCCCATCGCCGCTCTATGCTGTAGGATGCATGTGTAGTGGTGTGACCACGTGTAACTCACCACTACACATGTGTAGTCTTTCGTTTGTTAGTCGCCTTTTACGACACCGAAGGGAAGAGAGGGGTTTGTAGTTGGTAGTACTACTTTGTTGAGCCCATCGCCGCTATATGCTGTTGGATGTATGTGCAGTATTGCATGCTCCCGGGAATCCCGGTACCGATTTTTCCCGGTATTTCCCGGGAAAT
The DNA here is from genome assembly GCA_963921215.1 of Scoparia ambigualis. NCBI lineage: Eukaryota > Metazoa > Arthropoda > Insecta > Lepidoptera > Crambidae > Scoparia > Scoparia ambigualis. Next base: position 23,160,685 of record OY992505.1, on the reverse strand, counting down.
TGACTTTTTACGCAGTACCGGTACTGAGAATTCGTTTCCCGGGAAATTCGGTACTTTCGGTACTTTTGTTATGACTTAAAATTATGCCAATATTAGGCTCCGCGTTTGCGGTAGTCGTTACCGGTAACCTCGGCCTATGATCTTAGTTGCAAACCAGGCAAATTTTTTAGCGTTATTAAATTTTTATCTCCTGAGTACTCAACCGTGACGTCACCGGTACTATTTACTGGGGAAAAAATTGTAACTAATGTACCCGTACCCTACACCGTACGGTTTCATCGTCATTGCACTCCAATGATTTGATAATTTCTTTTTGTTTGCTAATTTAGCTTTACCTTCCAAATGACCTCGAAACTGAACGTCACTCGAAATATTGAGTGATATTTCGAGTGACGTTGAGTCAAGGATTCCAATAGTCGGATTGGTATCAAGGAGAGCTCCCTCAAAGTTCAGAGGTGCGACGAAGGGATGTATTTTCGCGGTAAATGCGCAAACTTGTGTTTTAGAGGGGTTAAAGTGGACTAGGTTGTCGGCCCCAATTCGAGACATGACTTAACATGTTCTCGGTGTCAGTCACAAGTTTATTTCGGCTCTCGAATACGCTTTCCAGAGAAATATTAGCTCATTCGGTGTAGAGCGTCACCCCCGTATTCCGTACTGTCGTCCGCATAGCAATGAATGCTGTTGTTATGCAACATGTCATTGATATGCAGAAGAAACAGAGTAGGGGCTTACACACACCCCTGCGGGACTCCAGCATTAACGCACGAACCGTCGACTACGACTCTGATGCTACGTCTAGAAAGAAAGCTGGCAACCCACGAACAAAATTTCTCAGGAAGCCCGTATGATGGAAGTTTAGAGATACCCTGTCAAAGACTTTCGTTACGTCCAAGATAACTGCCAGTGCCTCCCCTTTACTATCGACTGCCTTCGCTCATCGGTGAGTAAGGTACACTAAAAGATCACCAGCCAAACGACCGCGACGAAAACCATACTGGCTATCGCTTAGTAGCTAGTTTTCTTCTATGTACCTTAAGTGCTGGCGGTTTGTAATAGACTCCATTACTTTGGAGAGCAGAGATGATGGCATTTGGCCTGTAGTTGGATGGATCTGAGCGATCGGCTTTTTTAGGAATCGGGTGGACAAAGGCTGACTTTCAAGAGCTCAGGAAAACGCCAGTGGTGTAAGAGAGCCGGAAAAAGCGCGTTTAAACCGGCGCCAACTCAGGATCACACCTCCGAAGCACAATGGGAGAAACTGCATCAGGCCCACTCGACTTATCAAAAAGGGAAAAAAGAGCCTTACAAACTGACCTTCGTAGGAACTGGACGTTCGGCATTGAACAAGCGCAATGCGATATGGTTGGTGGAGAGTTTTCCCCATCGTCAAAGGTCGAGTTTGATGCGAAAAGAGTTCCCAAGAGAACGGCTTTCTCCTTTGCAGTATGGGCCAGGCAATCATCGGTCTTGTTCAATGGTGGTAGGACAGCTGCCAAAAAAACCCTGAGATAGCTTTGGCGAGAGACCAGAACGCACGCGTACCCGAAGGAAGACGCAGTAGCCTCTCGCCAATTCCACTTATGAATGATGACTTCGCCTTGGCAATGTCCTTCTTGAAGGATCTGGCGGCAAAGTTGCACCTCTTTCTGAGCGCACTGGTGTTTCGATCCTTTGATGACATCGCATTGGCCCAGGCTTGGCAATGTGGTCGCTTTTGGCGAGACGCCATTTTGCAGCAACGACCAAACCATGGTTGGGACCTGCCGCTAATGGGAACCACAGAGTTTGAATTAAAAAGTTCCATTCCCTGCTGTATCACATCAACGACAAAGTCGGCGGCGACATCAGGATCATCCAGCGAGTAGCACACTCGCCACCATGGGTAGGACATAAGGAAACTTCGCATCCCATCCCAGTCCGCTGACCTATGAAGGCAGACTCGACGTTGTTGAAGTTTCTGTCAGAGGCACAGTGCTACGAATTAGACAGTGGTCTGATGAGCCTAGTGTTGCATCAGCAGAAACGTGATAACCGTCGAGGTCAGCAGAAGGTCCAATAAGAAACGTGCATGGCCTTTAACATCTGGAACCCGCTTAGGCTCGGTTACCAAATTGGGACAGACTGTAGACTAAAGCGAAGTCATGAACGGCTCTACCCGCGTGGTCAGTTGAGTGAACCAAGCCATTCGACGTGGTGGGCATTGAAGTCTCCCAATACCACAATCTCGGCCGAGGGGATCTGTTGGAGAAGGGAGTCCGTCGCCGCTTGGACGGTCTCGATAAGTTGGTCAGTTCCGATGTTACCGCTAGATGTCATCCAAGTCATCTAACCAATTCCATTCAACAAAGTTATTAGACAGCTACAACAATTGACAAAACAATTTTTTTATTATATAAACATTTTGTCTAATATTTTATTTTGCTCAATGATCCATATATCAAACGTTAGTTAATCTGGGGTGATCTGGGTTAAAAAAAATCTCAGTACCGAAAAGTACCGAAATTTCCCGGTTTTCATGGTACCAGAGTTAGCGCAGTACCGGGAATCCCGTTTTCTCCACAGTACCGGGACTGCAACCCCTAATGTGCAGTCTTTAGTCCGTTAGGTAAACACTGGTAAACACTGTGCTTTTCATTACGAATATAGGGAAAGTAAAAACAAAAACATGAATGTCTTTAGTCCGTTAGTAGCCTTTTACGACACCGAAGAGAAGAGATGAGTTGGTAGTATTATTTTGATGAGCCCATCGCCGTTCTATGCTGTAGGATGTATGTTTATTTATTTATTTATTCATATGTTGCTATCATGTACAAAAATATAAAAGATGTTACAAAGTGATGTCTTAGGTAAAGTACATGACCCAGTAAGGGTATTGCAAACACAAACACAATTTAATTACTTAAAAAATACATAAAAAGATTATAATCATAACAATTAAATTAAATAAACATTTTATATAAAAAAAACAAATAAACTTAAACTTAAAATTAATAACTTTTATTAAAGTATTCTTTTAAACTATAAAAGGTATTTAGTCCGTTAGTCGCCTTTTACGACGCCCAAGGACAGAAAGAAGTTGGTAGTATTATTTTGATGACCCCCATCGCCGCTCTATGCTGTTAGATGTATGTGCAGTCTTTAGTCCGTTAGTTGCCTTTTACGACACCCAAGGGAAGAAAGGGGTTGGTAGTATTATTTTAATGAATCAATCACCGCTCTATGCTGTAGGATGTATTCGCAGTCTTTAGTCCGTTAGTTGCCTTTTACGACACCCAAGGGAAGAGATGGTGTTTAGTATTATTTTAATAATAGTCACAACTACACATGACAGTTTCTGTCAGAAAAACGATTCTCCTTAGGGCGGAAAAGTACTACTTTCCACCCGCTCCTCAGGCAACTTTCAGACATACTTTCCGAGTATGAGGAATGAAATATATATTTTTGGCTAGGGCGACGTACTTTGAATCCCTCGCTACGCTCGGGATTCTACTCTAGAATTCCTCTTTTCGCTCTGGATTTTAAAAGCGCCCTCTCCGTATAAATATTATTTTGCTCACTTATCCACTTGAGCGGGCTACCTATCGTATTTTTTTTGTACTTGAGCGTGTGAGCGCTCCTTATCTCGGCGCGCGGGTTTGTTTACGTCAATCATAATTCTCCCTTTTAACTGGTTCCATATGTGATTCAAAAACTCTATCATCCAATTGCTGTTCCATAGTAGATAGTGACGGCGTCGTGCAATGTGAGCATATCGAATATCTGGAAGGACTACAGTCAGTCTCTGTTCTTAGACAACGAGTCAGAGGAGTTTGCCAATACTGAGCCCAAGAGTGAATCCGAGTTAGAGCCAGATATTCTTGAATCAGAAGTCATAGCGGCCATCAATCATCTGAAGAAAGGAAAGGCTACAGGAAAAGATGATATCCCGATAAAAACCATAAGGGCTCTGGTGAGATTGGTGTATCCATTTTCTCAGACTCTGTAACAAGATATGGAGAACGGGTATCTGGCCCGGAGACTGGACTCACACGGTATTTGTTCCACCGTATAAAAAGGGCTCAACAAAGAAATGCAACAACTACCGTCTAATTGTACTCATATCTCATGCCAGTAAGATCATGCTACACATCCTTAATGAACGGCTGAAAGCTTTCTATCTAAGGAAATAGCACCAGAACAGGCAGGATTTGTCAAAGGAAAAGGAACCCGCAAGCAGATTCTTATTGTCTGTCAGATCTTCGAGAAGTCGCGGAAGTTCAACAAGGCAACTTACATCTGCTTTGTTGACTTTTCGAAAGCATTCGTTTCAGTGAGATGGCCTAAACTGTGGGACACCTTATTGCAAAAGGGTACACCAAAACATCTAGTGCAATTGGTTAAACGCCTCTACGAAGACTGAACTGGGTCAGTGAAAACAGATGGAATCTTCTCGGACAGCTTTCACCATAGCGCTGGAGTCAGACAAGGATGCATAATTTCACCGCTTCTGTTTAATACGTACACGGAGATAATTATGCATATAACCCTTGACGACTGGACAGACGGTGTAACCATAGGTGGATCCAAAATTGTCAATCTACGATATGCAGATGACACCACCCTTTTTGCCTCTAGTAGTAGCCGCATGAAAGAACTTCTCCTGAAAATGAAACGCGTCAGCCTAGAGTTTGGTTTGATGATAAATCGCGGTAAAACTGAGACGATGATTGTGGACAGAGCTAACAACTTGCCAAACATCACCAATATAGCAAACTGTGAGGTCGTACAATCCTACATTCACCTTGGGGCTCTTATCTCAAATCAAGGAGGCTGCATAGATGAGTTAAGAAACGCATGGCTATGAGCAGAAGTGCAATGGACAAGCTAAAGAAAATATGGAGGAACAGAAACATAACAAAAGCCACAAAGGTTAGGCTCGTAAAATCGTTGGTGTTTCCCATATTCCTGTACGCCGCCGAAACATGGACCCTACGGCAAACAGAAACTCACAAGATAGACGCACTGGAGATGTGGTGTTGGAGAAGGATGCTCGGGGTATCTTGGACCAAGTTTCGAACAAATGCCTCCATCCTTGATGAACTTGACATAAAAGAGCGCCTATCCACCCAAGTGCGCAGGCGGATTCTGAAATTCATAGAACGTCTTGTCGTGTAAGGGAAAGTTGAGGGCACAAGACCACGAGGGAGATCCCCAATGAGATGGACGGACCAAGTGAAGGCTGCGGTGGGCGCTCCCGTGCACGAATGTGCCCGATTAACGACCAGCAGGCAGATGTGGCGGGATGTCGTGCGGCGGGTACTGTCTGCTGCCCAACCTACCGGAAAGTGATAACCACGACCACTCTGGCAACAGTGAAGCGACTAGGAAGAAGAAGATATGAGACCATGATCGCTTGACGGGTGTGTTTCCATTTGGGACCCAGATCGTTTGAGCGGTTATAATACAATCTACTTTTTCATTCCTCATGCTCGGAAAGTAGATCTGGAGTTGCCTGAGGAGCGGGTGGAAAGTAATACTTTTCCGCTCTAGAGCGAATCGTTTTTCTGACAGTAACTGTCATGTGTAGTTGTGACTTGTAACTTATTGTTAATATAATATTAACCACCTTCGATCGATTTGTTCCGGATTCGTCGTGTTCCTGATTGGTCGTATTCCAGATTCGACGTATTCCAGATCTGACGTAGGTATTCCAGATTCTTAGTAATACAGTCCACCATAGTACCTATCATATTTGTTACAAAATAAAAATCCAAATACAAAATTTAAATAAACAAATCCTAGAAACGCACTCAATATAATTTTTAAGACTTATTTTCTTAAGATTGTACAGTCGAGGTGTAAAAATATGTAATAATTACTAAACTATAACAAAATATATTTATGTATGTTTATGAGGAGCTCGATGGTGCAGCGGTTAGTGCGTTTGGCTTGCGATCTTGCCCGCTAAGCAACTTTCGCAATGCCGGGTCGCCTGATGGGTGACCAATTAAAAATATCTCGAGCTCCTCCGTGCTTCGGAAGGCTCGTTAAGCCGTTAGTCCCGGTTGTTGTCGTAAGATGGCAGTCGTTAAAACCCACCAACCCGCATTGAGCCAGCGTGGTGGGTTATGGCCCAATATCCTCACGTGCTATTGTCCACGTGGGAGGCCTGTGCGAAGCAGTGGGACGTTTATAGGCTGATGATGATGATGATATGTTTTAAACGTTTTAAGAACTTTGTAAAAATATTCGTAGGATATATATTTATGTGCCTACTCGACTGTACGTATTACGACGAATCTAGAATACGTCGAATCTGGATTACGACCAATCTGGAATACGACGAATCAGGAATACGAAGAATCCGGAGCTAATCCTAAAGACTGCACATACATACTCGCAATCCCTTTCTTCTCTTTTGTGTCGTAAAAGGCGACTAACGGACTAAAGACTGCATATACAGTCGTGGTCAACTAATTAGGGACAATCTCTAGTTAAGCCAAATTGTGAATTTATTTTTTATTTTCCAACGAGTCTTAACAATATTCCATATCTTTTACATGTAAGTATAATTAGTCATTGATGTGCCCGATTATACAAACAATAACAACTTCTTAAACATTAAACCTCTTTACAGTATAGCTGATAGATTATCAGTGTGCTATTTGTTCAAAGAATGCTGGCTGGCCATTTAATTAGGGACACTGAGATATTGCGTTCTATTTTCAAAATTTGAATCTCAATACTTTTTTATTTCTTCTTTTATTGTTTTGTGGTAGTTTTGGCGGCAATCCAGATTTTTAATTTTAAGTTTTGAGAATTATTTTGAAGAAATATGGGCAAAAATAAAAGTTGCGATCCAACACTACGAACAATTACCATGAAGTTTGTCGAGCGTGGTTGGTCATACCGAGGGATAGCAGAACATTTAAATTGTTCAAAAACTATGGTATGCAATGCAGTGCAACATTTCAGGCGCAATAACACAGCTTTAAATGTGCCCAGGACAAAAAGATCGAGAAAAACAACTCCGCAAGAAGATAGAATGATAACCAGGTTAGCTAAGAAAGATCCGTTTCTAGGCTCTATTTTAATTAAACACGAAGTGTTTGGGGCAGACGAAAGAGCCGGTGTATCAGCGAGGACCGTTCGACGACGTCTGGTGGAAGCAGGGTTGTTCGGAAGAGTGGCTCGCAAAGTACCGTTGTTGAAGAAAGAACATAGAAATGCTCGTTTGGCGTTTGCACGTAAATATGGACATTGGACCTACGCCCAATGGCAACATGTATTATTCTCTGACGAGACCAAGATTAATTTAATTTCTTCAGATGGAAGGCAATACGTACGGCGTCCTGTAAAAGCGGAAATGAATCCAAGATTCACAAAAAAGCAGGTGAAACATAGCGGTGGAAACATTAAAATTTGGGGTTCATTTTCTGGACGTGGAGTGGGACCTGTGAGAAAAGTTCAGGGTAACTTAGACCAACATCAATACAAAACAATATTGGAGGAAACTATGCTTCCCTATGCTGAGGAGCATCTCCCTATTATATGGACGTTTCAGCATGATAACGACCCGAAACATACCGCCCGTTCAGTCAAGTCGTTTCTTACCAGTCAGTCAGTATCGGTGCTAGATTGGCCAGCAAATAGCCCGGACCTCAACCCAATTGAGCACCTTTGGCACGAAATCAAGAAAAAAGTTTCAACTTATCGTACCACAACTTTAGATCAACTTAATCAAGCTTTTTGTGAGGCATGGGCAAACATTCCTATCGAAACATGTCAGAAACTGATAATGTCTATGCCACATCGGTGTCAAGCGGTAATTACTAACAAAGGTTTTGCTACTGGGTACTGATTTTACACGTAATAAAATGGAGCTTTTAAAAATATTATAATACTGGAGATTATTCGTTTTGTTTAACTCTATTCATCATTATACTTTACTGTCCTTAATTAAATGTCCAGCTACATAATTATACCTTAAAATTTAATACATGTTCAACCTTTGATATTAAATACTTTTTTCTATTTAATTATTCTCTTATTTACAGCCATTTATAGTATAGTAATCGGACCAAATTATGCAAATAATAGGTGCTGAAAAATCAATAGGGTTTTATATTTATATGTACATAACCGGTTATTGCTCTTCACTATCTTGAATGTCCCTAATTAGTTGACCACGACTGTATATCCAACAGCATAGAGCGGCGATGGGGTCATAAAAATAATACTACCAATCCCTCTCTTCCCTTCGGTGTCGTAAAAGGCCACTAACGGACTAAAGACTGCACATACAACCAACAGTATAGAGCGCGATAGGCTCATCAAAAAAATTACTAAGAACCCCCCTCTCTTCTCTTCAGTGTAGTAAAAGGCGACTAACGGACTAAAGACTGCGCATACATCCTACAGCATAGAGCGGCGATGGGCTCATCAAAATAATACTAATCAATCCCTTTCTTCCCTTGGGTGTCGTAAAAGGTGACTAACGGACTAAAGACTGCATATACATCCAACAGCATAGAGCGGCGATGGGCTCATCAAAATAATATTACAAATCCCTATCTTGCCTTCGGTGTCGTAAAAGGCGACTAACGGACTAAAGACTGCACATACAACCAACAGCATAGAGCGGCGATGGGCTTATTCAAATAATACTACCAACCTCTCTCTTTCCTTGGGTGTTGTAAAAGGCGACTAACGGACTAAAGACTGCACATTCATCCAACAGCATAGACCGGCGATGGGCTCATCAAAATAATACTACCAACCCCTTTCTTTCCGGGTGTCGTAAAAGGCGACTAACGGACTAAAGACTGCACATACATCCAACAGCATAGACCGGCGATGGGCTCATCAAAATAATACTACCAACCCCTTTCTTTCCGGGTGTCGTAAAAGGCGACTAACGGACTAAACTCATTTTTTCTTTAGCTAATTCATGTTTTTATTGTTAGTTACTTTTCTTGTATTCGTAATGAAAAGCACTGTGTTTACCTTGGGTGAAAGACTGATTATTTAGTCCCTCGCTACGCTCAGGTGCCAAACCCCATCTCGGGAATAAATAAGCTACATTCACCACTAGGGTAACAATGTACCTACTATTGTTATACTATTGCTTTTTATTGTCTCGTAGATGATGTGAAAAGTAGAGTATTCTCCTCGGGAATAAAGGTGCCTTCGTCTTGGGCGACCTTGAATCCCACGCTGCACTCAGGATTTTTGTCTTAACTCCCTCGCTCTGCTCGAGAGTTAACTCTTAACTCCTTCGCTCCTCTCGGGAGTTAACGCTAGAATCCTTCGATTTTCTCTGGATTCAAGCGGCGCCCGGTACATAAGACACTACTTTATCCCCGTAGTGCATAATCTACTATTAAAGGTTTGTTCCTGAATCTCAATTAACGCTGTTTTCAGTATTGACAACAGGAGTACCTACTTTTAAAAAGTTCTATTTCTTGGGACATCCTGCATTAACGAAACACCGCGAAAGAAGGGATCCATGACACCGCACGCAATCCCGAACAGAGTGCAAATAGTTTTCGGTCTGAACTCTCTACTTTTCAACGTCACGGTGGCAGAGTGGTCAAGCCCGATATCCGGAGGTCCTGGGGGGCGATCGCGCTAAATAATCACAACCAACCAACCAACCACCGCAGACGTTCTGCCGATTTCGTATAGCGCCATCGCGTGTGTCAAACGCGATAGCACTATATAACGGCTGAGGTTCTGTCGTAGTTTGGTTGAGATTATTTAGCGCAATCGCCCCTCTGTTCAATTCCCAGGTCGGACAAAGTGTGTTATCGGATTTTTCGACCCATAGCCCGGTTTTGTGATCACCATTTGGCAAGTGTGGCCAATATCTATCGATTGTAGCGATGACTCGATTTCAGTGATGGAGGGCTTGGCCCTGCAATGGGACAGTATACAGGCTGTACCACAGAAATAGATTTATAATAGCTAAAAGCCGCATGTTAGCTCAATTGTATGAAAACCAAGCGTGTAACTTTTTTCGGTGTCAATTTAATAACACAATTACATAACGATGTATGCATCTTGTTGGTTGTCTCGGCTAACTTTTCTTGTACAGTTTTTACAGTTCGATACAACGCAAGTAGTAATTTTTAGAATTCTACCTAATGTCCGGTGGTGACAATGGCTAAATGAAATGCGGTCGAAACATGGCATTTTACCATCCTTTTGACGCTATTTTGGCATGCAAAGTACACATGCGGCTTCTATTTACGTAGATCTATTTCTGTGGCTATACTTTACATTACCCTACTTTTCACCGAGTGGACACTCGACCACACTTTCATTGCTTAAATAAGCTTTGTGAAATAAGTGGTATTCATGAGACAAGTAGAGAATGCCTTAAGTAGTTGACAAAGTTAAGCAATGGTTATTAAAAAAAAATACATTGTCATTTCACTTAAAAAAATATAATCATATAAGAATTATTTCACATCTATATTTAAAACTACTTAAGTGACTTGTTTGGTTGGCACATAAGTTAATTATAATAATTAATTGATATCATTTTATAATCAAATAAAGCTGTCTCCTGTTACACATTCAAATTACACTTAACTAGATTTTGAACTTCCGGTATACCACAGCAAAAACATTAATTAAACGACTGGATACTGCTTATCAATAAATCTATAATAGAATCGATGGTAACAGTTCTACACTGACAAAAAAATAAATAAACCGTTAACTTGAAACTTATTTATTAAAAGGTAATAAAAAAGCTTTTTAACACAGACGATGATATTCAAAATAGTTATAATGTTAAAAGTTGTGATTCTTGATAAAGAGAAGCAGTTTACACTACACAAACCACAAACGCTACGCTCTTTTATTAGGTAAGTAGATAAATATTAAGTTTTGTTTGTTTTATATTATTATTATTATTTAGTATCATCTACAACAAGATATTTTTGTAAGTCCTACATGTACATATTATTGTTTAATATACATGGTAAACGAATTTCATTATTTTGCTTGTAATTGTACTCGTATAAAAAGATTTCATTAGATTGCATCACTGTATACCTAACTATAAATTGATTTATCATTACCAATAATAATTAACATGACTTTCCGTATACATTGCTCAATAAAGCACTTCGCAGAGCCGCTCCCTGCTGTTTGAGCGAGTGCATTGCGATAACGAAAACCATTTTAAAATGAAGTTAAGCCAAGGATTTTAGTTTTCTCTTTAAAACTTTTAAAATGTTTTGTCTGTGGTAAGTATGTTTATGTTGACGACGTAGTGGTAGCACTATCAATGAGGATACACGAGACTAATAATCACTAATCATTTTTAAATACGAAAATATTGATGGTTGTTTGTTGTTTTTATTGAACTTGTCTCTTCGACTATGACTTTGAATGAGTACTTTTTATAATCAAAAAAAGTATTTAAATTCAAGCGTATAGGTACATGTTCCACAGACAATATAATAAGAAGACATGTTCTTAATTCAAATAATTATCAACAAAACCAGTCGTTTATTAAACCTAGTGTACAAACTAGTGGGCAACTGCCTTTTGTGTATTTATTTTATTACTATACAGAGATTCTTTCTAAGACTATTCAAATCAACATCATCACACACTACTACTTCAAATTCCTTGAAACTTTATTATATAAAACATGACAATTAATTAGGCATTATGACTCATCGCATAACAGCCAAAAATACATTGTGCGCCATCGACATTGCTGACGACGCAGTGTAATGCGTCTATACTCATGTTCAGGTGTTCCTCATCCCTTCCTGATAGATAGACCGAAGTCTTTGTCCATGTTGGCATACAGTTTGTCATCCACATGAACTGAGGGTTACCAATAGCTTGTTGGTGAATCTGACACAAACGATGACATGAGACATTTAAGACATAGATAAAAAAAATGTGTCGCAATGGACGGTGGTATAGACGCCAGCACTTCAACTTCAACCTACAACAAAATGTCAAATTTCTTCAATACATTTAGAACTTTATCATTATGGTATAAAGATCAGTATCGATTGGAGAAATTAAGTTTGTCAGTTTTGGATAGGTTGACTGCAGGCGTGTATAGTCGAGGAAGTTCCCGGTGGACCACTTTTCGGCGATATCCGCTTGCGCTTAGGGTTAACATCCGTCCAAATTAGTCTGGACTTTGTCCGGCTCCTTAATCATTTTAAGGCGCTATATTCCCATTTTTAACAATTTTGATTGATTGTACCGCCACCAATATAAAACATGCAGTATCTAAAATTTATATATAATATAGTTAAACATATTATCTAGTGACTCTTAAAGACATAAACATGATTGGTAATACTTCACTCGATAGAAAAAAAATTAAAGATAGCTCTGTGTAAGTCAGATAATACATTAACAAATTACTAAATTTTTTTACGAATAGTAGAAACTTTTTATTATCTAGTGAATGCAAAAGACACATTTTTTTATTTTACTCATTTTTTCCTTTAAAGGCAAAAAACCTATAAAACACGCCTATTCGCGCGGGTTCGCTGTTATACCCGTCCCTTACCGTCGTACCGTCGAGAGAGCGAGAGAGAAGCGCTCGAAATACCTCGCCTTAAGTAATATGAAATAAGTCTTTCTTCACTTCACATTTATCTAAAAACAAAATATAAAAAGTGAGTAATGTTTCCATTTTGTGACAAAAAAGTCCGAACTTTTATCGAAATGTGTCTGACATTTCGATAAAATACGCGTCCAATATAATAATGCATTCAGGGCGCTGTTGGGGCTGCCGCGATACTGCAGCGCATCGGGGATGTTTACTGAGGCGCATACAGACGGATTCCATGCCATCATGCGCAAGCGAGTTGCATCTCTGATGAGGCGGGTGCGCGGCGGTGCCAACAGCCTCCTGAATACTGTAGCGGAGAGGGTGGACAGCCCACTTCTGAGACACTGGGTCACGTTGCAAGTGATGCCAGGAGTTTAGGCTGCAAACTATAAGTGAGTTATTATATTAAATTACACTAACATTAGCATATCAGTTTTTATTGTATTTTGTATTACTAACATACTATGGATGTATGTCTGAAAATAAAAAGTTATTATTATTATAAAATTTATTTTGCCAGGACTTTTCAAATTCCTAAATGGTAACCCTACTTGCGCTCCGTTTCGACCCTCGGCACGCACGTAGGTACAGTAGCATGCGCGTAGATAGTGAGCAAGCGAATATCGCCGAAAACTGGTCTACCGGCCACTTCCTCGACTGTACATTGTAAGTGTTAATGGCAACCGCAGCTTTTGACGACCATGTTCTTGTATTTGCGCAGGATCACATTCGAATCGTCGGTGTAATACAGCACCGAAATGGGTGACAGCTTAATGGGCGCGCAAGATGGCTTCGGCACCTGTGGGGGATAAAACCATGCAGATAATAACAATTTATTGGTTTCGGTTGGTATCTTTGAATTTATTGGTTTTAAAATTTATAGGTATGTTTAAATAAAAACTATCTCTGTGATCTGATGACTTGCATAATATGGAATGCTAAATTGAATTACTTTCAATGGGTAGATAAAATATTAAAAATATATTATTATTATAACAATATTAATGACTAGCTTTACACGCGGCTTTGCTCGCGTTAATTTTTCGAGGGACAAAGTAGCCTATAACCGTCTTTAGGGCCTAATTTATCACTAAGTATATCAAAACTCATTAAAAACAATTCAGCAGTTTAAAAAATCATATTCGTATTTTTAATATTAGTTAGGAATTTAGGATGATTCAAATTCAAAGCAATACCTTTAGATAAGGTGCAGTACTTGTGTTGAAAAATACCTAATCCACATACCTAACCAATTTATGCCTCAGCTCAGCTCTAGTTAAAAATACCGGGTGAAGTGCGCTTTTTGTCTTCGTCCTTTACCATCACCTATTATCATTGAAGGAGATGAAACCCAAGCGCATTTCCGAAATTAAAAAAATATATTTATTTTACTTGTCCTCCTCCGTGCTTCAGAAGGCACGTAAAGCCGTTGGTCCCGGTAATTGTCGTAAGATGGCATTCGTTAAAACCCACCAACCCGCATTGGGCCACCATGGTGGGTTATGGCCCAATCTCCCCACGTGGTTTTGTCCATGTGAGGCCTTCGCCCCGCAGTGGAAAGTTTTATAGGCTGATGATGATGATGATGATGATTACCTGAGTGGGATTTAAGAGATGAACCAGCGTCTGTACTATAGCGTGGTTAGTGGCATTTTTGTGGGCGTTCAATGGGAAGTTGCACTCGCCGCTGCAGTAGAAAGCCCCGTAGCCATTGGGTGCGATAATCCAATCCTGGAAACAGCACATTCTTTTATAACTCAGTAGGAAAATATGCCTTATCGCCAAAAAACTTAGTCGCTTGCGCGCTGGGGCGCTGGCTGATTTCATATCTACTAAACGCTATTAAAGATGTGAAGCGAATTTTTGTGATCTCGAACCTCAATCATGATTCGACCAAGAAGATTCTGACATTTTGCTATAGGTATCCAAGCTCAATGTTGATGTCGTAAGACAAGACGCTCGTTAAAACTCACCAAGCTTCAGATACTAAAAGGTTTGTCAAATGCCTTTTTTTCTGCTACTAGATATTATTTATACCTGAGGGCCTACTTTGCGCATTCGAAACTTCGTCTGCTCGTAATTCGTCGTACACGGCTATGACATGTGCAAATGTACTGCGCCAGTCTCTAGTGAAAAAAACAGATTACTAATGTATGGGGGTTAACAATGCTCGCATCGGTAGGTGTGTACCCTCGTGACCCTACATGTGACCCCGGTTATCGACCACCGTGCGGCAGTGTACGCCCGCCACGTGATCTGTGCTCGTCGCAGGTCGCGTTCTGAGACCAGTGCCGCACTACCGGAGCCAGGGGAGCGGCTATTGTTGCAAACAGTGGACCAGAGAGTTCTGCCGTGGAACCATTGAGCGGGAGACGAGACTCGACACGCCGGCCAGAGAGACCCGTAGAAACGGTGGTGTCGCTGGCCGCCCGCGGCATAGTTCAGGGGCCCGACCGGGGTTATCCACCTTGGGAGGCTGCCAACCAGATCGCGCATAATCTCGGAGTGTATTGTCGTGCCGGTTGGTGACCGGAAATGGTGGGACCGGGCGACCACTTCCGGGAAGGTATGGGGGCCCTTCCGTCCGGCATATCGACTGTGGTTGTAACGCTCTTCCAATGCTGAAGCGGAAGACTCTCGCTTTGTTCATTTCTTTGCAACAGTTAGTGACTCCTTGTTCACGTCCCTTCCTTCCCCTTTTTCAATGACAGTGCCTAAAAAGAATGCAGGTATTACAGCGGCTTCCTCCTCTCCCACCACCAATTCGCTGTTTGAGGTGGAGTTCACTAACAGCCGTGGGTTCCATTCTAACCTCAACACCGTCCACTAACACCTCGCGACGGCGCGCGGCACAGCCTGCACTGCTTTTTCTGACGGAGACTCAAATTCGTCGCCCTGCTGACACGTCTTACTTAAGGTACCCTGGCTGTCAGTTTGATGAGCAATTCTTCGCGAAAGCCGGAGTGTGTCTATACGTGAGGGCTGACATTTGTTGTCGTCGTCTGCACTATTTGGAAGACCTATCCTTTCCCATCCTTTGCACCCAAAGGTGCGCATTGAATTCGGCTCCCGTTATGTCTATGCGTGCCTATATCAGTCCAACACAGGAGATGCTAACACAAGCAGCCTTTTTGACCACCTCGGCCGAGTGACTGATGCCGCGCAGGAGCGATTCTTAAACAACGAGGTGGTGATTTTGAGAGACTTCAACGCCCACCATGAAACATGGTTGGGCTCCTCCAAAACTGATCACGCTGGTAGAGTCGCTCATGCCTTCGCTCTGATGCAAGACCTGACACAACTGGTAGACCAGCCCACCCGGATACCAGATATCGTAGGTCACGTGCCCTTCTTGTTGGACTTACTGTTGACAAGTCGCCCTGCAGGGTATAGAGTGTCGGTGCTTGCACCTCTAGGCTCGTCAGACCACTACTTGGTCATTCATTGCCACAGCACCGCATAGCGTTGGGCCACCGAAAACGGTGGAGACCAAGCGTCGTCTGTGACACTACTCGTCGGCAGATTGGGACGGATTGCGTGATTACTTTGCATCCATCCCATGGGGCCAGAACTGCTGTCTTGGAAAGAACCCGTCTTTTCTGGACGTTTTCGCGGCTAATTCACGCGTCGACGATTGTGGCGCCGCTCCACCTACTATAGCAGATTGTGGGGCCACCATGCCTTATATTCGTATCAGGCAGTGTGATGTACGTGCCGTGCTGGGTCGCTCGACGTGCGGAAGGCTAGCGAGCCGGATGGTGTTCCGGCGATTGTGCTGCTAAGATGCGCGGTTGAGTTGTCTCCAGCGTTGACACGATTGTTTAAAGAGTCTTACAATACCGGTATTGTGCCGGTGTCTTGGAAGGATGCGAAAATACAACCCATCCTCAAAAAAAGGGATTGCTCGGATCCAGCCAAGCCAGCAAGGTGTCTGAGCGGATAATTATTTCTCAGCTCATTCACTACCTAGAGGTTCACTGGCTACTCCATGATCGCCAGTATGGGTTTCAGACCCAAGCGAGGAACGGGTGATATTCTAGCGTGCGTTACTCACGCATGGGGTGAAGCGATGGACAATAATGGCAAATCTCTGTCAGTAAGCCTTGATGTCGCCAAAGCTGAGATTGTGGCATCGTTCCCTTCTTTCCAAGTTGCCGGCCTTCGGTGTGCCGCCCCGTTATTGCGCCTGGGCTGCAAATTTTCTAGAAGAACGGAGGATTCGTGTCCTTTGTGAGGGTAGTCCCTCAGAGTTCTACACAGTCAATGCTGGAGTGCCGCAGGGTTCAGTGCTCTCACCTACTGCTCTATTTCTTCTGCATATTAATGATTTGTTGTCCTTCGGCAATATTCATTGTTATGCGGATGACAGTACGGTGCATGAGCGGTACTTGGGACATCCTGCGGCAAAGCAAGCCGATATCATGGTTAAAAGGCAATAACTGGTTGCCAAACTGAACTCTCAAGTAAGGATCTGAAAACCTGGTCGAGTTTAATGCCAGCAAAACCCAGGTTTGTGCATTCTCGTCGAAGGTAATTCCCTTCTTTACTTCTCCTTCTCTTCAGAACTCTCCGTTACCCATTTCAGTAGACGTCAGCATTCTTGGCATGGACATCAGCCAAGAACTGAATCCAAAATGCTACATCGAGAGTGTTATTTTAACTGCCTCCCGTTAGTTAATTGGGTATTCTCAATAATGTGAGGTGGTTTTCCACTCCCGAGCAGCGCTGTTTGCTGTACAAGACTCAGGTGCGATCGAGTATGGAGTATTGTTCCCATACGCATTGTATGTATGTATATTGTACGCATTATTGAAGATGCTGAGGTTACAGTCTCTCTTGAGGACCTTCAGCTGCGTAGAGACATTGCTTCTCTTAGTGTCTTCTACCGAAATTACTACGGAGAGTGTTCTGTAGAACTTTTTAATCTAATCCCGCCCTCTCATTTCCTGTCCCAGACTACACGTGCTGGTCTTAGGAACCACCGTCATACCGTGACTATCAGCACTCGTACCAAAAAATTTGGCAAGCCGTTCCTCTGTAAGACCATTCGGCTTTGGAATTCTTTGCCGGCGCATGTGTTTCTCAGCTCCTATAGCTCCGGGTCTTTTAAGCGGGGCATGAAACGGTATTTATGCAGGCCGTCATGAATGGGTGCGCTTGTTACCGTGCTTATTCCAAGGTTAGGAGCTCTCATTATTTTAGACTGCATCGGCTGCTTACCATCAGGCAGGATATAGTCACTATGACGAGTCAAATAAAAAACCTTTCCCAAAGTGTCACACCCCAAACTATTTTCCGAATTTTCATTTGGTAAAAAAACATTTGTCAAAACAACTTTTCGCAATTTTACAGTTAGCAAAACTAATTTTTGGCAAGTTATCGTATAACAAATAATTAACATGGCAACTTTTCACTTTACCAAGTATTATTTGGTCAAATTAATGGTTTGGCAAAACATTATCTTCCCAAAATATAGCATAGCATACGATTTACATAAGAGTCCAAATTCACTGCATTAAAAAAACTTGGCCAATTAGATCCTATTTCACAACTATGGTGTCTGTCACGGCTCCACGCTCCAGCGGTCCCAGCTTTTTACCGCTTAGTGGAGGAGCGAAAAAAGAAAGTCCAAACCGAAATCAGAGAAAAGATAGGCTTATTGGTGGATGTGGTGCAGGACGCACTTGAGGCACCACAAATGACGGAAATACGGCTCGGACCGCCTTTTCTGATCGTCATCGTGCCACTTTCGCCGATATTTTGAACATCGATAACCTAAAGGTCTTCTCGACGATATTTACGTTATTTTGACAAGTATTATCAAGTAACTTGCCCATTGATCCAACAAAATTTGGGCATTTAGCATACAAGTATGTGGAGAAATATAACTGGCACTCTATGACAGTTACTTTTCATAAAATTCTATATAGTACATGTTTTTAGAATAATAGAATTGTCACCTTTACCAAATGGGATGCTCTCGGAGCAAGGGGCAGAAACACGGAACAAATAAGTACTGACGGTTTGATAGGGAGCAGCATCCTAGAAAACCCACCAGTGTGTCAATCTCTGTTTTGTTCCACAGGACACTGGTCTCCTCAGACCCCGTAATTACTGATTTTTGGATTAAAGAAAGAAAACATAAACTAAAGAAAAATCCACTACCAAGAGAAGCAGTGTGCCTATTAAAATCTGTTGATTATTCAGTCCCGGATATTGTTGGGAATGACCAATTAATCTTAACTTAGCTGATGTTTTATTGATGAAAAATATTATTGGTATCCCGATATAAAATGTGTTGGGTACCCTAATAGTACTAAAGAAAAAATAAATTATTTTATATTTTCGGAATAACGCAGTATCAGATAGTGAATTTAATACTGATCATAAGGGCTAGTTTACGCTATCGTTTAATATAAGAATCTCGATCTAATATGGCGTTATAGTCGAACAAAAAATTAAAACCGAAAATGAAAAATAATTTCTTGATAGGATCTCAGTAACTCTACAAAAACTTGTCAAAAAGTGTAGTATTGTATGTATATTTAATTGAAATAATCAAAATCGAAATTAACACGTACACTTAGTTATTTTTTTAAATATTTTTTGTGGATTTCCGGACCCAATTATTAGCAAACTTTGAATTTTTTTTGCTGAATATCTATATGCTATATCAATTTCGGAGTTTTACTCTGATGTTTGTAATGGTAATAACTATTGTTTTCTTCAATAAAACTAAGGTGAGACAAAATTAGGGTCTTTAACACATTGTGCGCGGGCTTAAATTACACTCTAGCGTAGGGCAAACAAAACTAAGTGGAGTCGGTTTTGCCACAATTCGTTGCATAGGTGCCTACCTACTCCTGTATGGAACAAACATCTTTGTAGCTAAAGATTCATTTTGGAAATGAAACTAGTGTGATAAGTTTTTTGGGAAGTAAAATTTAACAACAAATATTTTGCCAAACGGCGCGATACCGAAAAAAACAACAGCGCGCGCACATTGTACGACGAAATACGGGACAACGAAGTTTCGGATTTGCTTAGAGAGTATAGTAGGCCCTGTGTAAGCTATTATAGCTATTTTGCCTAGCTAATGATTAATTGAAATAAACTCAGCTTTTCTTATGACTTATATTTTTTATGAACTCACCTGCCACTCCAGATCTTTAAAGCTGACATACAAGGTTTGAATCTCACAACTTCTCGTTGTCCAATGAGACGTATCTGCAATTTAAAATGTTGACATTTATAATTCTAAAATATTCATAGGTCTCTGTAAACTTTTCTTAACGTAACGTAGAGAAGCCTTATTAATAATCATAAAAGTCACTATAACATTAAAGAAAATTAAGAAAGTTCGCTATTTATACATTCTATTCTACAAGCGTTTATGTTACTTGTCTAGGCCAGCAAGCGAAAATAAACAAAGAGATCGAACCGAACGGCTATATTGGCCCCACTAAAAGTATCCCGGTCTTCCGTACGACAACAACTTCCGTACGCGTCGCATAATGACGTTTGTTTGCCGTGTGCACAAAGAGAAAACACTTTAAAATCAGGGACGAGTAAAAAAAGAAGGACTACGCGCAGTCGCGATACTAACAAGTGAAGCAACCTTAATGCCCGCCTTCCACTAAAAGCGGAGCGGGCTCCGTACGGACTCCGTTTAACTCGCAACGGCAATCTTCATGGAAGTGCTTCCACTGGGAACTGGGAAACTTCTATAAAGATTGCCGTTGCGACGGAGCCCGCTCCGCTCTTAGTAGGAGGCGGGCATTATGTTGGTGTGTTGCTGCCATGGGGACGGTTGACATCACAATGACGGCCGATCGACTTTGTGTAATTACACTTTAATTAAGCGGCACACCCTTGTGTAATGTTTAATTACAATAATACTGGCTTACTTTATGCGTTTCACTTTTTTAGTCATTGAGGCGGCGCCCTTCTTTTTTTACTCGTCTGTGTTTATAATAAATATAGGAATATTTAAAAACGCTAGGCATCTTATGTCACCTGTGAGTGGATTCTTCAGATAGTTGTCGGAGTACGTGCGCCAGCGCCGCGCCTCCCGCTTGCGACGCGCGCCCGCGTCCGAGCTGTCGAGCTTGGGCCCGCTCTTGAAGAAAGCCACCACGAACGGCTGCTTGCCTTCCACGAGCACGCCGCGAGGCTCCTCCAGACCTATCTCTTCAGGTTTCACGTGACGCTCTATTAAAATTTAAAGCACATTCATGATCATCATCATCATCATCAGCCAGAGGACGTCCACTGCTGAACAAAGGCCTCCCCAAGGATCTCCACCACGACCGGTCTTGTGCTGCTCGCATCTAGCGGCTACCCGCGACCTTTGCTAGATCGTCGGACCACCTTGTTGGAGGCCTTCCCACACTGCGTTTTCCGGTGCGCGGTCACCACTCGAGAACCCTGCCCCAACGGCTATCGGTTCTACGGGCGATGTGCCCTGCCCATTGCCACTTGAGCTTGGCGACTCTTTAGGCTATGTCGGTTACTTTAGTTCTTCTACGAATCACGTCATTTCTGATACGATCACGTACAGAAACCACATTCGATCACTATAATTATTAGTTTACGAAAGAAACTTTATAAAATTGGGCAGTTTCATGGGCACTTAACTATCTTCACGGGTAGAAAAATACATCCTGAACACGTAGAATAAATAGACAGAATGCTTACAAAATAAGTCGCTCCTTGATTATAAGTATTTTTTGGCTTTGACTTAATCTGTTATTATCCTTGTTTTAATTAAAGTTTAATGGCAGGGTCATGGAACCCTATTATAAAGGTCTGTTTAGAAACTCTATCTACTTATATAATGATCTTGAGTAAGGATTGCCCACGGGTCTGTTCAATACTACTATCTGGGTCTACACCTAGGATCAATCACACTTCAAGGTCTACACATAAATGCCTGCCTCTTTTGGCAATACACACTGCAATCCATAACTTTATCTATCAGATAATAAGGGCCCTATATTTTCATTAGGACACCATGGTGGCGCAACTAGTCGCCGCCACCATCAAAATCTATACAACTCTAGCGCAACCAAGCGGTCGCCGGGTGAGATACCCTTCATGCCCTCCATACAGCCGTATATATTACATTTTATTGGTGGTGGCAGAAAAAGAAGGCAGCAAAGAAAATACGAAAGTATTTTTCTATCCCTAAACAAAATGTTTATAGTAATATTATTAGCCATTCTGTATTAAGAATATTTCCAGACACATGTACTGGTATCCATTCGTACCTGGTTGAGAATGAGGGTGCATAGTGACGAAGAACCCTCTGTTGTCAGCGGGCGAGTTCAGCCACGCCCCCAGCGCGTTGGTTACGTTCATCTCTAGCCAGCCCTCCGCAGACGCGCTCGTGTTTACCGACGCAACCTCTTCCAGTTGCAAACCACTAAAAATACAGTAAACAATGCTTGCTCATAAAGTTTAGGAGAAACAAAGAATTCAGGCCTCACAACAAACTTTCGCGTTCCATTACTAACAAATATTTGAACGGGGTATAATGCAGTAAAGGCATCCAGTAAAGGTCCCCTTACTCTTGAAACCGATTCCGATGGATCGAGATTCATCATCATCATCATCAGCCTATAAACGTCCCACTGCTGGGCACAGGCCTCTCACGTGGACAACGCACGAGGGGATATTTGGCCATAACCCACCACGCTGGCACAATGCGGGTTGGTGGGTTTTAACGACTATCATCTTACGAAACAACCGGGACCAACGGCTTAACGTGCCTTCCGAAGCACGGAGGAGCTGGAATGTTTTTTTTTAAATTTGGTCACCCATCCAGCGACCAGGCATTGCGAAAGTTGCTTAACGGGCAAGTTCGCAAGCCGAACGCGCTAGCCGCTACGCCATCGAGCTCCTCGATCAATTACCTGATCGAGATTGGTACCTACCTATTGCAATGTAGAGCGCGTCGGAGTCGGGCGTCTGGTGTAGCAGCAAATGGGCGTACGGAGCTGCACTCACATCATGTTTCATGACGCATTACATGCAGTGCCTGAAGTTCATAAAAACAGTGAAGACTGCCGTGGGGTCGGACACCTGGTGTGTGTGTGTGTGTCAGCAGCTGGGTCTTAACCCATGTTATCAACGCTGGGCACGCGGTGTGCGACGATGGTGTAGAGCGCGACGGGTCGGACGCATGGTGTACCAGCAGCTGGGTCTTACCCCATTTTGTCAACGCTGAGCACGCGGTGTGCGACGACGACGGTGTAAAGCGCGGCGGGATCGGGCGCCTGGTGTACCAGCAGCTGGGTCTTACCCCATGTTGTCAACGCTGAGCACGCGGCTTGCGACGACGGTGTAGAGCGCGGCGGGATCGAGCGCCTTGTGTACCAGCAGCTGGGTCTTACCCCATGTTGTCAACGCTGAGCACGCGGTGTGCGACGACGGTGTAGAGCGCGACGGGGTCGGGCGCTTGATGTACCAGCAGCTGGGTCTTACCCCATGTTGTCAACGCTGAGCACGCGGTGTGCGACGACGGTGTAGAGCGCGACGGGGTCGGGCGCCTGATGTACCAGCAGCTGGGTCTTACCCCATGTTGTCAACGCTGAGAACGCGGTGTGCGACGTAGGTGTAGAGCGCGACGGGGTCGGGCGCCAGGTGTACCAGCAGCTGAGTCTTACCCCATGTTGTCAACGCTGAGCACGCGATGTGCGACGACGGTGTAGAGCGCGGCGGGGTCGGGCGCCTGGTGTGCCGGAGCCTGGTGCAGCCGCAGCTCGGCGGTGAGCAGTGCGGACGCGTCGCCGGGCGCGCCCGCCACCTCGAACCACACGTGCCGCCCGTGGCCGTGCCGCAGCGCGCCTAAGTGGTGCTCTGGAAATTGGAAATCGTACTTTTTTCATACATACACATAGATTCAAGACTATATTATCCATTAGTAGCCATTATTAGCCATTGTCCACATTTCACCAAATTACAACTGCACATGTGCTCAGCGTGATAGGTGGTGACCCTATCGCTGCTCTATGCTGTTGGATGTGTGGTGCAGTTTTTATTCCGTTAGTCGCCTTTTACACACACCTAAGGGAAGAGAGGGGGCGGTAGTATTCTTTTAATGAACCGCTACGCGACATATCACGTTTTCTTGTGTTATTATCAAAGATATCATCTCGTTCTTTGTATATAATGGGGTGTTTCTTTACTCTATGCTTTAATCAACAACTAGAGGCGATTATCCAGCTATGAAATAATTATAACCATTCTACGTACCTACTACATCTTGTAAAGTGTAATTCTAAAGCCGGGTCCGCTGCGCCAGATTTTGAACAGAACATTGTTCGAAAACATAAATTACTCAATGGGCCACATTATTACTCAATGGGCCACGCCCCTTATTTATGTTTTCGAACAATGTTCTGTTCAAAAATCTGGCGCAGCGGACCCGGCTTAAGAAAGTTTCAATTAATAATAATTGTTGGGGCCGCAGAGCAATGTTATTTTCCTTTAAGTAAGTAGGTACCTACATAATTTACAGTTTATGCTCAATAAAACTGCTAAACTTTCGAACCGCTAGCTCCTTATGCGTGTATGTGAGAATTCATATTTTTTCACACCACCTGCTCGACAATGTCAAATTTTAGGGCATGCAAACCTAACCTAAAGTAAGTCAAAAGACCTGAGATCTAGCAGGGCATTAATATTGTATAGAATTTAATTATGACCGCTGGTCATTAATGTGATTTGAATTTGGAAATCGCATACGAAGTACGAACATTTACTAGGTATATGGGTAGTAGCTTAGAGGTAGTAGTAGGTAGGTGTGCAGCTTTAGTCCGTATACGTCTTTTACGACACCCAAGGGACAAACATTTTCAAAAAAAAAAAACCGACTCCAAAAAAACAGAAAAACTAAAAAGAACAAAATAATTGTGTTGTCTTGAATAACTAAATTGAATCTTTACAGTTGAAGTTATAAGTACTTACCTACATACTTTTGAAGTCGATGTCAAGCCTTAAAATATTTACTGCTTTTGCCTACATACAATTAAATTCGGCGGCTTAGCATTATGGAAAACAAGTACACTTAGAGGTGTTGTTAATTGTCTAGAAGAACACACTGAGGTATTACGTATTTTTTTGTTTTTGGAATATTTTCTTATTTATTTAATTTGACTTGGCACCGTCTTCAAAAGTATGTAAGTATAATTTCAACTGTAAGGATTAAATTTAGTTATTCAAGACAACACAATTATTTTTTTCTTTTTAGTTTCTCTGTTTTTTTGGAGTCGGTTTATTATTTTTTTTGAAAATTTTTATTATTTACTTACGTTTGCATAGAAACAAAACAAATTGAAGAAGTACTTAGTAAGTACAAAATTATTTATTTGTCACTTTTATTGGCATGGTTAGTATTTTTTTCAATTTAAAACATCTTAATGTCAATTGCTTATCATTTTCTACAAAATAATGTTTTCTCCGATGCAGGGACGTTAATTCTTAAGGAGTTCTCTTGGTGGTTTACCATTAGCTCTATTTGACCATGATGCATTGTGGCGAGCATAAATTGCTTAGCAACCACATTAAAGATTGTAATCGCATAGCAAACACCAAAAATATTTAGTATTGAGTAGTTCCGGTGGCCGTCTGTGGTCTTCATCAACAGTTCCACTTCACCAAATGGTGCTTCCCGCCCAAGTAACAAATTATTGTTGCATAATAGTTGAGAAAACGTTTTACATTTCCTTTTGGTTCTATAAAGTGCGTCATATAAACGTGTCGTAGACGTTTATACAACGCGAAATAGGCCCATATTAAACGACATTATTGTTATTTACAAGTTAAATAAACGTCAGTCAACAACTTTTAAATGTTACATAAAAGTTTTCGACCGACTGTTATCGAACCACTGAAGTCCTATAACAATTGCATAGACATTAGAAGATGACTGTAATGTCGGTTAAGTGTTTA
The DNA here is from genome assembly GCA_963921215.1 of Scoparia ambigualis. Taxonomy (NCBI): domain Eukaryota; kingdom Metazoa; phylum Arthropoda; class Insecta; order Lepidoptera; family Crambidae; genus Scoparia; species Scoparia ambigualis. Next base: position 23,135,148 of record OY992505.1, on the reverse strand, counting down.
ACATTGACTTTTATTGTACACAATGGAATGAACTTCAGTTCATTCCATTCATTCGTTCCTGTGATGTTTGCTGGAAAAGTGCGGGTTATCAAATACAAAATTTAAACGGTTTATAAGTTATAATTTACTTTATTATTTTTATATTTACTTTAACAATATTATACATGAACAGAGTGTATGGATAAATGTGTGCAGTGCACCTAGTTCTTATGGGACGTTTAGTTTTGTGGTGAAATATAGGTGTGTTGTTGTGAAATTTTTTACGCCCCCATCGAATTTCTTGAAATTAAATTATTGTAGACTATTGCTTAAAATTTGTTTACATACTAAAATAGCAGCCATCTTGTCTAAGTTAAGAAACGACTTCTATACATCAATTATAGAATGAAAAGGTCGCATAATGCGGTTTCTTGCGACCAAGATGGTCGGCCATGATAATTTATTTTAGAGTTCCGTGAGATAATAAACATGAACAGATAACCTTTAATTTAAATAAACCTTTTATGATAACCTTTAATTTAAATAAACCCTTTATACATGGTGTCATATTTTTTTTTATTTATCCGACCTACAACCTGGCTTCATAATACGAAGATATAATAAAGCAGTCGTAAAAACGTTCACGTAACCTATACTCCAACACCACTATTCGACGTTGTATGAATCAGTCGTAAAAACGTCTACCTAACCTATACACAGGCACCACTATACGACGTTGTAGGAATCAGTCGTAAAAACGTCTACCTAATCTATACACAGGTACCACTATTCGACGTTGTATGAATCAGTCGTAAAAACGTCTACTTAACCTATACACAGGCACCACTATACGACGTTGTATAAATCAGTCGTAAAAACGTCTACCTAACCTATACACAGGCACTACTATACGACGCTGTATGAACCAGTCGTAAAAACGTTTACTTAACCTATATTTTTGTACCATTATACGACGTTGTATAAAGTAGTCGTAAAAACGTTTACTCTACTTATTTAGTAGACCATTTAGTTACGGGACTAAATCGTTGTAGGAATTACGGTTACACAACGTTGTAGTTGTCTAATAACATCAATTCAACAGTTATATAACTGAAAGTCGCATAGCACAGTTTTTATATGACCATTTTGTCAAGTGCCCAGGTTATTGCAAATAATACCTATATCGCTATAGCTGTGCCTACAATATTTGAAGAGTTCCCTCGATTTCTCCAGGAACCCGTCATCAGATATTGATCTGATGACTATGGGACCACCTGGAAGGTATACCCTTTCTACAAATCGGTCCAAGCGTCTTTAAGTAATCGGGGAACATACATAATAGTTATTTGATATACAAGAGTGCAAACTTGCTTTTTAACCGCGTGCTCAATTTTGATGACCGAGCAAGCGAAGGATTCTAAAATTGAATCACGAGCGCAGCGAGTGATTCAAAAATTAGAATCCTGAGCGTTACCGAGGGAATCAAAAGAGCACGAGGTGAAAAATCTTTGCACTCGAGTGCAACACGTAACTTTTCATCCCACCTCAACGAGGAAATTACCAACCAAATTAAAAAAGTAGGTACACCAAAAAGGTTCCGAGTCTGAGTTTTTAACAATTTATAAAGGTCGTATGATAAATCGGCACCATGGAGGAAGAAGAAAATAGGTTTAATGATGTTTTGAATACACATACTAAGTGCACACGATGTTATAAATTCAATTTACTTTGTCCTCTAGCGGGTAAAAACGGCTTTTGCACTCAGATATCGAAGAGTAAAAATACTCTTTCCGAGATGGGGGGATGAAAATTTACTTTGTCCTCTAGCGGGTAAAAACGGCTTTTGCACTCAGATATCGAAGAGTAAAAATACTCTTTCCGAGATGGGGGGATGAAAAACATATTTATTTCGACGAATTGAGAACATCCTCCTTTTTTTGAAGTCGGTTAAAAAGGGGTTGGTAGTATTATTTTAATGAGCCCATCGCCGCTCTATGCTGTTGGATGTATGTGCAGTCTTTAGCCCCTTAGTCGCTTTTACGACGCCCAAGGGAAGCGAGGGGTTGGTAGTATTATTTTTGATGAGCCCATCGCCGCTCTATGCTGTTGGATGTATGTGCAGACTTTAGCCCGTTAGGCGCTTTTACGACACCCAAGGGAAGAGAGGGGTTGGTGGTATTATTTTGATGAGCCCATCGACGCTCTACGCTGTTGGATGTATGTGCAGACTTTAGCCCGTTAGTCGCTTTTACGACACCCAAGGGAAGAGAGGGGTTGGTGGTATTATTTTGATGAGCCCATCGCCACTCTATGCCGTTAGATGTATGTGCAGTCTTTAGTCCTTTAGTCACCTTTTACGACCTCCAAGGGAAGGGAGAGTTGGTAGTATTATTTTGATGAGCCCATCGCCGCTTATGCTGTTAGATGTATGTGCAATTTTTAGTCCGTTAGTCGCCTTTTACGACACCGAAGGGACAAAAAGGGGTTGGTAGTATTATTTTAATGAGTCCATCGCCGCTCTATGCTGTTAGATGTATGTGCAGTCTTTAGCCCGTTAGTCGCTTTTACGACACCCAAGGGAAGAGAGGGGTTGGTAGTATTATTATGATGAGCCCATCGCCGCTCTATTCTGTTGGATGTATGTGCAGTATTTATATAGTCCGTTAGTCGCCTTTTACGACACCGAAGAGAAGAGAGGGGTTGGTTGTATTATTTTGATGAGCCCATCGCCGCTCTATGCTGTTAGATGTATGTGCAGTATTTAGCCCGTTCGTCGCCTTTTACGACACCGAAGAGAAGAGAGGGGTTGGTAGTATTATTTTGATGAGCCCATCGCCGCTCATGTTGTTGGATGTATGTGCAGACTTTAGCCCGTTAGTCGCTTTTACGACACCCAAAGGAAGAGAGGGGTTGGTGGTATTATTTTGATGAGCCCATCGCCGCTCTATGCCGTTGGATGTATGTGCAGTCTTTAGTCCTTTAGACGCCTTTTACGACACCCAAGGGAAGGGAGAGTTCGTAGTATTATTTTGATGAGCCCATCGCCGCTCTATGCTGTTGGATGTATGTGCAGTATTTATTTAGTCCGTTAGGCGCCTTTTACGAAACCGAATAAGATAGGGTCGCCCTTTACGACACCCAAGGGACAAAAAGGGGTTGGTTGTATTATTTTGATGAGCCTATCGCCGCTCTATGCTGTTGGATGTATGTGCAGTATTTAGTCCGTTAGTCGCCTTTTACGACACCGAAGAGAAGAGAGGGTTGGTAGTATTATTTTGATGAGCCCATCGCCGCTCTATGCTGTTGGATGTATGTGCAGTCTTTAGTCCGTTAATCGCCTTTTACGACACCTAAGGGAAGAAAGGGGTTGGTAGTATTATTTTGATGAGCCTATCGCTTCTCTATGATGTAGGATGTATGTGCAGTCTTTAGTCGGTTTGGTTCATTTTAGCTCCTTGTATAAAAATCTAGTATTGTTTTACTATTGCTTTTTATTGTCTCGTAGATGGTGTGAAAAGTAGAGTATTCTCCTCGGGGATAAAGGTGTCTTCGTCTTGGGCGACCTTGAATCCTACGCTACACTCAGGATTCTTGTCTTAACTCCCTCGCTTTGCTTGGGAGTTAACTCTAAACACCCTCGTTACGCTCGCTCGGGAGTCCTTCGTTTCGCTCGGGATTCAATACGGGGCGCCCGCTACATAACACACTACTTTATCCCCTTGGTGCATAATCTACCATTAGACATTGGCGAGCAAACTCTTATAAAAAGAGTAAGTATGTCTTTTGCCGTAGGTGTACCTACTTACTGCCGCTAAAAAGACATTGGCCGGAGATCCAGAACTATTTGTCTTAATTCTACGAAATACACATTTCTTTATTATAAAATGTAAAGATAAAAAAACTTATTTTCTCATCAGTTATTTGGCCAAGTAAGTATACACAGAACCCGCCCGGTTACCATCCTCTCAACAGACTGTCGCAAGTTCTGTACATACATTGCTGTGGTTTGGTTTAGGGGATATCACAACATTCACAACTCACAACCAGTAAAAATTTTAAAATAGGTGCACAACCGAGGCCTAAGTTGCAGCAATCCAAAAAGCGCTAAAAGGGATAAACGTCAGTCAAAACTTGTACCCTTTCAAAAAAAATGGTTTAGAATTTTTGTGCAATAAGCTAATGAATTTGTTTGTAGTGATATATATCATTTATTTCTTTTCAATCAAAATGTAAAAGTTTTCATATATTTTTTTTTATTATTGACTATTTTAAAAGAAATCAAAGAAAAATGTGAACTAGTTATCAAATTGTGTCCTAACCGTTATCAAAAATAATCAAGGATATTTAGGCTGAAACGGTTAAATAAACATATACAGATTATTCACGTAGTTTTATTAAAGACATGGTTTTGAGATAACAGAGTCAAAACAATCGAAAAAAAATTGACGAGCTTTAATTCGTTACTTTTTGAAAAAATACAACTCTACTTTTCATTTAAACTTTAAATTTGAAAGTATAAAACAATAACATTTGGTAATATGATGCATTACTTAAAAAATTACTTCTCTACATTTAAACTGATTAACTTCGTATTTTCTTCAAAAACACCAACGTAAACAATAATTATTTAAAGGGACAGTTACGTATCAGGACCAGTCAGTAACGTACATGAGTCTATAAAGCTAAGGCCATATTAAACTATTTAGTTATAGAGATCTCAAAAAATATTCTAGTTAATAAAAATAAAACAAACAATTCTTCTGAAAATATGGCACTGACACCATACCTATTAATGTACTACCTACCTATTTTAAAAAACCATTACATTTTAGTTAATAAATATAAAACAAACAAAAAAGCTTTATCGCTCCTGTCCGTTACTTTTTTAGTCAGGTCAATACGTTACCGTTAGTTTGGTATCGGACAGGAGGTAACGGAATACATAGCACACTAACGAACAAGATCAAAAAACAATGAAATACCGATCTAAATCTATATATTTGCTAGCCAAATCTTCAAAAATAAATTCATAATAGTATTTAACTATAGTTTTGCATCTTAAACTTGTTAAATCACGAGAAATTTCAATACGTTGAAAAAATTAGATTGGATGAGTGTTGCCACAGCTTAATTATTTTTAAACCGTTACTTTCGAGTATACCATTTTTAGAAGAATAACACTACCACTTCAGTACAAATTATTTTCGCTGGACGCTATAAATGGGGGTAATGGAACACGGACATGTCCAGTGTTAAGTTTTCAAGGGACAGACTTAAAACAAGCAAAAATATTAATAATTATGGTGTTATGAACAATATTAATGGTTTTTATGAGTAGAAAAAGTTAGATTTTCATTGAGAACCAAAAAACCTAAATGGGATACAACAAGTTTTTCGGAAGAAAAGTGTTTTTTTTTGGGACAGTACTTACTGACAAGGAATAACTATAAATTTGAAAATTACTCATATTAAAGAACTAATGTTCTCCGAATAATATAAGATAAGATAAGATAAGATAAATATACCTACTTTATTGTACACCACGAAAAACATTTTTGACAAGAAAAAATACAATTCTATAAAAGTAGACGTAGAAATGGCGGTCTTATCACTAAAAGTGAGTTCTTCCAGACAACCTTTGGATGGACAAGATTGATTTAAAATAAAAAGTGGGCTTGTAGTGTACCTACCATGAATATTAAATAAATAATAATAATAATAATATAATAAACAAAAGTAAAACTTATTAAACTACTTAAATTAATATAAACATATTATATAAATATACAGATTAGAAATAAACATAAACATCTAAACTACATAATGTAGCGATCTTACTACAAACGGCTGTGGCTATAAAGACAAGTAATAGTCATTCACCTGTTTCTTGAAAATCGCTAGCGTTTTGGCCATTCTGATTGTCAAAGGCCAATTGTTTCACAAACGAGTAGCCAGTACTGTAAAGCTCTATCAAGTCTTGAAGAACTTGAAGTCCATAAGATTTGCTCCATTCACAAATTGTAGCCAAGGTAGAATTAAGTGTGGTGATAGCTACATCTAATTGTTCTACTGGAACTTGCATGTAAATTTGTAGGTCATCTGCATAAAGGTGGTAGGAAGAAGTTAAATGATTTGAGATAGAATTTATGAAAATATCAAAGAGCATGGGAGATAAAACGCCACCTTGCGGTACACCAGCAGACGTATCACACCACCTAGAGGTGTAGTCGATACGAATTCACTGCCGGCGTCCAAACAGGTAATATTATTTCGTAGTTATATTATTCGTATCGTATTATATTATTATAATATTTCAATTTATAAAGTAAACTTAGTATATTTATAGTATCGTATCGATCGGTTACAGCAATATGTACAAGTTTTGACGTTTATGCCCTAAAAAGCTGACACACTTGTGCACGCTTGCGGGCAAAAAACTCAAAATTTCTTAAATAAATAAAAAAAAAATTCATTCCTTCTTAGTATTTTAGGTTAAAGGCAGCTAACGAACAAAAACAAATGGTACCTACTTTCTTCTGCCGGCGGCTTTGCCCGCGTGGTGCATTTAGTCTGTCACGTTACAGCTTAGGACGTTAACAAAGAGTAACATGTGAAGTACTTAGGTAACTTAGGTAGGTACTTACTTTTCACCGAAATAAAAAAGCCTATGGCACTCTCGGGCCTTCCAGCTATAAGTATTTGTGCAAAAAATCACGTCAGTCCGTTGCCCCATTCCGCCGTAAAGGGAGGACAAACAAACACACTTTCGCATATTTATAAATATTAGTTAGGATAGGTACACAATATATTCATTCATTGGAAATCACGTCCACTGTATGGGATAAAGTGCGATATAAACAACGTAATGTGGCTAAGAATAGACTAAACTGTTATTCAATGCGCAGCGCAGCGATTAAAACAAATGTAGGTAGTAAGTAGAAGTTATTGTGTGCCAGTATGACGACAGACATAGGTCATGTACCTTATTAACTTAACAAGTGATGTGGATACGTATAGTCCTATTTCCTCGGGAGATCTTAGTGTACAAAAAATAAAGTTCAGTATTAAATAATAGCAGTCGTAATTGCGACTTCCCGCTAATAGATAAGGCAATTCTCATGCAAAATATCAAGTAGTCGGTAACAGGTGCCGCCTAAGCTCCACGGGCTAATGACGAGGACGAGTAACTTGACACCCGCAACAGGTGTGAGTTTGACTAATCAAACTCGAAAATCAGGTCATAGATCAATTTTTTATCTTTTTATATTATCTTCATGTTTTGTCTCACATTATTATAATTAGACAGTCTTAATTTCTTCCTACATTAAACTACTACAGTGGTAGGTAGTACTAATTGTTTACTTCCTACTGACTGAGCTCTGAGACGAATGATTGATGAGATTAATGGTTACAATGGTAACCATTAATAATCGTCTCAGAGCTGGGTTACAATCTATGGCTGAAAATAATAATAATATTATGGATTAGGTATATAAAAAAGGTAAATATAAATTTAGCATTAATAGTCATCACCATTTTAGCCCACTGCATGGTCTCTACTATCTGGCATAAAATAAAGGAGGCCTCTGCCTCCTTAATTTTATGCCTGACCCCTCTGGACTGTGCTTATCCCATCCAGGTCTTACCAGACCCTGACGATATCATCAGCCCAACGTGCTTCCGGACATACCCGATTTCTTTGGCCAGATATTGACCACCACTCTGTCAAACATTTGCTCTATGTGCCATCATCACGTCTTGCCAGTAGGCCTATTTTGTAACTCGACTAACAGTTAAAATGATGATCGATCACCCAAGGAAATTCGTCGTAGGTACTAGGTACTTGAGCGCGCGCTCTGTATTTTTCACTGGCAATTGGCACTGTATACAACAGAGAACGATGAATTTCCTTGGGTGATCATCATTTTAACTGTCAGTCGAGTTGCAAAATAGGCCTGCTTGCAGGTGTCCGCTCTACTTCAGGTTGATCGCTCTGTCACCGATGAAGACGTCGAAGACTTTCGTTCGGCGACGGATCTCCGTATTGCGGACACGGTCGAGCGAGATGGTTACTTCACCATTTGAGTCAAAGTCTGCAAACAGCCAGTAATCACTGGGGGGTAGATCTGGATAATACGGTGGATGAGGAAGTAATTCGAAGCCTAATTCGTTTAGTTTGGCCATCGTTATCATGGACTTGTGACACGGCGCATTGTCCTGGTGAAAGGTCACTTTTTTTCTTCATTTGAGGCCATTTTTCCGCGATTTTGTACTTTAATCGCTCCAATAATCCTATGTAATATTTGCTATTATACCTTTCTCTCTATCAAGGTAGTCGATGAAGAGTATTCCATGCACATCCCAAAATACAGAGGCCATAACCTTCCCGGCAGATCTTCGGGCGGCTTTCACCGGCCGCTCTCCACTCTGCCGACTGCCGTTTGGATTCCGAAGTGAAATGGTGAATCCATGTTTCATCCATTGTCACATATACCGACGTAAAAAATCCTTTATTTCTATTAGACAGCGCCAAACAGCCCTCTTATTCATTAATACGTTGTTGCTTTTGATCAATGATATTATATAAAACAAGAGTACCCACCTATAAGCTTTTGATCAATTGTTAGCAGACGCGGCACCCATTTGGAAAAAAGCTTTTACATGGCCAAATTTTGATGTAAAATAGTGGAAACACTAGCAGTTTAAATCTTCACTATTTCAGCTATCTCGCGCACTTTTACTTTTCGATCTTCCTTCACGATTTTCAGGACTTTGGTGTTTTGTTCAGCGTCTTTTGTATTCATACGACCGCGTTGAAAACGGCATATAGGTACCCGACAAATGGTTGGTTTAGATGGAGCAGATTCCGGATAACACTCTTAAAGCCATTGCTGTGCTTGAACAGTGTTTTTTCCCATTAATAAACAATGTTTCATCAACACACGATAATTGTTTTTTTCCATTGTTTTCGGAATTAAAAAAGTAGCGTCACTTATACTCAGACCAAATAAAAAGTAAGTAGGTACTTAAGTACTTTTTATTTGTTCTGAGCACTTATATTTAATATATGTTCGCGTCGATTTTCAAAAAAAAATATTTTATATCATTTGCCATACTTTCTAAAAAAAAAGAGTTTTTAATATTCATCTCCAAGCAAGTCTCGGGACTTAATTAATGATCGATATAGCTATTATATAGTATATCATCGACCATCGTATATATCCCTGCAGCCGCTCTGTTAATGTAGTTTCTTTGTAATAATAACATTACCGAATGATAAATGACCATATTACACAGATACTGTATTTCCCAGAACCTACTTAATTGTAATAAACACAACAGATGAATAGAAACAAGTGCTATGCTGTTTTAAGATAAAACACAGCCACTAAAAATCTATAACTTATTTGCAAAGGACCATGGGAAAGGGAACAAAAAGCTTTCGGTCTCTTGTGTCTTCATCTACCGCTAATGATAAAAGAATTTAAGTAAGTAGGTACCTAGGTATGTCTTTTTTTTGTGGCGCCGGTTTCAATCTGTGTGGCGGCCGGGGCAAGCGGGTCACCCTGACTCATCGTCATTTACCTGCGGCCAGTGGCATTTTTGCTGCCAAAAACAATATCCCATCAATATTTTTTTTTAAACAAAAGCTACTTTTGTAGAAAGTAACGAAAACAATGCGAGATACTTACTTTGTATTGTCAGCCGCATCTTAACTATTTTTTAAAAATTGTAACAAATGTCAATTTTAAGTACTATTTAAGTACCTACTATTGTCTATATTTTGCAGGCAGGTATTTTTTTTCTAGTAAACAATTTATCCTATATCTATAAGTAGGTATAGCATTGTGAATGCAAAAATTCCAATTATAAAGATAGGTATTTACTTACATACTTACTTATAAGTAATTACTAATATTCAGTTAAGTAATCGAAGGCTAATAAAAATAATACGTTCAAAAATCCTTTAGCCACAAGCTTTCTTTTTATTGGACATTTTCTTATTCTTTGTGAACCTCCTTGCTCAAAAACTTAAAAGCGGCTCCATGCATGCACTGTAGGAGTTAATAAAAAGAAGCTCATGTTGCACTACTAGGTACTTACTACTACTAACGAAAACCGAAATTAATAACCGATCCCGAGATAGAGATATGCCTACTTTAGATTTGTTGCCTAGATATTTCTGTTTTATGACGGGAAATAATAACAGTTTCCTAGTAACAAATCCAAAATAGGCATATCTCTATCTCAGGATCTATTTTTAATCCGGATTTTTACATTTGAGATCGGTCAAAATTACTCAAAAACTTCATAGGTTAACACTCAGGTAAGTAAATAGCAATACCGGAAACGCACAACAAATTTGAAAAATACTCGTACATTACACAGTTACGCATTTAGTTTTTAAATCAAATAGTTCTAATCTATGTTCATTATTTATAAAATTATAACTAAGTAATTATCAAAAATTAAAACTTACTTTTACTTTGGAAAGTCATAATGAGATCGCTCTCATCGATGGCTTGTTGCTCCTCGCCGCTGAGTGCCATTTCGGAGCTGCGCGTGGGCCTGGCCTGCTCGTGCTCTTCTGCCAACTGCTTGTACACATCCAGGAGGAAGCTCGGCGCCGACCGGTCCAGGGGCGGCGCGCGAGCCCTGCGCGGCCGCTCCCCCAGACCCAACAACTCCAGAATCTCGTGCTCCACCACCAACCTCTCATTCCTTGTCATGGCGTGGTGTATCATCGTTTGCTCACCATTGTCTATATACAAGCCGGAGAGCAGAGCCTCCGCTAAAGTAAACAAGAGCACTATAAATAAGCACGCGCAGTGGAGCGTTTGCCTCGCGCCGGCCATGTTCGCTGTCGGAGCGCCGGTGACTGGCGACGGGCACGCTGAGACGCGGAGGCGCGCGACGGGATCGCCCGCGGACACCCGCGGACCGCGGAACCTGCCCACTCAAGGTGGGCCGCCGCATTCCTCCCCTCCCCCGCCGCACACATCCCACCACTAACGTAAACATTGGCCGACGCGAGCGCAAACTTCACCTCAACGTGGATCAATTGCAGAAATTTATCAATAGCACGACGTAATTCTGTTATGCATATTATTAGTAGCTACTTAATCTCCTATTTGCAACAGGTAACGTAATTAAATAGTACCTAAGAATTAAATAACAGCTTATTAGGAAAACTACACGTTACAAAGTTAGTTGATGACATTATTTCCTATAAGCTTTACCCAGATCTCTGCTTTTTTGTTAATATTTCAAAGATATTATACTTACCTATTTTGAGTCATATTTGGTATACTTAGGTAGGTATAGTTAACTCATATTATGCCCAACACAAAATATATGTCTACGCATAGATTTTTATCATACCTATTTAACTACATAAAGAACAATGAGAGATAAGGCTAATTAATAAAGTACTAATGATATGGTTTGTGTTCACAGACCCTACCAGGCGTCGAACCAGGACTTTATAGGGTTAGTGACCACTGCACCAAAAGTATGACATAGAGGTACTTACTATGTCATACAACATTCATGTCCCTTGTCATTGTCACAGTTTAATAGGTACATTAGGTAATTACGTCTTCCTAATTGAACCTAATTATCGAGTTATTTAAAGTTCATGATACAAGTTTTTTAAGTTAAAACCTACTTATGTAATAACGGGCGCCATAATTATTGATTTCCCGTTTCTTTAGATTATACTTAAGTACCTTAACTTATCGTCTCATAAGTACAAAAAAAATTTTGATGCCAAAAGAAAAAACCTTACATCGGTTAGGTACTAACAATTGAATTTCTATTGTCTTAATAATCGTCCTATTAAACTTAATAAATTATCCATACATCTAGTAGGTTTTACGAAACTAATGTTAAGAGCTGGTGGCTGACCTCATGGTCCTTCATCCACATCATCATTTGCTTGCCCTGTTCCCATTGGGGTCGGCGCAGTATCTATTTTTATCCATACAATTCGGTCATTCATCATGGTCATTTTACCTAAAATTCAAATTCGTTTATCAAGTCTCAAGTGATGTGTTTACCAACAAACAGCATTTCATTTAATTACACACATCAAAAGTGTCTAGGGATCAAGCATTTTTATGCGGATTTCTTGAGATTGAGATGTGGCTTTGTAATAAATTTATGATTTTATAAATTTATATGGATCCTTTTTGGTGCATTTCATAATTTGAAACAGGAACTTTCAATCAATTTCTAGTAAAAGGTGAAAATCAGCTGTCAATATTTTCCCTATAAAAACATACAACGCATTGAAGACATTATTAGTGCTACTGTTTCCCTACTACTGATTAAAACCAACGTTATTATGGAGCGGCGACGTCATTTAAGCAGGGAAGAAATGCTCAGAGCCGTGGGAATGATAGAAGCTGGTTCCCGGCAACGTACTGTGGCTTTAGCTCTGAATACAAGTCAGAGTGTTATCAGTCGACTTTGGACACGTTACCGAAGCACTGGTACCGTGGCTGAGCGCCATGGAGGACGGTATCGCTGCACCACACGGAGACAAGACCGATACATTCAAATCACAACTCGAAGAGCTCCAACAATAACCGCCATGATGTTAGCCGTGAGGCTTCATCACTCTTCAGGGAACTTAATTAGCGACCAAATAGTCAGAAACCGCTTGCATGAAGTGAACCTTCATTCCCGAAGACCGCTAAGGGTACCACCTATAGCAATGCACAATCGTAGGATTCGATATCAATGGGCTCTTGAACACAGAAATTGGGCAGAAGAACAATGGCGTTTCGTGTGCTTTTCTGATGAGTCTCGTTTTGGTATGAGACCGGATACAAGACGTATACGACACTGGAGAACCCCTGGACGCCAACAGCGATTAAAATCCTGCCAGGAAGTCCATCCTTATAGTGGTGGAACCATCATGGTATGGGCGGGTATTTGGATCGGCGGAAGAACTGAGTTGATTTGGATCAGAGGCAACCTCAACGCTCAAATTTATGCTGAGACGATTGTATCAGACGTCATCGTTCCTCTACAAGTGCAAATCGGTCCCTTATTTCAGTTAATGCATGATAATGCACGACCGCACACCGCAAGAGTTGTAAGACAGACTCTCGCCGCAGCTAACATCAATGTCATGCCCTGGCCTGCTCAGTCGCCAGACTTGAACCCGATTGAGCATGCATGGGATATGCTACAGAGAAGAGCTCTGCCGAATATGGAGGGTATCCAGTCGCAAGAAGACCTTTTTTTGTTGTTGCAACGAACATGGGCGGCCATTCCACAGCGTGATTTGGATGAACTCATTTTGAGTATGCCAAACCGATGTTCTTGTGTTGTTAGTGTTCGCGGTAGAAACACGGATTATTAATTGTTTAAGTTACCCAATAAAATTTTAAAGAACTATTATTTCAGTCTTTTTTTCGAACTTTAATGTTAGTGGTTCAAATGTCAAAAATCCCTTTATTAGGAAAATGGCAAATTTCTTTATTAATGCAAAGGTGACTTGGTTTATCGTTACTGTAGACAAACGAAAACACTTTATTTGATGAATCCTTAAAGAAAATTTTAATTAATATCAATCAGGAGAAAAGTTATTGCAAAAATATATGTTGATCCCTAGACACTTTTAATGTGTGTAGTTATACAGATAGGTACTAACTATAGCTTTGCAAAAGCTTGCTTTTATAAGGTATCTCAGAATAGCGAATACGAGAAGACTTTAAATAAAAAAAACAGTTTTTACTAAGACTTTATTGTGTAAACCGGGTGCGCATTTTTCACATAACTTTTTAAGTCCTATTATCGGAAGTCCGAAAATATTTCTCATACCATTTTACATCATATTTTTCACATAACTTTTTAAGTTCTATTATCGGAAGTCCGAAAATATTTCTCATACATTACATCATAATGTAATACTAATCACTCTTTATAAAAATATTTAATACTAACAATCGAAACTCATAATCATCAGAATTCCTAATATCACTAACTATAGCTTTGCAAAAGCTTGCTTTTATAAGGTAAGTATCTCAGATTAACGAATATGAGAAGACTTTAAATAAATAAATCAGTTTTTACTAAGACTTTATTGTGTAAACCGGGTGCGGGTTTTTCACATAACTTTTTAAGTCCTGTTATCGGAAGTCCGAAAATATTTCTCATACCATTTTACATCGTAATGATCACTCCTAATATTTTTTTTCATATATTTTCTTATAATAACGATCGAAACTCTAATAATTCTAATACAAAACGCCAATATTCATAAATTGGTTTCATGCTAATATTTGTATTCATATATTTCTTGATCATAAATGTTTTTATGAGCCATCCGCTATAAAGAAAAAGTCAAGTATGCAAAACTGTAGCAACTGTAGTTCCGTTGGGTAGGTTAGGTTGGACTTGTGACAAATAACTTTGTAATTTTAATAAATGCTGTGTGCTTACATGCATGTTTTTTGAATACTGCATGCTTGTATGCATGCATGCTGCATGTTTGCATGCATGCTGCGTGCTAGCTTGCATGCTGCATGCCTGCATGCATGCTGCGTGATTCCTTGCATGCGGCAAGCTCCATGCTTGCTTGCATGCCGGGGGGTGCAGAGGGCCTGAGGCCCCCCTCTATAAAGAAAAGTTAAGTATACAAAACTATAGTTCTGTCAACTGACAACACCTAACCAGATTAGGTTAGACTTTTTACAAATAATGGAAGGGGGCCGCAGGCCCCCCGACCCCTCCTACATCTTAATCATAAGTGTATGTATTAAAAACAATATTATGAGTTCAAATATTTTCTTAATATTGACATTATTAAAAAAAAAAATATGGTAATTGTCTGTTATGAAGAAAACAATTAAGAAAAAAGATTATGAGTTTAAACTTGTTTTTAGTAATGACAGTATTAATAAAAAAAAATAACTGTCTGCTATGACTTCTGATAGTAGTAATAAAATTGTATGAACAAAAAAAAGTATGGGGATAAAAATTAGGAAGAGTGATTATTATGAACACAAATCGGTAGTAAAGCAAAAAATAGGAATAATAGTTTTATGTGAGCCAATATGGACCCGTCTAAACCATTGTTAGTTTATATTTAATCTATTATGAACCTTAAAATTACGATTTCATTAATTACAAGATATCAATGGAAAAATAGCCACATTGTGGTTAAAAATCAGGTCAAATTTTAGAAAAGCTTCAATGCTTTAAAAATAACAATTATAATTCATATCTCTACTTTACATATTTTTCCATAAACTTTTTATGAAACTCTGATCGCAAAGAGTCATTAATAAAGGAGTTGAGCTTCTTTTCTGGTTCTGACCGGGCACAGTTCTTGAAGACAACGTCATCGTCCCATCGCCTCTTTACCTGTCAACAAAATTACACACAACTTAGTCAAACCCGTTGTCTTGTGTCAAGGTTTATTCCATGTGCATAGAAAGTAGTATATACATACTTTCAGCACTATGGAACTATTAAAATTCCATTTTAGACTAAATATTAAAAATAGACTTATCATGACAATGCAATTACTTACTTAGTTATACACAAAGACATATTTTTCTTTAAAAGATAAAGTAATTTGCTTTTAAGACCTTTGTAGACCTATTAATTAAGCTAATGCATATACATATTGCTCACGCGTTAGTCCCTACAGGGGTAGGCAGACGATGGAAGTCCACTGTGTGCGGTCGCTGAATGTCCTTCTGGGACGCACTCTAGCAATATATCCGACCATATTTGAGATGTAAATCTCTTTCGTTAATCTCCTTTCACTCATTCGCTCTATATATGTCCGAACCACCTCAACATACATCTCTTCACCTTCGTCACTACATCGTCTTTCAAACCACATTTTTCTTAAAAAGGATTGAAAAATTTCAGTGGCGGAGTGTTCAATACAGCAACCCAGATTGCCGAGAACGTGGGTTCGATTTCCACCTGAGGTAGACACCTTATTAATGTTTCATTATCTTAGAGTATATTTAAGTGTTATTAACGCAAAAAATCAAAAATTACAAACTGAACTATTTCTTACCTTTAAATCATTTTTCTGTCCAGCTGCTGAGTAGTTCAGTAAAGGGTTTCCTGATAATATATTTTCCATGCGAATTCTTTCCTCCTCCTGTTTTCTCTCAGCCTCCTAAAATTTATAATAACATTTTAGAAATGTGGTTTACCAACCTTTTTTGTCTTGGCAACATAAGGTCCTGTTTTAGTTAAAAATGCCGTGGTAAAAGCAAAACCGACTAACTTGCTGGGCAGTAATAATGGGCAGATCTTAGAATAATAACGTATAGAAAGATAGTCTTCATTACTTGCTTGCGTTTGGCGACACGCACACGTACCCTTGTAACTCCATAGTGTACATTGAAAACTCGGCGTTTGGAGCCATATCTGGCTCCAAAAAAAGTGCTTCAAAATGGGCGCGCGGACTTACCTTCTTTATGTTATTATTCTAAGGGGCAGATAGTTGATTTTGGCCTTCACAATGGCAATGAAATATATTTTTTACATAACATAATATTGTTCCAACAGACTAACTACTGTAACAGTTCTGTAGGACATACAGGGTTAATTTTGGACCCCTCATAAATTTTTTTATGTGATCCTATAGCTACAACCAAATAAAGAAATAAAAAAACATGTTTATTTTTATATTTTTGTCTAAAATTTTTCTTATGAAATTTTCAAAGCGCATGCGCGTGACCGCTATTATTAACCACATGCACCAATGACAGCGCGCCGTAGCTTTAACCGCGAGGGTGAGCGCACGCACCTAGAACTATAGGATATAAAAAGCAGGCAAAAAATTGTATTTAAAAAGAAAACATTCATTATTTTTACGGCAAATATTTTATTATTACTTTTTTTACACCATATTTACTTTTGGCGGGGGTTTTAAAAATTAATCCTGTAGATCTAGAACTTTGATCTAAAAGATGTTTAATCAATCAATCAATTTAGAAAAAAGACATGTTTTACCTTTTTGGCTTGCTCTATTGCTCTTTCTTTTTTTATTTTATTTAACTCTGCCAGCAAGGCTGCTGTGTCATCATCAGAGTCATCCGAATCTGAGGAATCTCCTTCCAATGGGTCATCAGCATCGAGACTTGCTGCTGGCACTTGGTCAATTTTAGCTCGTTTTACAACAGGCTCATTCTGTCTTCTAGCATTGGGACCTTTAGGCTCCTTCTCCCTATCATCTAATTCCTTGCGGAAATCGCGGTTTCTCAATTCTTCAGTAGTGCCCTGGCCTTGTTCCCTGTGAACAAAAAACAATAGCAGAGCAATTTCAAAATAAAGTGAACTCCACTTTAAATATTTATTTTATTTTATAAGTGTTTTTTTTACAAATTTAACCATAATATAATAGGAAATATAATTAATTATAGAGAAAACTAAAAAGGAACGCGGAATTCGAGGTGGCGAAACTGGTTCAGTTGTGTGACTAAATTTAAAAGCATAATAAAGGAAACTGTGAAACAAATGTGACTAATAAATTTATTATACTATGCATACATGTGACTTATTGATAAATCAAATAAAATAGTTTTAGTTTTAAGGATTAAACACAAAATTATCGTTTTTTATCGGTTATGTGACTATCTCACTTTTTACCGAATTATTTTTAACTTTAGGTACTTTAAAAACATAATATCTTATGTGACATGTATGTGTAGCTTTTTCGAAAAGTAATTACATTAACTGTAATCATATTTTGTAACCACACAAATTTAAAAGGTAAAAATAGTCTAATTTTATATATTAACTCCATCAATTTGAAGGGACAGTGACAAAATAGAAGTCTTAAAATTAACAAGGCTGCGTTCATGTAAACGGTTTAAGATGGATTAAATACCAGATACAAATTATAATTTTTAAAGTAAAGATAATTCAATCACTTAATGTTAGCCGTACTTCTCAATATGGAACAATTTGAGTTTACTAAGTATTTATTCAGTTATAATAAAATAATTGGTGAAATAATCGAAACAAGTAGTTATAGATATAATATATCTGTGGGGTAATCCCGTGGACGTCGCTAAATCAGTAATTATGACAGTTTTAGCTTGCATATTTAACGAATGCATTGACTGTGGTGTTTTTCCTGACCTAATGAAACATAGTAAAATAATTCCATTGTTTAAATCAGGTAGCACTTCTGACCCCTCAAATTTTAGACCTATTTCTGTGCTACCTACATTTAGTAAAATTTTAGAAAAGTTGATGCTAGACCAAATTCAAATTTATTTTCATAGAAATAAACTTTTACATTGTAAACAGTATGGTTTTACTAGGGGTCGCTCAACAACTGACGCCGGTGTTGAGCTTTTAATCCAAATATTTGATACCTGGGAGGAATCACAGGATGCCCTTGGGGTATTTTGTGATTTATCCAAGGCTTTCGATTGTGTTTTACATGAAACTTTGGTCAGGAAGCTTAACCACTATGGAATTAGGGATGCTTCTTTGAGCCTTCTAATCTCATACTTGAGTAACAGGATTCAGAAGGTCGACATTAACGGTAAAAGATCTCCAGGATCAGTGGTTACAATAGGAGTTCCGCAGGGTTCAATACTAGGTCCGTTCTTGTTTTTGGTTTATATTAATGACTTACCGTATTTTGTAAAAGACAGTCATGAGATAGTATTGTTTGCTGATGATACATCACTTTTATTTAAAGTGAAACAACGACACCTAAATTATGACGATGTGAATAATGCTATCTCAAAGATTGTTCACTGGTTCAGTGTAAATAACCTGCTATTAAACGAGGGAAAAACCAAATGTGTAAGATTTGTATTGCCTAATGTTAAGCAAGTAACAACTAGTGTACAAATTAAAGATAAGAGTGTGAATCCTGTGGACACCACTGTGTTTCTAGGCATCACGTTAGATACCAAGCTTCAGTGGGGCCCACATATTATTATAGCTAAATTGTCGAATAGACATAGCTCTGCGGCTTATGCAGTAACGAAGATCCGTCAGTTAACCGACGTTGATACATCTAGATTAGTTTATTTCAGTTACTTTCATAATGTAATGTCGTACGGCATTTTACTGTGGGGAAATGCTGCCGACATTCAAATTATCTTTGTGCTTCAGAAGAGGCTATTCGAGCAATCTATAACCTAAAGGCTGGTGACTCTCTCAGAGAGAGATTTAAGAAAATAAATATAATGACAGTTGCATCACAATACATTTATGAAAATTTGATTTATGTTTATAAAAATACTGAAATGTTTTCAAAACAGTGATATTCACAATGTAAACACTAGAAGTAAGAACAAATTAGCAGTACCTTATACTAGGCTCCATAAAATAAATAATTCTTTTAAGGGTCTGTGTATAAGATTTTACAACAAAGTACCTACCAAATGATATTCAGAAATTAGATCTTAATAAATTTAAAATCAAAATCAAAGAAAAGCTTTATAAAAAAGCTTATTATAAAGTGTCAGATTACACAGAAGACAAAACAGCTTGGATGTGAAATGCTCCAAGCACTCCAACAGCTATTCCTAATTGTCTTTATCTAATTGATACTACATTGTATTGTAGTTTTGTATTGCATTATTTATTATTTTTTAAATTCATATTTTGTATTGACCTGGTAACGACATTTTTTTTTTTGTTTGTAAATGTCGTTGCTTTTGTGCGCTGTGGTTTCTTGCGCCCATTCTTTGCCACAGTTAAAAAATTATGTCCTGAATGGGTGGTAGGTTAAAAAAGATTTGGACAATTCAAAGTTTATTAATTGAGTTTATTGAATAAATATATTTTGACTTTGACTTTGACTATAGAAGAATAATAGTACTTTATGAAATAAAACTATATAATTTTAAATATGCTTTTCTTTTACTTTTATTATTCTGTAATTAATAGGAACTCTCTTAATTTGAGATCTCAAGGCAAGATCGTTTAAATGTCGTCAGCAACCTTTTATCTATAAATTTGAAAAGGAAATTAAAAAAACATTTTTTTTGTAATTTAAGTTATTCTTTAATTTGGTCAGTAAGAATTTGCAATGTGAAATAAGCTTTACGCTTTCTGCCCTGTTGTTACTTGCCGTTCCGATATATGTGACCATAGAATAAGTCACAAAACGGAAGTCACATAATGCTACTTTCTTGTAGTTTTAAACTGTTTAAAAATTACCAATCGCACTTAGCACTAACTCTTTGATATTAAATACTATGTAAAGGAGAATGCCCAAACACGGGTCCCTTTTAAAAAATTGTTGTGCCTTGATGATTGTTGTTCATTGTAGAAAAAACATGTTATATTCATAATTAGAAAATATTTTTAATTTATTCACCCAGGTTCACGAGATATAATTTTTTTTCTGTGGTAGAAATTGAGGTTATGATTAGAGATTGACATTAATATTTCCTTCCTAATCAATACACAATCCTTCATCACTATGGTGATTCTGGTGATGGTCTTAGCATAATGTACTATCGCGGACTCCGTCGCTTTACCAGTCTAAAGGTCAAAATCCCTTGCACGCACACCGCGTCGTCTATTTGGTACGGGCACGCACCCGGGCGGTCGGTGCGCTTCAAGCCGAAAATCGCTGCTAAGTGGTAAAGCGACGACGGTGACCCCGACCGACCATACCTATACCTAGTAATATTATTCTGTGCCTATACTAGAATAGCAGCGCATTCGCAAAGTTTCAGGCAGCTTGCAGACAGCCATATCAAACCATATAATAAATAAACATATCATTTGAAAGTACTCGTTCATTGTCAAAAGAATACTAAGTTTTATTTTTATCTTTACTATATTTAGAATCACTTAATTTAACATTAATTCATCATAATCATCAGCCCGTATCAGTCCACTGCTGGTCATAGGCCTCTCCTAGTGCCTCTCCCAGTGCATGCCAATGAGCCTGATTTTAATTATTATCATTTAATATTAATTATAGGCTCTAAATCGGGCTCAGTGGCATGCACTTGGAGAGGGCCTATAACCAGAAGTGTCCAATACAATTACTTAAACGCTATTGTGTTAACATTTCTTTTTACGACGATGCAACCAAATATATCATTCACCCGTACCCTTTACAGTAACATAATATAATATCTAAAACGAACAATTTCTTCAAAAAGACATTGAACTTAGTAGCAATAATTATTTTGTTTTATTTTTGAGTAAGTACCCACGTATTTGAAGACCTGAACTACCAATTACTTACCTTGAAAAAGGAAAGTCCAGTTCCTAAGGTGTAGAGCCTATTAAGTAATAATTAAAATCGGGTTCAGTGGCGTGCACTGGGAGAGGCCTATGTCCAGTAGTGGACTGATACAGGCTGATAATAATGATGAATTACTGTTGAATTAAATGATTCTAAATAGAGTAAAGATCATAATTAAACAGAAGTATTCTTTTGACAATGTTCGAGTAGGTAGGTACTTTCAAATGATAATATATTTATTTATTATATGGTATGACATTATGGCTGTCTGCAACCTGACTGAAACATTGCGAATGCGCTGCTATTCTAGTATACATTATGCTAAGACATAATCGCCATAGTGATGAAGGATTGTATATTGATTAGGAAGGAAATATTATTGTCAATCTCTAATTATAACCTCAATTTCTGCAACAGAAAAAAAATTATATCTCGTGAACCTGGGTGAATAAATTAAAAATGTTTTCTAATTATGAATATAACATGTTTCTTCTATATTATAGAACAACAATCATTAAGGCACAACAATTTTTGAAAGGGACCCAAGTGCCCATACAAAATGGGCATTCTCCTTTTGTGATGTGTCCACAATAACAATAAATTAAAGATAAGGGAATTTTAATGACAAAACTTGGTCACATACCTGAGCAAAGAAATTGAAACACACAACAGTAAGTCCACGCTGTCACAAGGACACAAATGGATTTTGCTATTTAAGAGCCGAAATTTTACACAATGAGAAGTTTTTTTGCTAAAAAAAAGTGGTCACAAAACTGAATGTTCCGGGTTAGTTTAAATTTTCGATTTTAATTTAACTATTTATTTTTGATAAAAATTATGTAAAAAATATACGAATGAAACTTTTAACTGTTATATTAAACATTTGAAAATTGAAAGGGTATTTAGTTATAATTACTAAACCGCTCGCATACAGAGAAAATTTTGAAAATAAAATATTTTCTGACGCCTGTTGGGAAAGGGAAATCCAGATTTGATGGGCTTCAATGTTTTAAAATCTTCGTAAATGTAATATATAGTGAAATATCAATAAAAAGACAAGTTACATGTATATTTAATAATATGCTTATTTCACTTAATGTATTTATTCTGCTAGAAGTCATTCATCCCAAAAAATAAGTGAAGAAATCGGAGGTACAAGGCAAATACCACGAGTAGGTAAATCTTTTTTAAAATTGCTCAGCAGCACGTTTTATACGTAAAAACTTGTAATTATTAGGTATGACGATTACTCACTGACTGGCTCCCAAAATGTACCTATCTATACACTACAAATAAAATTCAGGAATGGTTAATTACCTATATTTTAATTTGGTGTGCCCTGGAAGATCTCTACTAGAGTATTGACGCGAAATAGCACTCAAATCTTTTTCTCCTCTTCCTTGACCTCCTCTAGCAGGATCAAAGGTAGGCCTCGCAGCTGTAGTCATGTTTGATGTTTGACTATAATCCCAGGTACGAAAACTTCAAGCCTTGTTATTATTTACGAGTAATTACGTGAGTAAGCACAACTTTAGCAACGTAGGTAACCATAGAGTACTTTAAGTAACTAAATTGCAAAGCAAAGCAAAGCAAGTTCTCTCTACAGTACAGACTACAGACCACAGACAGAACACAACACTTATACTAGTTACTAGGGCTGTTCTCTCTCTCATCACAGAAAGAAAACAATCTTCTAGGGATGCGCCGATCCGATGCAATCCTTTGAAAGGTCGGACCGGCAGGCACAACGATCCAGTGATTTTAGGATCGGATCGAGGTCATACGATTTTTTGCCGGATCGATACAAAACTTGAAAGATCGGATCGCTTGGATAGTATGCATTAAAACGCGGTATGTTTAAAAAAATTGGGTACATACTTAGGTTTATTTGTTACGAACGTGTTCTAACTTTGTTTACATTTTGATTTTGGCGGCAACCTTTGCGTGTAGATTGATATTAAAGCTGTTAAATTATTGTAAATGAGTGTTGCGGGTAGGTTTAGAAGCATAAAATGTGTATATCCAGTCACATGCATACTTCTTTACAAGGTTTATATGGGTTTACCTAATAAAGATCTAAAATTAATTGTGTCTTACTTATTTGCATACGATCCGGATCGATTTGCTAAAGATCGGATCGACGGCATGCGATCCGATCCGTGGATCGGATCGTCGCGTTACGATCCATTACGATCCAAAAAATCGGATCGACGACCCGGATCGCGCATCCATATAAAGTTCTCTCTGCTCTTGCATGTTTTATTAACTATGGTACGGTACGACGGACCCTTATAGGAAGGTAATAGGTTTGGGTACGGACCTCTGAAAAAGGAATCGGACGGACGAACGAACTATGAAATGAACGAGAACGACTGACTGACACCGACTAGCTCTCAGAACTCGGATGTAATATTCGTCCGAGTCCGAGTCTCAGAACATGTAATCTCGGACCAATCTCTGAAAAAGGAATCAATAGCTACAGTGTGACAGTGACTTTCTTATTTTTATTGAGATTTGAGCAAGGAATTTCTACGTTTAGGTTCCTTGTGAATTAATCATTAATTACTTGATCACGTTGAACACGTGTAATTGAACATGTGTGCAGTTATTATTTGGTGAAACGCGACTGGGGCAGTGGAGTGCTTTTGCGGTTCTCATTGCCTAGTCCACAGATCACTACTACTTAGTCTCTGAGCAAATCTTTCAGGGATAATAGTTGTTCGCAAGGTTAGAGATCAATAAATCAACCGGAGACGCCACTGACAGGCGTTCCCCTATGCCAAAAGAGTTTGACCAACGGTCGTCGGTCATACCAGTTATTTAAAACTTGTTTCCGCGTAAAGCCTGCCGTCGACTACAGTAGAACCGCGTCGAATCGCAGCGAGTCGCAGTTATTCCTAGTGCGTCCATCTCTGAAGAATCTTATCGAATTGTTCATTCATCGCAACTATTCATCAAATTAGGTCGTGTTTGCGTCATGGACAGCTTGGATGAAATTATGTTTTTATTTTAAATACTTTTAAGTTAAGAAGAGGAAAAAATAAGAAAAAAGAGAGGGCGTGTTCCGTTTTATTTAAACAAAGATTTTTATGAGTTTATTAACGATACCTACCCAAAGAAATAATAAATATACGTTGGCGTGCATTCGCTTCTCCGCGTCGACTGAGGCACGCCAAATCGAATCGAATCGCATCGGTGAAGAAATTTGCCTGTCAAGCAATTTACGCGGTCGATTCGATTCGGCGCGCCGCGGCTCGTCGCTGGTGGACGCAATTTCATAGAATTATATAGGAGGCAACTTTCTGTGATTCGATTCGACTCTGCTCGGCGAGCAAGTAGACGCGAGCCTTAACACTGCACCATTTGCAAATCACAGCGCACGCGTTACGACAACGTGAGCAAATAATGCCAAATTGCAGCATGTTTTCTTGTAAGAAACGATCAGAAACGTTGTGGATACAGTTACTTTTCATTGGCTATTGCTGGTATTAACGATACTGCCCATAAAATAATTCGGTCTTACCTCAGTAATAGATACTAAGTGGTCAAAATCGGTGAATACGTATGTACCTCTGAAACTGTTACATATGGTGTTCTCCAGGGGTCTATTCTTGGACCCCTGCTGTTCCTCATCTACATAAACGACGTAAAAGACATAGGATTACGAGGGGATATCTAGTAATCGCCGACGACACAAGCCTATTTTACTGTAATAGAGACATTAACATCATAATGCGAAATGCACAGGATGATTTAAACTCTCTCTTTGGTTTCAAAGTAACCTTTTGACCATTAACGTCTCTAAAACGAGATTCATGATTCTGTGCTAAAAATAAAAAAATACCAGACTTTCAACCTTTACTTGTGAACAACGAGCGGATGAATAGGGTATACACTGAAAAATATCTTGGTCTCATTTTGGAATAGCCAATTTACGTGGAAACCGCATATCAAAAAAAATTGTTCTAAACTATCATCTTTAATGGGTATGCTTCGTGGATCAGTTCGTTGTTTTTTTTTTGTTTTTTTTTTATAAAAGAGGGAGGCAAACGAGCAGGCGGGTCACCTGATGGAAAGTAATCACCGCCGTCCATGGACACCCGCAAAACCAGAGGAATCGCAGATGTGTTGCCGGCCTTTAAGGGAGGAATAGCTTTAAGGAAGGAATAGGAGTTGGGAAGAGGGGAGGGGGGGAAGGAGCCTCCGGAACCCTCACTGGTCGGACGAAACACAACAGCACTAAGTGCCGTTATTTCACGCCGAATATTCGTGAGAGGGTGGTATTACGCCGGGCGAGCCGGCCCAATGCGTGCTGCAACGCAGCGTGGCTCTACCACTCAGGAAATTTTCCCAGATCTGTTTAGTAACATAAAATACAATTCACTTCTAAAATCGCAATTGGACTATTTAATTGAGGTATGGGGTAGTGCCGCCAAAAGCAAGACTCATATAAAAAACTGCAAACAGCACAAAATAAAATAATAAAACTACTTCTTCACTACCTATACCTACCACTATTTAACTTCAACGTCGACGTTATTTAAACAAACTCAAATAATGACTGTTTCTCAAATCTATAGAATCTATATCTATTATTATCTATCTGACCGAGTGCCTGACCACTTCAGCACCGTGCTAGTATATTAAAGAAAAAAGCCAATTTGTGCAAAACAGTAAACAAATTACTATGATCTATGACCGATGTTATCGACAATGTAGCTAGCACAAATGGGTTGGGCGCGGATTCCCTAAATCGCAATTCGTCTGATAATCTAAATTACCAGTTTCTCACTTCGTACACAATATCGCAAATCGTCTTAGTCGCAAAATGTCTAAGTTTTAAAATAAGTGTGGATCGGGTCGGGTCGGGCGTGGATTACCCAATCCATAATCCTACTATTATTATAAACACGAGAGTTTGTAAGTATGGATGGATGTTTGTTACTCTTTTACGTAAAAACTACTGAATGGATTTGGATGAAATTCGGCATACTGATAGTTTATAACCTGGATTAACACATAGAATACTTTTTATCCCAATATTCTGACGGGAACGGGAACCACTCGGGTAAAACCGCGAGCCGCTAGTTAATAATAATTCATATACCTACAATTCTATTCTATCTACCCATAAATACTTTGATTTTTAAAAGAGGTTTCATAATTTTACTGGAAAAAGTCGAAATATAAATCAAATATAATTCAGAAAATTAGGTTTTGGGTAATCCACGCCCGACCCGACCCGATCCATACTTATTTTAAAATTTAGATATTTTGCGACTAAGACGATTTGTGATGTGTACGAAGTGAGAAACCGTGCCTGACCAATGAGTTAAATAAACTAGAGAAGACGTCCCACACAATAAATGTGCTCAGCTACAATGATACTTGTACCGTGGTGCGGGGCATACCTAGTTGTCATAGAAATGTTTATGGCCGCTCCATACTTACCCCGCGATTCGCGCGCGAGAAAGTAACGCGAACGTAGCGCGACGTGGACAAGGCTCCACATTTGCAATATTCACGTAGTTTTCAGAGTAACGTTCGTGTGTTCGAATGTGATGGACGTCGAAAAACAAGAAGTGTGTATCGCTGAGTCTCTCGTTTTGTGCGCACTAGCGTACTGCAATGACGAATAAAAATTAGGAACATTAATAATGGGCGATTTTCTGACAGCCCAAATTAAAAAGTAAAAATTAGTTCAAAAACACTCGATAGATGTCGTTTTATGAAAGCTGAGGGCCTAGTCAATTGGCAAACAAATGAAACGCTACGAAATCTTCGCTACGATAAACCGAATGTATGGGATTGACATAAGCAAAAGTTACCTACGACGTAAAATTTACGCTAAAATAGACCTAATTGACAGTTTGACAAGCCAAGAATCGCTAATCTAGCGATCACTCAAACATTGAAGATAAAAATTCACACAAAATGGCGATTGTTTGATCAGCTGATGAAGGAATAGTTAGTTGTGTTGTGTTGAAAGTTTTGTTTAAAATGCTCTTTTTAGGGCTATTGTGGACTGCGATAATCAAGTACTCAGGCGCTAAGGAAGAAATGTTTCCCTACGTTACTTGGAGCAAAGTAACGAAATCGAGTTTGTTGTACTCAAAGTGTACTTGTGAATAGTTCTCAGAGTTCTCGTTTACGAACTTTCAAATATTTAGCTAAGGTCTGCCGGGAATTGCGTGCTGATATAGTTGTTGCGATGTGAGTGACCAAATAAATGTGTGTCATGCAACATTTTCCGCAACGAAGAGCAAGTCGCTGCATAACAATTTGTAGGGGCTCTCAAACCATACAAACATTTGGGCCAAATAAATCCACCTAAGTACCTTTAATCATGACAAGAAAGGTCAAGATTAAGACAACAGTAAGGGACTTTTTGTATAAATATTAAATGTAACCTATCCATAATGTCCATTTATCAATGTATAACTTAGATTGCCTATTTGTTTTACAGGTTCCAATGAAGATTTAATTTGCCAGGTAGCTTAGAGTATTAAACCAAGGCTCTAAGTGTAGTAAGGTGTACCTATTGACTATACCCTATAAATCTTATACAGACAAGCATCTTTCTTAATAGGAAAAGATATCAGTCCTTACGTTCAAACGGTAAGTTTTAATAAATAAATTATTACTTACATAATAAAGGTAAGTATTATGCCTATTATTATATTGGGATTTACCAGGAAATGTCAGTTTTGTTAAAATTGCTAGAATAAAGAATATTGACATAAAGATAAAACTATTTTATGTGGTTTTGCAGATTTGAGACGACGATTCAAAAATCTTGAATGTTACCTCATAATTTGGAGGATGGACTTCCTCAGAATGGTGAACAAACATGGTTATTTGGTAAAAAACAATATCAAGCAATTTTGTATAATACATAGGTACTTACCTACTAACTTTTTATCTATGACAATTTTCTATAAGTAAGTATATTGTTCTAATTTCTTAGGAGATTCTGGATACTTTCAAAAAGCATGGTTAATGATAATAACAACAATATTTAATGCTGCATCAGACTCACAAGAAAGGAGGGGTGTGGACCACATGTCATATCCAACAATGAAACTGCATTGAACATGGCTTTGGCATTGTTGAATTTAGTTATTTATATGATTTTTTTGTGGAGCTCTAATGTTGTCAACGTTTTTATTCTACAAAAAGGAGCAGTCTGTGCCATAAATATAGTTAATTTAGTTCTAAGTTTATTGTGCTTTATTTAAAAAGATTTACTTAAGGTCAATGTGGGGAAGTCCGGCATACTTTTCTAAAATTTAAGTTTAACAGAACTTATTGAATCGAGATACGCTATATAAAGTAACTTGTGTCGTCAGAAATTATAGGTAATATATTTATTTACTTATATTGGTCTTAAAATCACATGAATTGCAATAATCTTTAGATTTATATGATATTTTTTAAAACTCGGCGTGTAGACGGACTTCCCGTGCAGTTTAAGGTAAGTCCGTCTAGTAGCAATATAACCAAAACTTGTGACGCAATATGTTTGAAAACAGTTTGTAGCAGTGATTTACAACTGGCGTTGAAATGTGTGTTTTATGAATTCGTCCACAAGGTTTAAATTTCAATGATAATTTACTTTATTTGATTTTAAGGCAATATCTTTGGTGACAGTGGTTGCAAACATTTTTAATAAAATAGTAACGAATTTCCTTTTTTGTAAAAAAAAATACTAAGTAAAAACATAAATCATTATTTCTTATTGAACATTATAAGTAGTGCTGTAAAATGAACAAATACCTTCCCTCATTATCATTTAAGGGTCAGAAATTTTATAACTATATTTTTTGCACACCTGTCAACTTTCTTTGGTTTTTTAATAAAAATCAACATTTGTATTTTTTTTTGTTTAAGTATTTGTCCCATGTACGCCGTAGTTTTGAGCTAAAAAAACAAAGAAATTAGACAGGTATACCAAAAGATTCAAACCCGTATTACACATTAGCAGATTGCAGGACTAAGAAAATTTTCGAGCATAAATTTACTTTTTTTTCACAAACCGCCGAAAAACACTGCCATCAAAAAGAGATAGATAAATTTAAACAAATTGTAAAAAAAACTCTTAATTTTTTTTTGTTGAGTTTAAATGGAGCCGACACTTTAAAAAATTTGTATGACTTAGAAAAATTTATATATGACTGCCCTACTCATGTAGGTAATTAAAGACAATCGCGAAGCGCAGCGTAGCGATTGTTTTAAATTACCACATTACACAACAGAAGTCTAGCTCCATACAAAAATTATAATAATTTCTTTATTATTGAAATTTTGCATTCACAATGCTAAATAGATATAGGATAAAATGTTTAATAGAAAAGAAAATTGAAATTTTTTTTCCTAAAAGAAATTCACTTTTTTTTTTTAATCTTTCCATTTCTTCCCGAAAGCAATATCTCTCGTCAGATTGTAAAAAAAAATAGAGTGTATTTTTTATGCACCCCCTTTGCGACACCCGGACCGAATTGTCTGAAATTGCCTGTTTTAAAGAGATAGAGATACCTTAGATAGATAAATAGATTAGGTAGATACTTAAGTACGTACATAATATATTTATTAATACGGAAAAATAATAAATGACAAAATTCAGCAATGTGCAAAACCTGAGAAAAGCTTTCTTAGCAACTCGTTTCAAGATCTACTTAAGACAATCAAAATTTTCTATCCTAGTCTATAACAGTAATGATAGTCCCGCCACTGAGCATTCCTCACCTGCTAATTGTCTTGTAGCCAGACAGACAATACAGCTTGAATATAAATAGGTACCTAATGATAGTTTTCATTGGGCGACTACTTTTAAGTAGTAGCTAGCAAATACAAAGAATCGTATAGTAATATAAAATACGTGCAGCTGAAAAGGTTGACAATATCTGCAATCGAGGCAAGACCGGCATATGACGGACTTTCCTTATGCATGTAGACGGACTTCCCAACTATTACATTTTGAGTTTAGACATTTGTTGCAGGCAATAATTACGAAACTCAAGGGATATTAATGAATTCATCACCAGAAATAAGTATGTGGATCACTAAATGACTTACGTAATCAAGGAAACTCTAAAAATTCCTTTGATTTAAAATTTTTTTTTTAGTTTTTTGAAGAGACGTTACACTCCAACTTCAAGTACACAACGCGAAAAAAAATGGCCTACCGATTTCTTTCGACTTAATGATGTTAGCGACATCTATGATTCTCAGTTCGAACTAGCTCCGTAATACTGTTTTACCGACCGAGGCATAAGAACCTAGCCGTTCAAATATGCAAGTTATTGCCGCTAGACGGGCTTACCTCCTAGACGGACTTACCCACATTGACCTTATGTACAAAAAAACAATACCTTCGTTGACAACATTTTTATTTTAAGAAAAGGAACAGTGTGCCATAAATATATTTAACCCATAAAATAGTGATTTGGTTTATATGATGGGGAAAAATTAAGTATAAAGTTAATTTAGTTCTAAGTTTATTGTACTTTATTAAAAAGATTTACTTAGGTAGGTACTACTAAAAAACAGTACCTTCATAAACACACAATTGGCATTTATTTTTATACACATATAGTTTTAATGTCAATAAGAGAAAGTGAAGCCTCATATTTAATAAACTTTGACTTTGAGAGAGTTAGGTAAGGAAATAAGAATAAATTAAGAAATACAACATTAATGTTATTTTTTACTTGATATTTAATTTTACTTGCAGTAGGTACCTATAGAAAATGTTTAAGTACCTACTTATATCAATTTCTACTAGTCATAACATTAAGCTATTGAAGTTGTACTTGATTCATTATCAACATTCAAAGGTAATTATATGTATAAACTTGCATTATTATTATCCGATTATTAAATCTGGTGGGTTCTACTGTGTTTGTTATAATATTGTTTTTTCTTTAAATAGGTGGCTTAACATAAGGTGGCTTGTTATACATATAATACAAATTAAGTTCCATATCTAGCATACTCTGTAATATTTTAGTTATTATCAATTTGGCGATTGTGAAGTAATCGATTGTAATTGTTGCTTGAGTTTGTAATGTTACTATCACATTTTTATTTGTGTGAATCTGTAAATGGTTTGCTGTTTCACATTTTCAGTGTTATACTTTTTATAGAACTGTCGATTCACTTGTGAATATAAAATAAATAAATAAAATTAATTGTTTTTAAATTATTTTTGGTAAATATATACTACCTACCTACTAACTTTTTATAAGTATGATAATTTTCAAGTTGTTAATATTTGAGAAATTCTTGGCAGCAAGCGTTTGCTTGTGGTCTTCAGTCTTAATTTATTTATATTATAAGCTGAAAAATGGGTTTGGTCTCATATCAATATCATATTATGGTAGGTAAGTCACTCGTCATCATTATAAGTACTTATTTACAAACGTGCTTGTCTGGCGAACTTCCAGCGAAAAAAGCGATTGATTCATTTTTTAAATTGTCTCAAGGAGTCTACCCGAATTTCTTAGTAAAGTGACATTCAATTCACTAAAACTCAAAAGGATCGGTGTGGTTACTACCTATTTATTAATCTTATGTAAGCGTTACATTATCATCAAACAAAAAAATACTAAGACAAGCCTGTATGTTCTATATCCCTTAGCTTATAGATATCGATGTAGCCTAGCGAATTTGATGAGCGATTTTGACGCTGTCACCGGTCGAGCGTTTGCCAGTTGACTAGGCCCTCTGGGCTACTTATAAGCTGTAATAAATTCTACACTTTTACTTGTCTACCAAAAGAATAAAAAAATAGTATTTACTTACCAATTTATATTCAGGACATCCAGAACCTATTTCTATTTTGGAATAGAATAAATATTACGCAGCCATACACGTGCTCTTCATGAACCCGCCTTTTACTAAGCGCCATACTAATCTATGCTAAGCGCCATCTATGAAGTCATTTACGAACCAATTTCTTTTTTTTTTTGATCTCGGAAAATCGCCCAATAAAATTTAATCATAGCAATTGCCTTTAGAGCATGGTTTAATGCTCTAAGCAATGGGCGATTTTCCGAGCTCACAAAAAAAAAGTAATTGGTTCGTAAATGACTTCATAGATGGCGCTTAGCATAGATTAGTATGGCGCTTAGTAAAAGGCGAGTCCATGAAGAACACGTGTATGGCTACGTAATATTTATTCCATTCCAAAATAGAAATAGGTCTTGGAGATCCTGAATAAAAATTTGTGAGTACTATTTTTTAATTTTTTTGATAGACAAGCAAAAGTGTAGAATTTATTACAGCCCTTAGGTAGGAACGGGTCGGCTTTCATAAAACGCCATTTATCGAGTATTTTTGAACTAATTATTATTTTTTAATTTGGGCTGTCAGAAAATCGCCCATTGCCAGAAAATTCAACTTTTTTGTTTTAAAATTTCAACTGGCATTGCCATCAAGGCCACAGACATATAATAGAAGAGACCAAACATTATTTCACATCTACATAAATGTAGATGAAAATAATACAATATTTCTACTTCTTTCTCTCCAACCACAAATTATGAGACTATCTCGTTTCTTTTTAATGTCGCAACACTTCCACACACATAGACAAACTGGACCGTGAGGCAAAACGCCATCTTGACAAGCTACAATTAAGCTTTTGGTCCGAGATTAAGCTACAAATGTCCACAGACTATTTATTGAACAAGTTCAGACGGACATCTATCGTACATTTCTATGAAGCTTTAGAGCTGGCCGCCATCTTAGCTCAAGATTGATGTATGACATTTGTAACTTTTTAATCTTGAATGCTTAATATGAGGCAACAACATTTTCTACATTCAGCCAGAGCCGAAGCGACATACCAGGCAGTTTGTTTTTCTTGGGTAAATTAGGATACATCAGAATCTACCAAGGTAACTATTAAGCATGATATTTTGTAATTGCTAATAGTTACCTTTTGAAATAAAAACTAATATTTCTTTAGTAGGCACATTTATTTTCTTTTTATTTTTTTAGTAGTTAAGTAAGTATATTTTATGAAAGATTTATTTTGCATCATTGGAAGACTTCTCTTCTGCAACCTGCGGATGTCAGTGCCTCCTGATATTGCACCAGTGCCTAAGAGCCTAATAGGCGAGATTTGGAAGTTATAAATCTCTTCTCAAATTTTTTGTAACAAACAAAGCGTTTCAAGTTCAAAGTTCATCAACATTTAACGCCCGAAGAGTTTCACTGTTTATGCACTCCAGCCATTTATTGCGTCTAATAGCATTAACACATGGAAATACATGTAATTTAACGGTCAGTTGTAAACACTATCACAGTTGAAAACACTGCAATGATTAAACATCGTAGAAAGCACTAAAACGTAACGTAACACGAAATAATCTGAGTAATACTAGAGTAACACTTAGAAGTTATCTGGAGAAATAGATATCTACGGAAATAAAATCAAGATCGCCTCGACACAAAACAACAGGTGATGAAAGTGAAGCCATTTTCAAAGATTTTGACAGTAATGACATTCGCATCGGGGCGAAACTGTCATACATCATTCTTGAGATGCGTTCTCTATAGCAACTTTTTTCAGTAGGGAACATTTTCACCAGTTTTCACCCGTGCAAATATCTTCCTAGACTTGTCAACAAAGGACGTACAGGAGATTGTTTTCGCTTATTTTTTGTAATCTAATAAAGTTTATGAGCCAATAGTACTAAAATAAAATGGTGAAGTGTAGTGCGCCCTTTTGCGGCAACTCCTCATATAGAAAAACACCTGAAATTACGTTACATTGGTAAGTTTTGTTGTGCCATCTTATCTCATAATGTTTTTTTTAGTCATTGTGTGATTATTATTAATCTTTCGGCATTGTAGAAGAAGTAGTGAATAATTGCCATAAGTGCAAATCTCGTAAAATCTTAACGTAAAGTAGTTTCTGAAAGATTCTTGTGGTAACACTAATCAATTATATAGTAACTCTGATCTCGTTTGACGTTTCATGTACTTGTACAATTTTAAGGGGCCGTATTTAGGCTCCAGTTTTGTTTAATAGGTATATTTTTAAAGATTGATTAGATTTAAGAGGCCTATTACATCTCGAATGTGATTTTTGCGTAAAATGCCCATTTTCTCATTTTGTAGTAATTTTTAACCGACTTCAAAAAAGGAGGAGGTTCTCAATTCGGCTGTATGTTTTTTTTTTTATTATTGTTACCTCAGAACTCAGTCATTTATACACCGTTTGAAAAATTCTTTTTTTATTTCAAGTCAAGTCAAAATATATTTATTCAATAAACTCAATTAATAAACTTTGAATCGTCCAAATCTTTTTTAACCTACCACCCATTCAGGACATAATTTTTTAACTGTGGCAAAGAATGGGCGCAAGAAACCACAGCGCACAAAAGCAACGACATTTACAAACAAAAAAAAAGAGTATGTCGTTACCAGGTCAATACAAAATATGAATTTAAAAATATAAAAAAAATGATGCAATACAAAATTACAATACAATGTAGTATCAAATAAATAGAGACAATTAGAAATAGCTGTTGGAGTGCTTGGAGCATTTCAGATCCAAGCTGTTTTGTCTTCTGTGTAATCTGACACTTTATAATAAGCTTTTTTATAAAGCTTTTCTTTGATTTTGATTTTAAATTTATTAAGATTTAATTTCTGAATATCATTTGGTACTTTGTTGTAAAATCTTACACACAGACCCCTAAAAGAATTATTTATTTTATGGAGCCTAGTATAAGGTACTGCTAATTTGTTCTTACTTCTAGTGTTTACATTGTAAATATCACTGTTTTTTGAAAACATTCCAGAGGGCCTAGTCAATGGGCGATTTTCCGAGATCAAAAAAAAAAAGGAATTGGTTCGTAAATGACTTCATAGATGGCGCTTAGCATAGATTAGTATGGCGCTTAGTAAAAGGCGGGTTCATGAAGAGCACATGTATGGCTGCGTAATATTTATTCTATTCCAAAATAGAAATAGGTTCTGGATGTCCTGAATATAAATAGGTAAGTAAATACAATTTTTTTATTCTTTTGGTAGACAAGTAAAAGTGTAGAATTTATTACAGCCCATAAGTAGCCCAGCTTTCATAAAACGACATCTATCGAGTATTTTTGAACTAATTTTTACTTTTTAATTTGGGCTGTCAGAAAATCGCCCATTGGCAAACAAATTAAACGCTACGAAATCTTCGCTACGTTAAACCGAATGTATGGGATTGACATAAGCAAAAGTTACCTACGACGTAAAATTTACGCTAAAATAGACCTAATTGACAGTTTGACAAGCCAAGAATCGCTAATCTAGCGATCACTCAAACATTGAAGATAAAAATTCACACAAAATGGCGATTGTTTGATCAGCTGATGAAGGAATAGTTGTGTTGTGTTGAAAGTTTTGTTTAAAATGCTCTTTTTAGGGCTATTGTGGACTGCGATAATCAAGTGCTCAGGCGCTAAGGAAGAAATGTTTCCCTACGTTACTTGGAGCAAATTAACGAAATCGAGTTTGTTGTACTTGTGAATAGTTCTCGGAGTTCTCGTTTACGAACTTTCAAATATCTAACTAAGGTCTGCCGGGAATTGCGTGCTGATATAGTTGTTGCGATGTGAGTGACCAAATAAATGTGTGTCATGCAACATTTTCCGCAACGAAGAGCAAGTCGCTGCATAACAATTTGTAGGGGCTCTCAAACCATACAAACATTTGGGCCAAATAAATCCACCTAAGTACCTTTAATCATGACAAGAAAGGTCAAGAATAAGACAACAGTAAGGGACTTTTTGTGTAAATATTGAATGTAACCTATCCATAATGTCCATTTATCAATTTATAACTTAGATTGCTTATTTGTTTTACAGGTTCCAATGAAGATTTAATTTGCCAGGTAGCTTAGAGTATTAAACCAAGGCTCTAAGTGTAGTAAGGTGTACCTATTGACTATACCCTATAAATCTTATACAGACAAGCATCTTTCTTAATAGGAAAAGATATCAGTCCTTACGTTCAAGCGGTAAGTTTTAATAAATAAATTATTACTTACATAATAAAGGTAAGTATTATGCCTATTATTATATTGGGATTTACCAGGAAATGTCAGTTTTGTTAAAATTGCTAGAATAAAGAGTATTGACATAAAGATAAAACTATTTTATGTGGTTTTGCAGATTTGAGACGACGATTCAAAAATCTTAAATGTTACCTCATAATTTGGAGGATGGACTTCCTCAGAATGGTGAACAAACATGGTTATTTGGTGAAAAACAATATCAAGAAATTTTGTATAATACATAGGTACTTACCTACTAACTTTTTATCTATGACAATTTTCTATAAGTAAGTATATTGTTCTAATTTCTTAGGAGATTCTGGATACCTTCAAAAAGCATGGTTAATGATAATAACAACAATATTTAATGCTGCATCAGACTCACAAGAAAGGAGGGGTGTGTACCACATGTCATATCCAACAATGAAACTGCATTGAACATGGCTTTGGCATCGTTGAATTTAGTTATTTATATGATTTTTTTTTGTGGAGCTCTAATGTTGACAACGTTTTTATTCTACAAAAAGGAGCAGTCTGTGCCATAAATATATTTATCCATAAAATAGTAATTTGGTTTATTTGATGAGGAAAAATTAAGTATAAAGTTAATTTAGTTCTAAGTTTATTGTGCTTTATTTAAAAACATTTACTTATGTACAAAAAAACAGTACCTTCGTTGACAACATTTTTATTTTAAGAAAAGGAACAGTGTGCCATAAATATATTTAACCCATAAAATAGTGATTTGGTTTATATGATGGGGAAAAATTAAGTATAAAGTTAATTTAGTTCTAAGTTTATTGTACTTTATTAAAAAGATTTACTTAGGTAGGTACTAAAAAACAGTACCTTCTTAAACACACAATTGGCATTTATTTTTGTACACATATAGTTTTAATGTCAATAAGAGAAAGTGAAGCCTCATATTTAATAAACTTTGACTCTGAGAGAGTTAGGTAAGGAAATAAGAATATATTAAGAAATACAACATTAATGTTATTTTTTACTTGATATTTAATTTTACTTGCAGTAGGTACCTATAGAAAATGTTTAAGTACCTACTTATATCAATTTCTACTAGTCATAACATTAAGCTATTGAAGTTGTACTTGATTCATTATCAACATACAAAGGTAATTATATGTATAAACTTGCATTATTATTATCCGATTATTAAATCTGGTGGGTTCTATTGTGTTTGTTATAATATTGTTTTTTCTTTAAATAGGTGGCTTAACATAAGGTGGCTTGTTATACATATAATACAAATTAAGTTCCATATCTAGCATACTCTGTAATAGTTTAGTTATTATCAATTTGGCGATTGTGAAGTAATCGATTGTAATTGTTGCTTGAGTTTGTAATGTTACTATCACATTTTTATTTGTGTGAATCTGTAAATGGTTTGCCGTTTCACATTTTCAGTGTTATACTTTTTATAGAACTGTCGATTCACCTGTGAATATAAAATAAATAAATAAAATTAGGTAAGTAATTGTTTTTAAATTATTTTTGGTAAATATATACTACCTACTAACTTTTTATGTATGACAATTTTCTATAAGTAAGTATATTCTTCCAATTTCTTAGGAGATTCTGGATACCTTCAAAAAGCATGGTTAATCATAATAACACCAATATTTAATGCTGCATCAGGCTCACAATAAAGAAGGGATGTGTACCACATGTCGTATCCAACAATGAAACTGCATTAAACATGGCTTAAAGTTGTACTTGATTCATTATCAACATACTAGGGTAATTATATAAAATTAATTGTTTTAAAATTATTTTTGGTAAACATAAATAATCCTATGTTTTATTTCGAAACATTATCAACCAACTCATAATGAATGGCAGTGAAATAAATAATGTAAAATAAATAAATATTTTAACTTGTCGCGTAGAGACCACGATCATGTCATTGTGTCTGTGAAGGCGTATATTTAATAAATGATTTGACTTTTAATTTCAATTATTTTCGGTACCTACCGCTATAAATAAGTAACAATGAAACAATCCTATATTAAGGCGATGTTGTCTTCATCGTCATCCTATGAACGTCCTGAACGTTTCCACATGAACGACAGCACTAAGGCAGACTGGGCTATAACAGGCTTAAGCCCTGAGCCAATACAACCGCAGTGTGCTTTACGTGCCTTCCGAAGCACGGAGGAGCTCGAGACGCTTTTTATTTGGTTACCCATCCTTTAGCTCGGTAATGTGAAAGTTGCGTAACTAACTGGCAAGATCACAAACCGGTGCGGCGCGGGCGGGGACTTTTTGCATTAGTTGAACCTCTAGCATTACCTTTCAAGTAACAGTAAGTACATTGCTTCGCTAGTTTGCATATTTTAAAATTAGTTTTAATTTAACTAGCAAAACCATGTACTTGGAATGTTTTTTATTTTATTTTATTTAGGACAATAATCAATTAGAAAAGTAATGTGATAGGTGTTGTAGTTAGACAACTAAACCCGAAAGCCTTAGCCGCTACGCCATAGAGTTACTTTAGGCGATGTACTCATACAAGATGCAAACGTTTTAATCACTACCTAGTGGGTACTCGCATCTAAGATCAAACTGTTTAAATGTTCGCGCGGTTTGTAGCATTTAGTGTTATCACTTATTTCATTACAGACGGACGTCAAGTTGTTAATATTTGAGAAATTCTTGGCAGCAAGCGTTTGCTTGTGGTCTTCAGTCTTAATTTATTTATATTATAAGCTGAAAAATGGGTTTGGTCTCATATCAATATCATATTATGGTAGGTAAGTCACTCGTCATCATTATAAGTACTTATTTACAAACGTGCTTGTCTGGCGAACTTCCGGCGAAAAAAGCGATTGATTCATTTTTCAAATTGTCTCAAGGAGTCTACCCGAATTTCTTAGTAAAGTGACATTCAATTCACTAAAACTCAAAAGGATCGGTGTGGTTACTACCTATTTATTAATCTTACATAAGCGTTACATTATCATCAAACAAAAAAATACTAAGACAAGCCTGTATGCTCTATATCCCTTAGCTTATCGATATCGATGTAGCCTAGCGAATTTGATGAGCGATTTTGACGCTGTCACCGGTCGAGCGTTTGCCAGTTGACTAGGCCCTCAGTATTTTTATGAACATAAATCAAATTTTCATAAATGTATTGTGATGCAACTGTCATTATATTTATATTCTTAAATCTATCTCTGAGAGAGTCGCCAGCCTTTAGGTTATAGATTGCTCGAATAGCCCTCTTCTGAAGCACAAAGATAGTTTGAATGTCGGCAGCATTTCCCCACAGTAAAATGCCGTACGACATTACACTATGAAAGTAACTGAAATAAACTAATCTGGATGTATCAACGTCAGTTAACTGACGGATCTTCATTACTGCATAAGCCGCAGAGCTAAGTCTATTCGACAATTTAGCTATATGTGGGCCCCACTGAAGCTTGGCATCTAACGTGATGCCTAGAAACACAGTGGTGTCCACAGGATTCACATTCTTATCTTTAATTTGTACACTAGTTGTTACTTGCTTAACATTAGGCAATACAAATCTTACACATTTGGTTTTTCCCTCGTTTAATAGCAAGTTATTTACACTAAACCAGTGAACAATCTTTGAGATCGCATTACTCACATCGTCATAATTTGGGTGTCGTCGTTTCACTTTGAATAAAAGTGAAGTATCATCAGCAAACAATACTATCTCATGACTGTCTTTTACAAAATAAGGTAAGTCATTAATATAAACCAAAAACAAGAATGGACCTAGTATTGAACCCTGCGGAACTCCCATTGTAACCACTGATCCCGGAGATCTTTTACCGTTAATGTCGACCTTCTGAATCCTGTTACTCAAGTATGAGATTAGAAGGCTCAAAGAAGCATCCCTAATTCCATAGTGGTTAGCTTCCTGACCAAAGTTTCATGTAAAACACAATCGAAAGCCTTGGATAAATCACAAAATACCCCTAGGGCATCCTGTGATTCCTCCCAGGTATCAAATATTTGGATTAAAAGCTCAACACCGGCGTCAGTTGTTAAGCGACCCCTAGTAAAACCATACTGTTTACAATGTAAAAGTTTATTTCTATGAAAATGAATTTGAATTTGGTCTAGCATCTACTTTTCAAAAATTTTACTAAATGTGGGTAGCACAGAAATAGGTCTAAAATTAGAGGGGTCAGAAGTGCTACCTGATTTAAACAATGGAATTAATTTGAAAGGATATACTTCCAGATTGGTCCCATTTTTATCAAAATCCAGTTCTGATGATGGAACCCTCAGGAATTGAGGGAACTCCTCAAATATTGTAGGCATACCTATAGCGATTTTGATATTTTCAGCAATAAGTCAAGAATTTGCATTGAGAAAGTATCATTTGATGAAGTAGAACTGATGAAGAAGACCACAGAATGTCATTGGAACTTCTCAATGATAAGTATTTCACGAGTGGCGATAAGATATCTCGATTAAGATAGTTAAGCGACTATGACGAATTAAAAGAAGGCAGGTACCGGAACTCAGTTCTGATGGTGAAATCCTTGAAGAATTGAGGGAACTCCTGAAATATTGTAGACTTACCTATAGCAATTTTGGTATTTACAGCCATAGGTCAAATGAGATCCACTCCGGCAATAAATCCTTCCTGACTAATATTGTAAATGCGAAAGCGTGTTTGTTTGTTTGTCCGTCTCTCACTTGCGCATCGACCTGATTTTGCACATAGATAGCTGAAGAACAATACACTTTTTATCACTCCTTCCGAAACATTTCCATTAGGATTTAAAAATACACTATTCACACTATTAATTCTGTCACTTCTTATCTAAATTCTTCTTAACATCTTTATGCCGATGACTTACAAATTTACTCTCAGGCCTCGGCTGAGAACCTCTGAGAAGCGATTGAGCAGATCAATGGTGACTTGGCTACGATCTACGTCTGGAGCAAGTCAAAAACGTTCCTCTAGTTTCCCTAACAGTGAACCCTAGTAACTCGCAAGTCATCATCGTAGGGGGGTCTATACAGCATTCACGAGTAAATTCGGTAAATTGCCGTCTGTTTTGGATGTTGATTTCCTACTTTGTGATAGGCGTTTCTCGTTTTCTTCGCTTGTCGCATTTAAACGGCGCTGTCTCATACAAGTAGCGCGTTTTGTAGGTTACTAATATTCACTTTCGATAAATAGATCGGAACGATTCACTAAAATGCGAGAAATAGTTTAGTTTGTTCAATTTACTTGCAATATTAACCTTTATTTTACTCAATCTTATAATCTTAAAAAATATTTTTGGATATTACTCATTTTGTAGTAATTTTGCAGTTGTATTTATCGTTTTTATCAAAATAGGATAATAAATTTGTGCATAATATTACAAATCTCCATTCTGTGAGCATAAGTTGAATTCGGGCGGCCGGTGCATCGCATTATGTAGTAATTTTGCTGTTGTATTTATCGTTTTTATCAAAATAGGATAATAAATTCATTATAAAATCTTTGTTCCTCATGAAGTAACAATTACTCTGGTATAAATTTTGCTCAATAATATTATCGTAGATAGGAGATATTCACAGTTAACTTATAGCAATTTTCGAAGTTTTTTGGTTTAGAATAAGATTTTTTTCCTATATAAAATCAATGATATCTAAAAATTCCGAGGCCGCTACGCACTATTCGACTATATAAGAGATAACATTATAATTTTTTTATTTCACTTGTTTAGAACAGTAGTTCAATCGATGAGCTCAAAAAAGTGCCTTCGCGCACTTTATGAAAATCTTTCTCTGCAATTTTGGGTTTAATTAAAAAGTTAAGCAAAATTTACAAAAAGCGAGGCCGCTACGCACTATTCCAATAGCTATTCTACACTATTCAATAAGTCATAATTGTTAATGTATTTTTGTTTCTGAGATCAAAATTGGCTATTTTACGCAAAAATCACAGTCGAGATGTAATAGGCCTCTTAAGTATGCAATATATTTTTTATTAGGGATAAATTAAATATGAGTAATTTTTTTTATAATATTGTTAACTTAAACCCTATCCTACCCCTTTAACCATATGGTAGTCGTAGGGATGTATTCTTGTATGAAAATATGCATAAAATAATAACTTTTTACATTTGTTTTTCAGAATTCATCTAAATCTTTACTAAAAGGTCCGGTAAGAAGCAATGCCAGTGGAGATCATAAATATGTTTTATATAAAATATTGTAAAAAATATTAAGATGTATATTTAATAAAGAGAATAATAATAATAATAAGAAAAATAAATCTTTATTTGCACAAAACATGGTATTAAAAGATGTTACAAAATTTAATGTGCATAGACATGAATTGCGAATTAATTTTGCATGCAAATTAATTAGAATTTGCATCCCACAAAATTGGTTCGGTTTAGTAGTATTCCAGAAATTTCAGCTCTTTCGGTTCAGCTCAACGGTTCGTCCACTGTACGCTCATTTTTCGGTAGATACCTACTGACACGACCAGACGCCGCCGTTGCTAACAGCAAACTGAGCGACGCGCGAGTGTGGAGTCTAGACGTGTTCTCGCAAAGTTCGCGCGCGCTGGCCCTTTGTCGCGGGTCAAAAAACCGACAATAAACGGAGAAACAGGCGCGAAGCCGCGAAAAACATGCGACAAGGCTCCACACTACGTGTTCTCGCACCTTTCGCGCTTTCTCGCGCGATTCGCGGGGTAAGTATGGAGCGGGCATAAGCGCGCAGATGCGAGACACTGTTCATACAGTTTTATTACCGAGTTGTAAAGTTGTTAGATAATGTTGTTGAAAAAACTAACATGTTAGTTTTTATATTTAATGATTGTTGTTAATTGTAATATTAAAATGAAAATAAGCGAATTAATGCCAAAAATAAAAGTAAGTAAATAAGGGGCGATTTTCTGACAGCCTAAATTAAAAAGTAAAAATTAGTTCCAAAACACCCGATAGATGTCGTTTTATAAAAGCCGGCCACCAGCCGTACCTACCTAAGGGCTGTAATAAATTCTACACTTTTACTTGTCTACCAAAAGAATAAAAAAATAGTAAGTCCTTACCTATTTTTATTCAGGACATCCAGAACCTATTTCTATTTTGGAATAGAATAAATATTACGCAGCCATACACGTGCTCTTCATGAACCCGCCTTTTACCATGCGCCATACTAATCTATGCTAAGCGCCATCTATGAAGTCATTTACAAAACAATTTCTTTTTTTTTTTGATCTCGGAAAATAGCCCATTAAGTGCGTGGTTCGATTCCCGCCTGAGGTTGTCGTCTTTTTTCAGTGTTTAAAATTTTACTTAAGTATATTTAAGCGATAATAAAACGCCAAAATATAAAACATTAATCTATAAACGCAGCT
Source organism: Scoparia ambigualis (assembly GCA_963921215.1). Lineage (NCBI taxonomy): Eukaryota > Metazoa > Arthropoda > Insecta > Lepidoptera > Crambidae > Scoparia > Scoparia ambigualis. Next base: position 23,091,528 of record OY992505.1, on the reverse strand, counting down.
TCATCTTAACCGAATGTTTAAATATTTGTAAAAATATTTCTTTCGGATCTCAGAGGTGAAAACTTCTAAGATTTGATGAAGCAATGTTGACTAAAAACATAAGCATCAAGCACTGACAAATTTTGACGGTTGAAAGCCAGACCTCGGTAGCCAAGTGGTTAAGGCAGCCGCCCGGAATGCGGAAGGTGCGTGGTTCGATTCCCGCCTGAGGTAGTCGTCTTTTTTCAGTGTTTAAAAAATTTTACTTAAGTATATTTAAGCGATAATAAAACGCTAAAATATAAAACATAAATTTAACACTATTTCTTTGTTGATTACTTTGTGGCACTGTCTACTTATTAAATTATACTGTTATGGCTGTCGTAAAGGGTGGAAATAGCAAAATTGTAATATAAAAAGAAAATTTTCCAAAAACACGTCTTGTTTGAGCGGTGTCAAATTTTATTTTATCCTCTTTATTTAACATATAAGTTTAATTTTTTACAATATTTTATATAAAAACCTATTTACAATAAAAAATATTATAAAAAACTTAACCTAGGTTGCCACCGGCAGCGGGGTATCGGTAGTTAGGGCTGCAGAGTGAGGAACCTCTTGACAATACGTGCCGTGTCAAGGAGTACTGCCTTTTGCATCTGACCCTTGACCCAACCTTTCAGCGAGAGCCTCTCTAGGTGTTGATCGAGGCTCTTCGCTATAAGGCCGTGTGCCGAAACGACTATCGGTACAATAATGGTTGAATCCACATCCCACATGGCGGTAACCTCGTGAGCCAAGTCAAGGTACTTGCTCAGCTTGTCCTTCTCGGCTTTCACGAGGTTCTCGTCATGAGGTATGGTGATATCAACCAATATTGCTTGGCGCTGAGATCGGTCGATCACCACGATATCAGGCTTATTAGCGACAATAGTCCTGTCCGTGATGATAGAGCGATCCCAGTAGAGCGTTGCATGACCATTTTCGAGAACTGGCGCAGGTGCGTACTTATAGTACGGCACCTCTGAATCAACAAGGCCATATCGAAGAGCAAGTTGCTGGTGAATTATTCTGGCTACTTGGCAACTCTTCGTTAGCAAGATGAGAACAACCGGAAATAATATGTCGGAGTGATTCTCCCGGACGGCGGCATGCCCGACAGATATCGACCGTACCGTCCCTCATAATATATTTCCGGTAGTTATTCGTCTTGATAACTTCATCTTCAATAGCACAGACAAAACCTTCGGTTTCCCCAAAGAGGTCACCGAAACGTAGCTAGTTCACCGAGGCAGGCAAATCTACATCAGGCCCAGTTAGAGCCCGATAGTAGCGCCCGTGTAGCACCTTGCTCTTCCATATGTCCTTGCGATCGAGAGTGCTTAGCACCACTGGTTTGCGCCAGTTTTCTGTTGCTAAGGAGAGCGGCGTAAAGTGTCTATCAAGTGCCACGACATCCAAATGCATCCCGCACTCACTGTTAAGGAAATAATCCCTGAGACTGCACACCTCACGGTTATGTAGGTCCTTGGCATTTAAAAAGCCGCGACCCCCACATCTCCGCGGGATGTACAGTCTCATAACAGATGAGCGCGTGTGTAACATTCTGGAAGTCGTGAGCATTTGACGGACTCTTCTATCCAAGGCGTCCAATTCGGTCTGAGTCCATCTTAGTATGCCAAAGGAGTATCTGAGTAGAGGCATAACCCAGCCATTAAAAGCACGCGTCTAATTGCCACCCGATAAAAGACTGTTAAGTACTTTTCTTAGGCGGCAAAAGAATCGCTCCCGTAATGACTGTTTTATGTCCCCATCCACAACACTCAAAGACTGTGACATACCAAGATATTTATATGTTTCAACTTCGGAGAGAGATCTGAAGTTTATCGTTTCGGAGAGTTGTAAATTGGTTGAATTTACTGCTCTCCCACGTTGTACATGCATAACCGCACACTTATCCACACCAAACTCCATCTTGATGGCACTGCTGAAAGTCTCAGTAATTTTCAGCAGTTTCACCAAGTCTTGGCGGTTTGGTGCGAGCAACTTGAGGTCATCCATGTACAACAAGTGCGACATAACTTCACCCCCTCTCCGCAGTTGACAGCCTAACTTTGAATTTCTCAACAAAGTACTGAGAGAATTCAAAGCTAGGCAAAACCATAAAGGACTCAGACTGTCGCCCTGGAATATGCCACGCTCTATCCTTATAAGATATTATTATTATTATTAAATGTTTTAACTTAGCATAGATTAGTATGGCGCTTAGTAAAAGGCGAGTCCATGAAAAACACATGTATGGCTACGTAATATTTATTCCATTCCAAAATAGAAATAGGTCCTGGAGATCCTGAATAAAAATTTGTAAGTACTATTTTTTTATTTTTTTGATAGACAAGCAAAAGTGTAGAATTTATTACAGCCCTTAGGTAGGAACGGGTCGGCTTTCATAAAACGCCATCTATCGAGTATCTTTGAACTAATTTTTATTTTTTATTTTGGGCTGTCAGAAAATCGCCCATTGAGGAGGGCTTTGGAAAACGCGATTTTGAAATATCATTCCACTGACTCTAGGCCGAGACTACCACGCTTGCCAACGAATAAACGCAATCTGGCATTAATGGGAGCCCTAAACGTTTTGCTAGTCCCGTATATGCGGACTAGCGAAACATTAGTTGAAACACACTCGATTTTGTACTGCGCTGCCATAGCGGCGTGTCGCATCGCTCGTGTTAAATTTCCGAATACTGACCAAGCGCCGCGACGCCCCGCTGTCCCCGCGTGGCAAAGAAGAACCGAGTGTCGTATCAACTCGTTTAGGACTCTCATTGCAAAATGAATATGCTTCAGAGGGGGCAACCATCGTCCCCGAGTCATGCGTTTCGTGAACCAGGCCTTTGCTGGGACCGGGATTAGACCCCGGGACTACATAGCTTGTGTCACGGAGCGCATTGACTTTCTGAAGCATAAAGTTTATTCGCTGGCAAGCCGTATTCGTCGCTATAGAGCGCGTGTGGATCGATATTGTCAAAATCGCCTTTTTCAAAGTGACCAAAGGAAGTTGTACCGGAGTTGGGAAGGAACTGACCAGTGTGTGAGCGACGGGCAGTGTCCAGATGCTACTACCATGAATAACTTTTGGCGTAGTATCTGGTCGGTACCCGTCGAACACACTGTGGGTGATTGAACTAGCGTCGTTGGGCGTGCGTGTGAGCCTATTGAATCCATGGGGCCTGTTACTATTAGCCCCGAAGACGTGAGTTGTGCGATTCGTGCGGCTCAGAACTGGAAAAGTCCTGGACCGGACGGGTTGCATAACTTTTGGATAAAGTGGATTAGATGCTCACACGACGGGTTAGCGACGCAATTACAAGAAGCCCTAGAGGTCGGTTCCTTGCCAACATTTATGACAACCGGTGTCACCTTCCTGCTCCACAAGTCCGGTAGTAGCACGGAACTGAAGAACTATAGATCCATCACATGCTTGCCAACGCTTTACAAGCTCCTTACATCCATTCTGAGAATTAAAATTAATTCGCACATTGTTGCGCACAATATTTTGGCTCCCACTCAGAATGGATGTAAGGTTGGGTCCCGTGGTACTAAGGAGCTCCTCCACATCGACACGACCATTTGCCAACAAGTCCGGCGGAACAAAGGGGCTCTCCACCGCCTGGATTGACTGTAAAAAGGGCTATGATTCGGTGCCTCATACCAGGTTGGAGAGAATCTTAGAGTTGTATAAAATTAATACAGCTCTGAGATCTTTTCTAGGTTCTTGTATAAGACAGTAGACCACAGTCCTTCGTCAACCGGGTGGTGGAGACAGCCCCTCTGGTCCGCAGGACTTCGTAAGGGTTGAGCGAGGCATCTTCCAGGGTGATAGTCTTAGTCCGTTGTGGTTCTGTCTAGCCCTGAATCCTCTCAGCACATTGCTAGAGGATTCACGGCTGAGCTATCGGCTTAAGAGACAGGGTGAAGTTATTTCGCACTTGCTGTACATGGATGACCTCAAACTGTTTGCACCGAAACGTCATGAATTGGTTGCGTTGCTGAAAGTCACTGAGACTTTTAGCAGCGCCATCAACATGGGGTTCGGTGTAGACAAGTGCGCGGTCATGCACGTACAGCGGGGGAAAGTTGTAAATTCTACGAATTTGCAACTTTTTGAGACGATGACTTTCAGATCTCTCTCCGAAGCCGACACCTACAAATACCTTGGCATGTCACAATCATTGGGTATAGAGAGTGGGGGTATAAAACAGTCGGTGAAGGAACGCTTCTTTGGTCGCCTGACAAAGGTACTTAACAGTCTTTTGTCAGGAGGCAACAGGGTACGCGCTTTCAACGGTTGGGTTATGCCCTTACTGTTAGGTAAAGATAATATGATCTGTATCAATTGCAGTGACATTAATAAATATTAAGAAAATATGTAGGTAGGATTACATTCTTTCCTATCCCTACCCAATCCTATATGGAATATTCGATTCGTGTGCTTCGCTGGTGGTCAAGCTGCTCCCCGTTGCGGCTTCCATCCCAGTAACGGTAGAAAATCATCTTAAAACCAATCTATCAAATCATCCGCGGCTGCGGTACTCGCGCGCGTACAAAAACATCGGTTGCGCCAATAAAAACATCGAAGAAATAACACCCCGAGGAGCGACGCCATTCTACAAGGTCAGTCGATTATTCCATCCCTCAATTAACTCTTTTTTTTACTCAACACTTACTGATATACACCTTTGGCATACTAAGGTGGACTCAGACCGAGTTAGACGCCCTGGACAGAAAGGTTCGACAGCTGACATGACTGACATCACATCGCATGCTCCACCCACGCTCGTCTGTTATGAGACTGTACATCCCGCGGAAATGGGGTGGTCGAGGCTTTTTAAATGCCAAGACCCTCCACAACCGTGAGGTGTGCAGTCTCCGAGAATATTTCCTCAACAACGAGTGTGGGATGCATCGCGATGTGGTGTCAGTTGACAGGACCTTTACGCCACTCTCCTTAGGCAAAGAGAACTGGCGCAAGCCTCAGGTGCTGAGCACCGAGGACCGCAAGGATGTATGGAAGAGCAAGGAGCTGCACGGCTGGTTCTATCGGGCCTTAACAGGGCCCGATGTGGACCTGCTCGCGTCGGTGAACTGGCTACGATTCGGGGAACGGGTTTTGTCTGTGCAATTGCGGACGAAGTTATCAAGACGAACAACTATCGGAAGTATATCATGAAGGACGGTACGGTCGACATATGTCGAGCATGCCGCCGTCCAGAAGAGTCACTCAGGCATATTATTTCCGGTGGTTCTCATCTTGCTAACGGCGCGTACTTACACAGGCATAATCTTGTAGCTAGGACCATTCACCAACAACTTGCTCTTCAATACGGTCTTGTTGAGTCCGAGGTGCCGTACTATAAGTACGCACCTGAGCCAGTTCTCGAAAATGGTCGTGCTTTGCTCTATTGGGACCGATCGGTTATCACAGACAGGACTATTGTTGCCAATAAGCCTGACATCGTGATAGTCGATCGGTCCCAGCAGCGGGCAGTGCTAGTCGACATCACCGTCCCACATTACGAAAACCTCGTGAAGGCTGAGAAGGACAAGCTGAGCAAGTACTTTGACTTGGCTTACGAGGTTACCGCCATGTAGGATGTTGACTCGACTATCATCTTATTACCACTCATTATCATCAAGGGAAAAATAGAAATAAAAAAACTAATGACTAGGCAGTATGGTCTCTGACCTTAGCCTGTTCCTTAACGGAACAAATATTTAAAAAAATGTCTATGTCACGACTTCTTGGCGGGAGAGTGAAGCGTCATGTCTGCAGTTTTCTTTTATTTTCTAAAGGGTTTTTTTGAACATTTATGTGAAATAATAGTTGAATGCTTTAAGGAAATAATAGTTATTAACCGTTATGCGTTTGTTAACGTGCATGAGTGTTGGCAAATGAAACAAAACAGTGCAACATCACTTTTCAAATTCTCTCAAGAAGTCCGCGTGAGATCTCAGTAAAGTTCCACAATTCCACATCTTTACTGAGGACTCAAGGCAACTCAAGGGGTTTGGGTTTGTGGGAATGTCATTTATCATACATCATCATAAATCACCACTCATTACATCTAGGGAAAAAAAGAAATAAAATACTAATGACTAGGCAGTGTGGTCTCTGACCTTAGCCTGTTCCTTCACGGAACAAAAAAAAAAGTCTATGTCGCTCTCTATCTCATTTCGTCTATGAATATTATAGAAAAGAAAACTGCGAAGGGCGAAGGGCGCATCGCGCATGGGATTTTTCGAGAAGCTTGGGCCCCTTTTTATTGTGTAATTATTAGTACGAACACACCTACAAGTATCTCAGAAAAATCTACAGAATTATCTTTTGCCCACGGACATTTATTTAGTCAGGTAAATTTGTATGTCTAACAATAATCGTGTAAACGTCAACGCCATTTTGTGAAGCATTATCGAGAATTGGAATTGTCATGTTTCTTTTTTTTAGAATCTAATCTCCCTACTATTTGATAATTGCAATTTAAATATTAGAGCATTATAAAATATGTACGGAATGTTGTTATTACCGGAAGTATCAGTTATACTGTGCACAGTAGGTAGGTACCTACGTACTTTCCTAATTCCAAAGTAATTTATTGAACTATGCTACATAATTGTTAAAATTGTCTTCTGTGTAACCATTAAACAACTAAATAGGTAGGTAAGTGCTAAACTTTTTTGAACCTGAAACTTTCCCTCATCTTTTTTAAATGATTACTAATGCATTAAAATAATAGTCCCCCATCTGCCCCTGTATCGGCTAAAAATATGAATATTGACATGGGCTTCATTTGACATTTGAAGCCCATAATATGCCCATAGAAGGACAAAATATGGGCTTCAAATGTCAAATGAAATATGGACATGGGCCTATATCCATATTTTTTAGCCGATAGACCCGCTAGAAAGGAAACCTAATTTAGATTGTTTGCTTGTGTTAGGGGTGGGTCTAGGGATTCCAGGTCCTAAAAATTTAAAAAGCCGGACTCAGCCCTGTATTAGGCCTGCCTGATATTTTGCCCTAAAAGCCGTTCATGGCGTTTGTGGAAAGCCCAAGACACTATTTTAAAGCCAGACTTACGCTTTTCAAGCCGGACAACAGAAACACAAATTAGGATGTGGCAAATGCTGAAGAAATATTGTGTATTATTGCAATAAATAAGTTTGAATAAGTATATCACTCATGTGATTTATTCATTAATTTTTCAAAATAATTATTCTTATTGACGATAATGTATTTATTTTTAAAGGATGGCAGAAGACTTGGATGTGGAGGCTATGCTAGAAGCTCCTTATAATAAATTGGTGAGTGTTAACTACTACTGAATTTGTTATTTTATAATCATCATAGGTAACATATTGAAATAGAATAACATTTAAACATTTGTCACATAATATATTAAATTAGAGTGAGTTACAGTTCTGAGTTAGAATATTAGACTATTCAGTTAACATTATTACAAAAATATTGTATTTTATTGGCTTTCTTTTACAAGTCAACAAAAATAAGTAGATGAAATGGTTTATAAATACTATTTATTATGTTTCACCCTTGTCAAAAAAATTGATTATTTTAGTCACATTTTAGTTTATTATGTTGAAGTTTCTGTTTTATTATATTTTTTATTATATTAGGAAGGTGTATGTATTTTTTATGATTTCTATATTATTTCATGACCTTTTGTAGTCTTCTTATACGTAGCTGTTATATTATAAATACTTACAACCCTAGGCATAACTGCTCAAAGATGGCTTGTAACAAACTTGTAACTATTTATTTATGGTAAAGAAACATATTTATTTCATCTTTGAACAGTTATTGGTGATAACATTGTAAAACAAAATTACATTTGAGAATCATTTCTTGTATTTATAGAACTTTGTGGTAATAGTCCAGCATACTTCACCGACCTGAACAAAGAGAGAGGTATCCACTACTATACTTACATTTTTCTTTTATTTATTACTTTGTAATGCAACAATTTCATAAACATTTCTTGGATTAATAAAAAAATATTAGTGTCGAAATTCAATATAGAGAATATTTAAAACGAAAAGACCATGCTCTGATGGGTCGTAAATCTTTTGCAGAAGTATCCCTGTGTGATGTTAGCGCTGTGTGCGTCCTTTGTCAGTGATTTTTTGACCGGTAAGTGTAGACCAGGGCAACGAGACTGACAACCATCACTGTGACAAAGCCGTCAAAAGACAGCCACCTTCAGTAGTCTAAGCAAAGTAACAACCTGACATATGTGTTGTTTCATCATTGACAATTCTCTGTTTAGTCAATGATGAAAGATCACAGATGATCATAATATTTAAATTAAAAACTAATGCATTTTTTATTTATTCACTCGGCGTGTGTTGCTGTTGGCGCTGCTTCTACCTTGTGCTTTGTGTGACAGGATAACACTTCCTCTTCAAAGCATCGATCGGACAAGTATTCTGATAAGCACAAAGAAAGGGAAAAAGATGGCAGCCGAAGGTAATAATCTTATATATTTTTTTAAACCTATTTGTTAATAATTGTTCAAAGCATTATCCTCTTAATCATTTATTGACAGACGAAGCCGATCAAGAGAGAGAAGAAAATCTCGCGACAGAGACACACGGAGATCAAAAGAGAGAGATGATAGAAAGGATAGAGAACGAGAAAGAGACAAAGATCGTAGGGATAAGGAAAAAGATCGTGGTCACAAAGACCGCGACAAGGAAAAGGATCGTGAACGCGACAAAGACGGGAAACGTAGCAAAGAGAGAAATCGCAGTCGAGAAAGGGAACGCAGCAGGGAAAAACATCCTCATAAAAGAGAGGGTAGTAGAGAAAAGGAAAAAGAATATAGGTCCAATTCCAGAGGCATTGAAGGACCTAAATTAGAAGAACTACCACCAGAAGAGCGAGATTTGCGAACTGTATTTTGTATGCAATTATCACAACGTATCAGAGCTAAAGACTTAGAAGAATTTTTCTCATCAGTTGGTAAAGTTAGAGATGTTAGACTTATCACATGCAACAAAACTAGAAGATTTAAGGGTATTGCCTATATAGAGTTCAAGGATGCTGAATCTGTACCATTGGTCAGTGCTTTGTCTCATTTTATAATTATTTTATATTATTAAAAATAGTACATTTTATTTAAAAAAAATTAAGATAGATATTTTTAGACCAGATAGTTGACCAATCATGTGTTTTTATAAGTTACTAAACAAAATACATGTGGTTTGTAGAAAGGGCAAATATGCTGTTTAAATGTTTATCATATTCGCCTTAGATTAAATCAAAATAGCGGAAGATACGGCACGTCCTTAAAATTGTCAACTGAAAACGGGCACGATGCAGCTACACTGGTGTGCGTCAGAGTCCAGTCCTGCCAAGACCTGCGACTTTGTGATATTAGGCCACGGAGACCTGATTTAGCGCTCCTGTACACGATGCCGCCGCCGCTCCGCCGCCCCGAACCTCTACACTGTGGTTACGTGACGCTTAAAGCCCGCAACCGCGCCGCCGATACATGATTTCAACGTTCCACTGTACTGTTGTTAGTAATACATTGCTAGCTACGAAGATCGCACGTATCGCACTCATAAGGACATGTCCAGTTTAACGAAAAAAAAAGAGATGTATGTTCTATTGTATGGTCTGAACTTAGCACAAAATATATGCCAGTAATGGAATAGCTAAATCAGACAGGTCTAGCTAAATCGGTCAGCGACGTGGAGGGGCACGCGGTGGTGACGGCGCGGTTGCGGGCTTTACTCGTCACGTATCCACAGTGTAGAGGTGCGGCGGCATCGTGTACAGGAGCGCTTATGCGGTCCATGCGCTAGAGGCGAGTCACCTATCTTCCGCTATTTTGGTTTAATCTAAGATATTCGTCCTTTCTACAAACCACCGACGATACGTACATTTTAAACTTTAACACATGAATCTTTTTGAAATATATAACTTTTATGTTACATTTGCAGGCTTTGGGGTTAACAGGACAGAAGTTGTTAGGTATTCCTATTATAGTTCAACATACACAAGCAGAGAAAAATCGCGTAGGTAATACATTACCTAATCTTGCACCAAAAACAAGCAATGGACCAACTAGGCTATATGTTGGTTCTTTACATTTCAACATTACTGAAGATATGTTGAGAGGTATATTTGAACCATTTGGAAAAATAGATCACATCCAACTCATGACTGATCCAGAAACTGGAAAAAGTAAAGGCTATGGTTTTCTTACGGTATGTAACTTAGTTTGTCATAAACTTTAACACATCTTCATAACAGGGGAATCTAATATGGTTCTCTTTTTCAGTTTCATCATGCAGCTGATGCGAAAAAAGCTATGGAACAATTGAATGGTTTTGAATTAGCTGGTAGGCCTATGAAAGTGGGTAACGTAACTGAACGCACAGATGGAGGATCAAGCACTCGTTTTGATGCTGATGAATTGGATCGAGCTGGAGTAGACCTCGGAGCTACTGGCAGACTACAGCTCATGTTCAAACTAGCTGAGGGAACTGGACTACAGGTTAATTTTCGATGTTATTTTTATGCGAAATTTTTTATTTTAATGTCTATGAAAACTGTGAGATTTTTATTGTAATCTTTAATTTTAGATTCCACCTGCAGCTGCTTCAGTGCTGATGGGGGCGGGTTCAGCGATGTCCAATCCCCAACCACAAGTTGCTCCACCAATAGCCACACAATGTTTTATGCTCAACAATATGTTCGATCCTGCAACGTAAGTTGTTTAAAATATATGTTTTGTGTGTTTAATTTCATAACAAAGAAATCAATCTAATCAAAACCTTGTTACAGCGAGTCGAACCCAAATTGGGACATCGAAATCAGGGATGACGTCATCAGTGAATGCAATAAGCACGGTGGTGTGCTGCACGTCTACGTCGATAAAGCTTCACCACAAGGCAACGTTTACTGCAAGTGTCCCACTATAGCCACCGCCGTCGCCTCAGTGAACACTCTGCACGGGCGTTGGTTCGCCGGGCGCGTCATCACGGCGGCTTACGTGCCGCTCGTCAACTATCACTCTTTATTCCCGGACGCGATGACTGCACTCTCACTGCTACTGCCTACCAGGCAGAGATAAGTTTGTAAAAATTACAAGACGCAACTTTCAAGCATTTATTTAATGGTGAACACATTTATTTTAAGAAACTTGAGTGTATACTGTTTTTATTTTTAGATTACAAACTAGCAATATCTTGTTTCTAGTTAATAAATGGTTAGTCATAAAGTAATATTTAATCTTACTTTTTCTTATTCCCTAATTTGAGGATTCATAAATATGGGATAACAATAACATCTGTGCATTGTTTTAATCCCAAACTTATAACTATACATAAAACTACTGCTATCTTTTTTATTTACCAAATAATTATAGCAATAAAAATATAAAGTAAAAACCAAAAAAATATATAAATTACGATTCACTTAGATGCTTATTTAAGTATAATTTCATTGGAAACCATCGCAAAAGTGAGAACTAACTCAATCTTAAGAGATTTCTAATATAACTTGTAAAAATAATGCGTTTTATGATCGGTTCTCATTTTCCAAAGATAAAGTAATCGCGATAAAACCATAGATTTAGAATGTACAAGATACACGAAGTGTGGGAGCGAGAAATCATTATCAAGTTTAAATCGCCCGAGAGCAAAAGAGACAGTGAGTGAAGTACCGATATGTCAACTTTTTCTCGCGAATAAGAGGCCATAGCGTCCCAGACTGTTTTAAATCGCGCTGAAATTCGTGCATTTAATAATAATCTTTCAATTTAACACTAAGAATATTAAATGTGCAATTATGGTGACATGTTCTGTACGTGAATGTGACGTTACAGGACGAAATTACCCGAATCAATACACTTTACATTTCACCAATACAATGTAGGTACTTATCTTTTTTGTCACGTCTCCGAGCCGTCATTGTGTATCTTGTACATCCTAAATCTATGGATAAAACAACCTTTTGGATGTGTTCACCTCTTCAGCAAACAAATTGTTTTGGTTCTTGTTAAACAGACCACTGTAATTTAGTTAAACATCTGTCTGTTACCAAAATTAAACAGCTGTTAGTACTTTGTGAAATTAATTAACTAAGATTGAACCAACCAAGTATGTTATTGTTTGTTTTTAATTTCATTTAATGTACTTTCTTTATAGCTGACTACATACTTCAAAGTTTACACATTTACAACTATCTTGCATATATCTTATGACAAATTTTCTGTAAATATAAATAAAAGTGGTTAACAGAATTATAATAAGTATTTATTTTATAACATAAAACAATTTCACTTAAATTTATTTATTTATCATGAAATCAATTAGTTTGTTACAACTCCTGTTGGTACCTATGTTCTTTATACGCAAGTAGTTGGCATAGTTAAAATAAATTAATACCTAAGTGTAAAGACGAGAGGTGCTCTCATTCGAAATTTCAAGGCAACCTATATCTTAACATACGTAATCCTTCACATGCAAACTTCGTCAAGAGAGTTACCTACTTAAAATCAAAGGATGATTGATGAATAGTGGGGCAGATCAATTTGATCTTTGCCTACGGCTTGGTAACGTTTCATGAAGTGGCATGCTATCTCCAGTTCCTTGAATGCGGTAAAAAGATTTTCGCTTGGAATTCCTGTAAAAACTTAAGAGCACATTTTCTCTATATCTTGACATTAAACCTTCTATAAAAAAGAAGCATTTCTTTTCGTTTTGCCATACATTTAGACAGCCTTTATCCAATCTATCTCTAGAGTGGCAGGACCTTTTTGTTTGACAGGTTGATACACTCCTCCATAGACTTGAATACCCAAACTAGAAACTTGAGATAGGTCAAGTGTCTCGTTGTTGGTTACTCTCTTCCCCCTGTAGTATGCTTTAAAATCCGTAAACAAGAGGTTTCGTACATCGAATTCATCCTTTGGTGCCTGGAAAACATAATAGCTGGTTAATACCGCATAAAAAGTATTATTCTAAAATAAACATCTATTCAGATTATTTGGTTCTATCTACGAACCTGAAAATTTTGTTCGAATGAGTAATTGGGTTCATCATTCAAATCTTTGTGTCTCAGGACCAGTCTGAATCCATTATATTGCCCTTGGCCTCTACATCGTATCTGCAGCATAGAGTACCCTATGAGGTTATATCTTCTGATAGCTCGAATGCCAGCAAACCCAGCACCGTTAGGTTGAGGATTCAGAAGCGCAAAGAATATTGCTCTTCTGAAGCCTAAATTTTGATGTAAAACTAGCACAGCTTTCGACATTCCTACATTACGAACTGTATCTGATTGTTCTTGCCATGTTTCGACTCCATCATTCTTATTAAAATCGAACAGATATTGCCCCGAATCGGCTGAATCAGCACTGTAAAAGTAAGTTCTAAATTAAAACAACAAACTTACCTACGACATAATTCTACTAATAAGAATAATTTTACACTACGTGACCATGAAAAGGACATGAATAATTATACTATTGACAACATTATGAAATGGCTAGAGAATTATAATTAAAAATTAATTTACTTAAATCGAATTATATACAATTTAATCAATCTATACATTCTAAATACAATTTAAAATTAAATATTGATAAAATAGAGGAAGTAACACAAACCAAATTCTTAGGGTTACTATAGACCAAAACATAAACTGGAAACTACATGTAGAAAAAATATGCAAAAGGATTAATCAGTTTGTATACGCTCTCAACAAATTAAGTAGGTAACTAACAGTAAAAACCTATCGCGCATACCTATGTAGATTCTATATTACGATACGGATTGATAATATGGGGCAATGGCACAGACGCTAGCAAAGCATTTATCGCACAAGTGTATCAGGGCTATCTGTGGTATCCCACCTGATGAATCCTGTCGACCATATTTTAGGGGCCTTAATTTGCTACCGCTACCATCTGTGTACATCTACGAGATTAGCATATTTGTATATAACCACAATATGTACCTATTTAAGAAAGCTCGAGATGTTAAAGAGAAATCCTAATAGATTAGTGTTATGTAATATTCCTAAATCGGAAAAATATAACAAAAACTATTGCCATGTGTGTACGAATTTATAATAAGGTGCCCTGTGAATTAAAAAATCTTAGTTTTAATTTGTTCAGAAGTAAATTACTTATATACGTGGCATAAGGATAAAAACTTTTATGACATTATGCAATTTCTAAACAATAAAAATTAGGTTTAATTGTAACAATTTGCATGCAATTCAAATGTGCAAAACATGAGAACTGTTCTTTACAAATTTTAACAACTTTGTATACTTAACATGTTTTATGCAAATAAAAATATTATTATTATTATACGAGCCTACGAGCTTAAAAAAAGGGGATTGGGTAAAGTTGGCGTTTTGGTTTTAAACCCATAAAAGATGTTAACTTTGAAAGAGCAATTTAAAAAAAACTTCTTACTATGGAGTACATGTACCCTTAATTTTTATTCGTTTTAATAAAATTAAGGGCGAGTTCTACCCATAAAACGGAACAACTTTCCCCAAGAAACCTATGTGCAAAAATGAGCTCTGCCTCTGTGGTCTAGTGGCTAAACCACCGGTTTCAGACCCAGAGGTCCCGGGTTCGATTCCCAGCGGGGGTACATCTTTGTGTGCTCGGTTTGGTTGGTGGTAGGGCTGTTAAGTCCGCCTGGCTAACTACCACCATCTTATCTAAGTCTGTCGCCATAACAACGATGTTTGTAGCATTGTTGTGTTCCGACAGTTTGAGATAAGATAGTTCCTCAGTGGTTGAGGATTCCGGGTGAAGTGCGCTTCCACCTTCAGCCTTATCATCACTTACCATCAGGTGAGATGAAGACCAAGTCGCTTACCCGTCGTAGAATAAATAAAAAAAATGTCAAAACTTTTTTTTTTCATTTTTGCACAGGTTTCTTGGGGAAAGTTGTTCAGTTTCATGGGTGGAACTCGCCCATAATTTCATTGAAACTAATAAAAATTAAGGGTGTCTAAATAATATCGGAGACGATATATCATACACTTCGTAGTTTCTCGTTTAACCAATAATTCATATTGAGATTAGTAAAAAGTAGTACCTACGTATAGAGTTATTAATAGACAAGGAAAAACCCTGCTTACGTACCTACCACATTCGAATTTGTGATAGTGTAAATGTGACAACTACCTAATGGGTATTCACACTGGACCCTAAGATACCTACTATACGATTGGAATCGTGATTAATTGGAGAATATTCAATGATGCCACTGCTCCATACGAGCTAACCCCTTTGCTGTAACCTTGCCCTTTAGATGTAACCATTATTTGGTATAGCAATTTAAGGCACGTAAAAATGACCTTTTTTATACACAAATACGAAGCAAACTGAAAATATAGTATGCATGATTGAACTATGTAGGTTTAAGACTTTTATTTTCATAAAATTTAACAGATACAAATACGGATGTTTTGCACTGGAAGTACCAATGAATGACTAGTCATCATGACCCACTGCCACTACTAGAGCCCGCAGCCAGCTGGTGTGGTATTGTGGAATGGCGGTTGATGCATTAAAAATCTGTACTTGCCTGTATGCTCTTAGAAAACATATTAAAAATATAAATATAATAATATTCATATTTTTAAATTAAAACTTTATTCACTTAAGGAACACAAGAATACTTTTCGATATAAATCTTTAAAAAGGAAACAACTATCCTGCACAAAACAAGTACCTACTTCATGATATAAACAAGACGAATGTCTTGAACGTTTGACATTCTTATCACCATGTAATGATGTTAATGACGTCTTGCGTATCTCCTTTACAAGGCAATTGGACCTAGGGCCATATCAATATTACAAATATTTGATAGTGAGTCTTAAATTTTCATTACTTATGTATACTTAGATCAAAAACAGATCTAAACAGCTTCAATTAAGATTGAACTAAGAAAATCACGATTAATCACGGCGTCTCATGGTAAAAGTTTAGACGCACGCGCACATTCTACCTAAATATCGATAAGGAATTGGTGGATATGGGTACAATTAGTGCTTACCCGAACAACAACTTTAGATAGCTGTACCTAAGTATAGTGAATGACTTTACTAATGTAGTGAACCCATTGATATATAAAAGGATGGAAGACAAAATGGTGTACCGGCAGCAAACACCGCGTTGTGAAATAGAAGACACTTAAGAGCTTTTCTATTGAGTGAGAAGAGTTGAGTAAATTCTTAAAATCAGTAATCAGCACTACAATCGTCTTGGGTGATACGCTGCCGCTGGTGGTGACTTCAAAGGTAATGACTTATCGTGTGTAAACTAAAAAATTGCTGCCACCGTACCGTAATGCTGATTGTTAGGCATATTACCGCTGTAAACCGCCTCTATCCGCATGTGATCTAGTAGTACGGCTGCTGTCACTCTTGACACCCAAAGATCCCTGGTTAGATTTTCAGCAGGAAATATTATAAACTTATGTTGCAGTCATAGATTTAGTATACGCTAAATCTATGGTTGCAGCTTAGAGCATTCAACCAACGCTCTAAGGGTTGCAGTGGACTGCTTTTGCGGTCTTCATTACTAACTTCCCGAGGGGTTAGTCTCTGACTTCGGGAATTTGAAAGAATCGTCTAATTAATACGAGCGAGTAGGTACCTACTCAATTTAAAAAATGTCCTTGCTCGCAACTCCTCTTGAACCAAGAATAATAACGTCATGAGCGCCGCCAGCGCCAGGATTACCTACTTTTTGCTTTAAGGGAGGTGCATCTGCATTTACCTACACACGGTGTAATATCCATATTTATTTTCTTTTCTTTTATATAGTGTCCCAGTGCTTAGCAAAGGTCATCATTTCTTTCCAGTTCTCACTTTACTATAAGTAGGTAGGTAGGTACCGACTAATATATTTTCTTATAAAATACGTTTATTGGAGGCTTCTACACTTACAAGTGCATGGCTCACACAGACGTATATCCTCAGAACAATAACTTGTTCTGAGCGTATACCTACCTACTTCTTATATATGTACGTCTGTGGTGGCTCATGTCATAAGGTCAAAGAAGATTTATTCAAATTACCTCAATGTTCGTCACAGTCACATCCGCCACATAACCTCCTATTAAAAGAAATCTTAATATTTGTCTGTGTATTTTCTTCTCTTTTCTTCCTTCCAGCGCTCATGGATAACCTATGTTTAGGTTAGATTCAAGCTCAGATAGACAATGGGCGGGTAACATGGCGAGGTGGGGCGAAAAGGTAGTCAAGGGCTGTCGGTCACAGAATGCTGGCCACGTGGAAGGCGAGCAACACTGCCGACCACCAGCTCTAACTAGACAACATAGTCAGGCTTGTCAGAAAGCAATGGATTAGGCTGGCACAGGGCAGAGAAAAATGCCGTGAAAAAGAGGCTTAAATAATAATAATAATATATATTTATTGCACTAAAATAGGTACAGTACAGGTTTGGAAATACATAATTTAAAAATGTGCATAGGTAGATTAAGTCAAAGAGCTTATCAGAGGCCCCCAAGCTAGGCAGTGCCTGGATTTGTTTGGTCTCACGACCTGAATTATCTACACCTACTGAGAGAAACATCGTACATGGTATATCGGAGACTAACAGAAGCTAAACTAAAGAAAAACAAAGCAAGATTTGAATTTTAAAATGTGAGATTAAGCTTCATGAATAAAATGAACATGCAAAAAAATAAATTAAAAAATAAGCTAACATATTTAATAAATAATAAACTTAAAAACATCGACTGAGGAGTGCTTCAGTTTCAATATAAGAATTCTCAAGCAGCCACTTTATTAAAATATTCTTTGCTTCTGAGACTGAACAGTTCCTTATGTCACAAGCCCTTACCATTGCGTTGTAAACACGAGCTCTAACTGTGTCGCCAAATCTGGTAGCAAATTGTGAGTTTACAGACGGGATTGGGATTCTGAAATTACGTTTATTTAAAAGTATCTTGTAGTTATCGGAAGTGATAAGCCGTTTGTGCGCTTTCAGACAGGATTTTAGTATAAATAGTTGGCGAATCGTCAAAATTTGAGCTTCCTTATAAAGTTCTACTGTTGGGTGTCTATAAGGTTTCTTCAACATGATTTTGAGCAGAAATCTGTTTGCTCTTTCGGCCTGTAGTAAAGTCGTTTTGGCGGCACCACCCGAGACCGAGACGCAGTACCCAGTAATAGATTGACACAGAACTTTATAAATCGCAATAAGCAGCTCTTTGTTAGCAGATTCTCTAAGTTTTCTGAAAACGCCGGATATTTTTCTAATACGTTTTGAGAGACACTGGATGTGACTTTTGAAAGAGAGATGTTCGTCGATCATAATACCTAGATATTTGGTAACGTCGGTACGATAGATGGAATCGCAGCTGCAGTGCAGAGGGGAAACCAAGTCACAAGAATGAATTTTAATATTGCCTCCAACCGGTGGTCCGGAAATAGACGATTTGTGAAAACATACATAATTTGTTTTTGTAGAATTTAGTGTGAGTAGATTCTTCCTGAGCCAGCTGTTGATGGATGACAGTCCAGCCTCGGCTACATGAAATGCATTTATCCAGTTGTTACCGTTAAAGAGGATAGCAGTATCATCAGCATAACATATCACATCGGCATTCGCCAACGACAGATCATGCACTCAGAAAAAAAAGTTGTGAAATCAACAGGAAAAGGTTGTTAGCCAGGAGCCAACAGAGTAGGGTTGCTGGCGCAGCTACTCCAATTTTGCGAAAAAATATTGCGAATCAAACAAAGTGGAAATACTAATTTTCACAATATGGACTTATCTAATTTCACAAAGGCATGTTTTCACAATTTTACTCTGTTGGCTCCTGGCTAACAAAGTTAAGCGTGTGAATATCGCAGTGTTATACTTGTGTTATCTAGCAATGCACGGTTTGCTACAGTAGCAATCTTGCGGTTGTGATTCACACAATGTTAAACTTTGTGGTTCTACTTATGTTAACTTTGCTTGATATTAACTGCTGCTTCGCAAACTGAACCTTGTGAAAATAACAGTTCTTAACTAGACTCACAGTTGTGATTCACGCAATATCGCCTTTCAACCTTGTGATTCTAGCTATGTGTACTTTGCGTTATTAGAGACTTTCAAGTTGTGATTCTAACAGAGCTGTGATATTAAAGTTGCGATTCACGCAAAGTCGCTTTTCAACCTTGTGGTTCTGGCTATGTGTACTTTGCGTTATTAGAGACTTTCAAGTTGTAATTCTAACAGAGCAGTGATATTAAAGTTGCGATTCACGCAAAGTCACCTTTCAACCTTGTGGTTCTAGCTATGTGTACTTTGCGTTATTAAAGACTTTCAAGTTGTGATTCTAACAGAGGTGTGATATTAAAGTTGCGATTCACGCAAAGTCGCCTTTCAACCTTGTGGTTCTAGCTATGTGTACTTTGCGTTATTAAAGACTTTCAAGTTGTGATTCTAGCAGAGGTGTGATATTAAAGTTGCGATTCACGCAAAGTCGCTCTTCAACCTTGTGGTTCTGGCTATGTGTACTTTGCGTTATTAGAGACTTTCAAGTTGTGATTCTAACAGAGCTGTGATATTAAAGTTGCGATTCACGCAAAGTCGTTTTTCAACCTTGTGGTTCTGGCTATGTGTACTTTGCGTTATTAGAGACTTTCAAGTTGTGATTCTAACAGAGCAGTGATATTAAAGTTGCGATTCACGCAAAGTCACCTTTCAACCTTGTGGTTCTAGCTATGTGTACTTTGCGTTATTAGAGACTTTAAAGTTGTGATTCTAACAGAGCTGTGATATTAAAGTTGCGATTCACGCAAAGTCAACTTTCAACCTTGTGGTTCTAGCTATGTGTACTTTGCGTTATTAAAGACTTTCAAGTTGTGATTCTAACAGAGCTGTGATATTAAAGTTGCGATTCACGCAAAGTCGCCTTTCAACCTTGTGGTTCTAGCTATGTGTACTTTGAGTTATTAAAGACTTTCAAGTTGTGATTCTAACAGAGGTGTGATATTAAAGTTGCGTTTCACGCAAAGTCGCTTTTCAACCTTGTGGTTCTAGCTATGTGTACTTTGCGATATTAGAGACTTTCAAGTTGTGATTCTAACAGAGCTGTGATATTAAAGTTGCGATTCACGCAAAGTCGCCTTTCAACCTTGTGGTTCTGGCTATGTGTACTTTGCGTTATTAGAGACTTTCAAGTTGTGATTCTAACAGAGCTGTGATATTAAAGTTGCAATTCACGCAAAGTCGCTTTTCAACCTTGTGGTTCTAGCTATGTGTACTTTGCGTTATTAGAGACTTTCAAGTTGTGATTCTAACAGAGCTGTGATATTAAAGTTGCGTTTCACGCAAAGTCGCTTTTCAACCTTGTGGTTCTGGCTATGTGTACTTTGCGTTATTAGACTTTCAAGTTGTGATTCTAACAGAGCTGTGATATTAAAATTGCGATTCACGCAAAGTTGCTTTTCAACCTTGTGGTTCTGGCTATGTGTACTTTGCGTTATTAGAGACTTTTAAGTTGTGATTCTAACAGAGCTGTGATATTAAAGTTGCGATTCACGCAAAGTCGCTTTTCAACCTTGTGGTTCTGGCTATGTGTACTTTGCGTTATTAGAGACTTTCAAGTTGTGATTCTAACAGAGGTGTGATATTAAAGTTGCGATTCACGCAAAGTCGCCTTTCAACCTTGTGGTTCTAGCTATGTGTACTTTGCGTTATTAAAGACTTTCAAGTTGTAATTCTAACAGAGGTGTGATATTAAAGTTGCGATTCACGCAAAGTCGCCTTTCAACCTTGTGGTTCTAACTATGTGTACTTTGCGTTATTAGAGACATTCAAGTTGTGATTCTAACAAAGGTGTGATATTAAAGTTGCGATTCAGTCTCCTTACAACCTTGTGAAAGAACCACAACGTAAGGGGACTGCGTGAATCGCAACTTTAATATCACAACTCTGTCAGAACCGCAACTCGAAAGTATCTAATAAAGCAAAATACGTACCAAGAACCACAAGGTTGAAAGGCGATTTTGCATGAATCGCAACTTTAATATGACAGCTCTGTTAGAATCACAACTTGAAAGTCTTTAATAACGCAAAGTACACTTAGCTAGAACCACAAGGTTGAAAGGCGACTTTGCGTGAATCGCAACTTTAATATGACAGCTGTCAGAACCGCAACTCGAAAGTATCTAATAAAGCAAAATACGTACCAAGAACGACAAGGTGATTTTACATGAATCGCAACATTTATAGCACATCTCTGTTGCTGCACTGTCCTCTTCCTAAAAAATGAAACAATAAAGTATTAAAAGTAATCAATGTTTATTTTTCATGTCTTTTTTACAGGTTAAGTAAACACAATAATCTTATAATATTATAGGAACACTATCTCGGGTAGATCTATACCCAGCAGTGGGATTGGATAGATCTATTGGTACAAGGCTGCGTTTCCACCAGAGATTTGTAGCGAGGGATGTGTTCCAATAGAATCACAGCAGTTACCTAGCCTCAATGAGCGCAGTGATTATAATGGTTCTTAAAAACACACCCCTTGCTACATATCTCTGGTGGAAACGCAGCCTTATACAGTTACATTATTCAATTAGGTACTTGCTACCTTTAAAAACACATGATAATACTATTCCTACCAGGTTATACCTACTGCTTTATTAATATGTTTGATTGTATGAGCCCAGTGAATATAACCTGATGAGATTGATTTCCATTTATAATATTATGAAATATTCTGAAAAAGATCTAATAACTAAAAATATACTTACGGTGGAGGATTTGTATTAAAATGGATTTTACCATCTAGGAGCGAAGATTGTTTGTATACTGAAATAACTGTAATAGGCTATTATTTTGGTCTGTATTTGATAATAATTAGTGTGGTTAATATATCTATTAATCCACTGTTTTCTCTAACTCTTGTTATTTCAGCATACAAACAATCTTCGCCCCTAGATGGTAAAATCAATTTGTAATAAAATCATACCACCTTAAACAAAATTATAATAAAACAAAACTAACTATTATAACAAAATTATACTTAATAATAAAATTATACCCCGTCGTTTACTTAATTCACCTGCGTTATTGCACCCAGGTGAATTAAATATTCTATTTGTAATCTTAATTCACCTAGGTACATCATGTATACTTCGTTTACTTAATTTGCACGCGTTAATGCACCCAGGTGAATTAATATTCTATATTTATTAAAAAAAAATTCTTTTTTCTATACCTAGATGAATAACCGCAGGTGAATTAAGTAAACGAAGTATACATAATGTACCTAGGTGAATTAAGATTACAAATAGAATATTTAATTCACCTGGGTGCAATAACGCAGGTGAATTAAGTAAACGACGCCAATTATACATGGTAGTACATAGGGCCGTATGCTATTTAGGTTGGTTAAATCGGTTTAGTCAGTACAATATGGAGCTCGGGATGATTAATGTCACATCCAATGACTACAGAATTGCATACAAACGGATGTTGCATGGAATCCTGATCAATATATATTGACTCTTGAGATGAGTCCAGAACATTATATGCGTGATAATGATCATCAAAACCGATTGTTTTTAAGAGCTTAGCCCTAATTATTATTTTACATAATCCATCAACATAGACTTCTTGTACCTTAGCGAAGCATACATTTTCCTCCTCGATGGATGAAACAATTATAGAATTTAATTTATACTGCTCAGAACACTTCTCAGCCCAGCTGACTTTATATAAACTATGAATATTGGTTATTTTTAATATATCTACAATCTGTTTAACTTTTCTACTAAGTATTTTTTTTTTTATACCGAAAGTTACAGAAGGCGATACCGTAGTTCCCTTTAGAAAAGTATCATTTAATGTCAACTGATGTTTGACGAAACATCATTCCAACCAGGGCCTATGGCAACAATATACGGAAGTACAGGTACCTTTTTATCTATGAGTTTCGCTTGCCGTTCTAAGCGATGGGTTTCAACGTCAGAAGAAGATGCCACTAAACTCAAAAAGGCACTGCTAACTTCTGCTCGTGACGGATTCCAAGGTTTTCTTGTACCTTTAACAGGAATCGTATGCATTTGCTTCAATAGCAAGGGTATGGATAGGAAAGCTGCCACATTTGCTTGTTCCTCTCCCACTGGAAATAATTTTATTTGTTATTAGTACATACTAATAATCTTAAATTATTAATTTTAAATATAATTTTGAACTTCCTCACAGCTCAGTTAGAAGGAGTTTTGCTTACTGGCTCTAGGTTGTGGGTTCTATCCGCACCAAGAACTTTTAAATTGGTATAACAGAACTTTTAAAAGTGGTTTTTAAATGACAAAGTAATGCAGTAACAAACATTTAACTTAAAAATACAACAAAATTGAGGAGCTCCTTGTCTGTTAAAAATTTTGCACCTGTAAGTCATTTCGCCATGCTCTGTAAGTTAAAGTAACGGTTGATTTAGTAAAGCTTTGTTAATTTTCAAACGTCTCAGTAACATATCCTACGTCAGATGGTTAATATTGTGATATCAACGGTTAGTTAACTAACAGAGCTTGGTGAAATCAGGGCTTAGCCTAGCCTACTTAATCATGATATGACATTTATTGAATCCAACTTTACTCACAAGTTCCAAGTTCTAAGACAGACTGTATAGAAATGTCAGCTCGTGTCAGTTGTTGGGATTTTTCATCCAATAATGCTAGCAAACGGCCTTTTAGTATTGGGAACTTTTCTTCAAACTTTTCTTTGGTGTTTGGATAAATTTCATCGAAGTCGCTTGCCAGCTTCATGAAACAAAAAAAAAACAATATTAGGTACTTAAATCACAACAGTATAATCTTCAGTGACACTTACAAGAGCTGATCATATTTATTTTGTGATAATTAAGTTAAAAAACTTGACAAACCTCCTACTTTTTTACTTGAAGTCGGTTAAAAATAAACAACATCACTCACCAATTCATAACCCCATGGACATTGAAGTGCAGGGAATTCTTTAAAGTAGGTTATATGGTCGCTTTCCTTGAGTATATCTATTCTTCCCCTAAGACAGTTCTTCCATTTGGAGTTGACTAAATCCCTGGGTGAAGACGAGGCCTTCAGCCACTGCAAATAGCTCTCTCCAGACTCTTCCTGATCTCCAATTTTCTTTGAATTAAATGATTCTGGCAGGGGCCGAACCCGTACTGGTTCTGTACTTGTCCTGGCTTTCTTTTTAGTGCTGCTATCACTGCTATCGTCACTGCTGCGACTCCTGCTGCGGCGGTTTTCTGCAGGTACTAGTCTTCGCCGAACTGTGATAAGCCGATTAACAATGAGGCCGCTGGCCTGCAAAACCCGACCATCTAGTATACGAAAGGGACTGTAATAGACTGCTTTCGTTTCCCCTGGGAATAGTGTGATTATTTCAGTTGTCCAATTTTCCCACACTTCTTTTCTGATAGGGTCTGATATTTTTTTTAATTTGCGGATCTCCGCCTCCACAATTATGGCAGTAAAATTGGTTTTCCCGCTGACGTGTTTTCTAAAATGGTCTTTAGACTTGCAGACCCTGTGTTAAAAAAATCTACCGAAGTTATTATTTCATCTGCGATTTCCCACTCCTGAAACAAGAGAAAATGTTTGATTAAAAATACAAATCAAAAAAGCATACACAATTATTCTATCAGCTATCCGATTCCCACAGCACAATCTCCGTTCCTTCCAAAATCTGTTGGCTGGTTTAGGAGTTGGCGGATATACCTACAGACAGACAGACTTTGTTTACTATGTACAGATAAACCAATAAATAAATATTTACGGACATTCCACACATCACTATCTAGCCCCAAACTAAGAAAAGCTTGTATTAAGGAACCAGATAGCTAATATAATACTTATATATTTTTAAACATTTATAAGTTCATCATACAAATGTTTGTTATCGGTGGGGATCGAACCCACAACCTACAACTGCGAAAGCACAGCTACTACCAACAAGCTATGAGGGCTGTTATAAATAAATCAAGTAATTTTTAAACTTACAGCACAGCCCGTGTCTATGACTGTTATTCCAGGAGAATTAAATCCACTACTGGCATTGGAGACTATCACAGGTGACAAAAATGTGTCAGGCTTTCGGGATGTGGAAGATGACTCAGCAGCAGGCGGAGCAGTGTCCACAGTGGTTGGTAGACCAGGGGAGCAATTAGAACCTGGGTCCACTAGATTTGTCTGTAACAAAGAAAGAACTTGATTAGTCATAATGCTACCATATGTACACTACATAAGGAAGTTACCCTTGAAATTTCATACTGCTAGGACTATAGGTTAAGGCTGTGCATTGATTGTCAGCCAATATGTACTACCATAAAACAATAAATTGTATTTGTACATACCTCTGAAGTTTCAAGAGTCCACGTTGATAGGTCAGAATCAGATGTCAAATGACCAGCCCTAAATGGAGGAGTCACATGCACCGGCTTTTCCTGAAGCATCTGTAAAATAACATTATGACATGATGCATGTGATGAACTAAGTTGCAAGGTAGGTAGTAGGATAAGTAAGCAAGCAAAGTAACTTACTAATTCTTTATATCGGGCTAGTGCTAATCGCAACTTTCCTTTATTTACCACCCCTGGGACCAGCAGGGATAATTCGTGGTCATTTGCCTGCAGAAGAAAGTCTAGGTCTGCTTCCTGATCTAGAAGCATAAAAAAACCATGACCTGCAGCGAAGTAGATAAGTACAGGTAGGTACCAACGGACTTTATGGATGAAAAAGGGTGCGGTTTTGGATAAAAAAACGCATACACTGCAATATAGAAAGCCAGATGGAAAGAGCACCACGGAACAAAACGATTCGTTTTCAAGTTCAAACAAGTCGCGTCGCGTCATCGCTCCGCTGCGCCAGATTTTGAACAGAACATTGTTCGAAAACATGTTTAAGGGGCGTGGCCCATTGAGTAATAATGTGGCCCATTGAGTAATTTATGTTTTCGAACAATGTTCTGTTCAAAATCTGGCGTAGCGGACCCGGCTTTACTCGAACATGCAAAACATGCAAAAAAAACATGGCGACGAGACGCAGCGTCGCGTCGTACAACTTACCTACATTTTCTTTTTAGCTAGATAGAGTCGCCGGCACGTATGGCTACAAGTTTGCGCATAGGCTTTACAACCAAAGATACCTAAAAAATTACTTCTGCGCATCTAACGACTTTCGCCAAGTTACGTGCCGGGGACTAGGTATACTTGGCTAGAATAAAAACTTACCCGTGAGCGGTTGCAGCAGGCTGATGAGGTTGTTGTCGAGTAAAAAGTCTGCCAGCGTGTCTTGCTGATCCATTTATGCGTTTTACGAGGTGTAATTACTTTAAACGATGCGATACCCCCGAAGACGCTAGCAGCAATGGCAGCGGAAATTGCGGAAATGCGAATGACAAACAAGAATGACAATGTTGCCATAAAATCGAGAAAATAACGTTGTAATATTCACAAGCTTAAAATGCGTTTTTATCTATGTTAGGGATCCCTCGCAATGTTAGAATATCGTTTTAACAATAATAGACATTGCTAATTTTTTTACATTGCGACATTCTTTATTTTCGAAAATAAACGTTGTGGTTTTTACAAGCCTAAATTTGCGTTTTTAACTACTTTTTGTATATTTGCCTTCGCAATGGCTATATTGTTATTTTATCAATAAAAACATTGTTAGAATAACTTTACACTGTGTCTTTCTCAATATTCGGGAATCCATGTTGTCATTTTCACAAGCATGGATCTGTATTTTTATCTAAGTTTTTACATCACGCCATGTTTGAGTTGCGTTGTTAACAATTTCGAATTTAAAGTAGGTTGGTATAGGTATATACCTTAGGGCTAAGCATACCTACCTTACCTACTAGATTCTTCCTATTAGTAGTATCTACCTACTTACATTTCTTGTTGTACGAATACGATTTTCATGCCCGGGCCACACTACTGTACCGTCAACGTCAAATGCCCATGATTGCAATAAACATCGCGATAATTATTCCATTATTTCTCGCGACAAATTGAGTGGCCACACCTGAACGGTCAACGTCAATGCTCATTCATTGGTGGCGTGGTAAAATTGGCGATGTTCCAGAGTACATTATAGGTACAGAGGCCAGCACATCAAGCTACCCCAATTTGTCAAATTTCTTTGATAGATTTTCAATTTTACTTCAAAGGAATAAGGTTTATCAATTGGGAAAATTTGACAGAAAAAAATCTAAATAAATAAATAAAAAGTAAATCTCTTTGATCTCCAAAAAATACCGCCACCCGAGTTATCGCCTAGTATTGAGTTAAACTAATAGAGGAGCAAACCTCATTACTAGAGTTGGGAAAAAGTGCTTATTTTATTTTAACGTATAAGCATTGTACGATTTTCAAAAAGCATGCCATTAAAAATGCTTTTTGCTGTTTTGCTTAGAAAAAGCTGGCTACGTATTAAAATGAAAAACGTAAAGTTGTCTGTCTGCTTCTCGTTTTTCGTTTAAACATAACGTTGCCAGCTTTTTGTAAGTAAAAAGCTAAAAAGCAAACAGCATTTAAGTTTTGACTTTTTTATATTTTTCTTTCATTATTACATTCGGCAATTTATCATCGTGGATCTGCTAAAAAAAATCTGAAATACTGGAAGTATTGATATAGATATAGAGACCTCATAGATGGCGGGACGTACACTTTTATAAGTGAAAAGCTTATTAAGTGTAAACCTAAAAGCATGCCTAGTACTTTTGTCTAAAAGTATACTTTTTTAAGTGCTTTTGCTTTTAACGCCCACCTCTGCTCATTACCGCGCGTCCTAAAAAATGTAACCACTATTTAACCGCGACGACGTAGCTTTGAAACCAATAAACATTTCAATGTAAACATATAACTGTCTCATCTACACAAGTCGCAAGAACCATGCTGTCACTAAAATAAGACAAAGACAGATACATAGTCATGCGCTGGCGGGCTAGTGTTGCCTGCCATATGAATTTTACCCCAAAATAAGAAAAAAAAGAATATTTTTGAAAGCAATTGTTTTATAAAATACATGAATTTAAATAAATACTAATATTTTAAGAGGAAAGATTTTGTTTGTTTGTTTGCATGTAGCCGATAAACTCGGGAACTACTGAATCGATTTTAATATTATTTTTTACCATACGAAATGTCAAACAGTAGTAAGTAGGCATTTGCTTGCAATGTGTGTCGCGATTTATGCCGTTGACATAGTTTTAATATGATGTTTATAAATATAAGGTGACTGCTAGAAACCGCAAGAAACTTCAAGGGCTGGTCAGGTCAAGTGTTTTAGACATGACAAAAATAAGAAAAGAGAAATTCGTGCATTTTTATTTTTCATTAAATAATTCATTTTATGATTTTTAATTTGATAGTCTTTGAGTATCTAATTTATTTTAAAGCAATAATAAATAATGAAAGATAAAATAAAAGAATTGAACTATTATTTACAACGCGCGGGCAGCGGCCGGCCGTGGACCCACCCGTCTGTTGAAACGTCCGCGTCAGCTGGGCTATAAGTATCTACGTTAGTCTGCAATCTTTTTTTGTCATTTTTGTCATGTTTAAAACACTTGACCTGACCAGCCCTTGAAGTTTCTTGCAGTTTCTAGCAGTCACATTATATGTATTTAAGTATGGATATCCGTTAACTGGCCGCCATAGTACAAGCTTCGGCTTAGTTTGAGGCTAGCTCATTGGTGTGATTGTTGAAATATATTTATTTATTAATTATTTACTTTACGAAGATAAAGTTGCGAGGAACAGCTATTATTATTTAAATGACATGTCTTGCTTACTAGATACATAAAAGTAAGAATAAGTAATGAAATAATGAGGATCTATCTTGTTTTAATATTTTTTATTGAGTTTTATTAAATGTTATGATTATTAATAAATTATACCTATACCACTATGATTGCCATAATGGTAGTTTATTTATACAAACAGTAATCAAACTCCGCTATGAAGCATCAGTTTTGTGTTCAGTCTCTTTTTTGTATGTTTTCATGGTATAATCCTGTTTAATATTTAAAACACAATATTTCTTCTCACGGCGTCCTGCATCTTTAGGCACTACGCGAACCCCGCAGATGACCACTTTTGCGATTTTATCAAAGTCTTAAAAGTTGTTAAAACCCCAACGTATACAGTCAATGTTTGGCTTACCTTGTGAATCACACAAACTTAAACTATGCGAATCCCGCAGAATACCGACTTTGTGGTATTGTAAAAATTTTAAAAGTTGTTAAAACTGCAACTTATTCAGGCTTACCTTGTGAATCACTCACACTTGAACTATGCGAATCCCGCAGATTACCACACTTGCGATTTTATCAAAGTCCTAAAAGTTGTTAAAACCACAACTTATACAGTCAATGTTTGGCTTACCTTGTGAATCACACAAACTTGAACTATGCGAATCCCGCAAAATACCGACTTTGTGGTATTGTCAAAGTTTTAAAAGTTGTTAAAACTGCAACTTATTCAGGCTTACCTTGTGAATCACACAAACTTGAACTATGCGAATCCCGCAGAATACCGATTTTGTGGTATTGTCAAAGTTTTAAAAGTTGTTAAAACTGCAACTTATTCAGGCTTACCTTGTGAATCACACAAACTCAAACTATGCGAAACTCGCAGATTACCACACTTGCGATTTTATCAAAGTCCTAAAAGTTGTTAAAACCACAACTTATACAGTCAATGTTTGGCTTACCTTGTGAATCACACAAACTTGAACTATGCGAATCCCGCAGAATACCGACTTTGTGGTATTGTCAAAGTTTTAAAAGTTGTTAAAACTACAACTTATTCAGGCTTACCTTGTGAATCACACAAACTCAAACTATGCGAAACTCGCAGATTACCACACTTGCGATTTTATCAAAGTCCTAAAAGTTGTTAAAACCACAACTTATACAGTCAATGTTTGGCTTACCTTGTGAATCACACAAACTTGAACTATGCGAATCCCGCAGAATACCGACTTTGTGGTATTGTCAAAGTTTTAAAAGTTGTTAAAACTGCAACTTATTCAGGCTTACCTTGTGAATCACACAAACTTGAACTATGCGAATCCCGCAAAATACGGACTATGCGATATTGTCAAAGTTTTAAAAGTTGTTAAAACTGCAACTTATTCAGGCTTACCTTGTGAATCACACAAACTTGAACTATGCGAATCCCGCAGAATACCGACTTTGTGGTATTGTCAAAGTTTTAAAAGTTGTTAAAACTGCAACTTATTCAGGCTTACCTTGTGAATCACACAAACTTGAACTATGCGAAACTCGCAGATTACCACACTTGCGATTTTATCAAAGTCCTAAAAGTTGTTAAAACCACAACTTATACAGTCAATGTTTGGCTTACCTTGTGAATCGCACAAACTTGAACTATGCGAATCCCGCAGAATACCGACTTTGTGGTATTGTCAAAGTTTTAAAAGTTGTTAAAACTGCAACTTATTCAGGCTTACCTTGTGAATCACACAAACTTGAACTATGCGAATCCCGCAGAATACCGACTTTGTGGTATTGTCAAAGTTTTAAAAGTTGTTAAGACTGCAACTTATTCAGGCTTACCTTGTGAATCACACAAACTTGAACTATGCGAATACCGCAGAATACCGACTTTGTGATATTATCACAGCCCAGAAAATTGCTAATGCCACAACATTAAAAACAATGTGCGGCTTACATTGTCAACGAGACAACTGATAACAATGTGATCTTCGCAAAATACTCCTTTGCGGTTTTATCAAAGAAGCCTAAAAATTGTTAATGCCACAATAATTATATTGTTGCATTCACAATAATTGCGTTTCACAAAAAAAAAGTTGCTGGGGCAGCAAAGGGTATGTTGCTGCATTCACAAAAATCTTTTGTTAATTTCGCAATAATCTGCTCGCAATGTAAAACTGCAGCCTTGTCTCAGGATTTTTTTCTGAGTGTGGATGTCATTCATGTAAATAATGAATAGAGTAGGGCCGAGGATGCTCCCCTGGGGGACACCAAAGTTGATTGGAAACTGATCACTTCTTTCTGACTTTACCTTTATAAGCTGATGTCTGTCAGAGAGATAACTCTTAAACCAGTCAAGCGCAACACCTCTCACACCCAGGCATTCTAACTTGTGGCACAGTATTTTGGAAGATACAGTGTCGAAGGCCTTGGCCAGGTCCAGTAACACCCCTACACATTTCTTCCCTTTGTCCAGGTACCCAGACACAAGCTCCGTCAAAAGCGCCACAGCATCCTCAGTGGACTTTTGGCGTCTAAAACCAAATTGTCTGGGAGACAGTATACCATTCAACTCAAGAAACTTAGTTAGCCGACTGTTCACAATTTTTTCCATTATTTTGGAAAAAACACTGAGGAGTGAAATCGGTCTATAGTTTCCCGGCTCTTCTTTAGGTCCATCTTTATAAACTGGGGTAACGGGCAATTTTCCAGGTTCTGGGGAAGCAGCCGGAGCCGAGACTCAAGTTATATAGGTGCACTAACGGTTCACAAAGCACGAGTCTTGCATATTTTACAAAGGACGTACTGACACCATAGGCCAGGTGCACTATCGCTTTTAAGTTGGCTTATTATGCTGAGAACCTCTTCCCGATCAGTAGGTATCATGAAAAACGAGTCAAAGGGAGAATTATTAAGAACTACTGAGGAAGCTAATTCGTTCTCTGATTTATTAATTTGACCTAGTATGTTGCTGGCGAGACTTTGACCCACTGCTGAGAAATACGCGTTACAATTGTTTAAAGAAACCCTGGGGCTGTTAGAAGTTGATATTAACTCAGTGGGTTGATCGTGTTTGTCCTTCGCGTTACAAATGTTCTTTATTGTTTTCCAGAGTTGTTTTGAGTCTTTACTGTTTCTATGTAGTTCCTCTCTTTCATAAGTCTGTCTAATCTTTCTTATCAAATCAATGTAAAAATTTCTATATCTGCGATACGAAACCTGTAATATTTCATTATTAGGATTTTGTTTTGACTTAGCATGAAGTCTATCTTTATGGCGAGAGCACCTCAGCAAACCAGGCGTCATCCACGGTTTGATAACATATTTTGATCTACTGTTTCTTACTGTTTTGGTGTGAGTCTTTATAGATGTATTAATGATATTCATAAAAGCCTCCACCGTACCATCAACAGAAGACAACGATGTGACCACGTTCCAGTCCACAGACGCAAGTTCGTTGCAAACACCCTTATAGTCCACGGTGGTTTTATTTTTAATACGAGTTTCAGTGTGATGCTTCTTGTTAGTTGTTAGTCCAACCATAGCGACACTGTGGTCTGTGATATCATAGTCACATACTACACCAAACGCCGGATTCTTTGTTTTTATAAATATGTGGTCCAAACAGGCATTTAAGCGAGTGAGTTTGGTAATAGCAGGCACGAGGCCGTGCGCTGCTGTCAAGCAAAGATACTCTGTTGCCCCGGGGTCAAAAATATCGATATTAATATCGCCAGCTATATAAATGCACTGCTTTTCACTGAGAGTTTGGAGATTTTCGTCCAATGAAGTAAGAAAATTATCTAAGTTTCTGAAAGACGGGGATCTGTAAATACCCAATATTGAAACATGATCAAGAATGTTAATTTTCAAGCAGCAGGCTTCGTTGAAATTAGGTTCCGACGCCACCACTGGCCATGACGATTTTACATAAGCAACAACACCGCCATTTTGATTTAGATTTCGCTTGGTTGAGTATACATTGTAGCCGGTAATGTTTTCTATGATAATTGAGTCGTTAAGTCTACACTCCGTTAGAATAAGAATGTCAAAGTTTATGCGTAGCCTGCGCAGATATACAAGTAGAGCATCGAGATTTTTACTGATACTTCTAATGTTTACAGTAAGTATTTTAAAATCATAGGTTGGCGTGAACAATGTTTTACACGTGTCAAGATTATCTGTTTTGTAACAAGTAATGTCCCGCATGAAGTCAATGTCCGAGATAAGGTCTAAATCACCCATATTAATAAATTAAAATTAGCAAATTCAAGAGCTAGAAACACGAGATTAAAAATGCTTAGCCGGATTAAACACGAGTACCTGTAAGGTTTAATTAACTTCGGGAAGCAGTCTAGAAAAATCTGTGAACATTGTGCAAACTTGAGTCGATATTTCGCAGTTTTACAGTAAATATATAAGCAATGAGTGACATATACAATAAATGTTTTAAAGCTTAAAGCGGAATCTAAGTCCAACTTTTGAGTTGCAAATAATAAACTACAATACAAAACTTTACAAAGAAGTAAAAAGCTACAATAAAAATATTTTAAAAACTCGAGCTGGTCAATAAAGAATGGATTAACATGTACTTTTATTTGAGGCCAACTAAACAACAGTTCAGATTTATATTGGTTATTAAAATAACTACAACACACGTTATAAAAAATCAAATAGAAAAAAACAAATGACCAAAAAGATAATTTAAAAGCAAAAAAATTACTTACTCTAGAATTACAATCGTTAGAGACAATTCAGGGGCTTTAGAGGTACTTTCTGGAGACCGCCCTGGGCCTTCAGTCTCTCAAGTGTCGTTTCCGAGGTAACTTGAAGAACAGAGCTCGTCTCAGTACGCCTCATGAAAACGATACCATTTGATGTCCAGACGAACTTAAAACTAAGATCGTTTCCAAGCTTTCTAGCCTTACTAAACAGAATTCTGTTCTCCTTCGTCAAATGTTCATTTATGTAAACACGGCGTGAGTTACCTGGTAGGTTCAACTTATCCGTCGTTAAGCCACGCCGCGATCGTGCGGCTCGCAGCAGATGGTCGCGTGGTGCACGACGCGTCATTGTGACTACAATTGGACGGGGTCGCTCAGTTGCGCCGGAGGAGTTGGTGCGGGCCCCCACTCGCCTCACATCGTCTACGTCTCGCGGGTCCAATTCAACACCTAGAGTTAAAGATATTACACTCACAAGATGAGGGAGGTTTTCGGTGTTATTTTCATGGACACCAGTGATCTCAATATCCTTAAGGAAGCGACGCTGCTCGTTCTTGGCGATGTTTTGGCGAAGCTCAGCTATCTCGGCCCGCAAACCAACCACTTCAGCTTTGCACCTATCTAGTTCCTTCATTTGGGCCTTTACTTCACGCAATTCTTGTCGGAACCCTGACATGTCCTCTGTGATGCCGCTGAGCGCCTCAGTGAACTCCGACATTTCCTTTTTCATTGAGATGAAGACGACTTGCAAATCCTCCACCGCCTTAGTAAAGGAAGTCATTGCCTGAGTAGGAACTTCTTTCCCAGCCAGCTGATGCGCAGACGACAGAAGATCACAGCCCGATTGTTCTTGGTCAGACAGTTGCTGCTTTGTTCTTATTGGGGTGTTGTCATTTTTAGTTGTTTTGGTTTTCAATTTGCAGGAAGGACAGATATACTGACTCTGCTTTGATCTCAGCGCCTTAAAATCGATGCGGCTTAGGTTTAAACAAAGGGCATGTAGGTGTTATGACACTTTGAACACGCCACAGTATTCGCAACATCCTCCTTATTGTTGCTATCTTTAGTCGTTTTGTTACAAGCGGCGCACTCCATTTTCTTTAGGTGTTATCAAGTGTTATTTTAATAAGTAAACACCAATGTAAGTAACGCCAGCGCCCTCTAAAAGTTCTTTCTGGAG
Source organism: Scoparia ambigualis (assembly GCA_963921215.1). Lineage (NCBI taxonomy): Eukaryota > Metazoa > Arthropoda > Insecta > Lepidoptera > Crambidae > Scoparia > Scoparia ambigualis. Next base: position 23,056,804 of record OY992505.1, on the reverse strand, counting down.
CAACTTGACACGTTCTTATGGAAAGCAGATAGCGCACAATAAAGCAAGCCGAACAGCAGTCGTCAAGGCGTCGGTCGATAGCAGGCGACGACGGCCGCGCAACAGTTTAGTAGTATATCCAATCGACGCGCGGTGGTACTAGTAGTATCAAATCGCTGTTCTGTTCGTCGCTCGACGACTCACTGGTTGAGGTTATGAATTAAGTGCTTTTAAACAATGGACAGTTACAGGTTCAATATTTCACTCCAAAACACTCTGAAACACACCGCACTGCGACCGCGCAAAGATTTTTGCTGAGCAACACTGTAAGCAGTAAAGTACCTTGAAATCAAAGCCAAGCACAAATCACTTATTTCTTGCAGATTACTTCCTTTTGCTCTGAGACTAACACCAAAGCGGGTTTACAGTACGGAATTCAATCACTATAGCAGAAAAACAGGGCACAAGCTATGTGAATTAATTTTAGAACTGAATTTTATTGAAGCGCGTCTAATAAGCAATGTTTCTCAGTAAGCGCCCAAAATAAAAATAAATATACTCAGCAGCGGATACTTACTACTCATGGATAAAACTATTAATACCTAAGTCTTAGAATAATAACGCTTTAGAAACCAAGTTCGCGCGCCTATTTTGAAGCACATTAATTGGAGCCAGAAATGGCACCAAACGCCGGACCGCTCCGTAGTGTTCAATGTCACAGCGCGCCGAACGTGTCTCGCGAAAACAAAAAAAAAAATGACGGTTTGTGCAGTTAAATTGTGTCACAACACATCCGAAAAACAAAAGAAGTGTAATAACATCACTTTTCACAGATAAGCTTTCAGTATTTCATAGTATCTTGTAGTTAATTAGGTCAAAATATAAACGTACTGCAGTGTGATTCTCTAAGTTAAAGCCTCGGTAGCAGCGGCCTGCGCAGTGCTGTCTCTTTCATATTCATAGAATTGGAAAGAGACAGCAGATCACGGCCATGCGCGCACGTCACGCGTGTGTGAATCGGTTTAGTGCTTCATTTTTGACAGAGCGCTTGTATGAAGACTATCTTTCTATAGCGTTATTATTCTAAGACCTAAGTATTTAATTCTGTGTATTAAGTATTGGAACTAGGGTTGCCAGGTGTCCGGCTTTAGCCGGACATGTTTGGCTTTTTACGGTCGTGTCCGGCCAAATATTTACGTGTCCGGCCTGTCCGGCTTTTGTTAGGCTTTTTATTCCCATCGTGATTTTAAGAAGCTATTGGCAATTGGCACATCAAAAGTGGACTGCTTATTTCAAATCATCTTATAATGAAGAATTTCATTCCGAATTGGCTACTTGACAGTTTTCGAAAAAGTATTTAAAAAGATACAAACGCTTATTTTATACCCCGTACAATATTTTCTTTCTCGAAAAACCTTTATTTAACAGAAAAAAACATATTTTTCTTTGTTGATTTCAAACTTCGTGCGAAAACGGTTGGTCACGTGACATTTTGCTCGGTGACGTCACATTTCAATAAATATAGAAACTTAACTTGAAACCTGATAGATAGTTTCTGTATACTTTGTGAAATGTGACGTCACAATCCGTCACATGAAGCTCAATCAGGGCCGCCCGTGTTTCGGGTCTTGTAATCCACAGATAAAAAAACGCAAATTTATTTTGTAAAAATAAAATATTTACAAATTATCTTAATAAAAAAAACTATTGGATAATTATCGTTTAATCATAACCTACCATTTCCGACATATTTCATATTTTATTGTTACAACTGTCAAATAGCCAATTACTTAAATTGGCAGAATATTATTTTGCGATTCCCGGCCACAACGCCAAACGTCGAAAGAGTTTTCTCTTAAAAACGCTCAGTGGGAAAAGGAACACAATAGTCTACCTACAGTTTTTATTGTGCAATGTTAAATAAGAGGCCTATTACATCTCGACTGTGATTTTTGCGTAAAATGCCCATTTTCGCATTTTGTAGTAATGGGCGATTTTCCGAAATCAAAAAAAAAAAAAATTGGTTCGTAAATGACTTCATAGATGGCGCTTAGCATAGATTAGTATGGCGCTTAGTAAAAGGCGGGTTCATGAAGAGCACGTGTATGGCTGCGTAATATTTATTCTATTCCAAAATAGAAATAGGTTCTGGATGTCCTGAATATAAATAAGTAAGTAAATACTATTTTTTATTCTTTTGGTAGACAAGTAAAAGTGTAGAATTTATTACAGCCCATAAGTAGCCCAGCTTTCATAAAACGACATCTATCGAGTGTTTTTGAACTAATTTTTACTTTTTAATTTGGGCTGTCAGAAAATAGCCCATTTTCCAGTTGTAGGTATTTATCGAAATCGGATAATAAATTCATGGTTAATGTTTCAAATCTCCACTCTGCGAGAATAAGCTGAATTCGGACGGCCGGCGCATCGCATTTTGAAGTATTTTGCAGTTGTATTTATAGTTTTTATCGAAAAAGGCTTCGATCAACAACAACAACAACACAACTAGATGTCAGGTCGGCGCTAAAACTGTGTCTCGGTAAATAAGCACACTTGAGAAGTGAGCTCTTATTTTCTTGCAAGGCAATAACAGGAAAAAGTATTTTATTTGTTGCACTTTAAGGTTGATTTCACCATTAAATGTTATGTATGACGGCTTTTAATTTTTAAGTGACAGGAGTAACTTATTGCATTGAAAAAGTATTTTCACTCCTCTTGCTCAAAAAGAACGTCATTGTAGCGTTCTAGAGCGGGGCTAAAATAGCTTTTCTTGCCCTAAAGCCGCAGTTCCACATTCGCGCGAGTGGCGAGGCGAGGTGCGTGCGCGATTGTGTGAACGCACGCTCGTCACTCGCCTCGCGACTCGTCTCGCCGCTCGTGACGCTCGCGTTCGGAGCGGTCTTTTGGACGCGAGTCAAAGGGCACGAATGACGAGGCGAACTTAGAGTTTACACATTCGCTCTCTCGCTCATTGTATTTTTATTGTTGATCAAGCAACATATACTGTATAATAAAAATGGAATAAAGTAACGACAGAGTTCTAACGTTTTTGGAACTTTACCAAGCTCAAACAGTTATTTGGTTTGGTTTCCAAAACATGATCGACACAAAAATAAGTAAAAACATTATTTATTAATAATCATTGACACGCGGATGCTGCTAAAACGTAGACGTCATCCATTCTTGAAAGTTGAAGTAGAAAAGAATACACGCGAATGTGTAAACAGTCACTCGTCTCTGTTTAAGGAAGACGAATGTTTCGTCGAACATATCGTCGAATGGCGAAGCGAGTAGCGAGCACGCATGTGGAACTGTAGTTACGGGGATAAAGTATTTTTTTTAAATTTTTGTCTGTCCCATGACAATGAGCCTACAAAAACGAAAAAGTATTTAGTCTTAGGTAGAATAATCATGAATAAAGACTCGACTTTTTACTGTTTACTTAAATCAACAACTTTTTTGAGGTAGTTATTATTAAAGTTTATGGTAAAATTAGTAACTATTTGAATCTATGGACAACACAGACCACGCCCACACAGTCCACGCTTCAGCAAGAAACAACTGCACAGTCTGCACATGTGCTTAGGTGGTGAGTCTTTAGTCCATTAGTCGCCTTTTACGACACAGAAGAGAAGAAAGGGGTTGGTAGTATTATTTTGATGAGCCCATCGTTGCTCTATACTGTTAGATGTATGTCCAGTCTTTAGTCTGTTAGTCCCCTTTTACGACACCGAAGGGAAGAGAGGGGTTGGTAGTATTATTTTGATGAGCCCATCGCCGCTCTATGCTGTTGGATGTATGTGCAGTCTTTAGTCCGTTAGTCGCCTTTTACGACACCCAAGGGAAAAAGGGGTTGGTAGTATTATTTTGATGAGCCCACTGCCGCTCTATGCTGTAGGATGTATGCGCAGTCTTTAGTCCGTTAGTCGCCTTTTACGACACTAAAGGGAAGAGAGGGGTTGGTAGTATTATTTTGATGAGCCCATCGCCGCTCTATGCTGTAGGATGTATGTGCAGTCTTTAGTTCGTTAGTCGCCTTTTAGGACACCAAAGGGAAGGGAAGAGATGGAAAGACTGCACATACCTAACTATCCAACAGCATAGAGCGGCGATGGGCTCATTAAAATAATACTACCACCCTTCTCTTCCCGTGGGTGTCTTTAGAGCAACTAACGGGTTAATTTTTAATAAAATAAACAAAGGATAATGGCCAAAAAAAACCCAGGCCCGGCGGAAATAAAACGTATCTCAGATTTTTACTAAAAAAGTGTCATTAAATACTGCATGGTTGGAATCGCCGAAATATTTTTTTAAAAGTGTGAAATTGTAGGTTAGATTAACTACTTACTTGCTTCTAGCAGCACAATACAGGGTGTTTCTTGTAAGGTGGCAAGCCGATGTGTGGAAAAAACTATTAAATTAAAAGTAGTAAAATGATTGGGTTTATCGGACTAGCTTCAGCCTTCGGTTCGGTCAGCGGTGTTAATCCTGGTCCTTTTCTATCTACCTACCTACCTATTCAAATCAGTTCAGTCATTGAGGCGTAAAAGCAGAAAAAACATCCAAACATTAAAATATCAAACCATCGTTATTTTCACATTTAGAGTAGGTATTACTTAGGTGTGATGTGATTATTACTGACACCTATATATGTATATTACCAAAAAAATCAAATATTTTTTATTTTATTTTTATACATTGATGACTTCTGCTACTACTTTAATAATAGTAGTGGTGGTAATATTTATACTGTAGACAAATATTTGGATTATACTCCCTATTATTCACGGCTAAACACACATTTTAGCAATTTAATGATCCTTTTACTGAAACATTAATATGACTCCTGTAAAACTTTCAATAGCAATTTTATACATTTAGAAAAATATTTCGGCGGTGTCCCCTATGCAGTAATTAATTCCTCAGCATTATCAGTATTTTGAGGTACATTTCTTTTGCGCCGGGCCTGGGTTTAAATTTCATACATCATTGTCCTTTATATTGTATTGAATTGTTTTATTTTCTCGCATTCGTAGTGAAAAACATAGTGTAACACACGGCGCTAAAAACCCATTAAAACTCGGTTTCTATTTACTCCCTCGCTAAAGCTCGGGAGTAAAACTATCTCGTATATAATGGGTCATTTTAGCCCCTTGTATGACAATCTACTATTATTCACGTGGACAGAATTTAGCTTTGATTTTGTACGTGACGTGTTATCTAGTTGGTATTGTTGATCGAAGGCAATAGGATAATAAATTTGTTATAAAATCTTTATTCCTCATGAAGTAACAATTATTCTGGTATAAATTTTGCTCAATAATAAATTCACAGTTAACTTAAAGCGATTTTCGAAGTTTTTTGGTTTTAAATAAGATTTTTTTTCTATGTAAAATTAATGATATCTAAAAATTCTGAGGCCGCTACGAACTATACGACTACATAAGAAACATTCAGTTTTTTTATATCATTTGTTTAGAACAGTAGTTCAATCTAAGCTCAAAAAAGTGCCTTCGCGCATTTTATGAAAATCTTTCTCTGCAATTTTGGGTTTAATTAAAAAGTTAAGCAAAATTTACAAAAAGCGAGGCCGCTACGAACTATGCCAATAGCTATTCTACACTATTCAATAAGTTAAAATTGTAAATGTATTTTTGTTGTAAGAACGCCAAAATTGGCCATTTTCACAGTCAAGATGTAATAGGGGCTCTTAACTTACAAAGAATTTTATGAAATGATCTCTAACCACTCAGTTGCTCGCACCCAGCGGGCCCCTTACCCTCACGTGCTTGAGTGGCGCCAAATTTTTGAAGCGGGCCGGCGCCTGCTGACTATTGTTACAAAAACATCGACTGTGCGCTACTGGAGCCGATCTAAGCCAAACCAATTACTGTTTTGAATAGTTAGATGAATAGAGCATCTGTTTTTATAGAATGCGTGGTAACAAAGTGTTGTTTTAATTTAAAAAACATGGTTTATACTTTAGTGACGAAAAAAAACACGGATTACTTCCTATTTTATTTTATATTTTAAAATCAAAAGGCCTGTGATGTCTTTTTTATATTTTACACGTATACTATATTAAGTTATCTTTCTATTACAAATAAATTACACATATGTTTCATCTGGAAAAATATTCAGAAAAAAATCGAGAAAATCGCGCAAAAATTCGCGTGCTGCGTAATCTGCTTGTTAATAGGGTTGGATGTTATAACCTATTTTACTACAAATCTAGAAGGCCTAGAACAAAAATATGGCCAGTTTTAGAAAGATACAATATTTGTCTATTATAATTCGTAAAAAACACATTAACTTTCCAGTAAACTGTAGTCATACAAGTTAAACAACAAAAGCTTTGATAGAAAAATCGAACGTTTTTGGTTGTCTTATTGCCGAAACTAACACGGTGCTATTAAAATAAAACTTAAATATACCAAAAGAGCAAAGCCTGTAGTTTACAACCGTATACAATACGTTTTAAGAATACTCATAGTTTTTATGCAATAAAGTCATCAAAATGTAGCTCTAGAGCGCACGGACGACCACTTTATCGGCAATATGGCGTCGAAATAAGGTTCGGGGCACACACGTTTGTGAATAGGGTGTGTCGCGATTATTTGCGAACAAAGATTTTTTTTGGTTTAGTAATTATTTATGTTAATTTATTAAATGAATGTAATAAAAAAATATTCATCGTAGTATGTTTTTTTATTACAAATTATTTCAGTTTAAAGTATATTAAAATAAACATATTAAACTCTAAAATGTATTAGGACTTTGATACGTAATAAAACATATAATGTTATATACGATGTTTAGATTATTTTATTTACAATCACTAATAATAAATGAAAATTATTAAAACAAATGAATAAAAATGAATATTTTATATTAATACCTATGTAATAATAATAATATATAGGTACTAATATAAATATCAAACCCAAAAGACACCACAATAATGCTAACTGCCACAAAAAAAGCAACTGCCCAAAAACAAATATGTGCCACCAACCTAATTCAAAAAAAGTTCTATTGCTTCCTGTAATAATAGGAACATGCCATAAGTTAGACTTACGTTGCGCCTTTGGAGAGTCAATCTGCATGCACACAACAACAATACAGTGAGATTAATGTTTTAAATCACTATTTAGTAATTATTCTCCGTAAATACATACAATTCATGAAGTTAACAATAATAATCACAAAAGGAAATCACTAGAAAACCACCGCCACTGTAATAATTTACATTAAGACCTAATTTCGTCAGATTTTAACAGAATATCCATCCAGTTTAAAAACAAATAACTAGATAATTAGTTAGAACCTGAAATTATGCATATTTTGATATATAACACCTCTAGAAAGAAACAATAAGTAAAAAAAATACGGCGTTTAAAAAAATACATGATGAGCACGTAACACAACATAAACACGTCCACTATAAAATAATCACATTGACTTTATTTGTTTTTATTTTTGACAGATCAGCTCCTATTGCTGATGCTTCGTTCATGTTCGTTCAGTAAGGCACCCATACACGTCCCGTGAGACACGGATTAGCGATATTTCGAGCGTCTAGCTTAACTTTTGTATTATGTAACAATTGTAACAGGAAGCACGTGGGGGCATTTTTGAGATGTAACGATTGTTACATGAAGCGACGGAGTGGCTAAGGAGAACGATGTTCTCGATAAAGTAGATGTAAATGCTAAATACCTATAACTTTTGGTTACTTTAAATTATAGACGTGTTGATTTTGAGATTTTGGTTTTTGTTATTTAATAATTTTAATTTTAATGAAGGTGATTGCTAGGACTAAATAGCAGGACCAAAGAGCAGGTGGATTTTGAATTTTAAGGAAGTTCCATTTGTTTTTTTTTTGAAAATTATAAGTTTGTTGTTTTTTTTCTTTTCTAAGTAGGTACAAATGCCAAGAGTGATGGAGAATGTGTAATTCATTAATAATAATTAAGTATTAACCCTTTACCGCATGGATTTTTGATTTGGCTCAAATTAATTTACGTGATTCTACGGCCTAATAGATGCACTAGACAAAAATATTTTTTTTGTTTTAATTATTAAAGACCAAAATAATAGACCTGAAACCCAAAATCTCACATTTGATACAACATGCAGTCGATTTGACAAATCTCATATGGTACAACATGCAGTTAAGGTAAGTGTTTTTATATATATAAAAAAAAAAATCTTTTATTAAAGGAAAAATATTGATATTTTAAGGGAATATTTAATTAAAAACCAGATTAAAATTAAGGATTTTCATCAACAATTCCTTTCTTTGTTTAAGCCAAAAAAAACATTGGCATTTACTGCAGTAAATGTAGGACATGCGTGAGAAATTTTTGCATCCCTGCCGTTTGTCGCCCCAATTGAGTATACCTGAAAATAAATAAAATAGCAAATAGGTACCTACATAAATCCCAAAATTTTATACTAGCGGTAAATAAGAATACCAAATCACCAAAAAAAAACATATTTTTTATTAGATGAGATGTACCCATGAATGCATGTAGTCTCATATCTAACTGAGCAATGATACAAACTCTAATGCATGAAGTATCATATTTGAAAACGAAAATTGACCTTAACTGCATAGAGTATCATTTCAGATACAAAGTTCCAGACTGGTTTCTGTCAAGAAGAATTTGCTATTACTTACATGTTTTCCGTAAAACTTCTTGGGATCCATTATACTTTTAGTTTGCACTACAATAATTTAAAGATGAGCGAAAAAATAGCGAAAAGAGGCTTTTTTTCAATTCACAAACCGTACTCACTGTCAGATATGGCGGTTTGCTAGGTTCTGTGACAGAAATGACAAACCACATACAAGATATAAAACTGCCAATATTTTTTTCGTGTTCGGATACAATCATAGTATAGTTATCATAGCCATCAACACATTCTATAAAAGGCTCAAAAAATATTAATCTGTGAAAACTCTTAATGTATCATTTATGATACCGTATGCGGTAAAGGGTTAAAACTTAAATCCTCATCTGAGTTTTTTTTATTGCAAAAATGTTGTCGGGCTTGAAAAGCGTAAGTCCAGCATTATAATAGTGTCTTGGCAACCTCAGTTGTCTGTGGAAAGCCACAAAAACTATGTCCGGCTTTTAGGGCAAAATGTCCGGCCTAATACAGCGCTGAGTCCGGCTTTTTTATTTTAGGACCTGGCAACCCTAATTGGAACTCAATGGAGTCGCATAATGAGAAGAGCTATCAAACTTAATAGGAGGGTTTACGCATTTCGGTTTCACATACAATCTTCCTAGTAGAAATTTTTAAAGACCAAAACCATTTTTTATGAAACTTTTCATGCTAAAGTAAAATACAGGAATCTAAATAGTTTGTTGAAAACACTTTTAAAAAACGTTTATTTGGCGGAGTTATTGGGATTTAAAGTCCACTATAGAAAATTTAAAATCGCAATAACTCAGATAAATAAATGTTATTTTACTTCAGCATGCCGAGTTTCAACAAAATTAGCATACCTACTGGTTTTTAAAAATTTCAACTTTGAAAGGAGATTGGCGAAGTTCCTTATGACCTTGGTCCTTGACCGTTACACTGATTTATAATTATGCTGTTTTGTAGATCAAAACCAGCGGATTCCAACAATATAACAATGGGCGATTTTCCGAGATAAAAAAAAAGAAATTGTTTCGTAAATGACTTCATAGATGGCGCTTAGCATAGATTAGTATGGCGCTTAGTAAAAGGCGGGTTCATGAAGAGCACGTGTATGGCTACGTAATATTTATTCTATTCCAAAATAGAAATAGGTTCTGGATATCCTGAATATAAATAGGTAAGTAAATACTATTTTTTTATTCTTTTGGTAGACAAGTAAAAGTGTAGAATTTATTACAGCCCATAAGTAGGTACGGCTTTCATAAAACGACATCTATCGAGTGTTTTTGAACTAATTTTTACTTTTTAATTTGGGCTGTCAGAAAATCGCCCATTATAAATCTGTTTTACGGGATAACACAGATATTGGGAGTTAAGTAACTCAAAGTGAGCTTATGTTTACAGTTTGGCAGAGTAGAAATTAAATAGAGGCAATACTGTATGGAGTGTTTGTCAAAAATGACGTAAACTCCATAAAGTATTGCCACTCTTTAATTTCTACTCTTTTTTGCCAAACTATACGTAAATTAAACAAATACCTAGCTAATACTTTTTACTTACTATTTATATTGTTTATTTGGTATGTAACTAAAATATATACTTATATGCACTCACCGTAAGAGTATTCACTGTTGTATAGCTGACAATAAGTATTGCTATATATGCCACAGGTTATGAATTTTATCTTTAAAAGAAGTACAATCGGAAGCAATGGTCGGTGTCTCACCACTTCTAGAATACTTAAACAGCAGTGAGTCGAAACAACAGTAGTTTTTTTACTGGCAACATTGTCCTTCAACTACACGTGCTAAGTTCTTTGGTGTTTGATATAGGTACACAGGTAGTCAATCAAACACTTTGTTAATATAATTATTAAAAAAAAATTCCCCTAGAATTATTATAGTCTGTTCCATTGGATCTATAACTATAGAGAGAGCATAAGTTTGCTATCTCTTTCTGCCTTAATCCATTACTACTTTTGTTTCGTTTCGGCACATCATGTTTACCCTAAGTAAAACAAAGACAAAACATAGGATGAAAGGACCGTGTCGGTGAAACTGTGCAACGTTTTACATGGAGCCAGCGACACTTGGCCCCAAACAAATCGCTGTCATTATTTTACCTACCAAATAATTATTTGTTTTTTTAGTTGACTAAGTGTATATTTTAGGTTTACATATTATTCCGGTGGGCTTAATTGAACAATGAGTTGTTCAGTCAAACATTGCAGTAATAGAAGTGAGTGGCAAGTGCCTGGAATATCGTTTCTTACGTAAGTTTTGTTAATCTGGTTTCGTGATGATTATTAGCAATTTACCATGCAATATTTGATTTCTTTCTATTCAAAATGCTAATAAATTTTTGCAAATCTCTAATTCTAGTCTTAAATATGTGTGCTTTTGGTTTAATACGGAAATTTTATAAAAATATTTTAACATTATCTGTCATCAGTATTGTCAGTACCTGACAAAGTTTACCCCAAAGTTTACCCCAAAAATACTTAGGTTTAATATGGAACGAATAGCATAAAATAAATTATCTAATTGAATTATATCCACCTGTACTTTTTACCTTTCCTATCTATTCGAACGTAAAGAATAGACTAAGCGTGGTAGAAAAAGTTTTAAGGATTTAGGGGCCTCACGAGAATCAAGCCAGCCTAGTGTAAATTAACGTTTATTTTCTATTTATTATAGATTTCCAAAGGATGAAACATGAAATCTTAGCGAAATCGCGGTCACTTATCAAAACTTGATAACACGAACAATATTGAGGACTTGAATACTGACAAAAAAATAATCAAGAAGTAAGTATCACAAATCATAAAGTGTGTCGCTTCTGAGATATTTGGTGTCAAATCTTGCATTTTTTTTTATTATTTTATATATTTTTCCCTTGAGGAGCTCGATGGCGCAGCGGCTAGCGCGTTCGGCTTGCGATCATGCCCGCTAAGCAACTATCGCAATGCCGGGTTGCCTGATGGGCGACTAATTATAAACATCTCGAGCTCCTCCGTGCTTTGGAAGGCACGTTAAGCCATTGGTCCTAGTTGTTGTCGTAAAGATGGCAGTCGTTAAAAACCCACCAACCGGTATTAGGCCAGCGTGGTGGGTTATGATGGCCCAATATCCCTAGGTGCTATTGTTCACGTGGGAGGCCTGTGCCCAGCAGTGGGACGTTTATAAGCTGATGATGATGATAATATTTTTCCCTTAACATCAAAATTTTTGTTTGTTTTTAACTTCTCTATTGGTTTTATCAGTGAAAATTCTCATTTATTTTATTATGAATTTTCGGTATTCCACAAAGTTAAGAAGAAATATTTTTGTTACAGGTTGTTTAATCGTGCAGTAGTTGCAGTACTGAAGAAACATTAGAACCAAAGCAGCAATGCATTTTTCACTTAAATAATCTTTACTTTGTTATTTAGATTGATACTTATCTAAAACAGCGATTAAAAGTTAAACTAACGTTAAAATTAATATTAGAAAGAAACAATTTAGTCCTCGGATTGTTTCATAAAAACAGTCATTATAATTTGGCTTCACGTGTTATTTTATATTGTGTAAAATTTGTCAAAGATTGATTGATATTTGATCCACAATACATTGTTGTTGATTTTATATTTTCGTTTCTTTTATCCTAACCGTTCTACATCCGACACAAAAACGAGAGGTGTTATTGTCGAGAGGTCGAGACGTAGTATTTGTTCTTGACATTGTGTAACATTTACCCATATTTAGGGAGTGACAACTGTGAGCTGGCAACATTTTAGTAACGCACACTTCGGCGCCTTTTTTTGTGCATGTGACATCGAAGTTACCTCTATAGTATCTATCTCAATGGTCCTCGGACCAAATATTGGTCCGAGCAATGGTCTGTTCAATATAGCTTGATACGTATGACAGGTGTCAAATTGTCATGCCTAGGGTTGCGACATTACAGACGTAATTGAATCAAATGAAAATGGGCGATTTTCTAACAGCTCAAATTAAAAAATAAAAATTAGTTTCAAAATACTTGATAGATGGCGTTTTATGAAAGCCGACCCGTTCCAACCTAAGGGCTGTAATAAATTCTACACTTTTGCTTGTCTATCAAAAAAATAACATAGTACATACAAATTTTTATTCAGGATCTCCAGGACCTATTTATATTTTGGAATGGAATAAATATTACGTAGCCATACACGTGTTCTTCATGGACCCGCCTTTTACTAAGCGCCATACTAATCTATGCTAAGCGCCATCTATGAAGTCATTTACGAACCAATTTCTTTTTTTTTCAACTCGGAAAATTGCCCATTGTAGTTATAAATTGAATATCATTATCTGTCATTAATCGTTTTTTGCAAATTATAATTTTGGATGCTATTTAGATCACTTAATTTTTTAGAAATACATAATAATAATATGTAAATAAAATTCTTGAATAGATTTTGAATGTTTTAATAATTAACAAATTCTTAATTATGTATTGGTGTACAACCTAAATCATCACGTCAACAAAATTTTGTAACAAGAAAGGTGCTGGCTAATTTTAAATTACCCACATCACATACCCTCATTTTATAACCATATTTATTTCGATTCCATCAGATCTAGTTTTCGTGTTACAGCTACTACCCACAAAATTAAAAATTAACCGTTTTTGTTCTACTTTCGCATTTAGAGAATTTGTTTATTTGAAGAGCGCAGTGGTTTTTTCAAGAAAGTGTAAAAATGATCCTAACAAGTTCTGTTACATTTGTGGTGACATTACTTTCAAAAATCAGCGAAGGAATTTGACACCATTAGGGCGAAAAGATCTCGATCTATGCCTTTTGCAATCCCTATGATTTGGCGGAACCAACGAACCACTCATCTGATTGTTATTTTTGTCTTACTGATACAAAAGGTTTTGGGCTGTAATATGTCATTGAAAATACATTTTCTCCATTCACATTTAGACTTCTTTCCTGAAAATTTGGGCGCCGTCAGCGATGAACACGGTGAAAGATTCCATCAAGACTTTTCTACCATAGAAAAACGATATCAGGGCAAGTGGAGCCCAAGTATGTTAGCGGATTACTGTTGGACATTAAAAACGAGATGTTCCTTAAGCAAAATACAGACGAAAATCATAAAAATAAATTCATATTAATGTAGCAATAAATCGAAATAACTTCTTTTTGTTCATAAAAATTCAAAATTTCTGAAATGTTATAAAATGGTATTACAAAAAAACTATTCGTATTTGAAGCATTTTAATTTTATTTCTAGTATCCTTATCCTTGTCCTAAACATGACTAGACAAAAGTTTTCATGTTACATGCAAAAATTGTTTTTTTGTTGACTAGTAGAGTGAGTATGAGTATGATTGGCTATGAGTGAGAGTACCTTGTGAATAGTACGAATAAATATGGTTACGTACGAGTATAGCTGCAGTATCAAAATCGTCTATTTTTGTAACATTCCTTTTTTTGTTAGGTGTCGATAATTTATTTTCTTCGGTGGTTGCCGTACTCGTAGATGCATCCATCATATTTTTCTTTCGAGATGCGAGACACTGTAGGACGCCCTATACCAAGAGCATCCGCAACGCGATCAACCAATTGCTTTAAAGGTAGTAGAGGACCTTTGTCTGGGCTCTCACGCTCGAAATAATTTACAACCTCACGACTTTCGCTGTTCAAAACTTTTGTTTTAACCTTTTAGGCATTGTATCAGTAAAAACAACAAACTTTACGAACAGTTATAACAGAACAAAACTTTACAAACGAATAAAAATAACAAATAATACGTCAAATTAGCAAACTTTACAAACAATTACAACTAAAAAAAATAGCAAATACTACGATTACGACTACGAGGCACTAAACCGTCACAAATGCAGTAGTGCGAAGTTTATTTCCAATGGGCGATTTTCCGAGATCACAAAAAAAAGAAATTGGTTCGTAAATGACTTCATAGATGGCGCTTAGTAAAAGGCGAATCCATGAAGAACACGTGTATGGCTACGTAATATTTATTCCATTCCAAAATAGAAATAGGTCCTGGAGATCCTGAATAAAAATTTGTAAGTACTATTTTTTTATTTTTTTGATAGACAAGCAAAAGTGTAGAATTTATTACAGCCCATATGTAGGAACGGGTCGGCTTTCATAAAACGCCATCTATCGAGTATTATTGAACTAATTTTTATTTTTTAATTTGGGCTGTCAGAAAATCGCCCATTAAAATAAAACAAAGTGAACATCGAAATGCGACCGCAATCATCGATTTAAATTGAGCCCAATGAAGTATTGTTCCTTTCTAATGTGCCAATTCAATAACTTTTAAAGTTTTTCATTCCTCATACTCGGAAAATAGGTCTAAAGTTGCATGAGGAGCGGGTGGAAAGTAGTACTATCGATGTCGAAAAAGGCGACTAACGGATTTAAGACTGCACATACAACCAACAGCAAAGAGCGGCGATGGGCTCATCAATATAATAAATACTACCAACCCCTCTCTACTCTTCGTTGTCGTAAAAGGCGACTAACGGACTAAAGACTGCACATACAACCAACAGCATAGAGCGGCGATGGGCTCATCAATACAATACTACCAACCTCTCTCTTCTCTTTGGTGTCGCAAAAGGCGACTAACGGAATAAAGACTGCACATACGACCAACACCATAGAGCGGCGATGGGCACATCAATATAATACTACCAACCCCTCTCTTCTCTTCGGTGTCGTAAAAGGCGACTAACGGACTAAACACTGCACATACATCCAACAGCATAGAGCGACGATAGGCTCATCAAAATAATACTACCAACCCCTCTCTTTCTTTTGATGTCACTTCTCTCTTTCCTTTGATATCGTAAAAGGCGACTATTTTTTTTAGCTAATTCATGTTTTATTTTTAGTTACTTTCCTTGTATTCGTAATGAAAAGCAAAGTGTTTACCTCGGGTGAAAGACTTATTTAGTCCCTCGAACCCCGTCTCGGGACTAGAATAAGCTACTTTCACACATTCACCCCTAGGGTAACAATGTACTATTTTAACTTCAATATAATCGTCATTAAACTCAAGATAAATAAGTAAAGACTAACAAATCAATTAATATAGCTAGAATTATAAATACAAAATTAAAGTCAATCGATTGGTTATTGAACTTAAATTGATTTACTATCCCAACACAAGTATTTTTTTGTATTGGAATGACCTTGTGAAGGGGTACGTTTTTTTATTGTAATGTTTAAAAATTGTGTTAAATGTGTGTTATGTGAGTTTATTGGGATAAAACCTAATCTAACGTATAATAAATAGTCATAAAAAGTAATTGTAGTATGTTAAGTGATGGATTATAAAAAATAATATTATTTAAATGTTGTCAAATAAGTTCATACGCTTTTACAAAGTCACGTCGTCGTTTTGATGACACCTGTCTTATGTATCAAGCTATATTGAACCATTGACCTCATTGAGATCTATAACTATAGAGAGAGCATAAGTTTGCTATCTCTTTCTGCCTTCATCCATTACTACTTCTGTTCCGTTTCGGCAGATCATGTTTACTCTAAGTAAAACAAAGACAAAACATAGGATGAAAGGACCGTGTCGGTGAAACTGTGCAACGTTTTACATGGAGCCAGCGACACTTGGCCCCAAACAAATCGCTGTCATTATTTTACCTAACAAATAATTATTTGTTTTTTTAGTGGATTATGTGTTTATTTTAGGTGTACATATTATTCCGGTGGGCTTAATTGAACAATGAGTTGTTCAGTCGAACATTGCAGTAATAGAAGTGAGTGGCAAGTGCCTGGAATATCGTTTCTTACGTAAGTTTTGTTAGTCTGGTTTCGTGATGATTATTAGCTATTTACCATGCAATATTTGATTTGTTTCTATTCAAAATGCTATTAAATGTTTGCAAATCTCTAATTCTAGTCTTAAATATGCGTGCTTTTGGTTTAATACGGAAATTTTATAAAAATATTTTAACATAACCTGTAATCAGTATTGTCAGGTACTGCGCAAAGCTTACCCCAAAAATACTTAGGTTTAATATGGAACGAATAGCATACAACAAATTATCTAATTGAATTATATCCACCTGTACTTTTTACCTTTCTTAACTATTCGAACGTCAGACTGAGCTTGGTAGAAAATACTAAAGGACAATTGACAAGAAGTTGTATGGAGCTGTGCCCAAACAAAAAATAGGCATGTACATTGATGTACAGTACGTTATATGAAAGTTGACATGCATGTCTTTACATTAATTAAAGTTTTATTTTCAGAAAATAAGCGAGAGATACAATAAATAGGCTATAAAAAAACGCCTTACCATTTTTAATAGCAAATGTGTTTAAGAAGTTTTATTGCCATAACAATACGAGAAGTACCTACTACGAGTATTATTAATGGATATGTCACAGTGAAATATTGTAAACAGCGTTAGATTATCTTTTTTTCTATTCTCTTCTTATTCTCGAGATTGTAAACAGTCAAACGATTGCAAAACGTAACATATGCGTGTGGCACAGGCAGACCATACATACACGCTCACGCCCTAGTCCCTACACGGGATGGATCTCCACTTTGTACGATCCATCCATCCATCCATCTTGTAGGCAGACCATGATAGTGAAAAAAAGATTGCGGCCTACAGAAAGTCTAATATTAAATGCAAATAATATACAATTGGTTACGTACGTTCCGTTACGGAATGAAACACTGGTAATGACATTTAAAAAACTTTTATTTAGTGACAAATAATTACATGATGTATGTTACAGTTACAAACATGCTAGATAGATATCTCCATCTTTAGCCAATATTTGACACTAAAAAGGTATCCCACTCAGCATGTGTCGGATGTCTCGGACACCCGACGCTGGTCTTCCGTGGTTACCTCGTTTTGAGAGCACTACTGCGCCGCAAAAGGAAAAACAATTAATCACAGTAAACAAAATAAAATCTATAAACACATTATGGAATGATACACAAACATAACATTAATAAATATACACAACACAAATACACAACATACTCGCTATAATAACAAAAAAATAAAAAACACACATTCCATAAGTAACTTAAGTTATGTAAACTTTTACATAAGTAAATAAGTATCTAATTCAGTACACAAGTTATACATTATGCATATAAAATATAACACTACTTATGACATGTTTTACAGACATTTTAAGAAAAACAACATTGCAATTATCTATTCAGTTCAGACAAGACAAGCCTATTCATCTTCAAATGTCAACAAAATATTATCGAGGAATGAGGCTGGTGCCGTTATATCTACTTGATGCCTGCCATCTTCCGAGCTTTCATTTAACAATACAAATCATGCGTTGCAAATCACTCTTTCTGCAGGTAGCTGAAAAAATATAATATTGTATTCAGTAAAATAATACGTGCTAGTTACATTGTACTACTTGCACGCACTAAGAAACACATTTAAAAATGGCAGGTGACATTGACAAATGATAAAATATACGAAAAAAATAACGACTTCGGTACGTACCTCCTGTATAGATAACCATGTAGTCAATGTATTTTGTAAATGTGGTGCTAGAGTTGTTACAATATGCCTCCCCATTCGGTTGATGGCCACAGTGCAATTCAGGCACCTTATCATCGTAATCGTCAAATCCAAATAGTAAACAAACCAGTCCAATATGCACAGCAGAATAATAACATGAGAAGCGTAAACAAAAGTCCGATAAACGTTAGCGTGGGTCAAGTTAAAATATCCAATATTATACGTAACGAAAAGCACAATAACAACCAACCCAACGCAAGATTGCAACTGCACAGTTTTGACATGCCGAAATGTCAAAATCATTCTAGGATGTTTGGATGTCCACTCAAAGACATTACTGTCGATTAGGCTAATGATATGCATGAATGACGCATGGTAGCTCGTGGAATACTGTATACGGTAAACGTAAAAAAGTTAACATTTTTGATGCTATTCACATATTAAAACATACATTTCTGGCAGTCATGGACACTGAACATTAACTCGTACTTGATATGAACTATTTATCTCGTTTGTCATAAGTGTGTATCCGAACATGTTGAATTGTATATTGCAACGGGCGGAACACAAAAATGAAATAACACACATATTTTTAGGCATTTTTTTGTCGCTTATTTTTATGAAATGTAATTGTAGCAATTTATTTTTAAGCAAAATCTGGCCATGTCCTTTAGTTTTAAGGTTCAAGATTCAAGGCCTCACGAGAATCAAGCCAGCCTAGTGTAAATTAACGTTTATTTTCTATTTATTTTAGATTTCCAAAGGATGAAACACTCAAAAAATGATGATGGAGACATAAAAATAAAGAAAAATGAAATCTTAGCGAAATCGCGGCCACTTATCAAAACTTGATAACACGAACACTATAATATATAATCAAGAAGTAAGTATCACAAATCATAAAGTGTGTCGCTTCTGAAATTTTGGTGTCAAAACTTGCATTATTTTTTATTATTTTATATATTTTTTCCTTGAGGAGCTCGATGGCGCAGCGGCTAGCGCGTTCGGCCTGCGATCTTGCCCGCTAAGCAAGTTTCGCAATGCCGGGTCGCCTGATGGGTCGCTGTGGGTTAAGCCATTGGTCTCGGTTGTTGTCGTAAAGATGACTGTCGTTTAAAACCCACCAACCCGTATTAGGCCAGCGTGGTGGGTTATGGCCCAACATCCCTACGTGCTATTGTTCACGTGGGAGGCCTGTGCCCAGCAGTGGGACGTTTATAGGCTGATAATGATGATGATATTTTTCCTTTGACATCAAAATTTTCGTTTGTTTTTAACTTCTCTATTCGTTTTATCACTGACCG
Source organism: Scoparia ambigualis (assembly GCA_963921215.1). Lineage (NCBI taxonomy): Eukaryota > Metazoa > Arthropoda > Insecta > Lepidoptera > Crambidae > Scoparia > Scoparia ambigualis. The sequence goes on along the minus strand of OY992505.1, from coordinate 23,037,329 downwards.
CGATTTCGCAAAATTCTCCTTTATTTTATTATGAATTTTCGGTATTCCACAAAGTTAAGATGAAATATTTTTGTTACAGGTTTTTTAATCGTGCAGTAGTTGCAGTACTGAAGAAACATTAGAACCAAAGCAGCAATGAATCTTTTTCACTTAAATAATTTTGACTTTGTTATTTAGATTGATACTTATCTATCATTTTCATAAATAACAGTCACTATAGGCTTCACGTGTTATTGTATACAATTTCTCAAAGATTGATTGATATTTGATCCACAATACATTATTGTTGATTTTATATTTTCGTTTCGTTTATTATCCTTATCGTTCTACATCCGACACAAAAATGAGGTGTTATTGTCGAGAGGTCGAGACGTGGTATTTGTTCTTGACATTGTGTAACATTTACCCGTATTTAGGGAGTGACAACTGTGAGCGGGCAACATTTTAGTAACGCACACATAGGCGCCTTTTTTTGTGCATGTGTGAAAATGTTGCACATCGAAGTTACCTCTTTAATTATCTATCTCAATGATTGACCTAAAGAGATAGACAAGAACCTCCATACAAACCATTTGTTCCTATTCGTAGGGCGTGTCAAGATGGCGTCCCAAAAGATTGTCAACTACAGAGGGTACACAACTTTTGTGCCTACAATACTTTGTCATCTGCACTGGAATATGACAGATCGCCCATACTTCAACTATGAAATCACCATGCAGTTAGCGCTCCTTATCTTCTCGTCATGACGTAGATAACATATTGACACAAAAATACTCAAAATATCAATCTGGTTGAAAAACAATTAAAACATTTTAAAATATTTTTTAAAACAACACAATAAGTCAGTGCTCCTTAGTCACATATTTTACCTACAATCGGTTTTGTATGGGAACATCTGTAGCTTTTTAGTCTATGATTATAGAAGCCGTGGCACAGAAATGAAAAAATATCTTTTATAATCTATTAAATACGATTTATCTACCATGACTTGATTATCAATTAATTTCACTTACTTGACAGCTGAGTTGTTGTAAACGTCTAGGAGTACACTTTGTTGATCGTAAAACCAGACACACCGCCGGCGGTCTTATGATTCTTGAACTATTTCACAAATAGGATGATAATCGAATATGTTAGTTTGCTAATATGATGTTTCAAGAATATAATATTGTAAAAATGTGGTGAATTGAGATTATGATTTTTTGCGAATGTGGTGTTTTGCTAATATGATATTTTGCGAACATCATGTTTAACTTTTATGCTATGCAGCGACGGAGGGATCCTATTTTAGTTCTATTAATAATATTACTGTCAGTAATTAATATTATCGATATCGATATTAATGTGAAAAGCGACATGACGTACATCACTGAACGCACATACACAAATGTCATCCTATTTCGGTTTCGTTTGACAGCTCATGTTTGTTGCTCTATTCCGTTAGGTATAGTAACTTTATGGGTAGAATCACAATAATCACATAAATTAATTTGAGCCAAATCAAAAAATCCATGCGTAAAGGGTTAAGGTACTGTTTAAAGAATTCAGAAAATACAAATAAAACTAAACGAATCATTTTTCACCTGTAAATACGCACTAAATTATCGATCTAACATGCATTTCACCTTAGAATAATAACGCATAGAAAGCGAGAACTCGCACGCCAAATGAGGCCAGTAAAACCAAGCCATACTGGCTTGGTACCGAAACTTTCTGCGTCAGTACTAATAATCTAAAGTTATCTATCTATCAACATTTCCAATTTCCTTACTTTTGGGGCAAATCTGATTTTTCTACCAACATTACTTGTACACTAGTGTGCGTGTCGCCGAGATAGTACGCGTAACTTACTCAGACAACCATTTTTTTCTTGCCTCACGCCATGACAGTTTTCTAATACGAGACTATCGTTCTATGCGTTATTATTCTATGCATTTCACTAATTATTTTATAAAATCGCCGAGACATGAGCGGCGGCCATGTTTCGGCGCTATAATAATCCTTTTGTCTTTTATGAGTGATTGGCCTCGCTGCGCTCGTCCGCAGCGAGACCAATCATTAATCTAAGCCTTTTGTGTATGTTTGGATCACAGAAAACATGGATTGGATTGTTCAGAAAGACGATAAATTGTTTTAGCGCTGAAGCGCACTTTTGTTTTAACTTTTAAAAAATAGAACAAGACTTTTGCTTGGGATAGCTCCTCTATTCCTGTAAGTACCTACTCATTATTAGCCACACCACGCATTAGGCTTTACCGACAAGGGTCACCACTCCTGAGACTCCTACTAACAGAAGGTAGGGAATGTTTTAATGTCAATAACTGGCACAGTATAAATTATATTTATACTGTGATACTGGTCAATTTATTCAATGTCAATTTACTAGGTTACCTAAATTGACGAATTACAGAAGTCGAGTAGATAACTAACTTAAGTACATACCTTAGCCGTCATAATATTTTCTGTTAGTATTTCCATCGAAACAGGGATTTATTTCTGTCATTTTACGAAGGAAGGCGCTCCCTGCCCCTGGCTGGTTCACAGCGACAGTGTGCGCAGTTGCGGCCACCTGTTACGATGATAAAATACGTAGATCTATGGCGCTATATTTGAAAATCTGATGCCTAGCTAAATTCGCTTGCAGTTTTATTAAACAAAATAGGTAAGTACCTACGTTTCTACGAGAACGAGACAGCCCGAACGGATAGAGTTAGCTAGGCAACTGGGCCATTCATATTAAGTGAAAATAACAACTGTTTGTTTGGGAGCAACAACTCTGAAACTGCGGAAAAAATACAAATGTAGGTACCCATTTACCAATGGCGGTTTCATCGAATTTACAAAATCTTATCTTTTTCATTCATCTGTGGAGAACAAAAGGTAGAAATTAATTTGATATTTATTATTATTCGTAAGGCACAAGATAACAGAGAAGATTCTATTATTATCTTATCATTGTCTATCGCCACCCATTATCGCTAATACCATAGATTTAAACGTATACTGAATCTATGCTAAATACCAAATACATCTCGATATAGGTACCTACTAGGAAAACCTACCATTTAATCACAGATATGTCTGTGCATTTAATGTACCTAAATCTTGGCGCTTTCTAAAGCCGCCGGCGGCGCCGTGTGCGACCGATCAAACTAGGTTTTCAAGTGGTCGGTCGGCCGGAAATCAGCATCACACAGACACATATTTAAGAAATACAGGAAGTGCTAATCCGATATCTAGAGCACTAAATAGATAATAGTTCTAGAGCAAGTACGGACAACAACACATCACACTACCTAATAACGCCAATATTGTGCAATCGATTTTAAACTCTAACTTCAATAGCTAAAGTTGAAAATAGATTAGCGAATTTTGTATAGCCAGAAGTATGTGTACAATAGATAAAAGCAGGTAGGTACCACATACGATACTAACAAGGACATAATTATTATGCTTTGCTAAATACCTACACAGAGTAGTTCTCTGGTTGCAGTATGTAGTAACTAGTAAGCGACATGGTAGGTATGTAACACTGCGACGTAGTTACCTACTGCATAAATATAAGTCGTAAAGTCGTAAAATAATCTTTTTTTATTACCTATCCTAACGTATCGTATAGGTAGTACAAACAAGGTGACTTTCCTTAGAACCTTGTAATATCATGAGATGCGAATGTATACCTTTACATGAGTCTAGCTAAAGAATTTTCATGGACAGTTTTACTTTTGGAATTACAACTTTAGTTAGTACCTATTTTATGAATTTTGTCGGAGGTAATGTATACTGTACAAGTGTAGGTACAGCAAATAAAACAATAAGGTATAAAATATGATTTTATATTTGTTTCCCACCACCACTTGCATTAACGCTATGCTTTAAAAAACCGACATTTCTTAAGTAACGGACAATAAAAGGAGTAGCCGCTAATGTTATTGCTATCCTAACAGGTGCAAAACATTTGTGGACGGCATATGCTATTACAAATGTTCCGGCATTGGACGCGGCTAACTTGGATAGCGTCCCTTCACCAATATTTAAATGTTTTAAAATCTCCACTATATCGACGCCACTGTGAACAAAAGAAACACATAAGCCACCACACATGAAAACAAATGATTATTGTTAAAGTCAACAAATAAAAACTACACATCGCCCCTTTGGATGAAAAGTGTACAATATCTAAATATTCTAACTTTACAGGAGAGTGTTTTGTAAGTTCAATACTTAATTAATAAAAAAACTTATTTACAAAGATCAGTAGTTGCATCTTTTATTTTACTATAATTGAATCCTTTATCTTCACAAATAGCTTTTCACTGGTTAGTATTTCAAAAGAAAAGGCATAAAATAATTAGTTTTTCACTCCTCCTGCTCAAAAAGACCGTCATTGTAGCATTCTAGAGCGGGGCTAAAATAGCTTTTCTTGCCGAAGGGGAAAAAGTATTTTTTTTTTTAAATTTTTGTCTGTCACATGACAATGAGCCTACAAAAACGAAAAAGTATTTAGTGTTATGTAGAATAATCATGAATAAAGACTCCACTTATTACTGTTTACCTAAATCAACAACTTTTTTGAGATAGTTATTATTAAAGTTTATGGTAAAATTAGTAATCATTTGAATCTATGGACAGAACAGACCACGCTTCAGCAAAAAAAAAAACTGCACAGTCTGCACATGTGCTTAGGTGGTGAGCTTTTAGCCCTTTATTCGCTTTTACGACACCCAAGGGAAGAGAGGGGTTGGTAGTATCATTTTGATGAGCCCATCGCCGCTCTATGCTGTTGTATGTATGTGCAGTCTTTAGTCCATTAGTCGCCTTTTAAGAGACCCAAGGGAATGGAGGGGTTGGTAGTATTATTTTGATGAGCCTATCGCCGCTCTATGCTGTTGGATGTATGAGCAGGCTTTAGTCCATTAGTCGCCTTTTACGACACCGAAGAGCAGAGAGGGGTTGGTAGTATTATTTTGATAAGCCCATCGTCGCTCTATGCTGTTGAATGTATGTGCAGTCTTTAGTCCGTTAGTCGCCTTTTACGACATCCAAGGGAAGAACGGGGTTGGTAGTATTATTTTGATGAGCCCATCGCCTCTCTATGCTGTTGGATATATGCGCAGTCTTTAGTCCGTTAGTCGCCTTTTACGACACCGAAGGGAAAAGAGGGGTTGCTGTAGGATGTATGTGCAGTCATTAGTCCGTTAGTCGCCTTTGACGACACCCAAGGGAAGAGATGGAAAGACTGCACATACCTACTATCCAACAACATAGAGCGGCAATGGGCTCATCAAAATAATACCACCAACCATTCTCTTCCCTTGGGTGCCGTTAAAGCAACTAACGTGTTAATTTTTTATAAAATAAACCAATTCATATTGTATTGGATTGTTTTTTTTTCTAGCATTCGTAGTGAAAAGCAGAGTGTAACACACGGCGCTAAAAACCCATTAAAACTCGGTTTCTATTCACTCCCTCGCTAAAGCTCGGGAGTAAAACTACCTCGTATATAATGGGTCATTTTAGCCCCTTGTATAACAATCTACTATTAAAACTATTCATTTTGACTTTAGCAACTTTTTTAGAAAAACCTGCTCAAAATGAAAACAATTTTGAGATTGCATAGTTTTTATGAAAAATATACAGTACTAACATTAGGCTATTATTTTGACAAATACCATACATACAAAATTTGATTTAATACAGTATTACAGAGAATCAAAACTAACTTTAAGTTTTAATTTCGTTTTTGTACACTTTTCAAGTGAAATGGCGTGTGCTTTGCTGATGCCTGAGCAATACTAAAGTTATGATTGTACTGTTTTGACGCGAACGAGATGCAAAATCCCACCAATTAAAAACTAACCAATGGCGCTCCAAGCGGAGATTATTTGATTTACACATTATACATGTGCTCAGTGTGTTATGTGGTGAATAAATCGCCGCTTTATGCTGTTGGATGTGTGAGAAGTCTTCCTTCAGTCCGTTAGTCGCCTTTTACGACACCCAAGAGAAGGGATGAGTTGGTAGTATTATTTTGACAATGAGCTGCCACCACACATTGCAGTAAGATTTTGCAATAAGCAATTAAACAGAACTTTTAATTAAATGAATTTTATCAGAATGATGACAGTGTTATCTGTCAATAAAAGTAATAATATACCTAATCATGATGACTAAAATTATAATTTTATTGTTAGTACAACATTAAATAATATAAATTTATAAATAATAATATATTTTGTTTATCAGCACAAAAAGATATAATTGCAGCAGGTGATTGACTGTTAGTATAAGCAAATGTATGAATTTTTATTAGTAAAACATACCTAGAAACAAGAAGATAACATCCCCCTAAAGACATAATTGAAATAGTAACATGGAATACAATCACTGTAGAACCATAGTCTTTAATTGCTTTCTTGAATTTCTCTTTTGAGCTCAACGGGGGATTTTCATTTGGACTCAATGGAGGATTTGCATCTGTACTCATATTTCTTCTTCCAATGGTAACAGCTATGCTTTGAAAAAATAATGCAACATAGTTAATAAACTCAACAATGCATGCAACCCTCCATTATAATTTGACTTTTGCAGGGAAGTTAAACATAACACAATTTTATAGGATGTTAATTTTAGAGGTGTAAAACTGTAAAATGAATCAAAGCACATAAAATAATGTTAATGGACTTGCTTTGACTAAAAGATCTTCTTATGCTATTATTGTTTAAACATGATTTCGACCATATGGACGACACGGCTAGTTCGAATGAAGCCTAAACAGGAAGTCCTATTTTCAACTACTTTATCGAGCATCGGGCAGTACATAGGTAATAATGCCGCGAATGTTGATTTCCAAGTGGTCCGACATCTGTGGTAGGTGAGTGACTTCACATCCACAAAGAAAGTAATCAATGGGTGTGAGATCACACGGTCGTGGAGGCCAGTTTATAGGTCCCTTATGCATTATTTTGAGCTCATCAAATGATTCCCAGCAATAGTGAAGCGCTTATAAAGAACCACCTTTTCTGATAAAGCAGGGCTGTGTTGGCGGCTTTGCTAAAAAGAAACATCCAATCATCACAAATATTTCGCTTATGGTCTGGCGACCCATCACAAATAGATTGTTATTTTTTTTAAATTAAATAATAAAAAAACAAACAATGATTCCCACAATAAATTGATAGTGTAGCACATAGTATATTACTTGATTAGGCTTTATTCGAACCAGTTGTGGTGCCCATGTGCCCCCCTAATCATGTTTAAACATATAAGGCATAAATATATATTTTAAACAAAGCCAATAACATGGCCACTATCTAAAATTGTAAGTGTTTTATTTATTTTAAAGTTCTTTATAACTCTAAAATAAACACCTGTTGATTATGTTTAAATAACTTACCTGTAATACAAAAAAAAAAGATTTTAGCACTAAATAATATTATTATAACACAAATGGAATTACTATCTTGCTGTTTTACAAAGAAATAGTTGTGTGTTCAACAACCATTGAGATAAAAATAATCAGTTTACTCTTAACACTGATAAATAATACAGCTGTCAGATGAGTTTTTATGTGATTGGGCGAAAAGATTTTACTTTTTTTAAAATAAGCTTATGAAGAATTTGTGTTGATTTGTTGCTGTTTATTACTATGATACTGATAAATAACATTAAACTTAAATGAATAAAAGACACCAGTGTGATAATTAAGCAGTATAAAATATATATTAATTAAATACTAGGTAAGTATTCTTTGAATGTTTAAAAAAGGGATTTATCTTGAAACTTAAACAGTTGATACTATGGCAAAACTCTATGTAGAACGTTTGCAAACAAATTACTGTCATTTCTTTGTGCATATAACTAGTTTTACTCGGACTTTTACTGCTCTTTGAAATAATGACACCAGTGTTAGCTGTTTTCGCATGAATCTCTCTCAAGAAAAGTTAAAACCTGAGTGACACTAGATATTTTCACAAAGAAATGTCAATAATTGGTTTACAAACATTTTTTATCAAATTTGGCCACAGTATAGAATGAGTTGGTGTGTAAAATATATTGAATTAGGTATATTAAACTATAATCCATACATACCCAAATTTCGTTTAGCACGAAGCTCATTTCTCAGTGTCAAATAATGTGCACTGTGAAGATCATCTGATAAATATTTGTATCCTTGTCCCCATTGTGAGCCTGGCATGTTCAGATGCGTGTGATTTCCGCTGAAAGGACTTGGGACATTGCTTTGCATTGAAGAAGATAGGCTCACAGCCCCTTGACAGTCGTATTTATTAACATGTGGATCTGCCTGCACAGTTACATCAATTTTTGGGAAATCATCTCCTTGCTTTTCGTAGTAGGAACTTATGACAGGCCCTGCGATATCCCTCGCTCGTAAAGGTGAAAATCTAGACATTTCAGCAGAGTTTATATCGATCACATTGGTAGGCAACTTCAGAACTACTTGAGGATATTTGTAATTTGGAGTAAAATGCAAGGATTTGTCCAAGACGCTTGCTTCACCACCTAAAAAGCAGAAAATATACTAATACCTATAGCTAACAATTGCTTTGATCAATGTCACAGAATAAATAATAGTACTAGGTATGTTCAATGTACAAAGGTAAGTAAATTCAACGTAGTAATTTGCTTACCGAAGAAAGAGTTTGGGATATAATTCCTTCCGTAAGAATAAATAATCGACCTTGAATAGACTTTATACATTTTTGATATATTTCAATAAATTTTGATGGAATCCCACTAAATAATGCTGTTTCGTAAAAATTCTTTGTTGTATAGAAAACTTTCGTTTACATTTTTATGAAAATGAATGAATGACGTTGACTGACAAGTAGTGACACTTGACTTGACAGACAGATAAAGAGAAATTATTTTTTACGGAACAGACAGTCCGTAAACCACAGGCCACTTATATCCAGTATCCAGTGTTGCCACATTGAACATTTTTTGTGGAGAAATCCCAGGTGGAAATCGAATGTCGGATTTGCCCTCCTCTAATAGAGAGGACCAGGGGGGCAATCACGCTAAATAATCTCAACCAAACCACAACTAAACCGCAGTTGTTAGACGTACTTTTATAGTGCTATCGCGTTTGACACGCGATAGCGCTATACGAAGTCGGCAGAACGGCTGCGGTTCAGTTGCAATTTGGTTGAGATTATTTAGTGTGATCGCCCCCCAGACGACCAGTCTCCCCGCTCCCCCATGCAGTATGTGATTTGCTATGTAGTATGTGATCAATAACGGAATAATTGCCAATTTTTGCAATGCCGACTCACTGGATGGGTGACCAAATCAATAATCTTGAGGTCCTACGTACTTCAATAGCCGTTGGTCCGGGTTGTTGTCGTAAGATGGCAGTTGCAGCCCACCAAAGCGCATTAGGATTAATTCGGATTTTTGATATTCGGAATTCGTATTTATGAGACTTCGGATTATTGTTGAGTCATGGGAGTTCAGGACTTTTATTATTAGGGGTATTGAATTCAATTTTATTTATTTCGAACTTGTAAAAATAGGATAGGTACGGTCAGGGTCACCGACTCACCGTCGCTTTTACCACTTTGCAGCGATTTTCGTATGAAGCGCACCGACTGCCCGGGTACGTGCCCGTAGCAAATAGACGACGCGGTGTGCAAGGGATTTTGACCTTTAGACTGGTAAAGCGACGGAGTCCGCCATGAGGTACCTATGATATATCGGAATTGTGATATTTGTAATTGACATTCAGAAGTTTGAAATTCGTGATCCGTTTTCACCGCCTAACCCCGGTTAGGCGGTGAAACCGGAAAAATTGGCTGTTTTCTATTAGCTGTTATTCAAAATATTTTAGTTATTTCGAACTGAAATTTTCAATATGTATTACAGAACGTATAAGTGTGAGGGGAAGACTGTTTCCAAAACACGATTGGAAACATTTTGCTCGATAGAAAAAAATCCTGAAGTTATAGTCTGACCCTCGGACCAAAGGACAATGGCGAAAATGGACCAGGCTATGGGCACAAATCAATTAGATTCTATAAAATCTGCTGTTATTAGTTAACTTTAAAAATGCAAATAATATACCTCAAGAACTTCTAGTTCTAGAGAAATTAATTAATGCATAAAAATAATTATTAAGAATGGGAAAACTTAATCATAGCTTTTGAAGGGTTTTGACCATAGACAATAGATCTTGACGACGATGTCAAATTCGATTTCACGCGGAGGTCTACAATTTCACGTGCTTGCATGCTCAGAACAATAAGCTTTAGTTATTGTTCTGAGCTTGCATGTAATACTCCCACCTTACACTCGTAGAAAAAAAGATTATAGTATTCTACTTAGATAAAAATACATTTAAGTATTTTTAGAACAGTATTAATTTGCTGAAAATGATACAATAAGTAAATGAAATGAAAACCAAATAAGCGTTAAGGGCTTGATTCTTCGACTTGCGTGTAAAGTAACGTCACTGTTAAAATCGAATGACAGAATACTTGATACTGGCGAAATCTATTAAGAAAACGCCATTAAATAAAGAAGAAGAAGAAGAATCGAATGACAGATGTTAATCATTGATTTTTTTTTGCAGTCGGCAGTCGATCTTTGTGTTTGCTCCGATCAGGGACTAAAATATCGATAATAAAATTAATCGATATTAAAATTTATCGGTTAAAAATATTGATTTTTCTATTATCGATAATTATATCGAAAAAATATCGATAATTAATTATCGATAAGGCTTTGTCGCGTCATGCATTGTTGCCAAATTTACGTTTTGATATTGTCTGGTGGCTAGGCTCGCGCGCCGCGCCGTTGCTGTTATTTATCGTTTATATATTATTTATCGTATCGTTCTTTTTGCGCAATACCGTTTCGTAAAGGAAAGATTTGATTGTTGGTTTTTATTGAATAGGCTCCGAAACTACAAGACCGATTTAAAAAATTCTTTCACCGTTGGGAAGCTACACATCTCCGGGTGACATAGGTTATATTATATTTTCAAAAAATTAGGAATCTTTACTAACACTCTAATAAATTTCTTACATTGCGTGCGCTACGAAAACTATTGATAATAGAACAAATGCGATGTAGGCGTCGTCACTGGGGTATGGGAGGAGAGTCATTTTGAAAATTCGTCACGGGGTACGGGGTCCATGCGACAAAGTCGTCGGCGGTCTGCTACTAATTAAGTATATTAATGTTGTTTTATAATAAGTGATTGACATAAGTTAAAAAATGAATCCTTTAAAGCGAATAAAAGCTTTACCGGATAGTAAACCATTTTCCTCTGAAGCTGGTGCAAATTTTGATACAGAGGAAAATTGCTGTACCGTGTACTATCTGTGGGTTCCAGATAACGAAGAGTCACAGTCATTGATATCACCACCTAAAAAGCGTCAAAGCAATAAAATTTTAGTTTTAGAAGCCAACTCTGTAATTTATTCTGATGATGATCTTGACATACCGGATAGACAGCCATTGTTCACTGAAACTGAAAAGTGCCTTGTTTTGGATACATCAAATGGTAGGTCAAGGTCAGACGTATCATCACATCACATCGCTGTACGTAATGTAAAATGGCGAATCCTACAATCCGACGGCGACATGAATACCTGCACTACTGTTGGCTTTTCTTTTATATTTTGGCATTGCGTTTGACACGTCATGTAGTTTGGCATTCTGTAACCCTGGATTCGCCCGAGTGTTGAGGCGAATGGCGAGGGCGGTCAGGCAAATATCAACCTTTCGAGCGTAGAGCGAATAGCACTTATGTCTACACGCGGAATGTCGCTATTCGCCTGATCGCCTCCCCGTTTGCTTCGCGCGAATGTGTAGACGCAGCAACTAAAGTATAATAAAGGTATGCACCTACCTACTAGTGATGTAAGGAATATTTGCAATAATTCGCATTCGCGAATATCATCTGTGATGGTTTGGTAGGGCGTGTCCTACGAAGGCGTGACAAAGCTCCATTTTTGTGAACAAGGGTTGAAAACACGAGCAACTAACTACCAAAGCGATATTTTAGAGAAGGTGGTTAAGCCACTAAGTAACACTGTGTTCGCTAGTAAACAATGGATATTTCAACAAGACTCAGCACCAGCACACAAAGCGAAATCAACCCAGCGCTGGTTAGACGTGAATTTAACGAATTTCATCGTCTCTAAAGATTGGCCCCCTGCAAGTCCTGATTTTAATCTTTTGGATTATTGCTTATAAGCCTGCCTCAACCTCATCGAAATATCGAGTCCGGTTGTTTTCCGGTTGCCACTGTTTGCGTGTCTCTGCAACAACTTCTTGGCTCTCACGATTCTCTGTGGTACCCCACTCCATGTTTACACAGCTATGTGTTAAATTGAAATGAATAGAATAAAATTTACTTAATATAATTAAATCTAATAACAGTACTACCGTCATATTATTTATTTTAAAATACCCTCATTTAAGGTGGGACAGAACTTATGGCAAGACTAGGTATGTATGTACTACGTTTTAGTTTTCTTCATTTTTCGAACTCGCGCTCATTACGGTCATCAGAAAACCTAACCCTTAAAACCCCTCCCCTCCACACCACACCACCTGCAATCTGTTTACACATTTTAAGGAGCTCGTGAAAAATTTCTACCTATCCACTTAACCATACCCTGCTGCAAAGCTGCTGTTATTCACTACTTTCTACAAATGTGAAATCAATTTTTTTTTGTCCGTTGAATTGATAAAAATTTCATTTCAATGAAGTGAAATGTAAGTATTTAAATAATACTAAATATTTTAATACCATGAGAAATATTTTAGTTGAGTGAAATTTTCTTCTTAATTCCGAAGTTGTATCAATTTAAGTAAAATCAATGGCTCTACCATTGATAAATGACGCCAAATTTAAAAGTGAATATTCGTGAATATATAAAATGCTTAAGGGGGTCCTGCGCGAAGATGTGAAAATTTTCGTATTTTTAAGTCACTTGTACTATGCGCTGAATTTGTTAAATACGTTAAAAGAACTTATGTAAGTTAGCCTGATCATTGCACAAGGTCGTGGCCTTGTTGAAATTTGAAACAAATTCTTTAAACATTATCAAACAATACATAAATCTGATGACTACTAAAAACATTTTTTTGACAACTTTCTTAATTTTACGCATGAAACAATAATAATTATTGATTTTATATTGATTGTATTTGTATCGATATTCCGCAGGGCAGCCCCTTCTTTAAAAAGTAAATTTTAATTTTTAACACAAGCGCGTGATGGTTTTGCACATTTCGCAGAATAAAAACATTGCTCTAACTAACTTACTAGGTCTGAAACTTCAAAGCAGAATTGTTCTTATTATTAATTTCAATAAGATTGATTTTGCTTTGAAGTTAATTAAGAGACTTATGTCAGTTTTTGCGATCGCGCGAAACCCCCTTAAAAATAGATATTCGTTACATCATTAATAGCTACATACCTAAGTACTTAAGTTTTCGTGTAGTAGGTAAGGTAGGTAGGTACTTTCTATTGATTTTCTATAAACTAATTAAACGAAACATGACATCAGAGTGTCCTTTGCCGCTGATCCAGGTTCTGACTGTGTGCCGACTTATATTGAACTCTCGTGATATATCCCGAATGCTGGAGCCTTGTTCACTGAGCACTACTATTCGAGCTTTTTGTTCTGCCAAATTGTCATTATACGATTTGTTTTAATTCAATCAAATTCAATTCAATTAATGTTTCAATTTTTTCAGACAGACTACAACTTGACATCAGACGCAACGTCACTTTATTTTTAAAACTAAAATACCTTTTCTCCGTAGTGAAAAGAGTTTGGATTATGTATGAATGACATCTTAATAGAAATTCAAATTAAGACTGCTTTGTCTAAAATATATCTAGTGCAGTGATAACAAAGGTTAAAATTGCATACATCTCTGACCCGTAATGACGCATTTTTATTCATATTTAAAACGTACTAAGTGCAACATGAATAAAAGCGAAGAAACCTAACTACATTTATGATTTTAAAGGAATGATCGGTGAAGTGGGTCATGATTCAGTTGGTTCGATTGTACCATCATCGTGCAGGTTATATCTTCTGTATACACTTTTAGTTTTTCTTCTTCCCATTTTGCACCACAAATAAATAGGAAAAATTACTAAAATATGCAAGGAACGTACAACTGCCGCTTGCCAAAATGCAAAACAAAATTAAAAGTAAAAAACCGTTTTAACAAACAAGCTTTTATTTAAATGCGCTAAAAAGAAAAATATAAATTTTCACTTAGGTGCCTTACAAATAAACAAAGAATAAGCTACGAATAGTTATTCCGTGTTTTGTTCCTGTCATGCAAACGTAATTTTAAATTAGAGTAAAAAAGACAAAACACGGAATTACTATTCCTACCCTATTCTCTGTTTATTTGTAAGGCATTAAAACTTTTACTATCAACTTATAACGTCATTACACAATTTATATGATACAAAAGGTTGTCGCGAGATTTAAGTAAGTAAATACTCGTATTTTTAGGTTTTAATAGTTAAAATCAATCACATCAGGTTATTTAATTTACTTGTTTGTTTACACATATACTCAAAGACTATCCAATTAAAATTCACAAAATGAAAATGAAAAAACACGAATTCCTTTTTTGTAATTTTTGTTATGTTTAAAACACTTGATCTGACCAGCCCTTGAAGTTGCTAGAAACCGCAAGACGATTTCTAGCAGTCACCTTATACATATAGTAAATCTCGCGACAACCTTTTATATCATATAAATTGTGTAATAAAATATAAAGTACCTATAAGTTTTTTTTCTTTTGAGCGCATGTAAATAAAAGCTTGTTTTTTGAAAAGGTTTTTTACCTTTAATTCAATTTTTACTTTTTAGTTATCCCTAGACACCTGTTTCATCTGTTCATCTCACAATACACACATATTTATATAACTATACAAAATTTATTCACGTTTACCAAACCACCACCACTCACCACTCATAAAGACGAATCAAACTCGACGCGGTTGTGTCGCTTAATTACTGAGTTCCTATGGCCACCTTTCAGCTCCATCATCAGACCCTGGTAACCATCTAGCGCCAAAGTACTCGTCAAGACCAATCAAACGAGCCCATATACTCGATGGGGTTATGTCGTTTAATTACTGAGTTCCTATGGCCATCTTCCAGCTCCATCATCAGAACCTGGTTACCATCCAGCACCAAAGTACCTTCAAGACGAATCAAACGAGCCGAGACTCGATGGGGTTGCGTCGTTTCTTTACTGAGTTCCTAGAACCACCTTCCAGCTCTATCATCAGATCAGACCCTGGTAATCATCTATAAACAAAGTACTCGTCAAGACGAAAGAAACGAGCCGAAACTCGATGGGGTTGCCTCGTTTCATTACAGAGTTCCTATGACCACCTTCCAGCTCCATCATCAGACCCTGGTTACCATTGAAAGGCAAACTACTCATCAAGACGATTCAAACGAGCCCAAACTCAATGAGGTTGTGTTGTTTCATTGCGAAGTTTCTATGGCCACCTTTCAGCTCCATCATTAGATCAGCACCATATTATCATAATATTGCATTGTCACGCGATTTACACATGTATGCAAAATTTCAGCTCAATCGGTAACCGGGAAGTGGATCAAAATTAAGTTGCAAGATTTTGTTTGAACATACATACATTGCAAGATAAATACCTACAAGCCAAAAAGCTTGTAAAAAAATTAACACTTGTCGGTGTCGCGTCGCTCCGCCGGCAATCCCAAACATCTACGCCTGCTAAAGCTGGCAACGTCGCACTCGTCAGTTTACAATATCGATTTTAAAATATCGATAAAATTATCTATATTTTTAACGCTTTTTCGTATCGATATCCAACTATCGAAATTTTATTGAAATATCGATATTTATAAAATATCGATTAAAGTCCCTGGCTCCGATACGTACTATGCGACAATTTATTAACATTTCCCCGGCTAGTAATGATTTAATATTATTCGCCTTGGGAACATACCAAATTCGACAGGCTCGGTCCTACTATGGAGAACGTGTGCGTTTCCATAGATGTATCAGAGTATCGCTTGAGAGGTAGTAGAGATAATACGTTGTTAAGAGGGAAAATTAAATCTAGACACATTTCAAGAAAACAAAACTATGTATATTAGAAAATAATGTGTCTAGAAGGGAAGGAATAACAGAATATTGTTGCAGTTGTTTGGTTGGGTACTGTGCACATGTCATACTGGTGTGGTACCTTGGGTGGGCCAGGCACCAATGTAACATAAAACAGCACCAGCATGTTTTTTAGATAGTGTAGTTAAAAGACGATTTTGAATAAATCTTTAGTAGGTATCATGCCTTATATGAATGATTGGTCTCGAGACCAATCATTCATCTAAGTATCATTCATTCTTATGTGTTTTATTAAAAGCATCCTCTTTGTTTCATGCAATGATATTATAAACTATTTCGTGTCAAATAACATTAATTACATTTCTCTTAACACTATTTACGTAGATATCAGATAGTTAAGGTCAATTTAAGTTAATAATTTAATCTATTAGATCGTTATAATGTTTTTATAACCTTAAAAGCTCAACAATTTTAAAATAATATATCTCGCATTTGTGAAGTTTTATATTGAATATAAAGTTTGGACACTAATTCTAATTATGTTAGTATCTAATCAACACAAAATTAATAATGCCCATAGTCATTGAATATCAGGTCCAGCTAGTATGGGATTTTGCCGATGTCCTTTGGTCCGAGGTCTGACCGCTACCGCTGTACCGCGCCTTGGGTATGCGAGCGGCGAGGCGGGGAGGCGAAACAGTTGCTCCATTTGTCATTCTGCCGTCATCGCTCCCGGCGGCAACTAGTGTGTCAGACGCACATGAGATAAAATATCTAAAAATGGGTCGTGCATTATCTCGAGATATCAAGACTTGTCATTTTCAAAGTGGCCGAATATTTTAAGAAAAGAAAAGCAAACAAAGAAAGTTTATATTATATATTTCCAAGAATTAAAGATTTATTTCATTTATATTGGTTCTTTAATTGTACTTATCTATAAATCATATTGGACAAAAACGGATTGGATGTAATTATACTCGTAAATATAAAGCTTCAATAAACTGTGCTTCGATATCGTAAGAACTGTTTGACACTACGAATCTCATGTGAGTTCATGCTCTTTACTTCCCACTCCCCACACCCCGCGCCTAAAGCCGCAGTTCCGCATTCGCGCGAGTCGCGAGTCGAATGGCGAGGCGAAGTGCGTGCGCGATTGTGTGAACGCACGCTCGTCACTCGCCTCGCGACTCGTCTCGCCGCTCGTGACGCTCGCGTTCGGAGCGGTTTTTTGGACGCGAGTCAAAGGGCACGAGTGACGAGGCGAACTTAGTGTTTCCACATTCGCTCTGTCGCTCATTGTATTTTTATTGTTGATCAAGCAACATATACTGTATATTAAAAATGGATTGAAGGAACGACTGAGTTCTACGTTTTGGGAACTTTACCAAGCTCAACCAGTTATTTGGTTTGGTTTCCAAAACATGATTGACACAAAAATAAGCAAAAAATTATTTATTAATAATCATTGACACGCGGATGCTGCTAAAACGTAGACGTCGTCCATTCTTGCAAGTTGAAGTAGAAAAGAACACACGCGAATGTGTAAACAGTCACTCGTCTCTGTTTAAGGAAGGCGAATGTTTCGTCGAACATAATATATCGTCGATTGGCGAAGCGAGTAGCGAGCACGCATGTGGAACTGTAGTATAAGGCGCAGGACAAACACAAGCGGCGTCGGGCGAGGCGTATGAGCACCCCGCCCGCGCCACGCCGCCGCATGTATATGTCCCGCGCCCCGCCGCTTCTATACAACTCATTATTATGAAATACGAATGAGTAATTCCTATAAAATCATAAACACATATCAAGAAACTGAAAAGGTAAATAGGTATTTACCTTTTCAGTTTCTTGACTGATTTGGATTTCCAAAAAAAAAATATGTGAATGGCGCTTACGAATTACCGCGGACCCCGCACCGCGCAACACCCGCGAGGGCTCGGAATTTTCACTGACCGCCTAACCCCCCTTGAATGAGTTTCGGAATTAAGTTTTTCGTAGGTATTTATGTACCAGCAGCCGTTCTGAAATGATGCGCGAACAAACAATCGTGGCAATTGATTTTTAAGTACATAGATAAGATTATATATTACGGCCAGAGCCGACATGCTACTTTTATCCAGGGACTGAAAGCGGTTACGGTATAAGGTTACGTTACCGGTAAAAAATAAGTGTACCTTAATAAAATAAAGGTAAGGCTTTACCGTTATTTAACCTTTATGCGATATCGGTACCGAAAAACGTTGCATTGACAGTTGCGGGGCGCAGGGTGAGGGGTGAGACTTGTTTTTGCTTGCGAGGCGACAAGTAAAAACCTGTTTTTGTTGCGTGTCGCGCGCAAAAATGTGTAAAAAATGTGCGCGTG
The DNA here is from genome assembly GCA_963921215.1 of Scoparia ambigualis. Classification (NCBI taxonomy): domain Eukaryota; kingdom Metazoa; phylum Arthropoda; class Insecta; order Lepidoptera; family Crambidae; genus Scoparia; species Scoparia ambigualis. The sequence goes on along the minus strand of OY992505.1, from coordinate 23,018,842 downwards.
TAAACATCTTTTTACACTAGTGCGGAAATTGGTATTTACAAACTCATGTCAATAGTAAGCCTTACATTAGTCTACTCGTCTGTGAAAACCAACTTACTGCACTAGTATAATAAGTCCATCATTACGTGTTGCCATTTGCCATGCATACCGATTCATTGCGTATGACGCCATGGAGCTTCATTGATATCTTTTACGTATGGTGTTTGACGCCAAATGGCGTCATAAATAATTCCTCTGAAATTCTATAGAATGACTATTTAGAGAGTTCTAATTAACAGAACTTATATTATTTGACACGTAGATTATGCCTGTATTGAACGTTTTAGGAGATAGCGCCAGTTAAAAAACTTCAGTGGTTGCAAACTTTTTGTTCCCTAATTTTACTTCTTTTGTGTATGGCGTATGACGCCACATAGCGTCATAAAGAAAATTCCACTGAAACTTTGTAGAATTACTTTTTAGGGAGTGCTAATTAGCAGAACTTTCATTATATTGAGGATTTGCTTGATGTAATAAATAATTCGCTACGCGATTTTCTATGCCGGACGATAAACGCGATTATGCGGCATACGTTTTTGACGCGTTAAGACTTATTATGGAACAACGATGTAAAGGTTTAAACTGGCTCGCCATCTTTCCTTTATTAATATTTTCTAATTATAATTTGAATTAGTGACGATAGGGCTTCGAACCGGTTTAAAAAATCCCGGTTATTGAATAAGGTTTTTACAAAAACCGCTTCCAATGTAAATGAGAGGGCTTCAAAAACCTAAATAAACCAGTTTAATCCAAAGCTGCGAAATGTACCTACTGCTGGCGAGGCGATTAGGCTAATGGCGACCTTTCGTGTGTAGACATTAGCTCGCAAGTCGATTTAAAACTCGCGCGCTCACTTTGGGAGAGCGGTATTTCAGGCAAATAGAATTCATGTCTACGTATGGAAGGTCGCTATTCGCTTTGCCACTCGCGCGCTCGCGTTGTCCCGGTGTGTTTAGGTACTTAAAAAAGAAGAAAAAACCTCTATAAACCGTTTAATTGATTCAAAACCCATTTTATTGTTTTTTTAGAAACAGGTTTTTTTTAATGTTTGGGTAGGCCCACGGGCCGATGTAATCTGTTATGCAGATGATACTCTGATCACGGCCCGGGGCGGAAATTGCGCAGAGGCAGGGAGACTGGTCACCGTCATAACATCTCTGGTGGTGGACAGAATCCATATGTTGGGGCTCGAGGTAGCGATCGGTAAAACTGAGGCTCTTCTTTTCCATGGGCCTCGACGAGGACCGCCGCCTGGAACCCACCTAGATATAGACGAGCATAGGATCCGGGTTGAGGTCCGGATGAAGTATCTGGGTCTCATTCTGGACGGGCGTTGGCGCTTCGAGGAGCACTTTCGCAAACTCTCCCCTCTTCTCGTCAGTGCGGCATCCGCTTTGGGACGCAACATGCCGAATGTTGGTGGGCCGAACGCTTTGACTCGCCGGCTTTATGCTAGAGTAGTGGGCTCGATGGCCCTTTATGGGGCCCCTATATGGGCGACTGCCCTCAACGCTACCAACAAACAACATCTTCGTGCCGCACAGCGGATAATAGCGTTGAGGGCCATCAGAGGGTACAGGACAGTGTCTCATGCTGCAGCTTGTGCGCTGGCTGGCATTCCGCCATGGGGGTTGGAGGCAGTGAAGCTGGCGGAACTGTACCGACAGCGGGCAGAGGCTAAAGAACAGGGTAGAAACCATACTTAAGAAGAGCTTAAACAGGCTCGAGATTTGGCTGACCAAGAGCTGCTGGCCAAATGGGCCGATGATTTGCGGTCATCGACTTACGGCTCCCGGTTGTGCCGAGCCATCCAACCAGAATTGGGCAGATGGCTACAGCGGCGACATGAGACTCTATCTTTCCACTTGGAGCAGATGCTGTCTGGGCATGGATGCTTTGGATACTACCTGCACCGAGGGGAGTCGACGTCAGATTGCCACAGCTGTGGAGCTGCGCAGGACACAGAAACGCACACCCTTGAGGAGTGCGGGTCGTGGGCTGCGCAGCGCCACAGTCTGATGTCGGTCGTTGGGGGAGACACTCTCGCTGCCTAGCGTGGTAAAAGCCATGCTAGACAGCGACAGATCATGGAGGGCCATGGCCTTGATCAGTGAAGCGGTTGTTTCACAGAAGGAGGCCGCGGAGAGGGTCCGCGAGGAGCAACTCCATGCGGACCCGATCCGACGCAGGCGAGTCGGTAGGAGAAGGCGGCATTTTGCCCACCTCCTTCCACCGCAGTGAGGCTTGCGTGACTGTGGGGTGGGAGACCCCATAGCCGCATTGCATGAAACTCATGGGAATCTGCAGGGCGCCAAACTATCCCGGGCGTCCTCCCCACTGGCAGGCCGTCGTAGGGTGGAATTCGGAGTCTGCTGTCCGTGGTCCCGAACCACCCTGACGACAAGTGATGGGATGCCAGCAGTAACGCTTGCATAAGTGGTGGTGGTTTTTGGAGCAATTGGTTGCCCCCAACTCCCAAAACCTACCCCGCAATTATTGTCAGCCCATTTGACGCCTCCCTCAAGCCTCCGGAAGTGATGTCCATGTGGAAGAAAAAGATATCATTCCGGAGGTACAAATATGCCCCCATCAAAATTCTGCCGATCACGCACTCAAAACTAAGGGTCGAGTTTGAGCGCAGAGAGCAGTGCCATGAGACAATTGCCCGTCACCACGAGAGCCCTAACTTCGTCGCCGAACCGGCGAAGCAGCGACCACCACTTCTAATCCTGAAGGGAGTCTCGAAAGACATCCCCCGCGAGGAATTGGTGGAGGTCGCTGTGACCCAAAATGACGTGGCCATCTCTCGCATCTGCTTTCTGACTTCAAACAGAAACCCGGCACTGTACAATGCGGTTGTGGAGGTCACTCCCGAGATGCGTAAGACCATCCTCGCTCTCGGGAGGCTCAACGTGGACCATAGCAGGGTCCACGTTGAGGACTTCAGCCGCTTTGTGCAGTGCCACCAGTGCCTGCAATACGGGCACACAAAGTCCAAGGCGGAGAAAAAACCATGTGCCCACTGTGCTAGTCCAGGACATCAGATCACCGAGTGCCCAAACAAACTGGACAGACCCAAATGTTATAACTGTACCGCACACAACCTGCGCATGGGCACTAAAGTGGACTCCATCCATAATGCCACGAATGGAAAAGAGTGCCCCCGAATCAAATCCATGGTTCTGCGCTTGCAGAACCAAACAGACTATGGAAATTGAACATATTTTGAAATCAAAACTTATTATAAACTAAAATTACCTAAATTGAATAACTAAAATAACATTAAAATAATCTACACTAAAAATTAAAATCCTAATATTCATGATAAAATCTAAAAAAAAAAAATGAACTTTAACACCTTTAAATAAATTTATCACAGATTGTTCCTAAATAATAACACACAATAAAATCTACACTTAAAGGCCCAAAGTAAAACACTAAAAATTTCTAAAACAAACCTAAAACTTTTAATAAAATTTTTACCTTGTCTAAAATAAAAAACTTTGACCAAATAATACACATAAACAAACCTAAAATAAATTGGCAGAAAATTTGCAAGTATAATGCCTAGCCTTTTTATATAAAAACTATTACATAAATAAATTATAAATCTCTCAAAACTCTGTAAAAAACGTAAAAAAATTAAATTCATTCTTCAATAAATAATATTAAAATAAAACTAAATTAAAATAATAATACGGAATTAAGACTTAATAAAAAAAATTTAAGCCTAAATTAAAGACTAAAAACTAACGCAAATAAAGCTTATAAACAAAAATAATCCCATAAAACCCTAAAAATTCCTTCCTTATTCTTATCCTTACTTCTTCTTTCCCTTCTACCTCTAAAATCTTTCTTTCCTAACTATTTGTGACCCGCAATCGACTAGAAGTGGACCTTAAGTCCACTTAAATTTAAATATAGGACTCGTAAAGTCCACCTCAAAAATTTTGGCATTAAATAATAGATTCTAAATTTCTGCTTTCCCTTACTTCCCTAAATAATTCCCAATATCCTTAAACGAACCCTAATCCAAATTGATCCTCAAAACCCTTTATCCCAAAATTACCCAACATCCTTTAATAGCCTACGCTTATCCCATGCGGGGAAATACCCATACTCCCAAATTAACACACAAAAGGAAATATTTGCCTTCTAATGAAGCCCTAAGTTACAAACCAACCCATAAAAAATAAAAAAAAGTGATGGGATGGTGTAAGGAGTTTTAGTGGGTAAGGCCCCTCTTCACCCGAGTCCCTGTCGAGGCCTTCGGACCTGGACAGGGAACCGGGCGTTGGGGGGAGAGTCGCCACATAACCAGCGGGCTTCCTCAGGCCCGCTGTGTATCCGAAAATAGGATTTCTCCTTGTTTAAAAGAAAAAAACCTTAATAAAACGGTTCCTATGAACTGGCTGCTGACTAGGTTTGAATATTAACCGAATAAACAAGCCCTGAGTGGCTGTACATTATTTATTTTAAATATTGTATTGGATTATTTTATTTTCTTGCAATCGAATTAAGCTCGGGAGTTAAAATACCTCGTTTTAATATGTCATTTTAGCAACTTGTGTATCAATCTACTATTAAAAACGGCTAGATTGAAAACTGATTTTATAAGTAAGTTCGATTATTCGCAAATTCAAGCGATTATTCAATATGAAGTTGAACCACCCGACCCATTTTCCATTTTATTGGACTACATTGCTCATTAACAATGAGAACAAGAGTTCCGACACCTACTCATGCGTATTTTTTATATTTTGACTCGTTATAGTGGCTGCATCGCAACACTACGGTATAGAACCTAAATAAAGGTACTCCTTTCACACCCTTTTGTAAACTTCTACTGAAAATACACAAAAGGTTTACAACCACTGATCCAAATAAATCACTTAGCAGCCATTCCAGCAAAATCGCGTAGATAAGTCACTTTACAATACACTAAACGAATTAGCAAACCCTTTACGTTTGACATCTCTACCCTCTACTTTGACAACCCTCTTTCTTGTATTCATAAACGACATAAGCCACCATCTGTCATTAGAATCGGGAAAACTTATATCCTATGCGGATGATACCGTCCTTATCTTTGCTACTAGAACTTGGGAAGAGACTTTTGATTTGGCACAAAAGGGTCTTAATAATATTACCAGATGGCTACAAAATAATATGCTTACTCTTAACTCCGACAAGACGCAATACGTCTGCTTTACCATTAATAATAGAAATAATGTATCAAACGGTTTGTATATTAAAGCGCATCAATGCTTACAGACCTCCAATGAACATTGTTCATGTAGCATTCTAAAACAGGTAGATACAGTTAAATATTTGGGAATCCTAATTGATAAAAATTTGAGTTTCAAAAATCACACATTATCTTTGAGTGGAAAAATTCGAAAACTGTTATACATTTTTAAAAACTTAAGACATGTTTTAAATACAAAACTCTTAAAGCAAATATATCTCGCATTGTGTCAATCTATAATAACATATTGTATTTCTGTTTGGGGTGTCGTAAATAAAACAACTTTAAAGCCTGTTGAAGTTGCCCAGCGTGCCGTTTTAAAAGTAAGTACCTTTCGCCCTTACTACTTTCCCACCTCAGTACTTTACCAATCCTGTGAAGTGCTGACTGTAAGGCAACTAGCTATACTTGCACTTACATTAAAGCAACATAAGGAAATTGTGTATGATCCTAAAACTTGTGACAAACGTAGAAATCACAAAGTCTGCACCCAATCCTATAAATTTAGAACTGTTTTCGCACAAAAATCATATTTATTTTTAGGGCCACACATATACAACAAAATTAATAAAATTATTAGTATCTACAACCTAAACACCCGCCTTTGTAAAAAGTCTCTTCAAAGCTGGCTACTTCTGCTAAATTACAATGAGACAGAAGAGCTCCTTCACGTTATCTCGTAACTTTGTTTAAACCAAAATTATATCGTCTTTGCTTAAACTAATCGACAGCGGTGTGTTTATAAAATATATATAACCGATCCCAAGAAACTTCTTTTCGTAGGGCTGTTGTTTTGGTTTGTTTGGTATAGAAAACTCACACTTATTTCACATGCGACTATGTTTGTTTTTCTCAATTTTATAAATGTTTTCATGTTGTTTCTAGTAGTAGTAGTTGCTAGTGTGTAAAAAACATTGTGTATACTTGTTTTATACTTTGTGTATCTGAGAGGTGGGAACCTGGTGTCCGGATGTACAGGCATTTTTCTGCCTAGCTTAGGCACCAGTCTCCTACAAAGTATTAACCCTAACATTAATTTATTTTTACAAAATGTAACTAGCAATAAGACTATGCTTTGTTGGAGAAATAAATTATTATTATTATTATTATTATTATTATCTGAGTCCGACTGAATGCAATCACGTGTAAACAAGCCAAAATCATAACAAAAAGCAAAATATGTTCACTCATGGCTGAAGACGCGCAAGCGCGTCACTTTAATGGGTGGCGGCTGACGCACGGAGGCGTCACAGAATATTTGTTAGCCGCCATGCACAAAAGTCATTAAAAGAGGGATACGCAATGAATCGGTTAAGGGTTAAGTAAAAGTCCGTCCGCTTATTAGCAGACACTAGCTTGAGTTGGCGTTAATATACCTACCGGCAAGCGTACTTTTAAAAGTCCGTGTGCACGGCAGTTGCATTGTTCTACAATATTATTCTGTGATTCTACTTAAATAAATATAATTACGTAAGGCGAGAGTAGGACTTATTGTACATAGGAATAAAATTGCATCCAATCTGGTACAGGTCATTGTTCGTATATATATATATATATATAGAACAATACCTGCACATATGCACATATATTTACATACATATATATACATATACAAAATATTATCTACATATTATTTTATTTATTTATCAATAATTATTTTATTATTATACATTATTATATTTTTATAGGCGATCTTTTAGGTAATCTTCCAGCGTGTAGTAGCATTTTGCAATAAGTAGGTCTTTCAGTTTTTTAAAGAATTATTTTTATGTGGGTATATTTTTTAAAGAAGTAGGTAATTTATTATATATTTTCACACACATAACTAACGGACTTTTAGAGTGTAAGTGAAGTTTAGAGGTTGACAAAATTAATCTTGTTTGTGTTTTTGGCCGAAAAGAATATTTTGTGGGTATATCCTGTCTTTTAGTAAAAAATTCAAACCTATGCGCGGCGCACGTGTTTTGACAACGAGAACAATCCAAACTAAAGCTTTATAAGAAAGCCAGTAGTTGCTTATGCTTGAAACGGTTGTTAGCCGTCTCTTTCATACCGAAATAAACCTTTATTATTTAAAAACTCAAAATTACGGTACCGATATAAATTTGGATATCGGAATATTCCGGTAACCGCTATTTTTCGGTATGACGCCATACCGCTATATAAAGGTACCTTAATTTTTGGGTTATTCAGTCCCTGCTTTTATCAGCGGCGATCGGCGATTTAGACGCTTTTTAGAAGCTGAATGCAGCGACTGAATCGCTAAGGCCGCGGGCAAGGGATCTGCGTCCTGCGGGGCGGCGCGTTCCAATGCGGCGCCCCGCCCCGATTTTGTAAACTGTCCCATTTAAATGCATGCTTGGACAACGACGCGCCGGCACCGCGCCGGCCACCCCGCAGGACGCAGATCTTGCCGCAGTGCCCGCGGCCTAAAACGCGCGATTCCGATACTGCAATCGAACGCAGAGTCGCCAAAACGCGAGCAGACGTGCTACTTTTAGCAGCGGCGATCGGCAAATTAAGACGCTTTTTAAAATCTGAATGCAGCGACTGAATCGCTAAAACACGCGATTCCGATACTGCAATCGAACCCAGAGTCGCCAAAACACGATGCCAGTCGCAAAATCGGTGATCGCCGATGCTAAAAGTAAAGTAAAGTCTTAAGAGCTCTAAGAGCCACCGCACACATGAGTGTGCGGTGGCTCTTAGAGTCCCTTAGCAGTCCGCCCGCGATTGATTGGAAATTATTTCTATTTATATAAATTTATTTAAAAATAAAAGATAAAATTTGAATTTAACTAATGGTAGCAAAAAGGCATAAAAAAGGGCCAGAAGGTAAACAACCTGTCATGCCATAAAACGTATTGGACAAAACCTGGGGATTTAAAGCTAAATAAAATGGCCAAAGATTGCTTACAATAATATTTATTATACCTTTAAGATAGGTAGTTATACTGAACACACTTTATTATTTCTATGTTTTAAACAATACTATATAAAAACTGTTCATAACAGTTTAAGATCAGCTATTAATGCAATATGATCCGATGGAAATACAACACTTGGCAGCGCAGTATTTGCTTGTAGTTGTTCAATGCTTGGCAAAGGCACCACCTAAAAAAATATTTACATTATTTGGGTACCTACATCCACAAGTAATACTGTGCTACAGCATAGGAGTGACTTATAAATGTAGGACATTATAATAGTAAAGTTGTTTTAAGTAATTTGACATAAGTGCTAAAACAAGTCTCCTTGCCTAAGCATCAAGCTAATTCAACTGACAATGTTAACAAAATGACATACGAGGGGCGTTCAATAAGTTCTCGGTATTGGCATAAAAGAAAGACATAGGTATTTTTCAAGTTGTATTTTTAATTTTTCTATATAGTCACCCTTAATAGCTATACAAATATTAGTGAGGTGAATAAGCTTTTCAATGCCTTAAAAAAATATGATTCTTCTTTAGGCAAGAAATGGCCATTTACGACCAACTTCAACTCACCGTCCGTGTCGTATGAAAATCGCTTTCCACGAAGATCTTTCTTCAGATTTGGGAAAAGAAAGTAGTCACTGGGGGCTAAGTCTGGACTGTATGGTGGGTGATAAATTTCTTAAAACCCACATTCGTGCACAGCAGCCTTGGCAATACGCGACGTGTGAACAGGCGCGTTGTCGTGAAGAAGCAGCACACCTTTTGTGAGTTTTCCTCTCCTCTTTTCCTTAATTGCTGCTCTTAAACGATGTACAGTAGCCGCATAAGATGCGCTATTAATGGTTTCGTTTTTATTTTTGTATTCGATAAGCGGAATCTCTTTGGAATCCCAAAAAATAGTGGCCATGATTTTACCCGCAGATTGTGTGACTTTGAACTTCTTAGGGGGCTTTTTAATCCATTGCATGGACTCTTGTTTACTCTCAGGATCATAATGATGAACCCACGTTTCATCTCCAGTTACAATTCGGTCAAAATACTCGACGGATCTTCGCCACAGAGCTCTAAAAACTCCATACAACAATCGACGCGTTCTTGTTTTTGTATCGCTGTGAGCATTCGTGGGGCCCATCTTGCACTAACTTTTGACAGGTTGAGGTGGTCATGGAGAATAGAGTGTATAGTACCAACGGATAGCTTGGTTATCGCTGCTAACATTTTAACCCTTATTCGAGCATCTTCCAATACAAATTCGACCAGTTCCACGTTTTCTTGCATAGTGGCATCAATTTGTCGTCTAGGGCGAGAATCGACTTCGATGCTCTCTCTACCTCTTTTAAATTCACTTGACAACTTCTGGATTGTCGACAATGAAGGTGCAGAATCTTCGTAAACAGCCACCATCTCTTCGTGTATACTTTTTTGAATTTTTCCTTGTTTGGAAAGGAATTTAATCACCGCCCGATATTCAATTTTCTTTATTGTTGAATCATTTATTATGCTGACGAATAACTAACAGTATTTTGTACTAACAGTAGTACAAAATAACTTATGACGCCTCACATCTGTTTTTTTTTATTTATACCCCTAAAGAGTTTCATTACCTAAATTAATTATTATAAAATTAGCCTCCCTATTAGTAAATCAGGTTAATACCGACAACTTATTAAACGCCCCTCGTAAGTATAAGAAATATTTAAACGAGTTCGTCTAGTCATCCATTGCGATGAATATAATTTTTCTACTTGGTTTATTTTACAGCCCAGCACGAACATTCATTCGTGGCAATTGGATATTCAGATATTTATCTACTGAAAATAGAACCACAAATTATATACTTATTGTGGTTATCATACTGACCTGTTCGACACTGAATGTAGATTTATCATAAAAAATGTAGTCCAAACAATCTGCAAAACCAGCCGTAAAGTTTGTAAATGGTGGTGTCCCACAAGCACTCTTCAACAAAGTATCTTGTTGCAAATCAAGATTACTTACAGCCTCTTCTTCATCTGTAATGTAAATTATTTAAATATAATACTATAAATATATTCCTTACAAAATAAGTCCAGATAAAACTGTCAAGCACTGGACAAAATGAGTCCAGAGAAAACTCAATGTCAAGCACTGGAACACCTTATATAGGTACTCCGAAAAGTTTATTTCGAATTTCAAAAATCCTAATTTCATATTTGCGAATTTAAATTACTTATTTAAGATTAAGTAAGTATTTGAAATTACGAATGTCATTCAGAAGACAATAAATACGATTTATCAGTTTTTAAAATGTTTATAAGTCCGAAGAACCAAAAGCTCGATATGTTATTATTATTAGTCCGGAATAAAAACGGAAACGGAATTGCGAAAATTAACATTTCCGAAAATTCATTGCTACTTGCTACAAAAAATTAATTGCATTATTAAACAATAATGCAATTATTCTTTTGTCATGGCAGCCAGCGGCAACGTGTGCTAGAACCATTGAAGTACAATAAACTAGAGAAGACACCGCGAAGCAAGTTTATGCTTAGCCTTTAAGGGCTGCACCTTGTTTACATTGTTTATTTAGTAGTCACTTTCCAGCGATTGCGGTGACAAGATATAGGCTAGCCGCACACACAATAATGTTGTCAATACAAGATCGTCAATAATCTTGATCAATATAATATGGTACCGCACACACTACACAATATTAATATAAATTTTTCACTCAGTCGCTAAAACAGAAAGAAAAAACGTCGTTGCATTGATTATTGCGCTTATTTTAAGTAATTCAAAAACAATCAAGAAAGAAACGATGGATTAAAGACTGGATGAGAAAACAAACTGAGTTACATCATTTAAATCTAATAAATGAACTAATTACAGAATGATGCTAAAAATTACATGAGAATGAGAGATAGCAGCTTTCAAAAACTATTATCTTCAGTATCACGATGGATGTTTCCCATAGCTCTGGAAAAGTTTCCTATGTATTCATAAATAATAACAAATATCTACTAGAAAAAAAATAAACCAGTCTTAGGAAGCTCGAATGGGATCCCATTCGAGACTGGTTGATTTTTTTCTAGTAAACATTTTACCCTATATCTATATAGCATTGTGAATGCAAAAATTTCAATAATAAAGATAATAACAAATATCGCTTTTCTGTGAGATTAGTAATATTATTTACACTATTCTCGTCCTCCATTGTGTTTTTGGCGCGTATAACCCGACCATATACTGACCGGATATAGGAAGTAATACGGAAGTAACTTGACACATGCGGCCATTTTGAAAAAAAATGGCGAGCGACCTCCAGGAGGTCTATATGTAGACAAGAACGTTCATCCATTTGTTAAATTCTGGAATGCGAGACCTAAAGTTCGCTGCAGCCGCTGCAGCGCTTAAATATTTATGTCGTCTTATCAACAGACAGCACGCTGTCTGTTGATAAGACGACATAAATAAATGATACACGTATCAAGATGGCGTCGCAAATAGATTGTCAATAACAATAATTGAAAAAATATCTTTTCTATTCTAATAATACGATATGACTACACAATAATGACTTGAATAACAATTAATTTCACTTATTTTCGCCGCTCCGCACGCGCCTAATAGACTATCAGTTGGATAACGAAAAGGCTTGAATGTCATTACTTTTAAGACAGCTTTCTGAGCCACACATGTGTGTTTGCGCAGCTGCTATTATTGTCAATAATATTGTGTGCGGCCCGTATTGCGGTATTGTTCAATATTATTGTTGATTTCCAGAAATTCTGATCACGGGCATGACAATATCGGGAGAAGCCAGGAATATTGACAATAATAATTGCTGTGTGCAGGCGCGCGGCAATATTTTAGTTCAAAAAAGGATTTCAAGGCAAGCCAAACGCCCAAAAGGATAATGGAGGACAAAAATAGCGTGAATAATATTACTAATCTCAGAGAAAAGCGATATTTGTTATTATTTATGAATATATGGGAAGCTTATCCAGAGCTATGGAAAACATCCATTGTGATACTAAAGATAGTTTTTGAAAGCTGCTATCTCTTATTCTCATGACTGTAATTTTTAACATCATGCTCTTCTATAATTAGTTCGTTTATTAGATTCAAATGATTTAACTCAGTTTTTTTTTCATCCAGTCTTTAATCCATCGTTTCTTTCTTGATTATTTTTTAATTCATAATATTTGATTATTTGCGTTAAAAAACGCTCAAATAAACTTAATAATATTAAGATAACGAATCGTTGAAAAAATGTCTACCTCAGGCGGGAATCGAACCCGCGGCCTCCGCAATCCGGGCGGCAGCGTTGACCACTCCGCCACCGAGGTATTGGTTAGACCGACGAAATTTTTCAACGCTTTTGACTTTAAAAACATTGTCTTATCAAACCTCTAAATAAATTTACATTCTTAGAGAACTGAATGAAAATATTTTACAATATTTTAAACATTCAGTTAAGTTAAAGCCTGGCTAACGAAAGCTGAACCAGGAAAAACGCGGCAATTTCAAAAAAACGATGGATATTGCTGAATTAAGAATCTGAATTTAAGATTCTGAATTCCGGCACCTTGACTCACACATTCTTAAACACATTCAGATTGATCAGTAGTAGTGTTACTACTGATTCAGTAGTCTTGTGACTCCCGGCGTAAACAAACGTCTCCGAGACGTTAACCGCTTGCGGTTTCAACCAGGGTTGCCATTTTTTTTCGCTGTTCCTACCAATTGACGTCCTCCGTGGTCAAGTGGTTAGCGCACGGGGTCTGGCGTCGCGCCATCTCTGAGGTCCCGGGTTCAATTCCCGGTCGGCGAGTCAATTTAGAGAAAACTGTTTTTCTTAATTGATTTCGGGTCTGGGTGTTTTTCTATGTTTATGTATATTTATCCATTATCTAGTTTAACCATATTAACGAGTTTCAATAGAAGCTTATATTGCTATCAAATTTTATAAGAATAAAATATAAAATAAAAATTTATGGTAAATCCTGCTAAAACTGCTAAGCGTTGTTTATAAAAATGCACCAAAACTGCTATATTTACCTTTATAAATTTAAGAATTGAAGTACATCGAAAATTAAACACTATTAGAGCAAGGTATCAATAAGATAACATACAAACTAAATATCTGAAAGTTACTTTTAAAAATGCTAAAAAAGCAGGATCCTACTAAAAATGGCAACACGGAAATAATTCAGAATCTGAATTCCAGCATGTGTGTGCCGCTCTATATAAAATGTATGGGAATACGCGCGTTCTGAATTCAGAATCTTAAATATTCAGACACGGAATTCCGGACGCTCGTCAGCTCATTCTTCCAGATCGATCTGAAAAATTCAGATTCTGAAAAAATCAGCATGTGTGTGGAGCATACTGATATTGTATGGTATTCCGGCAGCTACAATTTTCTCAGATAAAACTTCAATTTGACATACGACATGACAGTTGACGACACCTCAGATAGACACACATAGAGACAGTGTTGCCAATCAAATAACTACGAGGTTCAGCTTTCGTTGGCCAGACTTCTACGACTGCTTTAGAGATTCGTAATATTTAATTATTTGCGTTAAAAAACGCTCAAATTAACTCAATATAACGAAACGTTGAAAAAATGTTTACCTTTTTTTTATTTTTTTATTGGCAACGGGTAAGCGCTTGGCCTTCATCTCACCTGATGGTAAGTGACGATAAGGCCGAAGGTGGAAGCGCGCTTCACCCGGAATCCTCAACCACTGGGGAACTGGCTATCTTACCTCAAACTGCCGGAACACAACAATTCTATAAACATCATTGTTATGGCGACAGACTTAGATAAGATGGTGGTAGCTAGCCAGGCGGACTTAACAGCCCTACCACCAACCAAACCGAGCACACAAAGATGTACCCCCCGCTGGGAATCGAACCCGGGACCTCTGGGTCTGAAACCGGTAGCTTAGCCACTAGACCACAGAGGCGGTTAAAAGACCTCAGGCGGGAATCGAACTTGCAACCTGAGGTAGACATTTTTTTCAACGTTTCGTTATCTTTGTTTTTTAATTACTTAAAATAAGTGCAATAAATCAATGCAACGACTTTTTTCTTTATGTCCATTTTAAACCGTGCGTACCTACACGAATCAAGCTGCTGAGCGACTGAATAAAACATTTACAATAATACTGCGTAATGTGTGCGGTACCATATATTGATCAATATTATTGTGTGTGTGCGGCTGGCCATAGGCTAGCTCTTATCTCTTCTAACGACTTTTGGGGTTGTCTTCTTTTTAATAATAATTAATCTGCAGCCCATTGCGATGGGCTTCTTCATTTTGGTTAAATAAAATATCATAAATGTGCGAACGAACGACAACAATACGCGAACGCGGTGCGGCGCGTGAGTAAGTCTAACTCGAACTAACGTTGCTAACGTGCGACCCGGCCGGCACGCGGTAGCCCTCTGAAATTGGTCCGTCCGGACGGACCCGCCGGCTACTTGTAGCTTCATACCCAAAGCGCGGAGTGCGCCTGGCCTGACTCGGTAATAAAACCGTATGAACAGTGTGTCTGCGCGCTCGGACATTTCTATGACAACTAAGCCCCGCACCACGGTACAAGTATCATTGTACCGTACCCGCCGTGCCTGCAACGCACCACGCACGAGATGCCCGCTGTCATCTAGCTGAGCACATTTATTGGTCATGGGACGTCTTCTCTAGTTTATTTACCTCAATGGATAGACGCTGCTATGCTGTGTACTTACAAGCATGATGAATGCATGCTGCATGTTTTTTTTTTAATACTGCATGCTTGTATGCAAGCTGCATGCTTGCTTGTATATATGCTTGCTTGCATGCATGCTGCATGTTGGGAGGTACTGGGGGCTAGCCCCCCAGCTTGGAGAAGCAGGGGGCCGGAGGGGGCTGCAGGCCCCTGACACCCCTAAGCAGGGGGGCTGCGCCGGCCTCCCATGCATCATGTGATCAAAAACGAAATTAAAAACGGCTAAGCCGATGGGTTTGCGTTCTTGCCAGTTAATCAACTGTCGCAATGCCGAGTGACCAAATCAAAATCTTGTAGAGAACCTCCGTTCTTTGGAAGGCACGTCAAGCCGTTGGTCCTGGTTGTTGTCGTAAGATGGCAGTTGCAGCCCACCAACCAGCATTAGGCCAGAATGGTAGGTATTGGCCCAAACTACCCATGTAGGAAGGCCTTTGTCCAGCAGTAGGACGCTTAGCCTGATGATAATTGATTTCGGGTCTTAAAAAATTAGCGATTTTGATATTCGAAATTCGTTCGGATTAATGTTGAGTCGGATTTTTAAGGTTTCGTACCTCAAAAGGAAAAGACGGAACCCTTATAGGATCATTTTGTTGTCCGTCTGTCGTGTCTGTCAAGACCATTTATCTCGGGAACACGTGGAGATATCCAGTTGAAATTAAAACTATATACTCTGGTCTACAGTCTCTATAAGCTGTTAAAAAAATCAAACTGCTAAGTTAACGTAAAAAAATATATGGCCGTTTATGCCGCAAAAAAACGTATATTTCGACACTCTCAAGGAAATCAAAATTTATAGGGTAGTCTCCGTTGACCAAGAACTATGAAAGGCAAGTTTTACCGTCTTATACTGCAAGTATAGGGAAAAATCTGAAAACTATACATTTGTAATTAAATCATTAAAAAACAGGGTTTTTTATGCCAGGAACAGCAGTCAACATTTTAAATTGAGTTAACCGTCTCATGTGGGGTATCGTATGAAAGGGCTTCATTGGCGCAAGCATAAATAGATTTTTTATTATTTTTATGATGTAAGTATTACCTATTTTTGACGAAGTTTTCGATTTTTGACAAAGAATTTAATTTTTTTTTATAATAATGCCCCTATAAATTAATAAATATAACTCGCACTTGTCCGGTTTTTTATTATTAGGGAATAAAAAACCGAAACCTATTGAATTTCGGAATTTTGTATTTCAGAAATATGTAAGAGTGTAGAAATTAAATTTAATTTAAATTATGTAGAAATATGTAAGGGATTTTAACTTATCGGATTTGTAAAAATAGGGTTTTTGTTATCGGAATTGTGATATTCGGAATAATAATTATAAAACGTTCAGAATTATAAAATTTGGAATTTTTAAATTCGTGATTATGAATTTCAGAAATAAGTTTTTCGTATTTATGCAGTGTAAGTCAAACACAATCTTTAATTTTATTGTTTGGTTGTGGTAATTTTTATACTAAAATATATATAAAAAACTTACTAGACTTCCAGTCTGGCAATGTACTCGGAGATAGCCCTGTTGTGTACAACTGATATATGCCACAAGAAGGAACACTATTAAAGTCCCCACATAATATTAGTGATATTCTTTTACCTGAAAACTGTCAAATAATTTATGGCAATTAAAATGACTAACAAATTATTTAAATAGGTAAGTACCTACTTGATTTACATGACTTTTAAATACCTACTATATTTAATTTTGTGAATTAAGTTACCTTTTCCTTTGTTGTTTTGCATAAATCATTTAGCCAATAAATGAAAATTCCTCCTTGAATAAGTCTTATGTGATCTGCATCAGGATGGAAATACAAATGTGTATTACCCACAATAAATATTTCATTTACATTCTCCTTTGAATGTAAAAATGTAGCACTAGCAACTGTAGATCTATTCAAGAGTCTTTCCAATAAGGTTTTATTGTTTTTAACTCCATTCCATATTGGTTGTAGACAAGTTTTATCCTTTATTGCTTCTGATAATACAATTTTTTCATTTCCTAAAACCCTTATGTACAAGTTACATAAATAAACATGTCAACAACATGACTTACTGCCACACTCAGCCACCTCAATTAACTTTTAATGACATATTTAAATATCATTTAAAGTAAATTGCCGTCTCTGAGTATGGCAGTTAGTTCCTTAATCATAATTATAAAAATGAGTGTCAAATACATACTCAAATCTCTCCTTTTGGTAAAATAAAGCTAATCCCTCAGCTACTTCTTTTCCTTTCTTAAAGAATATACCACTTAGTCCTTCATTTCTCATCAATGGTTCAAGGTGATGGTTAAATATTTTTGCATCCACTTCTTGCAGACACATAATGTCGGCGTTGTAGCCTAATAGAAAAATATTTATACTGTACATTCCTAATAATTTATTAAATTCAGTAAAATGGTAGATAGGTAAGTATAATAATTTACACATTTTTAAACATTTCAAGAGACTTTCATCCAGCCAGTCAGTGTTTCTATTGTTGTTCTTTTGAATAAATAAATAAATAAAATTTGTTTACGCTCACACCAATAATCTAGCCCAAGATAAGCTTCTATTGAAACTCCTTAATAAATTAAACTAGATAATGGAGAAATATACATAAACATAGAAAAAAACCCAGACCCGAAACCAATTGAGAAAAACAGTTTTCTCTAAATTGACCCGAACCGGGAATTGAACCCGGGACCTCAGAGATGAAGCGACGCCAGACCCGGCGCGCTAACCACTCAACCACAGAGGTCGTCAAATGATTGAGGACAATGTACTAGCAAAAGACAATCACTATTTAGGAACTCACCCTGCAATTCCTTGAAGATTAATAGTTTCCTATAATCAATATGTAATGCATATGGGGGACAGTATGGGTGTAGTGCTGTTCTAGTGAAATCTGAGTCACAGTATAAGTCAGCCAATATGTTGTATGTCACACAGCGAAAACTGAAATAACAATGCAGTATTAAAAATCAATAATTGCCACAAAAGGTTTGTATGAAATCAATTTTTGGAAAATTCGTCACAACAGGGTAGGGGTGATTTATTTATTTATTTATTCTTTATTGCAAAATTACAGCAAAAGGCGGACTTAATGCCCTGAGGCATTCTCTGCCAGTCGATCAGTAGGGGTGTCTAGAGAAAAACAAGCTTGCAAAAAAAGACTAGACTAAAAACCTAATTATTTGTAGACAAATATATACTTATATATATATATATACAGTCGTGGTCAACTAATTAGGGACAATCTCTAGTTAAGCCAAATTGTGAATTTATTTTTTATTTTCCAACGAGTCTTAACAATATTCCATATCTTTTACACGTAAGTATAATTAGTCATTGATGTGCCCGATTATACAAACAATAACAACTTCTTAAACATTAAACCTCTTTACAGTATAGCTGATAGATTAGCAGTGTGCTATTTGTTCAAAGAATGCTGGCTGGCCATTTAATTAGGGACACTGAGATATTGCGTTCTATTTTCAAAATTTGAATCTCAATACTTTTTTATTTCTTCTTTTATTGTTTTGTGGTAGTTTTGGCGGCAATCCAGATTTTTTATTTTAAGTTTTGAGAATTATTTTGAAGAAATATGGGCAAAAATAAAAGTTGCGATCCAACACTACGAACAATTATCATGAAGTTTGTCGAGCGTGGTTGGTCATACCGAGGGATAGCAGAACATTTAAATTGTTCAAAAACTATGGTATGCAATGCAGTGCAACATTTCAGGCGCAATAACACAGCTTTAAATGTGCCCAGGACAAAAAGATCGAGAAAAACAACTCCGCAAGAAGATAGAATGATAACCAGGTTAGCTAAGAAAGATCCGTTTCTAGGCTCTATTTTAATTAAACACGAAGTGTTTGGGGCAGACAAAAGAGCCGGTGTATCAGCGAGGACCGTTCGACGACGTCTGGTAGAAGCAGGGTTGTTCGGAAGAGTGGCTCGCAAAGTACCGTTGTTGAAGAAAGAACATAGAAATGCTCGTTTGGCGTTTGCACGTAAATATGGACATTGGACCTACGCCCAATGGCAACATGTATTATTCTCTGACGAGACCAAGATTAATTTAATTTCTTCAGATGGAAGGCAATACGTACGGCGTCCTGTAAAAGCGGAAATGAATCCAAGATTCACAAAAAAGCAGGTGAAACATGGCGGTGGAAACATTAAAATTTGGGGTTCATTTTCTGGACGTGGAGTGGGACCTGTGAGAAAAGTTCAGGGTAACTTAGACCAACATCAATACAAAACAATATTGGAGGAAACTATGCTTCCCTATGCTGAGGAGCATCTCCCTATTATATGGACGTTTCAGCATGATAACGACCCGAAACATACCACCCGTTCAGTCAAGTCGTTTCTTACCAGTCAGTCAGTATCGGTGCTAGATTGGCCAGCAAATAGCCCGGACCTCAACCCAATTGAGCACCTTTGGCACGAAATCAAGAAAAAAGTTTCAACTTATCGTACCACAACTTTAGATCAACTTAATCAAGCTTTTTGTGAGGCATGGGCAAACATTCCTATCGAAACATGTCAGAAACTGATAATGTCTATGCCACATCGGTGTCAAGCGGTAATTACTAACAAAGGTTTTGCTACTGGGTACTGATTTTACACGTAATAAAATGGAGCTTTTAAAAATATTATAATACTGGAGATTATTCGTTTTGTTTAACTCTATTCATCATTATACTTTACTGTCCTTAATTAAATGTCCAGCTACATAATTATACCTTAAAATTTAATACATGTTCAACCTTTGATATTAAATACTTTTTTCTATTTAATTATTCTCTTATTTACAGCCATTTATAGTATAGTAATCGGACCAAATTATGCAAATAATAGGTGCTGAAAAATCAATAGGGTTTTATATTTATATGTACATAACCGGTTATTGCTCTTCACTATCTTGAATGTCCCTAATTAGTTGACCACGACTGTATATATAATACATGATTAATATATAATACTTATAAAATAATAAATAAATATAGAAATAGATAATAATATATTAACTTACTTACAATAATATATATAAAAAAATACTATATAATGTCAGACTAAGAAATTAATGCAGAGATTTAAAGGGTGATCACACAGACAAAGTCACAGACGGGGGGCTAGCTAGTTGTCTAACTTCAACTTCTATTGCAGTAAAAGTACATTGCTTTGTAAAACTATTTTTAAAATAATCAAGCTAGCAATGTACTTCTCCTTGAAAGCAATTGCACTAGATGTTGAAGTTAGACAATTAGCCCCCAGGTCACAAAAAATTTATAAGGATAATATAATATGAATTAATAAAAACCTTTTATTTTTTAATTTTGTATTTGTAAACATGTGCCTAGTCTGAAAGGGGCACATTCCTGGGCCAGCTTCAACGGTACTTTTAGAAATGGCTTCTACAGCCGGCCCTGTAGTTTCATGATTGCCTAAAACATATTATAAACAACTCCATTCGATACCTATTGATAACATAATCATCATCAGCCTATAAACGTCCCACTGCTGGGCACAGGCCTCCCACGTGGACAATAGCACGTGGGGATACTGGGCCATAACCCACCATGCTGGCCCAATGTGGGTTGGTGGGTTTTAACGACTGCCCTTACAACAGCAACCGGAACCAACGCCTTAAGGTGCCTTCCGAAGCACGGAGGAGCTCGAGATGTTTTTTAAATTTGGTCACCCATCCAGCGACCAGGCATTGCGAAAGTGGCTTAGCAAGCAAGATCGCAAGCCGAACACGCTAGCCGCTGCGCCATCGAGCTTCTAAGATGATAACATAATAGTCAATTTGAATTATTAAGAGCACACAACAGATAAAAACATAAATATTACCTGGAATGCATTCTAGTTTAATTTTCATTCCTATATCTTGAGCTTTTGGGACATAAACATAATCTCTGCCCACTAATTCCCACTTAACATGTGACTCACTTATAATGTTTCCTTTTTCATTGACTTGTAAGCCTTTATACCAATTAAAACAACTAGAATTTGTATCTGCATGTTGCATCACAAAATGTTCTGGATATACTGGAAAGTCAACTAAAACACATTGTGGCAAATCAATGCTGACAACCCAAGGTGCATTAAATACGACATCATAAATTTGATCATATATTTTTAACTGAACAGGCCCTTTTGCTGCAAACAAATCTAAGCAAGTTGATTGTGCATTAATGGAAGCATCTTTAGAATTGTGTAAATTTACACTTATTTCCAAGATTTCATTGGGAGTTTTTTTCTTAGTTGCCTTTTTGAGAACTTTCTGGACGTTAGCACCAATACGTACAAACAATGTTTCTAAAGTTTCAGCTGGCTTTCTACTTAAATTGAACTGTCTAACAGACTCCTTAACTTTGAAAAAAAATGTTATATCAACTTTTTCTTCATTTTGTAAATGTCTAAAGTAGCACTTTTCCAAATTCATGATTTTTGACTTTGATATAGTTGCAACAGAATAAAATTTATGAGTCACATAGAAAATCCTGCTTGTCATAATATTGTCCAGACAGGACCTAATTAATTTGCAATGAATTACTGTTAATAATATATTATCTAAATAGGGCTTATCTATTTGCCATGCCTAACCTCCTAATCTCAAACAAAATTTTAATATTTTAATGTCAATGTCAGTTATTAATTTTTATTTTTTAATTTTTTTTTTTTAATATTAGTTCCGTGAAGGAGCAGGCTAAGGTCAGAGACCATACTGCCTAGTCATTCGTATTTTATTTCTTTTTTTCCGTAGATGATAATGAGTGGTGATTAAGATGATGAATGATAAATGATATTCCCCCAAACCCCTTGAATCCTCAGTAAAAATGTGAAACTTTACTGAGATCTCACGTGAACTTCTTAAGAGAATTTGAAAAGTGATGTTGCACTGTTTTGTTTCATTTGCCAACCAACACTCATGCACGTTCATAGACACCTAATGGTTTATAATCCACTATTATTTCACATTAATGTTCGAAAAAACACAAATTTTAGAAAATAAAACAAAACTGCAGACATGACGCTTCACTTTTCCGCCAAGAAGTCCCCTAATTTCATTGTGATCCATAACTATAGAGAGAGCATAAGTTTGCGATCTCTTTCTGCCTTTATCCATTACTATTTTTGTTCCGTTTCGGCACATCATGTTTATCCTAAGTAAAACAAAGACAAAACATAGGATGAAAGGACCGTGTGGGTAAAACTGTGCAACGTTTTACATGGAGCCAGCGAGTCAGCGACACTTGGCCCCAAACAAATCGCTGTCATTATTTTACCTACCAAATAATTATTTGATTTTTTTATTTGAATAAGTTTATATTTCAGATTTACATATTATTCCGGTGGGCTTAAATGAACAATGAGTTGTTCAGTCAAACACTGCAGTAATAGAAGTAAGTGGCAATTGCCTGGAATATCGTTTCTTACGTAAGTTTTGTTAATCTGGTTTCGTGATGATTATTAGCAATTTACAATGCAATATTTGATTTGTTTCTATTCAAAATGCTAATAAATGTTCGCAAAAATCACTAATTCTAGTCTTAAATTTGTGTGCTTTTGGTTAAACACGGAAATTTCATAAAAATATTTCAACATAACCTGTAATCAGTATTGTCAGGTACTTCGCAAAGTTTACCCCAAAAATACTTAGGTTTACTAAGGAACGAATAGCATAAAATAAATTATCTAATTGAATTATATCCACCTGTACTTTTTACTTTTCCTATCTATTCGAGCGTTAGACTGAGCGTGGTAGAAAATACTAAATTTAGTTTTAAGGTTTTAGGGGCCTCACGAGAATCAAGCCAGCCTAGTGTAAATTAACGTTTATTTTCTATTTATTTTAGATTTCCAAAAAATGAAACACTCAAAAAAATGATGATGGAGACATAAAAATAAAACAAAATGAAATCTTAGCGAAATCGCGGCTACATATCATAACTTGATAACACGAACACTATTGAGGACTTGAATATTGACAAAAAAATAATCAAGAAGTATGTAATCATAAAGTGTGTCGCTTCTGAGATTTTGGTGTCAAAACTTGCATTTTTTAATATTTTATATATTTTTCCCTTGAGGAGCTCGATGTCGCAGCGGCTAGCGCGTTTGGCTTGCGATCTTGCCCGCTAAGCAACTTTTGCAATGCCGGGTCGCCTGATGGGTGACCAATTAAAAACATCTCGAGCTCCTCCATGCTTCGGAAGGCACGTTAAGCCGTTGGTCCCGGTTGTTGTCGTAAAGATGGCAGTTGTTAAAAACCCACCATCACCTGATGATGATGATATTTTCCCCTTAACATCAAAATTTTTGATTGTTTTTAACTTCTCTATTGGTTTTATCAGTGACCGCGATTTTGCAAAATTCTCCTTTATTATATTAGGAATTTTCGGTATTCCACAAAGTTAAGATGAACTATTTTTGTTACAGGTTGTTTTATCGTGCAGTAGTTGCAGTACTAAAGAAACATTAGAACCAAAGCAGCAATGCATCTTTTTCACTTAAATAATCTTGACTTTGTTATTCAGATTGATACATCTTATCTAAAAACAGCGATTAAAAGTTAAACTTACGTTAAAATTAATGTTAGAAAGAAACAATTTAGGCCACGGATTGTTTCATAAATAACAGTCATTATAGTCAAAGTCAAAGTCAAGTCAAAATATATTTATTCAATAAACTCAATTAATAAGTACTTAGAATCGTCCAAATCTTTTTTAACCTACCACCCATTCAGGACATAATTTTTTAACTGTGGCAAAGAATGGGCGCAAGAAACCACAGCGCACAAAAGCAACGACATTTACAAACAAAAAAAAGAGTATGTCGTTACCACAGACATGGTCGTTACCAGGTCAATACAAAATATGAATTTAAAAAATAAAAAAAATGATGCAATACAAAATTACAATACAATGTAGTATCAATTAAATAAAGACAATTAGAAATAGCTGTTGGAGTGCTTGGAGCATTTCAGATCCAAGCTGTTTTGTCTTCTGTGTAATCTGACACTTTATAATAAGCTTTTTTATAAAGCTTTTCTTTGATTTTGATTTTAAATTTATTAAGATCTAATTTCTGAATATCATTTGGTACTTTGTTGTAAAATCTTACACACAGACCCTTAAAAGAATTATTTATTTTATGGAGCCTAGTATAAGGTACTGCTAATTTGTTCTTACTTCTAGTGTTTACATTGTGAATATCACTGTTTTTTGAAAACATTCCAGTATTTTTATGAACATAAATCAAATTTTCATAAATGTATTGTGATGCAACTGTCATTATATTTATATTCTTAAATCTCTCTCTGAGAGAGTCGCCAGCCTTTAGGTTATAGATTGCTCGAATAGCCCTCTTCTGAAGCACAAAGATAGTTTGAATGTCGGCAGCATTTCCCCACAGTAAAATGCCGTACGACATTACACTATGAAAGAAACTGAAATAAACTAATCTAGATGTATCAACGTCAGTTAACTGACGGATCTTTATTACTGCATAAGCCGCAGAGCTAAGACTATTCGACAATTTAGCTATATGTGGGCCCCACTGAAGCTTGGCATCTAACGTGATGCCTAGAAACACAGTGGTGTCCGCAGGATTCACATTCCTATCTTTAATTTGTACACTAGTTGTTACTTGCTTAACATTAGGCAGTACAAATCTTACACATTTGGTTTTTCCCTCGTTTAATAGCAAGTTATTTACACTAAACCAGTGAACAATCTTTGAGATCGCATTATTCACATCGTCATAATTTGGGTGTCGTCGTTTCACTTTGAATAAAAGTGAAGTATCATCAGCAAACAATACTATCTCATGAATGTCTTTTACAAAATAGGGTAAGTCATTAATATAAACCAAAAACAAGAATGGACCTAGTATTGAACCCTGCGGAACTTCCATTGTAACCACTGATCCCGGAGATCTTTTACTGTTAATGTCGACCTTCTGAATTCTGTTACTCAAGTATGAGATTAGAAGGCTCAAAGAAGCATCCCTAATTCCATAGTGGTTAAGCTTCCTGACCAAAGTTTCATGTAAAACACAATCGAAAGCCTTGGATAAATCACAAAATACCCCTAGGGCATCCTGTGATTCCTCCCAGGTATCAAATATTTGGATTAAAAGCTCAACACCGGCGTCAGTTGTTGAGCGACCCCTTGTAAAACCATACTGTTTACAATGTAAAAGTTTATTTCTATGAAAATGAATTTGAATTTGGTCTAGCATCAACTTTTCAAAAATTTTACTAAATGTGGGTAGCACAGAAATAGGTCTAAAATTAGAGGGGTCAGAAGTGCTACCTGATTTAAACAATGGAATTAATTTACTATGTTTCATTAGGTCAGGAAAAACACCACGTCAATTCATTCGTTAAATATGCAAGCTAAAACTGGAGCTATTGTCATAATTACTGATTTAGCGACATCCACGGAATTACCCCACAGATCAGCAGTTTTCTTTTTATTGAGAGTGTTTAATGTTTTTAATATATCTATAACACAATTTTTTTGAAAACTGAAATTACTTTCACAATCTTTAACATTCTCCTTCAAAATAGATTCAGCTACAGTGGGGGAGGAAATCAAGGCTTTTGTAGTTGAAACTGGAATGTCAGTAAAAAACCTCTCAAATGCTGCAGCAACATCAGCATCAGAAGTCAAGGTTTTATTATCACAATTTAAATTGTACTCATTATTACGACTTCTGACCTTTCCTGGTTCACTATTTATAATATTCCATGTCATTTTTTCGCCAATTTTTTTTTCACCCGCAAAACCAGAGAAATCGCAGAAGCGTTGCCGGCCATCAAGGAAGGAATAGGCTCGTTTCTTGAAGATCCCTAAGTTGTAACGGTCCGGAAATACCGCCGCCGAGAGGTTCCACAACACTATAGTTCAAGGCAAGAAATTTCGTGAAAACGCACAGTAGTAGACCGCCATCCATCAAGGTAATGTGGATGGAATGACAGTCGATTGCGTGTAGTGCGGTGTAGGAAATCAGCGGCAGGGATCAAGCCGAACAATTCCTCAGAACACTCCCCATGATTTATGCGGTACAATATACAGAGAGACGCAACGTCTCTCCGAAAAGCCAATGGTTCAAGCCGACCTGAAATAACCACGTCGTCGACAATTCGAGCAGCTCTGCGTTGAATGCGGTCAAAAGGAAGGAGTTGGTATTGGAGTGCTCCAGCCCAAAGATGGGAGCAGTATTCCATATGCGGCCTGACCAGGTGCTTTATACAGTTAAAGCACCAGGTCAGCTGCTTTATACCGCTCTATAAAGCACACCCAGCTTTTTCGAAGCTAATTTACCTTTACCTTTCAAATGACCTCGAAACTGAACGTCACTCGAAATATCGACGCCAAGGATTCCAATAGTCGGATTGGTATCAAGGGAAACTCCTTCAAAGTTCAGAGGTACGACGAAATGATGTTTTTTCGCGGTAAATGCGCAAACTTGTGTTATGGAGGGGTTAAAGTGGACTAGGTTATGTCGGCCCCAATTTGAGACATGACTAAAGTGACCATACGTCCCGTTTTAAACGGGACTATCCCTTTTACCAGTTACCTGCCCCGTTGTCCCCAAAGAAAGCTCCGGGACGCAAAATAGTCCCGTTTTCCGAAACTTCCGAAATTTTAAATAATGGGCTCGTCTGCGGCTGCGCTGTGGTTTTCTTGTACAGTGCACATGCTAGCTTACTAAAGAAATGGAGACATTTTTTTTTCACAGTTTCGTTATCGTCTGGTAAAATTTGTCACAATTTGTACAAAAATAATAATTATATTTAATTTGAATATAATTATAGTGAATAGAGTCTGGCTAACGAAAGCTGAACCTCGTAGTTTTTTGCAACACTTTGTCTCTATGTGTGTCTATCTGGGGTGTCATGTCGTATGTCAAATTGTAATTTTTCTGAGAAAATTGCAGCTGTGTGAGTGACCCTGTGTTACCCAGTCATGATTTTTTTGAATTTGCCGCGTTTTTCCTGGTTTAGCTTTCGTTAGCCAGACTCTATCTACTTTTTGTATTGTTACACTTTTGCTAACTGACGTATATAAACTCATGTCCCGTTTTAAATTAAAAAATAAATGGTCAGTTTAGACATGACTTAAGAGCGCGCAGACAAAAACATGCAAGTCAAAAGTCTACGCGAGAGATACAATTCCCACTCATATATTGAACTTGCGTCTGTGTGCGTGAGCGTAGTCGGCAGACGGCAGTCCGACTCCGAACGGAACGAGTAATTTTGATACTTTGGTTTTAACGGTTATTTATTCTTTATGTAAATAATACACTATATATATATATATATACCTATATATATATGTTTGTTTTATTGGCATTGATCTACTTCTTCTTGATGATAGTGGATTGATATACATTTTAATATACATTTTAATGGTGTCATAAACGAATTTGAAAAGCCTTAAGTAACGGAATTATCCTTGTGGGCTCGCTGGCGAGTATGCTCTCCAGCGCGCCCACTTTGTTTTAAATATTACAACGAAACTATTGATAAGTATACATTTTTTTAAATTGGGTCTACAATTGTTATTATCTACATTTTTTCATGCTTATAAAATTTACCTAGCTTAAGTTGGTCTCGCCCCGGAGCATCACGTACAAAGTACCGATGGTATATGTCGCTCTATCCTTGATTAAATTTAAGTTTGCACTACCATTGTACGTTCAACAGTACAAGACGGTATACACTTGCAGTTCAATAATAGCACTTGACCTCCGCTATAAGGGCGGTACAAAGTTCAAACTGTGTAGTCTCACTGCTTTTGACTTTACAGACAGCATCACATCGACTTATCCTGATTTTTTTACCTAATTTCGATTACATAGAGTTCAGTCTATCAATTGGGGTTTTTTTGATAGATAAGGGCATTGAGCCCCTGGCCTATCGAAACAGTAAAAAAATTTATAAACTTATTTTACTAAGGGAATAATAAATAACAAAAACAAAAAAAATCAAAGTTCCCGCCCAATCCGACTCGTTTGATATAATCGATATCGATAGATATTATATCTCCACAATGCTTAGTAAATCAAGAAACTGGTACAACCTTGTAATTCGCCGTCCTGACCAAACTATATCTATCTTGT
Source organism: Scoparia ambigualis (assembly GCA_963921215.1). Taxonomy (NCBI): domain Eukaryota; kingdom Metazoa; phylum Arthropoda; class Insecta; order Lepidoptera; family Crambidae; genus Scoparia; species Scoparia ambigualis. The sequence continues at coordinate 22,990,725 of OY992505.1, read as the reverse complement.
TCTAACATTAACAATTTTCCTATAAGAGTACAAAGCGTAGCTATATTCAGCTTGTTCATGCCGTATAGCGCTACTTCTATGCTTTAGTTATTGTTCTGAGAATATCATTAGACTTGAAAGTTTTATCTATGAACTTTATAGGTAACTTCGATGTGCAAAATTTTCACACATTCACAAAAAAAGGCGCCTATGTGTGCGTTACTTAAATGTTGCCAGCTCACAGTTGTCACTCCCTAAATATGGGTAAATGTTACACAATGTCAAGAACAAATACCACGTCTCGACCTCTCGACATAACACCTCTCATTTTTGTGTCGGATGTAGAACGGTTAGGATAAAAGAAACGAAAATATAAAATTCAACAACAATGTATTGTCGATCAAATACCAACCTTGAAAAATTTTATACAATATAAAATAAAATAGGCTGTGGATAGAGTGCCGCAAGCGACATTCTAGTACGATCGGTTACGATGCCGTAATTACGGCATCCTAGTACAAAGTGCAGGCAGTGAATAGAGTGCCACAAGCGGCAACTTAGTACGATCGGTTACGATGCCGTAATTTGACGGCATCCTAGTACGTAGCGTATAGAGTGCCACAAGCGGCATTATATCTCAATCGGTTCGGGAACCATAACATATTTTTTATTTGTCATAATGTTCAGACGAATTATTATTCAAAAGATATTTTTGTATGGAGTTAGATTTCTGTTGTCTAATAAAAAAAAAATAACCTCGAAATTCAAGTCTTAAATTTCTAACCTATCACGTGACCTACAGGAGTAGGGCAGCTAGTATTTCTGTTGTCTAACAAAAACTTTACGGCAGCTTAGGCGGCGTCACTATTAAACCGCAAAACATACGGTTTACTAACCGATGGTGATACAGCGCCGCTTGTGGCACTCTATATACTTCCAATAAAATAACACGTGAAGCCAAATTATAATGACTCTTATTTATGAAACAATCCGTGGCCTAAATTTTTTCTTTCTAACATTAATTTCAACGTAAGTTTAACTTGTAATCGCTGTTTTTAGATAAGTATCAATCTGAATAACAAAGTCAAGATTATTTAAGTGAAAAAGATGCATTGCTGCGTTGGTTCTAATGTTTCTTCAGTACTGCTACAACAAACAAAATTTTGATGTTAAGGGAAAAATATCGTCATCATCATCAGTCCCACTGCTGGGCACAGGCCTCCCAGGTGAACAATAGCACGTGGGGATATTGAGCCATAACCCACCACGCTGGCCCAATACGGGTTGGTGGGTTTTTAACGCTATCTATAAGACAACAACCGGGACCAACGGCTTAACGTGCCTTCACTCATCAGGCGACCCGGCATTGCGAAAGTTGCTTATCGGGCAAGATCGCAAGCCGAACGCGCTAGCCGCTGCGCCATCGAGCTCCTCAAGGGAAAAATATATGAAATAATAAAAAAAATGCAAGTTTTGACACCTAAATCTCAGAAGCGACACACTATGATTTGTGATACTTACTTCTTGATTATTTTTTTGTCAGTATTCAAGTCCTCAATAGTGTTCGTGTTATCAAGTTTTGATAGTAGCCGCGATTTCGCTAAGATTTCACTTTTCTTTATTTTTATGTCTCCATCATCATTTTTTTGAAAGTTTCATCTTTTATAAATCTAAAATAAGTAGAAAATAAAAGTTAATTTACACTAGGCTGGCTTGATTCTCGTGAGGCCCCTAAAACCTTAAAAACTATGTTTAGTACTTTCTACCACGCTCAGTCTAACGCTCGAATAGATGGGAAAGGCAAAAAGTACAGGTGGATTTATTTCAATTAGATAATTTATTTTGTTCTATCCGTTCCATATTAAACCTAAGTATTTTTGGGGTAAACTTTGCGAAGTACCTGACAATACTGATTACAGGTTATGTTGAAATATTTTTATGAAATTTCTGTATTAAACCAAAAGAACACAAATTTAAGACTAGAATTAGAGATTTGCAAACATTTATTAGCATTTTAAATAGAAACAAATCAAATATTGCATGGTAAATTGCTAATAATCATCACGAAACCAGATTAACAAAACTTACGTAACAAACCATATTCCAGGCACTTGCCACTCACTTCTATTACTGCAATGTTTGACCGAACAACTCATTGTTCAATTAAACCCGCCGGAATAATATGTACAAATAAAATATACACATAATCAACTAAAAAACAAATAATTATTTGGTCGGTAAAATAATACAGCGATTTGTTTGGGGCCAAGGGTCGCTGGCTCCATGTAAAACGTTGTACAGTTTCACCGACACGGTCCTTTCATCCTATGTTTTGTCTTTGTTTTACTTATGGTAAACATGATGCGCCGAAACGGAACAAAAATAGTAATGGATAAAGGCAGAAAGAGATAGCAAACTTATGCTCTCTCTATAGTTATAGAGCTCAATGGTTTGTAAGTTAAATCTACTCTGAAATCTGATCCAACCACCAACCACTATAATTAAGTAAAAAATAGTAAGCAAAAATTATTATAAAATGCTGCAGGCAGATAGATAGCTGCAAATAAATAGAAATTCGTAACTTTTTACTTGGTCATTTCACGGTCATTTCAATTTCATTGTTAAATATTCCTTAATGTGTTACTTATTAAATCTGGTGAATTATTATCAAAACCTGTAATTTGTAAAATTATATTCCATTTATTAAGTAATTTCCATAATTAAATCATCTCAATTTATTTTTTCTGAATTTCCCCGGTTGTAACCGGCAGCATTCTCAAACAATGGAACACACACCGCAAGTTTCATTAAGGCGGATGTCAATTTTTAATTTAGAAAGAGAGGGGAGGACCTACGGACTCCTCTTATGTATTTTTGACGGCCTCCTTGGTCGAGTGGTTTGTACACCGGTTTTCATGGTGTCGCCATCTCTGAGGTCCCGGGTTCGATCCCCGGTCGGGTCAATTTAGAAATTATTGTTTTTCTAAATTGTTTCGTGTCTGGGTGTTTTCTATGTATAATAAGTATGTATTTAAGTATTTTAAGTATGTTTATCCGTTGTCTAGTAACCATTTAACGAGTTTCTTTGAAGCTTCTCTTGGGCTAGATAATTGGTGTGAGTGTCGGAAAGTTTTTTTTTTTTTTTTTTTATGCTACGGAACGGAGCGAGATAGAATGCAGTCAAGGTCTTTTTTTGCTTCAAGTAGGTATTGAGGAGTTTGGCCTCCAGTTTTCTCTACAACTTCATGGTCAATAAAGGTTAAAAAACCTACTTGGCTTCAACACGAAGACTTCATAAACAAAGCTGTGCGTGGCCACGGTGAACCAGTCCGAACATGCTAAGATTATTTTGTGTGCCAAACGTGTAAGCTTTTCAGACATCTTTAGACATATTACTTTAAAGTATCTACTGAGTTTTTGGCCTCCAGGGCTCCAGTATTTCCTATATCTTTATGGAATTTGTTGTGTGAGCTGAGCAGTGTAAAGTGTGATAGATAATTTTATATAAAAGTCTGGCTAACGAAAGCTAAACCAGGAAAGCGGCAAATTCAAAAAAAGCATGACTGGGTAACACAGGGCCACTCACACAGCTGCAATTTTCTTAGAAACTTTCGAGGTTGACATACATACACACATAGAGACAAAGTGTTGCCAATCAAATAACTACGAGGTTCAGCTTTCTTTGGCCAGACTTTATCTACCTATACCTAGTAACACTCGGATTTTAAAATACGAATAGAATTCACCATTCCCGCGCTAATTATTACAATAAAACTTGATTGTTATATTTTTTTAAATCTTATTTTATTTATAGCGCACAACACAACAAAACAATGTATGATGATTAAAGTTAAAATCTTAAATCTTTTTGAGAAATAAAAACCTATTCGGAAGTGATTCGGAGCAAGTTGGCTGGACTGGACATATTATTTTTTACTAATAGCAATATTACCCGACGAAGACGTGTCAATTGAATTGTACGCGTTGCCAGCCAACTCAATCAAATTGGATTGGAAATCTTTTGGAATTTTGAATCGACTTCTACTTTACTGATGAGTACAGACCTCTAACCAATTTTTTTCACTGAATACAACGATAGTTTATCCAATAACATATAATTAATATATCAGAATGGTTAGTTACGTATTAATTAGTGTATAAATTATGATGAGTTTTAATAAATTAATAAAGAAATATTTTAATTTTAGCCTCCTTCCCCGAGTTCTACATCTGTAGGATCTGGCAGCCGATCCCCAAGCAAGGCAACATCTGCTCCGCGTTCAGCTAGTGGAAGTACAGTGAGACAACGTAAGACTACAACGACAACTACTGCCGCCAGAAATCGCAGCACGGGCGCTGGTACTGGAGGAATGTGGCGCTTCTACACTGATGATTCCCCCGGAGTTAAAGTGTAAGTTCAATCACATCAATTTTACTATTACTTACCTTCAATAAAGTCTTGAAATTATCAGGACTATTTGTTATTTTATTCAGCATATTTTGTAAACTTTCTGTTCTTTATTTTCAGTGGCCCAGTTCCAGTGTTGGTGATGTCACTACTTTTTATTGCTTCAGTGTTTATGCTTCACATCTGGGGAAAATACACAAGGGCGTAATTTTAAAGTGTTAATATTAAGTTATTCTATATATCAATTTGTGCATTTGAGTGAACGAAGGTATGATGATGCTTTTGTATTTGGATATATGATGAAGACATTGTAATATAAAGTTATTCTGAATTAAATTAAGTTTAAATATTTATTTATTTTCATTTATGAGCAATTGAAATCAGTTTCATGAAGTACAAATTCATTTATTTTCTAATTGTTTCAATTATATTAACTATGACTTCATGGTTTTAGTATATTCATATGAATATAGGAGCAGTGAGAAAACTATTAGTAGTACAGTCTATAAACTATCCTACTGCAGAGCAAGCCTTTAATCATTGAAATTATGTTGTCACTGATGGGTATTGATTGACCTATTATCCACAATTGCCAAATTCAGGTTGGCGAAGAACCCAAGAAAACTATTGTAAATGAAAAATATTTTTATTAAATTCCACATTGATATCTAAATTAAAAGTACAAATACATTAAGTAAAAAATAATCTTAAAAATAATGAGACAACTTATGTACAATATCAGCCTTATATTTATAACATTGTAAAATTAAATTGAAATAAAGCTGCCACAAATGCAATGACACATTCCTATCACACATACACCTCAACTCTTCTTCCTTTAATTCTATCAAAAAATTGACGCCAGGAAACTAATGTTTTACCTGACCAGATCCAAAAACTAGAAGTTATTCCCACAATCATTGTCATTAAATACTTAATCATAAAAACTTCAAACTTAGGACGTTCCATTTCATGTCTAGTAAAAGGGCATGGGATTGAATAAAGAGGAGTGGAACACATATCCCTATGCCATGTCACCATCCATTTATCAAAATGGGCTTGTTCATAAAAAAGACATGCTATGACAATCAAAGCAGGTACAGTATATAAAACTCCAAATACTCCAATACGTATCATTAGCTTTTCCAGTTTATCAGTTTTGGTTCCATCATGTTTCATTACAGTTCTAATGCGAAACAACGAAACAAAGCCTGCAAATAAAAATACTGTTCCTAACACTAGATAAACACATAATGGAGCCAAGACAAAACCCCGTAATGCTTCAGCATCCCAAAGTCCAACATAGCAAACTCCCGATAGTATATCACCTGGAAAGAGAAATATGAATAAATATTTAATGTCCTTAAATCTAATTATATTTATTAAATTTTATGTGGTATTTTTATACCAAAAATACTAAAGGAAATTTAATAGGTATAATAATATGTAAAGATTTGTAAATGTACTACAATTTTTGTAATCCTTAAATTTAACATAAATATACATACCATCAACTTTTCCCATAGCTAATATCGATATAGTCTTGATGGCTGGTACTGCCCAAGCTGCCAAATGAAAATATTGAGAATTGGCTTCAATGGCTTCATGCCCCCATTTTAAGCCAGCTGCCAAAAACCATGTCAGTGTCAGAATAACCCACCAAATACTAGAAGCCATGCTAAAGAAGTACACCACCATAAAGAGGATTGTGCATGGTTCATGTTTGGTGCCTTGAGTAATTATGGATATGTTCGGTAATCTTGTTCCACTGATAGTTGATGGAAAAGGACCTTGACAACTTATGCTATCGCCAGCACTCCAACCCATAACGTATGCAGCAGCTACCATCAAATAACAGACAGATAAGAATATTATGGGTCTTTCGGGGTATCGAAATCTGTCAGTGTCTATTAGGAATGTTAGAACTGTAAATAGACAACTTATAGTGCACACTGTTGCCCAAATACCAATCCACAATCTTGAAAAACTCTTTTCATCTTGAGAGAAGAACATTCCATTGCATGGTGCACCACAGTCATTTTCAACTTTTTCTCCAACTTTTAATGAATATTCCAAATCTAAAGTCTTAGGTACTTTAAACTGAACAGGGCAAACAAAACCGTAATCTTTTGCACGATGCAGCTTGGTAGGGTCCCTTTCAATATTTGATTTGAAGTCAACTTTTGGTAGTTTTGGCTCATTGGGCTTACGTGATTCCTGAGTTACATTATTATCACCAACACAGATAACATTTTCATCAGTTGCTACTGGAAATCTAGAACACTTTAGGTGCTCAGGCCAAGGAAATCCGTAGAGAATCATGAGTTGATCACAATTGTGCTTTGCAGATTCGCATAAATGACGACATGGCGGTATTGGTGAGTCCAATATAGTGCAAACTGGGGCATAAACAGAGCACAAAAAGAATTTTAAATCAGGAGAGCAATTAATTTTGAGCAGAGGTGTAAATTGATGAACTTCTGGTCCCGCTTCTTCTTGCTTGGCGTGATTGAGTATGTTTGGAAATATTGTTTGATTGTATCTTATTTGTTGACAAAACGGAATTGTAATAGGCTCACATCGCCCATGATGAGGTAAAGTATCTCCTTGATAAACAGTAACACGTGAAGTTTCAGTGATCACAAAAAAATAGAACACTTTTAGCACAAACGAAATCCACACTCTTCCCATTATGGAGTACAACAGATTGTTTTTGTTCAAAATCAGTCAACAATATTCATCATGAATTAGTACACAAACTAAATTAAATGAAGTTTTTCATTGTTTCAGTGAATTTTGTAAAAAATTACATAAAAAAATAAAAACAATAATTTACAGCTTGCATTTGGTCGGCAGAGATGACGCCATAGACACAAAGACACCTAGCTAGACCCGACTAGGGAGGATACGGATCCGATCCGATCATTTGAAAGATCGGATCGGAAGGCATACGATCCAGTGATTTTCGGATCGGATCGAGGTCATACGATTTTTGCCGGATCGATACAAAACTTGAAAGATCGGATCTCTTGGATCGTATGAATTAAAACGCGGTTTGTAAATAAATGGGTACATACCACAGACATACTATTATATGTCTGTGGTACATACTTACTTAGGTTTATTTGTCACAAACGTGTTCTATTTTTGTTTATATTTTGATTTTGGCGACAATTTTTGCGGGTAGATTGATATAGCTGTTAAATTATTATGAACGAATGTTGTGGGTAGGTATGTTATCATAAAATGTGTGTATCCAGTCAAATGCATACTCTTTACAAGGTTTACTTGGGTTAACCTAATAAAGATCTAAAATTAATTGTTATAATTATTTGCATCCGATCCGGATCGATTTCCTGAAGACCCACAGATATATATGTCTGTGTGAAGATCCGCAGATCGGATCGTGGCGTTACGATCCATTACGGTCCGAAAAATCAGATGGAGGACCCGCATCCCTAGACCCGACGAGGACTCAAGGGGTTTGGGAATATCATCTAATGCCGGCACTTCACTTGGCGTATCGTGTTCGCGCATTTGCATTATTTGTCCGAACACGGCAATGTGTAGACGGTCTATTTGAATATATTTGCTTTATTTGCACGAATAAGGCAAACAACGCAAATAGCGAATATGCGTTTCCGTCCACTTGTCGGTTTTTGATCACACATCAAAGGAATCAAATACGGCAAATATTTGCGTCGGCCGTCCACACTTGGTTCTGTTCAGTGCGGCTGTCCTAGGCCCAAGTCTGCTAATTTACGAATGGCATAATTGAATCGCAATTGTATCGCATTGTAATTGTTTGACACATTTGGTTAGTGTGTAGTAGTTTTACTCACCCAGAAAAAATAAGTGCGAAACGTCCACGGTAGGTTTACTCACCGAGCATTTAAACCTCCAACCGTCCATGGTAGGTTTAGTTACCCATTTAATAGGTCAAAGCACGTAGTACGTGGGTCCGTGAATAAATTTGAGGTGGTTCTGTGGTTACTAATTCATCATACAAGTAAAAGAAATCTATATATTGCCACAGAAAATTTCACAGAAAAAAATAATGAAATTGACGAAATTGACAGTTCGCCAAAACGGAATTTTGCAGCGTAAGCGTCTTTAAAAATGTCGAAATACTCTTCTACTTAGCATATTTCCTAAATAAGTGCACATCAAAACAATCGCAAACTAATTATCTTTAAAGATTGGTTAAATTTGTTTACATTCGTAGACAGTGACATTGCAACTAAATTTTTTTTCTGACCAAGCGCCATAAACACGGCAACGTTCTTTGATAAGGTTGTTGCCCACTGCACCTAGTTCGTAGTTCCGCAAGAAAATTTGAGGTGGCTGTATGGATATCAATTGATCCGTAGAGCAATTGAAACTATGGCATAGTGTACGAGAACCTTTAGTAAAAAAATGAAATTGTTGACAATTTTGACGGTTCGCCATTTTTTTTGCATAAGATTTTTTTGGTGCTAAAAATGTTGTTATTACTCTTCGTAATCATCCTTCTTCCTAATAATGTGCACATCAAAACAATCGTTATGGTTTTAGCTATCGAACATGGTATGATTCTTTATAGTTTCAAACAGTGACTTCCAAGTAATAATAATTTCTACATGTCGATATATTTTTACGTATTTTTTTTTTGTCTTGGAATGTTTATTTTTGTAATTTTAGTAATAGGATTTCGTAATTAACTGTTAATTTATTAAAATACTGCGTTTTCTAAGCATTCCGTACGTATATAAAGTTTTGATATAGCCTGAGTAGTTGTTTAGTTCTAATTTTTTTTGTGAGCTCAGTCAGGGTTCGTATTCTTCTGTACACTCTTCTAGCAGCTCTGTAAACAGCTGGACGCTGGGCGCCATGTTGTATATAGGGGCTCGGACGCTTAAGTGGATATGAGTAAGAGAATACCAAATGTGTCAAACAATTACAATACGATTCAATTATGCCATTCGTAAATTAGCAGACTTGGGCCCCAGTTCAGACGTGTTCAGTTTTTTTTTACGAAAACGTAGTAAAATGGATTAGACAAACGAAACCGTATTGCGATTTTTGGAATTATACCAAATGCATCCTAGTGTTTGGGACCCCAAAAATGGCTCTCATAAAAACAAAAACTGACAACGTTGCATGGATCGATATTCAAAATAACTTAGGTGAACCCTACCCAATAAAAAAACAGGTAAATGTAATAAGCTGCTGCCACTGACACGTTTATCACTGTTGCATTCAATTTGTTTATGAACAAGCAAATATAGTGAATATTTGCGTTGTTTGCCCGTACAGGCCATGTGTGGATGGCTTGTTTGACGCCAAGTGATGTGTCAGATTATTTGGGCAAACACAACGATATCGCCACACGAACACGATACGCTATGTGAAGTGCCGGCATTACGTCAGCTTAGATCGAAAACCGCTTAACTCCATCGGACCATATGTCTGTGATCGGACCTTATTTTACAGGGGACAAAAAAAAACTTTGTTTTTCCTATAATTTGTTCCTGGATCTATTCATGTTTTTCTTGAATTTTGGTAAAAATGTGGTTGCGAATTGAAAAACACAATTAATATTTTCTTTTTTCGTTCCCATCACATGGAAAATGAACTTAAGAATAAAATGTTTACTAGAAAAAAATCAACCAGTCTCAGGAAGCTCGAGTAAGATTCGAACCCACGACCTTTGGATTGCCGGTTCACTGCTCTAAGGACTTAAGAAGTCTGCATACAATTTTATTTAAACTAAAATTAGATTTATGCACTTTTCTTGGATATACGAGGTTTATTAAGTGTGATGTTTTTTAAATGCAAACATTGTATTGTCACGTTTCTGCTCCATAAATCAGGTAGTACCACGGAACCGAAAAAATATAGACCCATCACGTGCTTACCTACTTTATACAAGCTCCTTACATCCATTTTGAAAACAAAAATTACTTGCACGTTGTTGCAAACAATATTTTGGACTCAGAATGGATGTAGGGTTGGGTCCCGTGGTACTAAGGAGCTTCTCCTCATTGACATGACCATATGCCAGAAGATTCGGTCTCGCTGAGGAACTCTCATGATGTCATGTTTGCGGCAGTGGACCACGGTCTTGTATACCAAGACAAGATGTTGAGATAGTGTTTCTGCCACGCAGGATTTTATAAGGATAGAGCGTGGCATATTCCAGGGCGACAATCTGAGTTCTTTATGGTTTTGCCTAGATTTAAATTCTCTCAGTTCTTTGTAGAGAAATTAAAGGTTAGGCTGTCGACTGCGGAGAGGGGGTGAAGTTATGTCGCATTTGTTGTACATGGATGACCTCAAGTTCGCTCCAAATCGCCAAGACTTGGTAAAACTACTGAAAATTACTGAGACTCAGCAGTGCCATGCCATCAAGATGGAGTTTGCTGTGGATAAGTGTGCGGTTAGGCATGAACAGCGTGGGAGAGTAGTAAATTCAACTAATTTACTACTCTCCGAAATGATAAACTTCAGATCTCTCTTTGAAGTTGAAACATATAAATATCTTGATGTCACAGTCAGTCACAGGGTGTTGAGGACGGGGAAATAAAACAAGTCATTGCGGGAGCGATTCTTTTGCCGCCTAAGAAAAGTACTTACAGTCTTTTATCTGGTTGCAATAAGACGCGTGCTTTTAATGGCTGGGTTATGCCTCTGCTCACGTAGGTACTCCTTTGGAGTTGCTTTTTTATAGCATACTAAGACGGACTCAGACCGAATTGGACGCCTTGGATAGAAGAGTCCGTGAAATGCTCACGACTTCCAGAATGCTACACCCGCGGTCATCTGTTAAGAGGCTGTACATCCCGATGTACACACATCTGTGTGGGTCGCGGCTTTTTAAATGCCAAGGACCTACATAACCATGAGGTGTGCAATCTCAGGGATTTTTTCTTTAACAGTGAGTGCGGGATGCATTTGGATGTAGTGGCAGTTGATAGACACTTTACGCCGTTCTCCTTGAAATTAGCGCGCTGGAGATAAGCAGTCTAAGTTTTATTGTTTGTTGACAACCCTGTTTTTTTGATGAATTTATGAGGTAAACGAAACGATGCGTTCAGCACAGACATATTATCTGTCTGTGGCGTTCAGAAATTCCATATCGAACGATACTAAAAAGTCATTTTCGACCAAAAGTGGACTTAAGAAGTTTTCGATCTAAGCTGACGTTATCATTCATCATCATAATCACCACTCATTATCATCTAGGGCATTGTAGGGGAAAAAAAAAACTAATGACTAGGCAGTATGGCTCAGACCTTAGCCTGTTCCTTCATGGAACAAATATATTAAAAAAAAAAAAACATTGACAAATTATTAGGCAGTGCTTCCACAATGAGGGGAACTTCCCCTTTTAGGGGAAATTAGGGTCCAGAGGGGAAGAAAAAGGGGAAAGAGATGAATAGGGGAAATCGAGGGGAAATCATGTTTGCGGAAAGAAGACCCGGAGTTTTATGCTTAAGTTGTATACTCTTTTAATTTTTTACACATATGACGTACCTTTTTAGCCTCAAATGTGTCATGTGTAACGGGGACCAGCTGACGTACAGTCGACCAAATTGAATCATGACCCACCTTAAGGTCATTTTTCTACAGTCATTTTGATACGAGTAGGTTGAAATTCGCTTGAACATACATTACATGTAACGCATGTAACGAACCTGTTATCATTTTATAAGACACTGACAGCTGACAAGGCAAATATGAAAACCATTATGCGACGTTGCCGATTAGTGCAATTGACCATATTGTGCTGTGTTGTGCGGTGATAAGCGCTCTTGCCGTTCCGCTGTCGGAGACGGTGAGCGACTGAAACTCAGAACAATATTTAGTTATTGTTCTGAGGACTGAACAAACTAAATTATCTGAACGTCTATTCGAAAAACTACCTACATTATTTGTAAAAAATTATATGCCACAAAATCAAGCTTATTTGGGATGGTATTTTGGCAACATATTTTAGACAAATTCGTACTTGAAATTCCACTCGACACCGACAGTTCACATGTTGAACGCACGAAAGGTGTGATGTGATTCGTATCTCGAATGTTTTTGGGGTTTTTAGTACGAACGAGCCCAAATTTCTTATATATCTGTCAAATCTCATTCAATACATTTATTTGTTAAAGCGTAAAGACATTTACACAAACATACTCACTTTCGTAATAATAGTGTAATCGTAATAGTAGTTAGTTAGTGGCCTAGTGGGTATGAGTACGTTTAAAACGTTTTTTTACCGAATATTACCGTATTTTAGCGGGGTAATTTTACCGCTTTACATCCCTAGTCTGTAACAGGCCCAGTTTCTTTATAAAATCACATTTGGAACATGTGGTGGTCACTATATAATAAAATAGTAAAGTTGAAGAATTATAAACTTTATTGTATTAATATCATCAATAGGTTTTATTAAGTTTAAAAAAATGGCATTCACTTGGTAAACTGAAAAATAGAAAATAACTTTATAAAAACATTGTGGTTTTGATCTTCATGTTGGCTAAACCAATTGGAGACAATTCTGGCAGTATGCACTGGACAATTATCATGAACGTAGGAGAATACTGGCACTTCTTCACGCGGGTAAACTGTTCGCAAAGTCGGTAACATTGATTCTTCCAATAAATCGACATAGTTCTTAGCATTTTGACGAGGATTAATTTGAACAAGTTCGCCTACACTTCCAGCATCCATACAGGCCCACATGTTAGCTGAAATTCGGCCAGATAATTGGTTGGGCACTACGTGATCCTGTGTGTATCAAGTGTTATCGTAACGCCACAAAGTTAAGCGACCATATTGAGAAAAGCAAAACGATTTTTCGTCTGTAAAGATGGTGTTTGTCCAGTCGAAGTCTAAGTAATTACGTTAAAAATTTAATCTCGCAATTTTGTGTGCATCCGTTAAGTGAGCTTTCTTAGCATAATGCCTGTAATGCAGCCCAGTGCGGTGCAAATTATTTCTTATTGTTTGTAGACATACGTCGTAACGTGCCGCAAAATACCGGGTATCAGTAAAAGGATGTTCTTCGTAATGGTGTTGCATTTCCGTTCTCTGTTGGTTCGTGATCCGACGAACGCCATGATTATATCGTCGTCTGTCTTCAAGGGTACCATCTTTAGCGTGCCTTCTGATCCAGGTTCTGACTGTGTTCCGACTTATATTTAACTCTCGTGATATTTCCCGAATGCTAGAGCCGTGTTCACTGAGCACTACTATCCGAGCTCTTTGTTCTGCCAAATTGGCCATTATACGATTTGTTTTAATTCAATTCAATTATTGTTTCAATTTTTTCAGACAGACTACAACTTGACAACAGACGCAACGTCACTTTATTTTTAAAATTATAATACCTTTTCTCCGTAGTGAAAAGAGTTTGGATTATGTATGAATGACATCATAATAGAAATTCAAATTAAGACTGCTTTGTCTAAAACATATCTAGTGCAGTGATAACAAAGGTTAAAATTGCGTACATCTCTGACCCGTAATGACGCATTTTTATTCATATTTAAAACGTACTAAGTGCAACATGAATAAAAGCGAAGAAACCTAACTACATTTATGATTTTAAAGGAATGATCGGCGAAGTGGGTCATGATTCAGTTGGTTCGACTGTACCTTTTGATCGCACCAAAAATCATTAAAAATTTTTTATTTTAACTGCCGCCAAAAATGATAATTATGAACACTGCATGTTACGGAACAAAACACAATCATGCAGTATATTTTAAGGGGGCCTTAGGCGGTGAAAACGGAAAATTTGGCTGTTATCTATTGCTGCTGTTATTCAAAATACATTAGATATTTCGCACTGAAACTTTCAATGTGTATTACAGAGCGTATGTGTGAGGGGATGAACGAAGTCAAAACGCGATTGGAATCATTTGGCTCGATAGAAAAAAATCCTCTAAAAGGAGAAACGGCACTTTCCATAGAAAAAAATGCTTAACATGTATACAATAGAATTTGGTAATAAAGTAAAGCTAATATTATTTGCTACATAAACCAAGTTTTGTCTTATTTTTATCGATTCGTGGATAAGTTTTATTTAATTATTAATATTTTTTTAATATGGAAACACTTAGTCTTCTAAAACATACATGTTACTTTAAAAATGTCCAACATGGCTGAATAAACCATAATTCTTTTGCTTTTAAAAAAGAGAAATGTCAACAATGCCGTCACGTCATGTTTGATTTGACAGCTAGCGGCTGTAAAACTGTCATTTGTTGACAGATATTGCGAATTTGATATTGAATTACAGATAAAAAAAATAAAAAAATATACAACCCAAACCTAAAACGCCGGGTCACCTTTCTTATAAATGCACATTACGACCGTGTTTTACAATAATAAATCATATAAAATCATAAATACATAGGAATTTACTTTTTCGATTTCTTGACTGATTTGGAATGTTAAAAAAAACGTTTTTATTTTACGCGCGCTTACGAATTGAGGCTTGGAATTTACAAATGAGTTAAGTGCCAAAACACAATTATTGAGAAATAAATAAAAATGAATTTGTTTTTTAGTCATCATTTTATAGCGGCATTCTATTATCAAAAACTAAAATAAACAGGTACTGTTTATACTATACTATACTTATTAATCAGATTACTTTTGAACATATTTTTATAAAAAAACCTTATTTTTAAAATCAGTTAAGAAATGGGTCAAAATGCAAGATATTTACCTTTCATTGGGGCTAAGTTTCATAACAAATGTCATTAGAGCAAAGTGCCTTTATTTTTAAATTATTATTATTATTTTAGTTAGTTCTTAGCCCCTATGCTGCATTTTGACAAATTAGTGTAACTAGTAATTAAACTAGTTTAATTATTACACAAATTCCTATAGAATTCTTGATATTCTGGTGGTAATAGTAAGTAAGCAATCATACTTTCCACTAGAAAAGTTTCCTTTTCTACTTTTTTTCTTCTTTTTTCTTTTTTTCTTTCTTTTTATCTCTTTTCTTTTATTTTTTTTTCATCGGTTCTTACATTTGCATATTTTCTGTAATAAAAATATTTGCTTAACGCAGTTGTAAAATTAAATGAAACAATATTTAAATAAAATAAACAATAACAATGTAGGTACTGAAGGTGACCTTTTTGCCGGAATAACTTTTTTTTTTTGACAAATCTTAACATTTGATATGACAGCTTATACGACGACAGCTAATCAGATGACCGACACTGACATTTACTACGATCGGATACACACACGAAAAAAAGTTTGGCACTTATGGCACTTACACCCAATGCCATCTATGAAAAAATCTTAAAATTAGAATAAATTTTTGTAGGCACTTTGCACTTTTGATATGGAATGGCTGTCAAACATAGCACCTTTGCTTTGCTTTTTTGACAAAATGTTCGCTGACCGCATAACCCCTCCCCCCCCCCCCCCAATAGTATAAGCCACCCACCTGGCAACGACAATTTTTTTTTTTTAGATGTAATTTACTAGCAGAATAACTTTTGAGGGGAAAAAAATCCTGAGAAGGGGAAATCTCAGTCATGAAAGTGGAAGCACTGCTAATAGGTAGGTACCTACCAAAAAGTTCAAATCGTAAGTGCATGGGCGGTAATCTTCTTACAACCTTTTTACAACTTAGAGAAAGGGGCCCTACATCGTCAGATGAGGACTTCTTGGCGGGAAAGTGAAGCGTCATGTCTGCAGTTTTGTTTTATTTTCTAACATTTGTGTTTTTTCGAATATTAATGTGAAATAATAGTGGATTATTAACCGTTAAGTGTTTGTGAACGTGCATGAGTGTTGGCAAATGAAACAAAACAGTGCAACATCACTTTTCAAATTCTCTCAAGTAGTCCGCGTGAGACCTCACTAAAGTCCCACATCTTTACTGAGAACTCAAGGGGTTTGGGGAACATCATTTATCATTCATCTTAATCACCATTCATTATCATCAAGGGAAAAAAACAAATAAAACACTAATGACTAGGCAGTATGGCTCAGACCTTAGCCTGTTCCTTCATGGAACAAAATATATATAAAAAAAATAAATTCGTCAGATGACAGTTGCCCCTCCCCCACTAGGTACCCCTTTCCACACCCCCGCCTGCTGTCACGTTCACAGCCGCCATTACAGTTTCTTGTGTTTGAGTGTACTTAGGTGTTTTCGTTGATTAATTTCCGACCATATTAACTCCACAAATTCTGTAATATAAGTGAAGCATAATTACATTTTGCAAAATGTATTATTTAAGCTCTGTTAATGGGTGTAATAGTGTACGCAAGGACGTTTATTTACACTGTTTTCCGGTAACTAATGAGGAAAGACTCAAAAAGTGGTTACAGTGTCTCGGTGGTGATCAATTTCGAGGTTTGAGCTTAGATGAGCTCAAAAACCATTTCGTTTGTCATAAGCACTTCGAGAAACGGTTCGTCACGCCGAAAAATCGATTACTCGCTACTGCTTATCCAACTTTATTTACAGACGAAGAATCACCACGGGCATACCGGCATTACACTTTGAGGTTACCGGTAAGTTAAATTTTGAAAACTTAATGTGCCATTGTTTTCTTAACGCTCTTTTAAAGTCTCTTAACGCATTAGTAATAAAAACATTACCAGACTTATTATTTTACATTACACAGTTCAGGCTATGCTATACCGTTCGACACTGACCAATTTCAGAGTTAGGTCCTTATTAGAAGTTGATATGATGAACTTTAACCCCCCTATGGGATCCTTCAGCGATTAGGTACCAAACATCCTGTTATCCGCAATATTTTTTGTTTTATTATGAGTCTGAACTGCATTTAGAACAAATCAAGTGAGTTTTGATTTTAATAATTTTTTAATCTTTTGCAGAGAATATCAATCCCCGTAGGGAACATTCCTACTCTCAGAGAAGACACCTAGATCATAATTATTGCAAATCAGGTTCTTCCATACTACAGGAAATACAAGAGCCTGCTGCAACTGCAGGTTAGTCTTTCAGTATGCTTTTTTTATATAATAATACTTAAATTTCTTTTGCAAATATTAATTTTGTACACATATTTAGACAGAATTTAACGCAAAACTACTTAGTAAAGGCATTCTACGCATACCTTTTATCCCGTTTAAATATGTGTGCATAATGGAATGCGAAAGTTTAAAAGTGTATATTAATTTTGTACTACTTTTTCTCAGGATTGCAAGAACCTAGTTCATCAAAGTTGACGGTAAATGCTCCTGTAAGGGATTCATTACCCTCGTCATCATCAGGTTCGAATTTTTAATTTAATTTTCAATAACATTGCTTATTTTAAATTTATAGTCATTCAGTATGCTTTTTTATATAATAATACTTAAATTTCTTTTGCAAATATTAATTTTGTACTTCTGTTTCTCAGCATTGCAAGAACCTGGTTCATCAAAGTTGACGGTAAATGCTCCTGTAAGGGATTCATTACCCTCGTCATCATCAGGTTCGAATTTTGAATATAATTTTCAATAACATTGCTTATTTTAAATTTATGTTATTGATTAGTATTTCTTGTACTACTTACTAAAACTTACTGCAATGTTTTTCATGTAAATATTTTTAATTGCAGCATGTGAGGAACCTGGTTCATCAACATGGAAGTTGAATGCTCCTGTAACAGAACCACTCCCCTCAACTTCATCAGGTTTGATCATTTACCTAATACTCCATTTCGTTAAAAGTTTTATAATATTAAAATTTAATTTTTGAAGTAATTTTTATAATTGTCCAAATTTATATATTGCTATTTTTCTCTCATCGTCACATTTTTGTTAGTTTTAATTAATTTGTATTATAGGTCCATTTTTAGTGACCTCATAACTGAAATTATTGAAACTTATGACTTTTACCTACATCTTTTTATACTGATATTAGTTTTAATAATTTTGTGGTTTTGGTTGATTCCCTGAAATTCTGACAAAAACAACCATAAATTTCAGGATACAAACCAAAGTTCATTTTGCCTACTAAGCCTCGCAGAAGCAGGCTTACACAAAAACTGTCGAGCTTATCACCTCAATGTAAGGTGATTTATTATGAGTATTTAAATGCCAAGAAGCAAGTTACTATTGAAAAAAGAGCAAAGAAAGCGTTACAGTTTTCCAAGGAAAAAATGTTGGAAAAAATTACAAAGAATATGAACCCGTATGCAAAAAAAATTTTTAAAATGCAAGTTAATTTAACTTGCAAAAAGCAGAAAGGAAGAAGATTTACTAACAAAGAAAAGTTGATTGCTTTGAGTATAATGAAGCAAAGTCCCAAAGCATATAGATTTTTGCATAAAATTTTCATTTTACCGTCAAAGACAACTTTAAACAAGTTTATTTCTAAATTAAACGTAGACGTTGGCATCAATCCTCAAATCTTTTCAGTTGTGAAAGAACAGGTAATAATGATATTGTGACATTGTTGACAATTTATTTTAAATATAACAATATAGAAAATCACACTAGATTTATATTATTAAAAGATATATTTTTAATTCTCTTTTTCATATTATTCTTTTTGACATAATTTTACAATAATTTAATACTGTTATAGGTAAGTATATGTTCTAACAAAAGTTGATTTTTTTCTTTAATATTGAGTAATATTTGACTCTGTTTTAGGTTGCAACCTGGGATGAAAAGAAAAAGTATTGCACAATCATATTTGACGAAATGTCATTGACTCCAGCTTTGCATTTCAATAAAAACAAAGGATCTATAACTGGTTTTGTGGAGCTACCTGAAAGGTCAAGCCAATTTGCTGATCATGCTCTAGTTTTTTTATTAAGAGGCGCCGTTTATAAATGGCAGCAACCAATTGCATATTACTTTTGTGAAGGGGCTACATCAGCAATCCGGCTGAAAACTATATTAAAAAATATAGTAACTGCAGTTGCAGACACAGGACTTATACCGCTGGCTTTGGTTTGTGATCAAGGTTCGGCTTTTCAGTCCGCCATAAATGGTCTGAAACAAGAAACTAGGCGAGAGCAAGATCTTTCTGGAACTAACATTGGTAAATATTTACAACATTTTCACTAATCAATAATCATTTAGACACAAACAACTAATAATTGTAAATATTATTTGAACATCCATGACTCGGACATAAATGTTCATGTTTGTCACACAAAAATTTCCCCTAGTTGCTACTAGTTCCTACCGCCACCGAGATCAAAGATACTAACCGTAAAATATACTTCTGGAGTCTGTATTATTCATATGAGACACACTT
The DNA here is from genome assembly GCA_963921215.1 of Scoparia ambigualis. NCBI lineage: Eukaryota > Metazoa > Arthropoda > Insecta > Lepidoptera > Crambidae > Scoparia > Scoparia ambigualis. Next base: position 22,971,103 of record OY992505.1, on the reverse strand, counting down.
TTTCCTCTATTTGAATTTATATTTAATTTCATGACTTTCCTTTCAGATGAAATGGTCACAATTAATAGCATACCCTTATGCATTATATATGACCCCTGCCATCTTATTAAGGGGTTAAGGAATAACTTTTTGACAAAAGACAACATTTAAAGGGAAAGTCGCTACCTGGCAAGACATAATTGATGTTCATAAAACAGACTGCAGTCATGCAAATGTGCGGTTACTGCATAAACTGACTGATGAGCACGTTATGCCAGAAAAAATCAAGAAGATGTAGGTAAAATACCTATATCCAGATTCATTCATTTAGGTTAATTTATCTCTACAACAGTCTTAATGCGATAAAACGAAGAATTTGAATCACATGTATGTTCTACATAGTCTTCTTTATTTCTAGGTGAAGAAGTGTGTGCAAGTGCTCAGCAAAACAATGTCTGCAGCCTTATCATATACGGCTCAGTTTTGTAAGTATTTTTTTAATGATGTGTAAGATTAAGGTAGTATTATGTCTCCTAGCCCCTTACACGGTAATCCATTGAACGTGGCGCGTACAGTATTACAAGAGTACAGTACCAGGTGCACATGCAGAGAGTGACGCGTTAAGTTGTGCTGTGCGCACAACTTATCGCTCCACTGTACATCACAGTACATTGCGTAATGACCAATTGTTAAATTCTCTTTTCCTCTTTAATCTTGCGTTTCCGGAAAAAATATTATGTTAGTGTCTATTTTTAAATAACGACCGGAGGGCCTACTCTCTTTCTATAAAAAAGAAGTTTCGGTCAGTTTTCGTTCTCTCATTTCAGTACCTATTTGTATTACACCCTGTATTAACAAATTTATTTCATTTTGCAGCCCACTATGTTGATGGAAGACCTGTCAGTAAATCTTTAAATAATACTGCTGAGATAATCGATTTCTTCGACGATTTATTCGACAGTACGAATGGAGCAGCCGTCTACTCCATAAAATCAAAAGGAAAGGAGCTTCGAACAGCTGTTACAGAAAAATCAAAGCATATCGTCTTTTGGAAAACAGCTATCCAAAAATTGATAGAAATAAAATTTATAAATGCCAACGGTAGGGAAATATCAGTACCCACATTGAAAAACTGGATTGTTACATTAAAAAGCTACATGAAGTTGTGGCAAATATTGAAATGTAAAAATGTAAAAATTATGCGGCCCAGACAATTTAACTCTGACCCCATAGAAAACTTTTTTGGGCAGGTAAGGGCCTATAATTATAGAAATGTGAATCCAAATTGCCACAACTTCAGTTGTACTTTTAAATCGCTTTTAGTAACGAGATTTTTAAATTTTTATTCTGAAAGTTTTAATTGTGAGGATGATGTGGCAGAAGAATTATTAAAATTAGAAAAAAATTTTGATAGCATGTCAAATGAAAACCATTCAGTTGGTCAAAGTAGTATGCCACATCATTCGACAGACATAAATATTGATAATATCGAAAACGCGGCAAGACAAGAACGTTTAAATGTACACTCACGAGCTTACACAGCAGGGTGGGTTTAAAAAAAACATTAAATAAAATAAAAGTTTGTGTAGTGTGTAAGGAAGCCCTTTTCAGCACTGAGGCTGAAACTATACACAATTGGGTGAGTGCTCGAGAGTATAAAATTATGGTAAACAAACTTACATACCCTTCTGAAAAGCTCGTGAGGGCTTATGGAGATGTTGTAAAACTAACGAATGGGTATTTGGAAGAAAGTGGTCACAAAAAATATTACTGAAAACTTAAAACAAATTATTCTTTCCAAATACCCATTCGAGTTTATAGATTGTCTTGCCCACAGGGAAAGTCTAATCAATTGTTTTATTACAATCTCGTTAGTATTGCAAATATTTAATTGGTGTAACACTATTAATAAAATTCTTATGGGTACCGATATTTCTAGATTAACGGATGGTAATCTACCGAAATTGCAGGCCAAAGCTTTGTTAAAATATAAAAAGAAATTAAAAAATAAATCATTTAATAAATAAAAGTTGGTTTTATTTCTCTAAAGCATAAACCTGAAACTAATAGGACTAATAATATAGTACAGGTATATAAAGTAAAAATAAAAAAACAAGGCTGTATATTTAAGTAACCATTGCATCATAAGTATAAAAACTTGAACGGTTCTTTCGCTTAGAAAAAAAAAACAAATGTCATACATCATTTCAGTATTGACATTTCCAAATAGGTGAAAACCTCTGAAAAAGGAATCTAAGGTGAAAACTAATATAGGAAGATTGTCGTCTGTCCCCCTAAGTCATTGAGATGTATATATATCAATGCCCTAAGTAGTCTGTGCGTAAGTGGTAGCGTTTACCACAGAAAACAATTTTACTCTCTTCTTTGAGTGGTAGCTTGAGTAAAGTAACTTTATAGTGGTTGTGGTACGTACAAATACATACATTTTAGTTAATTGGGTGGCTGCATTGAGCTTAGTTATCTATCTCAATGGGTGGCTGCGATAAATGTAGGTTAGCTAATAAATAGTAAAAAGTTATTAAGTATCAGTAATGCCTAATAATTACTAGCGACCCGCGCGCGTGAGCACCTCGGCGGCCTCGTAAGCATCCATGACAAATTTTCATAAATTTTCTTTCATACAATAAATAAATTACAAACAGCAAAAGAAAGAATATCAATTTTCATATTTTTTTTTCAAAGAAACTACGAATCTTCTCTATGTGAAACTTTACACAAATTACTTCTATATACAGATACATTACAGATCTTTTCAATAAAAAATTACGAACATTCAACTTAGGAGACGCGTTTGTACATTTTAGCCAGTTGTGCTATTTCTTTGCCATTTGGAGACAAAGCAGTGCGAAGTTTCTCATTTAAAGGAACAATTTTAGTCAAGTGCTCCAAAGTCTCTCGTCTTCAAAGTTTGTTTTAACAAAAATAGACTAAAGCTTTTCCTTTTTTATCAATAATTCCTGTTTTTAACCAAATAATTTTGGTTTTATTCAGAGATGTTTTCCTGGTATCTATATTCTTTACTAGCGTCTGTGTCCCCATAAAATCTGTTGTTTCCATTTTATTCAATTTTAAGTTTTTTATTCGGCCACCTACTTCTTATTAACACCTACATTAAAACCAATGACTTATACATTATTTTCTAAAAAATTATGACCATATTTTATTATTCTAAACTTGATTTATCACTCATAATTAACAGCTAGTTGCTATAGTTTTGTGAATAATATTTCAGACCGCTAGAATCCATTTTATGAAATACAAAAATTATTATTAAACATCTCAATAACGTTCCAAATTGCTGGGATTGTTGTTGTGATGTTATAAAATGAACAGTTTTATCTGTATACAAAATATGAAAACGCTCCAAATCGCTAGAATCGTTTTTGTAATGTCATGAAAGGGACACTTGTACCTGTATACAAAATACTCAACATCAAAATATCAAAACAAAAATCTAATTGTTGTGGCTTGTTTAGAATAATATAATGGCAGAAAAATAAAATAAATAAAATGTTCCAGCTTGTTTAAAACATAATAGCATTTTTGAAATTACATACAATAAAGATGTTTCATTATTATAGATAACTAGTTCTTGTTATTATTTTGTAGCATAACATAATGGATCTCGGTAGCGATAATCTAGACACTGTGAAACCCATTAATATAAGAGGAAACGAGAAAAACAACTTTGAAAATGTTACACCTCATAAGATTGCAGTTGTGGCTTTTATTCGAGAGTATGGGTTGTTAAAAATAGAAGGTAGGTAGTAGGTACTACTACTGTGTACTTTATAATTTTTTTTAATTTGCTTGTTAAATATTATGTTGCTGTTTTATATAAAATGTGTTTTTTAATTGTGTGTTAATGTTGTGGCGGCGCCACCTACCTGCATGACGCCGCACTTAGTTCGACACGAAGCCAACATCTTCCCAACCGTGTCAACAGATGGCGCCACAAAAGCCTACTTAACAACATCTCCATACTACGATAAAATAGTATGGGAAGCCTGCATCGCGGGGGTCGAAGTTTCACCATCTCCTATAGCACCTCCATCTAACATCCATTGGGCTTCGGTCCCGGAGCTATATCACCCAGCTCGGAGGAAGATCTTCCCTTTGCCTTCCTCAATGTGGCATCCATCCCTACCTACCATCGCTTCCCTACAATGTATTCAATGAATTTGAGGAAGGTCTTATTGTGTAAAAGTCGAGGAAGTTAAAATATTCATTCATTACCAATTTTAAGATGTAGAAAAATTCTTGCTAAATGAAACAACCATTACATCAAGCAATCATTCTATTTGCATGTTTATTATTGTTGTGATAACATCTTTTACTTAGCAATTTTCTATATTTCAGAAAAACAGAAAATAGACTGTGTTGTTGCACCAAGATATAGAAAGGACTTTTGTATCCTGGCTTTGAAACTTATTCAGGTAAAATAAAATACTTCCGCAACAACTCTGCTACTCAATACACTATCCCATAAATTTTCCATACCAGATTTTAGGTTTTACTGATGTACCTACAATAATAATTGAAGAGACATTTTTATTACATTACATGCAGTGTAGAACTTAAGTTACTGTGGTTTACTGATATGTATACAGGTCTTATTTATTAACCGAAAATGGAAGTGTATAAGTATTTTAAACATAATAAATTCTATAAATACTTACATAAAATATAAATTACAAATACATAATTATATGAATAATAATACATAAGTACATTACATAATTTTTAATTAAGATATTTCTGAGATGATTTTGCCATGGTTTTATCAGAGAAAATCAAACAGATTTACTTTTTAAAAGCTTCACAACTAGTGGTCATCCTCATTTCAAGAAGTAGAGGGTTATAAAGGAGAATGGACTAAACAACGAAGAAGGAGAAGATTATACATTGAGAAGAGCAAAGACTTAATGCTGGTCTACTATTTTAGCTTTTTGATAACTCTAAATCAATTATTTACATACATACATATTATCACGACTATTATCCTCAAAGCCGTAGGGTTAGTCAGAGAATAGGCAATGAGGACAGCAAAAGTAGTCCTCTACCATAGTCCACTTTTCACCAAATAGTGACTGCATATGTGCTTAGCGTGACAGGTGGTGAGCCCATCGCCGCTCTATGCTGTTGGATGTATGTCCAGTCTTTAGTCCGTCAGTCGCCTTTTACTACAGCAAAGGGAAGTGAGGGTAGTATTCTTTCACGCTACGTGACACAGTCAATTATTTAATCTCTTTTATTTGTTTGTTACAGTGTCCTGATATGGAATTTAAGGAGCTTGAAGCTCTTCTGACTGATGGTCGCTATAATTTGTTAAGTGTACATTTACAGAACTTCTGTGTTAGGCTTCAAAATATCTATGTCAATGGCATAAGTGCTCTCATGGACTGTGTCACATCAACTGTTGATAAATTGATGATAGAACAGAATGAAATAAATCCTTGTGTTATTGCAAGATACAGTGTTTTAGGTAATGATTCCTAATTTCTTTTATGTAAATAAAAAAACAGATCAATTGTATAAAATGTATTAAGTTAACTTACATTATAAGTTTAATATAATAATCAAAACATGTGATAATTATTTTCAGGTTTCTATCTGAGAAGAATTTTGCTTCACTTGGATAAACTGACATTCGTGCAGGTGGTGTCATTGTCTAAGTCATTTTGCTTATATTACCAAAGGGGTCGACCTGGACTCATGATGCGATCATTAAGCAAAGAGGTGATTTTACTAAACCTAAGTTTAATTTATAGTCCAACTAGAATATTTTAATTTAGTTTAATATAAAAGAAGAATTGCAACATAAAGGAAAGTCTTAAGTAAAATATCATCATCTACTATAGGTAGAAGATGATTTTTTATTTTGTGGGGTAGACAGAAAGCATACTTTAAATGTACCTGAAAAACGATTGTCAATTTTAACAGTGTTATGAGGTGGATACTGCCAGCATAAGTTCTTCCAGTTATGGCTACTTACATAAAAAAATATTACCTTTTTGGATTGTTGCTAAAATGGCTACAGCTTCTTATTCCGATCCAATAGACTATACCTTTATGTATTGTTATATTTGCAGAAACTTAATAATGTGGAGACACAGATTGGAGCAACATCAGCATCACCAGCACTTCCAGAGGAATCAAAGCCACTTGAACTATCTATGAGGATGAATATTGTAGATAAAGATATGTAAGTGCTTTTGATTTCTTTGTTTTACTTATAAGTTTATCATATTCTTTTTTTCATAATGTAATGGTAAAACATATTCTTAATAACAATATGATTCACCATTATTATGTTTGCTTGTTACAACAGAATGTTTAGAACTAATTTGTATTTATAAATTACTAGCGGCCGCTCGTGGTTACACCCGCGTGGTTCCCGTTCCCGTGGGAATATCGGGATAAAAAGTATCCTACGTGTTAATCCAGGTTATAAACTATCTGTATGCCGAATTTCATCCAAATCCATTCAGTAGTTTTTACGTGAAAGAGTAACAAACATTCATCCATACTTACAAACTTTCGCGTTTATAAAATTAGTAGGATTTTTATTTTTTTTGTTTATTTAAACCTTTATTATTACCACAGTTTTACAAGCATACAGTTGGGCAACGAAGGTACTTTCGTTCGCAGAGCAAGAGAGGGGAACCTGCGGAGAAGCGGGCGGTGCGGCGAGAGTCCCGCAAACTAGCGCAGTTTTTTGGGAGCTACCGTGAAAGAGAGCCACGTGCGCGTACCTACTGCATGTTTTTAAACGTTTTTTGAATTTACGTTCCGTGATTCCAATTTGATATAATGGTGTATACACATTGTTCTGTGTACGGTTATAAGTTGTCGTCGAATCACAACAGGAATTCAAAATTTCATAGATCCAAGATAAGCTTCTATTGAAACTCGTTAATAATGGTTGTATTCGCCACGTCTGAGTGGCGATTACGCGACGTAGGGAAATGGTAGGTAGGTAGGTAGGTAGGAAGGCTTACCTGTGATGATGATGGGTTGTGCCAGGCAGGAGACGGGAGGCGAGCTGACCGCGGGCGGCGATGTAGGTTGGTTGCGCACAGTCACTTCACAAATGTTCTTAGGGGTCGCCAATGTTCAACGCGACGAAAAGGGCGTCTCGGTTTCAACGGGTATGATGTCACATGCGCGCGCGCTAAGCGGCGAATAATGTCTCGTCATGTCAGCGACCACAGGTTCTCCGTCGACACGGCCCGGGTGTTGTTTTCGCGCCGGCTTCGGTTGCCGTATCGAGCCGCTAGATGGCGCCGGTAGTGTCTTTAATCGTCGGCCAGTTGGCTCGAACATCCTCCGGGGCCCAGGGTGGGCTCATCCAGAGGGAACCTGGCAATCTTGAACACAGGCCTCCGGAGGTGTCGATTGGCGGTGTCCAGGTCTACCACCCGCACGACGCCATCCTTCCCAGGCAGGGTGCGAGTAATGCGCCCCAGTCTCCATTGGAGGGCAGGCAAGTTGTCCTCTTTGGTGAGGACGAGCTCGCCAACTCGGGGAGGGGAGGATGGGGACAACCATTTGGAGCGGGTTTGGAGTGTGTGGAGGTAGGATTGGGTCCACAGCGTCCAGAAGCGCTGGGAAAGGACCTGTACCATCTGGAATCGCCTACGTGTGGAGATCGGCCTATCTTCCACGGATAGTTCGGGAAGGGCCGTTAGTGGGCGGCCTTTAATAAAATGTCCGGCTGTGAGCAGCTCGAAGTCTGACGGATCAGACGAAAGTGGGCAGAGAGGTCTGGAGTTAAGTACAGCCTCGATTCGTGCTAAAAGTGTGGAGAATTCCTCGATGTGAGGTGTTGTTCGCCAATTACGCGATATAAAAGTTGCTTTGTTGATTTTACGTTGATCTCATGTAACGCACCGAACCATGGTCTCTTAGGGACGTTCAACAACCAAGTAATGTGCTGACCAGCGAGCTTGTGCGCAATCGTGTCATTATTCGAGGCAAGAAAGTGTTGTACTTCAATGAGCTGATTTCTAGCGCCTACATAATTTGTACCGCAGTCCGAGCGGATGAGAACCGGGGCACCGCGGCGTGCTATAAAACGCTGTAATGCCGCGAGGAACGCTTCCGTGCTGAGGTCCGAGACCGGTTTCTAAATGAACCGCCTTAGTGGAGAGGCACACGAATATACAAAAGTACGCTTTTAAGAGTTTAACATTACGTAGGGTACTAAATTTAACGAGGAATGGGCTGGCAAAATCAGTCGTGACTTGATAAAATACGGGCTGAGGCGTAACTCTATCGGCTGGCAGGTCGGCCATGAAGGGCGCTTGCGGCTGGGCCCGGCATCGAAAGCATCTAATGCATTTAAAGACTCGGTGTCTAATAATACGGCGCGCGGACAGTATCCAAAATTGTTGGCGTAGGATAGCGTGTAAAGTGTCAGCGCCAGGGTGGCAGTATATTTTGTGGTAGTGGGTAATGATGAGGTCTACAAGTGGGCTAGAGCTGGGAAGTATGAGCGGATGCTGCGCGTCATATCGGATAGACGCATGGGACAGTCGTCCGCCAACTCTAAGGAGCTCATCTTTAATAAGAGGTGACAGTCGCTGGAGTCTGACGGAGCAGATTTTGCCAGTTTGAAGGCGGTGAATGTCCTTTGTAAACTTATTGTGCTGAACACTGCTGTGATATAGTGAATTACACTATCAGCACGTACTCAATAGTACGTGATAATTAAGGTCTTCCTGATTGACAAGGCGTCCTTCCTCTAGTCACGTATAGATGTGATGTTAATTAGTATTTAAGATGATACACTAGAGGATAAAGAGAATTGATTCAACGCAAGACATTGTTTCATTTCGGGTCTCCGTCCCAACGCCATTACATGGCGACCGTGACATGGTGTCACAAGTCCGCGCCGCGAAATCGCTAGTTGAAGTCTACAAAATATCAGGAAAATAGTGCTACACGGGCCTACAAGAAGGACGAAGGAAATAAGAAGAAAAACTGTTAGCCAAAATTGTTTAACTATGGGAAACCCACAATCTAAAGACAATATTATTGTCAGTCAATCACCAACTCAATCGGCGGCAGCATCAACTCCCTTGGCCGTTGGGATGCAACTTTCAGAGATCTTTTTACTGACCATCGTCGTTGTACTAGCGGGCTATATAGTACTTAGGCTGCTACGTTACTTCAACGCACGACTATTAGAAGAGGTAGAACGCAGAGCGGTTCGACAGAACGTGTAAGCCAGCACGAATTAATATAACTATGCTACCAAGAATCTATGTGTGTGTGTGAGTGATTTTTTTTTCTAAAGTGTGTTCATGGCAAACCTGTCAGAACTCTTGAGTGAGCTTAAGGCTATTAGAGACTCTATTATTAAATTAAGTAAGGACAAACGTTATTCCGCTCAGGGGCAGAATAAGTTTTTAAGAGCAAAGGAAATTAAAAATATTTTTGAACAAATATCTGCAGACTTATGTAAAAAAGGGATAGATGCTGTAGAATTACAAATAACAAAAGCAATATCGTCAAAGTTTTTATGTAATTTTGAGGAAATCGAGTCACTCGTTAACCCGCATCATTCAGAAACGATCACAACCATGGCCACGTTCGATCTAAAAGTCGCGCTCACGCTCCTCCCAGTAGTAGATTGCGACGAAACGCAAATTAACCAACTAATAGACGGAATAGAGTATTATAGTAGTACCCTTAGAAACGAGGACCAGCCTCTGTTAATCAATTTTGTTTTAAAAACTCGTCTTTCTAGCAGTGCTAAAACAAAAATTAATAAGTCTTATGTGTCTGTGGCAGACCTAATAAAAGATATAAAAAATGTTTTAATTCCGATTAAATCATACACAGCCATTTTAGACCGAATGCTACGATGTAGGCAAGGAAACAAGACCATAGAAGTGTTTGGTAGTGAAATCGAAAAAATGTCCAACGATTTAAGTACAGCACAGGCTAATGGAGACGAGTCGGCATATAATTTATTAAAGCCGATTAATGAAAAAATGGCTATCAAGCGTTTCGCTGACGGCCTAAACAATGCTCGTACAAGCATTATAGTTACGTCTAGGTCCGTAAGCACAGTTAGGCAGGCAATAACTATAGCCTTAGAACAAGAAGACTCGGTAGTGAAACCACCAATAAACAATTATGTTAACTATGTTTCGAACCAGCGATTTGAAAAGATAAATAAAAACTATCATCAACAATATAATAAGTCACGTAACAACAACGCGACGAGTCAGCAAGGTCGGGGTCGTGCCTACTATAACTCGAATAGGTTTCAGGGTCAGCGCAACACCAGGTTTACGTCACCTCATAATAAACGTAGGAATGTACATTTCTTAGTTGACTCAGCAGAACAGTCTAATGACGAGAACGAAAGTGAACGTCAGAGTATACGTCAGAACGAACATCATAGCGATGATTTTTTTCGTTCTGAATAGCGCTGAGGTAGATATTTGTAGTTATGGTAGTGGTAATTACGTTTGTTTTACTTGTAGTCAAACTCAAATTTCTCTATTAGTAGACACAGGAGCAAGCATTTCAATTTTAAAGTTAGATTGGTTAAATAAACTCCGTAGCGTGTCCCGCGACGCAAAGCTAGTAAGGGATGAAATTAAGATTAAAGGAGTATGTGGGGATTTAGTATCAATAGGTTATGTTTATCTAGACTTATGTGTTAACAAATATAATTTTAGGCATAAGTTTTATGTGTTTAGCAACTTCCACTGTAAAAATGATGGAATTTTAGGAGAAGATTTTTTATTAAAATATAGTTGTAAAATTAACTATGAAAATAAGCTGGTTACATTACAGGATAAGATAAGTCTAGAATTAGGCTTAGGTAAAAACATAATAACGACTATTCCAGGGAGATGTGAGGTCGTAAAATATGTTTCGTCAGAGATAAAGGGCGAATGTGTCATTTTAGCGGAGGAAGTTATTGCAGGCGTATTTGTAGCAGGCGCCGTGGTAGTAGGAGACGGGAAAAAGATTCCGGTGCGATTTTTAAACACACGGGAAGAAGATGTAAAATTAAATAACTTTAGCCCGAAAATTAGAAAATACTCGGATTATTTCGTATGCTCTTTTGATACGGAAAACGGAAAATCTGTCGAGAGGGTTAAACAACTATTCGATTTTCTTAAATTAAAAACATATCTTGGTGATGAAGAGAGACGGTCTATTGAGAAAATATGTGCAAAATATGCAGATATCTTTCATATGCCGGGTGATAAGCTATCCGTTACAAACTTATACGAGTACAACATTAAACTGCAAAATGACGCGTCTCCTGTTTATGTCAAACCGTATAGAATACCGCACGCTCAGAAGGCTGAGTTAATAAAACAGGTAGGTAAATTGTTAGAAGAAGATATTATCGAAGAGTGTACCAGCGAATGGTCTTCTCCATTATTATTACTTCCGAAAAAAGCTGACAGTAGCGGTGAAAAAAAGTGGAGAATCGTAATAGATTATAGACTTTTAAATAAAAAAATAGTAGACGAAAAGTTCCCGTTACCAAATATACAAGAAATTATTGACTCACTTTCGGGATGCTTATACTATTCTCATTTAGACCTCAGTTCTAGTTATTACCAGCTAGGGTTATCACCAGAATGTAGGAAATTCACTTCTTTTACAGCTGATAAGCAATATCAACTGAAAAGATTACCTATGGGTCTCAAAACGAGTCCTAGCGTATTTTCTAAACTTATGTCTATGGCTCTATCGGGTTTAAATCACGAGATATGTTTTCTATATCTCGATGACGTAATAGTTTTCGGGAAAAGCCTATCGCAGCATAATACAAATTTAATGAGTGTATTTGAGAGGTTTAGGTCAGTTAATTTAAAACTAAACCCTTGTAAGTGCGAATTTTTGAGGAAAGAAATTAATTATTTAGGGCATGTTATTACGCCAAACGGGGTGTTGCCAGACAACAGTAAAATCGAGGTCTTGGAAAAGTTCCCAGTACCTAAAAATGTAAATGAGATTCGTCGTTTTGTGGCTTTTGCGAACTTTTATAGAAAATTCATAAAAAACTTTGCCACAATAGTGTACCCACTAAACCGTCTTTGTAAGAAACATGTCGAGTTTCAGTGGACAGAAGAATGTGACGTGGCATTTCAGACCTTAAAAAAGTCACTTAGTTCATTTCCTGTCTTAGATTATCCAGATTTTGGAAAAGATAATGTTTTCCGGTTGCAAACCGATGCGTCAGGGGTAGCCTTGGGGGCTGTATTATTAAATGGAAATAATAAGCCCGTAGCTTATGCAAGCAGACAATTAAACAGTTCAGAAATAAACTACCCAACCATTCATAAAGAGTTATTAGGGGTAGTGTGGGCTATAAAACATTTTCGACCATATTTATACGGACGAAAATTTAAAGTATTAACAGATCATAGACCATTGGTTCATTTATTTAGCATAAAAGATCCTAGTAGCCGTTTAACTAAGTTTAGACTTTGTTTAGAAGAATATGATTTCGATATTGAATACATAAAAGGTTCCGAAAATGTAACGGCAGATGCCTTATCGAGAGTCATTATAACATCAGACGAGTTAAAAAATCTAAATTCAAATTTTTTGGGGGTAGTAACCCGTTCAATGAAAAGAACCATGGAGCAAAATAATGAACCCGCTACCTCTGGAAGTAGCAGGGTTGAGCCCCCTGTTGATCATAGGCAACCAAGAGTGGTAGATATTATGCAGAAATCACAAAATGATGTAAGGTTAGATATTTGTTCGTATGAAAACTTCGTGAAGTTGAGGAAAAAGAAAAGATACGTCTCACAGACGGGTGATATGTTATTTAGTGACTCTACTATTTACATAAATCAGGAATCTCTACTAACGGAGGCGCGCCGAGACGCAACGATAGGAGAACTGAGTGCATTATGTAAAAAATATAATATTGTAGAAGTCGTTGTGATTAAAAATGGGTTTAATAAAAAGTTTATTAAAATTTTGACCCAAACTTTCATGAAACATAAAGAATTACCGCGGTTATGTATTATTAATAACCAAGTTGAACATGTTACAAATAAAGACTTGATACGTGTTATACTAAATGATTATCATTTATTGCCGACAAGTGGTCATGTAGGCATAAATAAAATGACTAAGAATATTCGAAAAAAATATTTTTGGAGTAATATGCAAAAAGACATAACTGAATATGTGACTCGCTGTAAAGATTGCCAAAAGCAGAAATTTTGTAATAAAAATAATAAAGAGAAAATGGTAATAACCACTACAGCATCTACTTCTTTTGAAAAATTATATTTAGATATTGTGGGGCCGTTGGAGGTCGATAATTTGGGTAATAAATACATATTAACAATACAATGCGAATTGACAAAGTTTGTAGAAGCTTACCCAATACTTGATAAGTCAGCTGAAACTGTTGCTAGGGTTTTTACTGAAAATTTTATTTTACGATATGGTACTCCCAGGGTTATTGCGACTGACTGTGGAACGGAATTTATTAATTCCACGTTAGAAACAGTATGTAAATTGCTAAATATTGATAAGTTAAATTCAACACCCTATCATCATGAGAGTATAGGTTCGCTAGAAAACTGGCACAAACATCTCGGATGTTACTTGAGAATACAAACACAGAATCAGTCGGCAAATTGGAGTACCTGGATACCATATTGGTGCTTTGCTTATAATAATTCTGTAAATACTAGTACCAAATACTCCCCTTATGAACTAGTTTTTGGGAAAACATGTAACGTACCTAGTTATTTAGTTAGTAAAGTTGATCCCTTATATGTATACGACAATTATCCATCGGAGTTAAAATTTAGATTGCAAAAAGCTCATAATGATGCCAGGAACAACTTATTAATATCAAAACAAAGTAGAAAAACTAATTATGATTTAGATTGTAAGGAAGTACACTACAAAAAAGGTGATCTACTCCTGTATAAGAATGAAAATTATAATAAATTGAATGACTTGTATTTAGGTCCATTTGAAGTTTTAGAAGAGCTAGGTACTAATGTAAAAATATTAAAGAATAATAAAGAATATATAGTTCATAAGAATAGGACTAAGATATTTAGAAAATAAGAGTTTACTTTTCAGGGAAGGGATGCCTAGCCTTTTCAGGGGAGGTGTGATATAGTGAATTACACTATCAGCACGTACTCAATAGTACGTGATAATTAAGGTCTTCCTGATTGACAAGGCGTCCTTCCTCTAGTCACGTATAGATGTGATGTTAATTAGTATTTAAGATGATACACTAGAGGATAAAGAGAATTGATTCAACGCAAGACATTGTTTCATTTCGGGTCTCCGTCCCAACGCCATTACACTGCGCACCCAGTAAAGTAGGGCCTCTCTTCGTTCACTGACGTACAAGGGGCCTGAGCGTCGCGAATCTGGGTGGTGTCTGCAGTTGTGCAGAAAGCGTTTTAGACAAGCTGTCACTCCGACAAGCTTGTCTAGTGAGCTGAACCGAGTGAGCAGGTCAAAGTCAAGACCGGGTACTGTGACCAGTGATGGGATGTGTTTGGGCTTAAGGCCTGGTAGGGCGTGATGGCCCAGAGCTGAGGGCATCGCAGGCCAAGACTCACAAGGCTGTTTAAGCCACGTGGGAGACCATCATAGGTCGTGAGCTGACAGGGATTGCGCAGACATCCCTCTGCTTGCGCAATCTGTTGGGTTGAGCTCGGAAGGTACGTGTCGCCAGGTACATTCTGGTGAGCTTGAGCTGATTTTAACTACCCTGTTGGCTTCAAAGCGTTGAAGACGGTGATGCGGTGTATTGAGCCAGGCCAGGACTATCGTACTGTCTGACCAACATATGTGTTGTTGTATACTGATATGGGCGGATAGCTGAACTGACACACGGATCATGAGCTGGGACCTGGGAGAGTAGGGTGGCGGCCGACAACTCTAACTTGGGCATTGTGAGGCGATTCTTGATTGGTGCGACTCGCGACTTGGCGACAATCCAGTGTACTACAGTATCTCCGGAGGCATCGAGCTCATGGAGATAAACAACGGCGGCAAACCCGGCTTCAGAGGCGTCTGCGAACCCGTGAAGCGAGTATGCAGCTGAGCCTTTGTTTGCACAAATGTGCCGAGGGAAGCGAATGCTAGACAACAGCGGCAAATCCTCTGAGATGTGGTGCCACTCCGTTTGTACTTCAGAGGGAGTGGGCTCATCCCATTCCAGCTTCAGTAGCCACAATTGCTGAAGCAGCAGCTTTGCGCGGAAGATAACGGGAGAAACCCAGCCGTTTGGGTCATAAAGTGAGGCTACGGTGCTTAAAATAGACCGCTTTGTGACATGTGTGATGGGGGCAGAGAGATGCGGTAGGTGAACTCGTCTGACTGAGGGCTCCACTACTACCCACTACTACCCAAGACCTTAATGGACGTGGAGTCTGGGTTCATGTCAAAGTCCTTGGGCAAGTCGCATTGGTTGTCGGGGAATCTCTCGAGTAGCTTAGGCGAGTTAGATGTCCATTTACTGAGCTGAAAGCCGCCTAGGTCTAGTAGACTTATTAACTCGTCCTGGAGTGCTTGGGCGGATTCAACTGTGTCATGACCACACAAGATGTCATCAACGAAGATAGACTTGCGAAGAACCTGAGCGGCTCCAGGGTAGCGATGACCTTCATCATCAGCCAGCTGAAGCAGAGTGCGGATTACATGGTATGGGCTTCATCTTAAGCCGTAGGTGACTGTATTGAGGGCGTAGGTGAGCAGAGGATGATCTGGTGAGGACCACCACAGTATGAGCTGATACCGTCTCTGGTCTGGGGCAACCAGCACATTTCTGAACATCCTCTGCATGTCAGTGCTGAAAACGACTGGATGCGTTCTGAAGGACATGATGATGTCTACAATGTCCTGTTGAAGGGCGGGGCCTGTGTGTAGGCATTCATTTATGCTGACACCATTGGAGCTTTTACAGCTACCATCGAAAACAATGCGCAGCTTGTCCGACCCTGACTTAATACGCCATGGTGGGGGATATAGAATTGAGGTTTATGGGCGAATGTATTTGGGTGACAGAGAGCCATGTGCCCTAAGTCGATGTACTCTGCCATAAAGTCGACGTATTTAGAACGCAGAGACGGGTTCGCCATTAGCTTCTTCTCAATATTGAGGAATCTGCGTAATGCGATAGGGTGATAAGGTTTTACCCAGTTGAGGGGCGTCCTTTAGAAAGGGCAGAGCGACCGTATATCTGCCTGAGGGATCGCATGTAGTGAAAGATTTCCTCGCATTGTTCCTCCAAGGGATCATTATGAGTGTGAGGTTGAGGCAGGGGCTCCTCAGACTCCCAGAACCTTTCCAGACTCTGACGTATGTCCTGGGCTGATTCAGCTGAGTCTGGTTGTGAGCTGACGACGTGAGCTGAGTTAACCTGCTGCGCCGGCTGCGCATACAAGTCCTCAATGGGTCCTATCAACGCGAAGTCGAAAATCGTGCCGAAGGCTATGGGCTTGCCCGGGCCCAACGAGACCTTAGTCCCGTCCAACACCTGACCAAGAACGTCTGACCCTAATAAGAGGTCGATCGGGGCTGGTGTGTGGTAGAGCTGATCAGCCAATGGAACGGGTGGCTGGCCTAGTATGTGGGAAATGTTTGGTACCTTCTCTAACGGAAGGTAGCCAGTGACATTCTTTAAATTATGAGCTGTGGCAGTAATTGTAGGAGTATCATTGTGATTGGGTCGGCATACTATTGTTATTGCCGCTTTTGACTTATGCTTGTGCTGATTCCCAACTCCTGTGATTTGTAAAGAAGTAGGTTTTGATGGCAAGTTCAAAAGTCGTGCCATGCGTGACGTTATTATATTAATGTCAGCATACTGCCACAGTCCAATAAAGCTCTGGCTGTGTGAAGATGGCCATGTACGTCCGCGACTCTTAGTGAGACGGTTGGCAACAAAATGGGTGTGCCAGTGGGCACAGAAGGTGAGTGAGCTGATTGAGTAGCAGCTGAGATTGTATGAGCTGAGTATGTATCAGCTGTGTGAGCATGGGTTGACTGGGCATGGGCTAAATGGGCATGGTCTGAATGGGCATGGGCTGAATCTACCTCTTCGCTAGGGTGCTCCGTCATAGTTGGGATGGGAGTCATAATTGCTGGCGGCGTTCGCGGGGCCTACCTGCCGAACCGGACCTGGGCGGGCTGGCTCTGTGAGCAGAGCTGGGTTGCAACTGTTTGGCATGTGCGGGTTCGTGCCGCCTGCTGTTTCTGGGGCGCTCCCTCGAGTGCTCCCTCAGCTGTGGGGTTATATGAGCTGACGAATGAACTGGGTTCGCCGAATCGTCTGGTCGATGGAGGGACGTGTGGTGGTTGGAGCTCCCACAGTCCTTGCATGCTCCCCTTGACCTGCACTCGCTCTCGTAGTGACGGCCGAGACAACGCTGGCAGCGCTCGCGTGCCTGTACAAAGTCCCAACGGCCCTGTGTTGGCTGGGCATTGTACCATTTGCACGTCATGAGCCTATGTCCCCTAGTGGCACAATAGGGACAGTAGGGCGTCGAGCGTGAGGAAGAGGACGAGGATGATGATGAGGAGCAGCTTGCTTGGAAGGCCGAGTAGACCGGGAAGGGCTGACTGCGAGCCGGGGAGGTGGATGGGCAGTAGCGCATTTGCTGCGTTGGGCGGAACGGTTGGTGAGTGGGCTGATCATAGGCGCGGTGAGGCGATGGAGCTGAGGAGAGGCCACGGTAATGGTCGGGTTGTTGCTGAGCCATCTCAGCATAAGTGCGATGGGGCAACTGAGGAGGCGCGCGGCTACGAGAAGGGCCGGGCTGGGGCTGAATAGGTTGAGCCATGGCTATGTTGGAGAACTCTGTCTCCACACAGCGCGCGTGCTCCTCGAGGTAGGAGATGAGGTCCCTTAACGTGGGTAGGGTGTTACTAGACCCGTGCCTGCGTTCAAATAGCGTGCGGAGCTTGCCCTTGAGCTTCCGCACCACTATTGACACAAACACGTAGTCGTCTCCTATGGGCAGATCTAAATTGTTGAGGGCACACTGAGCTGATATGAGTGGCGAGAGGAACAGTGTGCGGATGTTCGAGCGCGTATGGATGCTTGGCAGCCCTAGGATGATGTCCACAAAACTATCAATAAGAACCCGGCGGTTCTCGTACCGCTTGGTAAGGATGTCCATGGCCACGGCAAAATTCTCATTGGTGACCTTTAAGTGGGACACCATACTTAATGCCTCACCGCTGAGACTCGAGAAGAGGTAGTGGAGTTTGACTGCGTCCGACAGGGTCGCCATGTCGTCAGTCAGACTCCTAAACAGCGCAATGAAGGAAGGCCAGTCCTCCACTTTTGAGCTGAACCTGGGCAGCGCTATCTTGGGGAGGACGGCTGTGGGCGTATTGACGCTGAAACTGGGCTGAGCGCTATGGTTTGGGGACGACGTGGAAGAGGGTGAGATTTCCTCCCTAGCCATAAGTATCCCCAGGTACGCCCCGGAGGCCTTTGTGTGGTTCTCTGTGTATGTCCTCGCAATCCCCTCGTCTAAGTTTTCCTCGTCAAGAATGCTGTAATATACTGAATCCAGCTTCTCCTTAATGCCTTGTATTTGTGCGAAACGCACGTTAAATTCCGTTATGGAATGTTTGGTGTCGCCAGCAATAATCCGTGACCCCACCTCTAGGAGCTGATGTATAGCTTTAGCGGCCTCCCTAAATATCGCGGCTTGTAACTTGGTCGGCATCGCGATGATTAAAAGGAGACAAAAAAATAATAAAAATAAATAAACAAATTTAAAGGCAGTATAAAGAACAACACCCTGTATATATTCTACTATTGGGCTGGACGTATTTGTTTACAAACAATAAACAAAAAATAAAAACTTAGTTGGGACGTCTTGTATATTGCCCACGGGTGGGCAAACGCATGTGTATGTGTATGCCTGTGTTTATTGGACGCGCGTAGGTAAGATAAGCCGACCGCAGAAAGAAAAAACAGAAAAAAAATCACGTCATCCGTAGCCCACTAGTGGGCAAGCGCATGCGTAGGCGATGGCGGCGCTTCCAATCAGCCGGGAAAGCGTGAGGAAAAGGAAAAGAAAAAAAAATCTAATAAAAAGAAAGTGTGGGATACGTTGTACGTAGCCCACAGTTGGGCAGACCTGTAGCGGAAACGAGCGCGAAGAATAAGTCGATCGCAAAAAAAAATAAAAAAATAATAAAACTTAATAAAAAAAATTGGGACACTCTGTATATGTCCCACAATCGGGCAAACGTTAGGAGTGTGTACTAAGAGTAAGCCGATAGCAAAGACAAAAATTGAAAACAAAAGAAAATAAAAATTAAAACGACCAAAAAAAAATCTTGCAGACGATCTCTCGTTATAATACCAGTCACCATGTATCCGATAAACGTAGCATGAAAAAAGGCAAAGGCAAAATAACTGAGATGAATTATTGCTTCAACAACGAATTAGGCACATAAGCGCGCACGCAGATCACATATGCATACATAAAATGATAATCGGATACATACATAAAATCAATAATGTTCGTAAATTTGTTTAACGCAATAATAATAATGGTAATTATAGTTATAGCAGGTAACCGAGTCTGTGAAATATTTATTGAGATGGGTAGATAAAATAATGTTTCGCAACGAACAACGAGAAATAAACTGCGTTTAGAGCGGATTGTACTTCTACGTAAGCAATTGTTACGTGAACTTATGGCACAGAATAATATTACTAGGTTAAAAGGGCCGAAAGCACAGTATAAATATAAGCTAAAGCAGTACGGAAGCTCGGCCTTTTTCTCGTTTTATATACCTACGCGCCAATTGAGCGTTAGGGTTGTCCTCTTATTTTTGTAAAATTGAAAATTTTTTGTTTAGTTAGCGCTGTATCTTAGTTAGTTAGCGCTTTTTTGAGATAACTAGCAAAGCATAAGGGTTGTCACTTTTAATTTTAAATAAATTAAAAACTAATAAGTTAAAGATGGCGGCTCTTTCCTCATTCTGTTATCGGATTCATTGTCGGAAACCACACAGATCCCCTGATATCGATTTTTAAAGCAATCGGTCGAATAACTAAAAAGTTCAAGATGGAAGCTATTTTGTCTCATACTAATAACGGAGTCGTTGTCAGAAACCACACAGATCCCTAGATATCGATTTTCAAGGCAATCGGTTGAATAACTAATAAGTTAATGATGACGGTGGCTACTTTCCTCATTCTATTATCGGATTCATTGTCGGAAACCACACTGATCCCCTGATATTGATTTTTAAAGCAATCGGTTAAATAACTAAAAAGTTAAAAATGGAGGCTATTTTGTCTCATACTAATATCGAAGTCGTTGTCAAAAACGACACAGATCCCCAGATATCGATTTTCAAAGCAATCAGTTAAATAACTAAAATGGCGGCTACTTTTTCTCATTCTTAAACGGATTCATTGTCAGAAACCACACAGATCCTCAGATATCGATTTTCAAAGCAAAGTTTATTAACGATGAAGTTCCGTAGTATCAATTCTTATTATTTTACACTATTAAAATAACGCGCGCTCAAAAAATATACTTTTGTAAGTCAAAGACATTTTATACATCTTTGAAGTAAGTACGGCAAATATCACCTAAACAATCAAACGATTTATTTAAAAGAAAAAAACTTTTTATTTAGTAATAATAAATTATTCTTACCTTTCAAGGAAGTTTAAAAAACGAAAGCTCCGGTTTTGAAGAAGCCGAGTTCAAGCAGCCGTATACTACGCAATACACTCGCGGCATTTTTAAAAATCGCGCGCACAGCGCCCGCTGTACATCTCGTCTCGACGCGATACGCGCTACTGAGAGCACTGCGATGTCCGCTTAGGGGCCCTGTAAAGACGTGCGTCTGTGGGCGTGCGTCGTTTCGAGCATTTGTACGTAGCTTCCTTACTGCTTTAGCTCATATTTATACTGTGCCGAAAGGGCCTAAATAATGTACCGTGTGATGGGTCACTTGGTTTAGAGTGACCAATATGATATTTTTAGCGGACTGTAGTTAAAAATTAAAATAAAGTTAGGTTCTGATTAGGGCTGAACCTTAGCGGTTATTCCGCGCTCGATTGGGCCAAGTGTATTCGCCACGTCTGTGTGGCGATTACGCTACGTAGTGAAAGGTAGGTAGGTAGGAAGGCTTACCTGTGATGATGATGGGTTGTGCCAGGCAGGAGACGGGAGGCGAGCTGACCGCGGGCGGCGATGTAGGTTGGTTGCGCACAGGCACTTTACAAATGTTCTTAGGGGTCGCCAATGTTCAACGCGACGAAAAGGGCGTCTCGGTTTCAACGGGTATGATGTCACATGCGCGCGCGCTAAGCGGGGAATAATGTCTCGTCACGTCAGCGACCACAGGCTCTCCGTCGACACGGCCCGGGTGACGTTTTCGCGCCGGCTTCGGTTGCCGTATCGAGCCGCTAGATGGCGCCGGTAGTGTCTTTAATCGTCGGCCAGTTGGCTCGAACAATGGTTAAACTAGATAACGATAGCGTTAAACATTGTCTGTGTTTAACGTTATCTAGTTCCGAAATCATACGCCCAGACCCGAAATCAAATCAGAAAAACAGTTTTCTCTAAATTAGTAAAAAAGTAAATGTCGCTATCCAGTCATGGCATTAAGGGAGTTGATATAGTTGTTATTATTAAGTACCTTGCGAAATAAAAGTGAGTACAACTTCGCTGGCACCACAATCCGCATTTTTATTTTTTTAAATTTGATATACTTACGCTTACTCGACACTTGCGCAATAAAGACGAATTTAACAACTAATCAAAATTGGTTCAGCCGTTCATTAGTGATATTATACGTGATATTTTTATTGCTTATTTTACACTTGAACTAGTAATAGTTCAAGTGTAAAATAAGCATTAAAAATATCAATAATGAATGATTATTTTTATAAAAATTAACGATTATTTGATTTCGAATTTTGTGACAACCTTTGCATATCGGCGAACGACGCGGGCGGCGGCGGCATCGCCCCACATCAAAGGCGTTGCCCCACTGTATGAAATAGTAACACTGTGCTATTACTTACCAAGATTTATCTTTGAAATAAAAAGTAGTTATTGGATACATTAAGTAGGCATTAAGATGGTTCATTTGATTATTATCTATCTAATAATATTATTTATGAGTTAGAATTTTTGCACCTTCGTTTTAGAGTTAATTTCGCTCTATGAGACCATTTTTCTGGAAGAGATTGCTTTAATTTAAATGTTTATGTTTTGTTGTATTGCAAAAAAGTACCATCTTTTTAAAATATGTTTTATGGTTTCAGATTTGAAGAGTGCCAATGGTCTAGAAAACAAGCTGAACTGTTTACAGCACAGCAGGCGAACTTATTGCAAATAAACGAGAGGAAGGCGATGCCCCCACGACAGTTGCAGAAAACTATTACACAGATAATAAACGACATTCCAGAGTACCCCGATATTGTGAGTTGGTATTTACATCTAATGAATCTGATAAGAAATAGGCGGCCAATGCAATGACATTGCTCACTGCTGTTTTATCACCAAGCGGGTCTTAACTACCACAACAACTGGACCAAAAGCTTTAAAGAGTCAGTCAAAGGTAGCTTATTCAATTCCAATAATCAGTACATTTTAACGAAATTATAAGATCTTATATAAAATAAATATTACAGGGTCATTCAGAAGAGTTTTTTTTTGTTTTTACCATCTTCAGCATAACCACATCCTGTTACACTTGTTTCAGCATTTTCTTAGCTTTCTGAACTGTATTCGGATTAAGGAGTTTTGTGGTGCGCAAGATTCTCTGTATGATTGTTTCGACCAAACCCTCTTCAGCGTGTCTGGTAGTAACAATATGGCTAGCGACAGTAATAAAAACTTCCGATATGCCGCTCTGAACAGGGCCGCTATGCATACACAATTTGGTCATAAGTACGTATTAAATAATTGAACATTATATTTCATTGATTTAATTTAGATTATAGCGCAAACGACGACGTAATCAACCTTGAAACCATCACGTTCGTGGGAGGCGCTGGCGGCTATTTTGTTTATTCTTCTACGGGTAACTGAGCACTATGTCTTTATCGCATGTGATATTAGGTGATGATAAGGCCGATGGTGGAACCGCACGTTCCTCAACCACTGAGGAACTGGCTTTCATCTTAATCTTATCATTACCTGTCAGAACACAACATGGCGCTAAATTTAAACAAAATGAGTTAGTAGGTACCATTGGCCATAAGGACTCTTTGGATTGGGACGACCTGGGGGCAAATTGTCTAACTTCCTTGTCTTAACTTTGTATAAGTAGGTAGGCACATTGCTTTGCTAGCTTGCTTATTTAAAACTATTTTAAAAAGAATCAAGCTAGCTAAGCAATGTACTTCTACTTAAAAGGTATTGCGATGGATAAAGAAGTTAGATAATAAGCACTCTTATCATCGCTAATAACGGCTTTGCCACGACCTAGCCGCTGGGAGCGAACGGCGAGCGGATCTTTGACCATTGCGCGTTGTAGATACTACGGAAGTCGCACTCAATGGTCATAGAAAGGACGCAATGAAATTTATCCGCATGCCGCTCTGCTCACAGCGGCCAGTTCGTGGTCAAGCCGTTATGGTAAAACATTTTTTTTTAAATAAAAGAAGGAGGCAAACGAGCAGGCGGGTCACCTGATGGAGAGTAATCACCGCCGCCCATGGACACCCGCAAAACCAGAGGAATCGCAGGCGCGTTGCCGTCCTTTAAGGAAGGAATAGGAATTGTGAAAGGGGGGGGGGGATGGGACTCCGGAACCCTCACTGGCTGGACGAAACAACAGCACCAAGTGCCATTATTTCACCCCGGATTTTCGTGGTATTACGCCGGGCCAGCCGGCCCAATGCGTGCTGCAACGCAGCGTGGCTCTACCACTCAAAGTCAATGTCAAGGCCGTCGCCATGGAGCGTCATTAGTGGCGGCGCTGGAGGCGGCGGACGGCTCGTACCTCGCGCACGCGGCGGCGGCTGCGCTTTTGGCGCCGTGTTACTAACTCGAGTAACTACATATGTGCTCAGCGTGACAGGTGGTGAGCCTATCGGCGCTCTATGCTGTTGGATGTATGTGCAGTTTTTAGTCCGTTAGTGGCCTATTTCGACACCCAAGGGAAGTGAGGGGGGTGGTATAGTATTCTATTAATGAGTTGCTTTGCGACACGGTTCCACTGAGATGGTACTACTGGCCACCAAGCCACCACCACTAACCTATTAACAAGCTACCACATTTAAAATTATTACTAAACTAAGGGCTGATTTTTCAATCCACGGATAAAAGTTTTCAATCGGATAAAGTATTACGCGTTCAATCAAAAATGTCACTTATTCAAAAAAGAAAATACATTTTTAAATGGGTAGTGTTATACTTTAACAAATTTATTGGTTTGAACACATTAATTGGTAAAACATTGTCAGGGCCGTCGCCATGGAGGGCGTGCGCGAGGCGTTAGCGGCGGCGCAGGAGGCGGCGGACGGCTCGTGCCTCGCGCACGCGGCGGCGTGGGGCGCTTTGGCGGGCGGCCGCGCACGCCGCGCCGCGTTACTAGCCCGGGTACCCCGAGCGCCGCGCGTCGCCGCCGCCGCCGCGCAGCTCATGGCCCAACACGCGGCGGTTAACGGCGCGAAGCCGGCCGAAGTGTTTCAGGTTAGTTTGTCATGAGAGGACGGGAAGGGCGCGGATACAGGATTGTGATGACACGCTAGTTTTGTTTGACACTCTGCGAATGAGAGCTTTTAAAAAATAAATAAAATATGTATACGGACAAGTAATATCCATATTTTGTTAGTAACAATGAAACTTAAAACTATGTTAGTAGGTACATTGAATTTAAATTGCCTAAGAGGCCTATTACATCTCGACTGTGATTTTTGCGTAAAATGGCCAATTTTGGCGTTCTTGATCTCGGAAACAAAAATACATTAACAATTTTGACTTATTGAATAGTGTAGAATAGCTATTGGCATAGTTCGTAGCGGCCTCGCTTTTTGTAAATTTTGCTTAACTTTTTAATTAAACCCAAAATTGCAGTGAAAGATTTTCTTAAAATGCGTGAAGGCACTTTTTTGAGCTCTTAGATTGAACGAAGTACTGTTCTAATCAAATGAAATAAAAAAATTTGAATGTTATCTCTTAAATAGTCGTTTAGTTTGTAGCGGCCTCAGAAATTTTAGATATTATTCTAAACCAAAAACTTCGAAAATCGTTTTAATTTAACTGTGAATTTCTCCTATCTACGATAATATTATTGAGCAAAATTTATACCAGAATAATTGTTACTTCATGAGGAATAAAGATTTTATAATTAATTAATTATCCTATTTCGATAAAAACGGTAAATACAACTGCAAAATTAATACAAAATGCGATGCACCGGCGGGCGGCCGTCCGAACTCAGCTTAAAGCTTTGGTGTCTTGATCGTAACGCACAACGCTGCGGTATGCGGCTAAAACGCAGCGTCACGACGCAGCGTTTACCGTCTCCGAGAAGAGGTCATTTGATTTTGCCGCAGCTACCAAAGCAGACGACAAAGAAGCAGGCCGAGAAACATGTTTTTCAACGGAGGGGTGAAGGTTGTTTAGAAACTTTAATAAAGTGGCATTTAATTGATTGTGAAAAAAATTTCATTCAAATTCTATTAAATTATGTTCAAACAAATCCATTGTCAACCGGCGACGCACACCGCAGCGAATAAACGAGAACGATGCCGCGCAATGCGGAATACCCGCTTGCCCTTCGCAGCAGCCGTATACTGCGACGGAACAAGAGACCATACTAGATAGACGTTTTTCATACAATTATGTGTCGGGCACCGCATGCCGCATACCGCAGCGTTGTGCGTTACGATCAAGATACCAAAACTTATCCTCGCAGAGTGGAGATTTGTAATATGAAGCATGAATTTATTATCCGTAAATAAGATAACATATAAGTCGATAAATACAACTGTAAAATTACTACAAAATACGAAAATGAGCATTTTACGCAAAAATCAACGTCGAGATGTAATAGGCCTCTGAAGAGGGCTTACGCATTTCGGTTTCACATATGTACAAACTTCCAAATCGAAATTTTTAAAAACCAATAAGCCAATTTTGATGAAACTTTGCATGCTAAAGTAAAATACAGGGATCTAAATAGTTTGTTAAAAAACATTTTTAAAAAACGTTTATTTAGCTGAGTTATTGCGATTTAAAGTCCACTATAGAAAGTTTAAAATCGCAATAACTCTGTTAATAAGTTTGTATGGGAAACCGAAATGCGTAAGTTTTGCTAATGCGGACAATGTGCTATTTTGTACGTATTTCGAATGGGATCGACGACGTTTTGCAAATAAAGCCTCATGCAAATTCGACCCTTTGTTTGCGCATAGGACTTTCTTCAAAAGGGATGTTTTGATCCTACACCATTTTCTATTTAGGTTTCGAACGAAGATGTGTCCTAATAAAATGAGTCCCGAGGTTTCTTTGCGGGAACGAGTAATTCAGTACGAATTCGACCGAAGTAGCGTAGGGATGTATTTGAAATATCAACATATCGATAATTTTGTTACTCTGTAATCTGTATACATACATACATACATTTATAATCACGACTATTATCCCCGAAGGGTTAGAGACTATAGGCAATGGGGACAGTAAAAGCAGTCCTCTACCATAGTCCACTTTTCACCAAATAGCGACTGCACATGTGCTCAGCGTGACAGGTGGTGAGCCCA
Organism: Scoparia ambigualis; assembly: GCA_963921215.1. NCBI lineage: Eukaryota > Metazoa > Arthropoda > Insecta > Lepidoptera > Crambidae > Scoparia > Scoparia ambigualis. The sequence goes on along the minus strand of OY992505.1, from coordinate 22,944,357 downwards.
TCGCCGCTCTATGCTGTTGGATATATATGCAGTCTTTAGTCCGTTAGTCGCCTTTTAAGAAACCCCAGAGAAGAGAGGTAGTATTCTTTCATCGCTACGCAACACGGTAAATTAACATGGTTACTCTGTATAGAGAAAATTAAAACTAGTAGTGAAGAAACTTACATTTGGCACGCTTATTGTATGTGATCGATGACTTAAGTTTAGGTTTAGGTTTATAGATGATTTATTCTCATAAGAAACAAAAATACATTTCACTTACATGAGAACATAAATTAAACAATATCAACATTACAAATTTCAACGCGCGAGCGAACAATATAAACACGTCAAATCAAAATCCTAAATTGGGTTGTTTGTTTGTATCATACATAACAAGACGAACACTGCAGTCAGTTATTGTGCGCGTGAAGCAACCGGGCTCGCGATAGAAAGAAACTGGTTTCGGCCGGAACACGGATAAGCGCAACTAGATGTGGCACGCAGGGCTAAGTGCGAACAGCATACTTGCATGTGAAACAAGAATAGGGTGGTTTTATTCATAATACATTTATTTATGAGATTGATTCGTTATATATATATTGATATTTTGATCGGATTTACTTTATTTTATTTTATTATTGATATTTTAATCGGTATTTTTGTGTTAGGTACTTATTATATTGTATTTTTTACACTTATTAATTATAATTTTATCCCAACAAATGTTTTTTTAAGAGGTTTTTGAATTTTGTTATATTTTTAGCGTTTTTAATACTGTTTGGCAATTTTTTATACATCTGTGCACTTTCATATGTAATATTCTTTTTTCCGTAATTAGTTCGAGGGGGGCGCAATATCAAATTATTCGCACTCCTTAGCCGCTTAAGGTGAGCATACTCGTTTTTAGTTTTGAAATTAATAGTGGAATGTATTTCCTTTAAAACAATTTTTCTTATTAAAATGCAGGAATAATATTTGAAAGTAGTTTCAATATTCATTAGTCTTACTTCTTTATATAGTTTCAATGTTGGTGTGAGGTAGTCGTATTGGAATAGTGTTTTGATCAATTTGTTCTGTGATATTTGAACATCCTTAATGTGTGTCGTAGCAGCAGAGCCCCAAATCTCAATAAGATAGTCTATGTGCGGCTTGACCATAGAATTGTAAATAGTGTAACGTATACTAAGTGGTAGACATCGGGTTATTCCGCGGAGAGCGCCACTAAGAGATCGTAATTTAGCTTTTATTTTTTCAATATGTGGCCTCCATGTCAGACGGTTATCCAGAACTAGACCCAAATATTTCTCGCTTTCTGATTTACTTATGGTAATATTATTGATCTTGAGAGGCTCAAAATCGGGTATATTTTTATTTTTGGCTGAAAATATTACATAATGTGTTTTTGCAACGTTAATTGTTAATAAATTGTACTGAAACCAATTATCAAGCAGATCAAGGTCATTTTGGGCATCCTGAATGATTTGGTCAATTTCGGACCCAAAGAAGAATAAGCATGTGTCATCCGCATAGAGTGACAAGTCGCCTTTTATTTCGAGATTACTGATACCGTTTATATATATATAAGAAATAATAGGGGGCCCAGAATTGACCCCTGAGGGACACCAAACGTTACCACCGCAGGTGAACTTTGAAAATTGGGAATCACCACCACTTGTGACCTTGCCGTGAGGTAGGACTCTAAGATTTTATGGGCATTGCCTTCGATACCAATATCCCGAAGTTTGTTTAGAAGGATTGTATGGCTTACGGTGTCGAATGCTTTTTTTAGATCTATAAATATCCCCAGACAGATTTTTTTTTCATCAATGCTGTTTTTGATTTTAGTGACTAAGTCAGTTGTTGCCGAAAGGGTGCTTGACTTAGATCTGAAACCGTATTGTTGAGAATAGAGGTAATTTATCGAGTCTAGATATTTCACAAGGCGATTGTAGATTAAGTTTAAGAAAATAATTGGATGTAAGTAAATAAAGTATATTCGACTTTAGTCGTGGGATCAGAACCATTGCCGAGCCTGTATTCGCGCCTACCAAAAGCGTCTACGACCACTGATGATATATCTTTCGGATTTAGTCTATTCTGAAAAATTCGCAGATCATCACCAAGGGCGATTCGATTAACTACTTGCATTCGATGACGGACCTGACCATGGCGGGCCTGGCGAACCAAGCTGCTCTGTGGTCTTTGTACGGGAAGACGGAAATGGCGTCCGTGTGCTGCCAGCTTCTGCTCAATCTTAACACAAGTGTGTGATAAAATTTGTATTTTTGCTTTAACATTTTTCTGTATCATCTCGTGTATTTAAATAGAGCGCCTGGTAGTGGGATTCTGTGCATTGTTCTACAAACCGTCAGACAAGAACGTAAGATTACCTACTAAATTAAGTGCCTACCTACTCTTCTGTCACCATGGTCTGCTGGAAGAAATGTGTTTTTAGAGAGAAGTTTACTTGTTTTTTTTTTACTTCAAAATGCCAACTATTTAAATTGTCTGTTTTGTGTACAAAGTAATAAAATCAAATCAAATTAAATAATCAGCATATAAACGTCCCTCTGCTGGACACAGACCTTCCCACGTAGATAACATCACATGGGGGGGTTGGGCTATGGCCCATAACCCACCACGCTGGTCCAATGCGGGTTGGCGGGTGGACTAATAAAATAAACAGTATCTATATCTAGATTAAGAAGATGACTGCTAGAAACCATCGTGAACGCACTGAGAAAAATGGGGCACTATAAACTATTGTGCATGCACATCTTTTTGACCAATCGTGCAAGCACGTTAAATTACGCTGCCGACGATGCACATAAAATTATGGTTCCACCGTAATTTAGTGACGTCACGATCTTATTTGCAGCTCGCACTATAAAATATAGTGCAAGATATCATAACGTTTAGCCCTAAGAATGAAAAAATATAGTGCACTGCACCAAAATACCTAGTTGATGGCATTTTATATTATAATGCAATGCGATTACTTATAGTTCCGTATCATTATACTATTATGTGCGTTTGCACTTTATTTATTGGTGCCTACCAAGTCGTGCACTATAATATTTCGTGCCTGCCCATGATATTATACGATTGCTGGAAGCATGTCTTTACGTGCAAGTGCACTATCTATTATAGTGCTTCTTTACATTGGCATGATCTTTTTATGTGCTCGAGCATTTTTGTCGCACTATTTAATATCGTGATGGCACGGCTATTTTTCAGGATTAGCACTAAATCTATACAGGGTGTTTCTAGACGATGAAATAATATATTCAAATTAGTGTTCGGAGAGGTATCCTGAGTCAGGCAAGATTGATAGGTCAAACGAAAAATTCGGTCGTTTTTTTTGACTTCACATACAAACTAGCGTCCCGTTGGAACTAATAAACGATTTGTATAGGGAGTCGAAAAAAATAATCCGTTTTTTTTGTTTGACCTATCAATCCTGGCTGATTCAGGATAAGTACCTTTCCGAACACTAATTTGAAAATATGATTTCACCGTCGGGAAACACAATGTATAGATTTAGTGCTAATCCTAAAAAATATCCACTTACATCACAATACATATAATAAGAACAGAAAAAATGTGCTGAAATTCACGATGCTTATAGTAATAATCACACACAAAGTCTAGGGTATGTAAGTAATTAAAAAAAAGGTTTAAAATTATACAAACATTTATTATCCATAAAAATTAGAACTTATCAAAAAAAATGTATCATAGATTAAAATAATCTTTATTACTATTAGAAAACCAAGGTTTAAAATTATACAAACATTTATTTTCCATAAAAATTAGAACTTATCGAAAAAACAGTTAGTATCATAGATTAAAATAATCTTTATTATTATTAGAAAACCAAGGTTTAAAATTATACAAACATTTATTTTCCATAAAAATTAGAACTTTTCCAAAAAATAGTTAGTAACATAGATTAAAAAAATCTTTATTATCATTACAAAACCAAGGTTTAAAATTATACAAACATTTATTTTCCATAAAAATTAGAACTTATCCAAAAAATAGTTAGTAACATAGATTAAAATAATCTTTATTATTTTTATAAAACCAAGGTTTAAAATTATACAAACATTTATTTTCCATAAAAATTAGAACTTATCCAAAAAGTAGTTAGTAACATAGATTAAAATAATCTTTATTATTATTAGAAAACCAAGGTTTAAAATTATACAAACATTTATTTTCCATAAAAATTAGAACTTATCAAAAAAATAGTTAGTAACATAGATTACAATAATCTTTATTATTATTAGAAAACCATCATGTAATCTATAAAAAAGGCGCATAAAGAGTTTACATTGGTAATTATAATCCATTAATTTAAATACACTTGGCAAACTTACAACTATACATATTCAAATAGAAACAGTCTTAAATACTAAAAGCTAATTAAAGGTTTCCACATCTGCACTAAACACACAAAAATACACATTATCATATATACAAATTCCAAGTTTAAGAGGAAACACTACGTGGAAGTGGCATGCAAAATTCTTATACAAAACACAGAAAAACGACGTTTCGTAGTCCCTTGTTTCCTCCTTTAGAACTTGACCAATTTTTATTACTTTTTCGGCATCGGTTAAAGAAAAAGATTTTCTAAGGCTACATGTTTAACTTTTTTTGCATTAAGTCATTTATTGAATAACCAGGAGCCTTCAAAATTTAGCAAAATCACGCAGTTTTAAGGGGTCTTCAGAAATATTAAGTGGCTGGTTTAAAAAAAAACAAACATACAGACAAAGAAAATCTCTTTCTTTAAGCGATTCTGAAAAAGTAATAAAAATTTGTCCAGTTCTGAAGGAGGAAACAGAGGACTACGAAACGTCGTTTTTCTGTGTTTTGTATGAGAATTTTGCATGCCACTTCGACGTAGTGTTTCCTCTTAAGAACCTATGAAGCTGTTATAAACAACTCCATTATGTAAGTGGTACGCATTAAATAAAAAGACCACAACAGTGACAATAACAGTGGTATGCATTTAAATAAATAGACAACATTAGCACTTCAAACTCATAAATTTCTCGGCAGGTTTTCGTAACGATTCAGTAAAAATTAACAAATAATTAATCAAAAATATCTCTAAAACCTGCCTAGTATAATTTATGAGTTTTAAGTGCTAATATTTTGCTCCTTTTCTGTAGGCAATTACTGTTCTATATACCATCTGCTAGTAATGTAGTTCATATAATTGTATAGTTTGCTTAGATTATGAGGGAAGGGTGCTAAAGAATCGCTGGCTTTTATACAGTTGTAGTTATTATTTTGTTCGACCTCATAAGCCTGATAATGCTCATTGAATTCAATAGTATCAAATAACCGGCAGTAAAAGTAAACAATATTTGAGGGAGTTACAACTATTGCTTCAATGGCTGCAAAAATGGGCAACTCATGATTTGGTTCATCGAAATCCACAAATACAATGCTGTTGGGTTTCCACTCCACACCTGCTATTTTTACGGATGCAACAAAAGTTATAGGACCCTCCAGGTTAAAACGATCAAGAAAGATGCTCAGCCGAATTTTCTTGCCAAACTGAACGGCATCAGGGACAACCTGATTAAAAAGTAAGTTGTTTAATTTAAGTTGATGTCTGATTGCTACAGTTTTAGTAATATTAACACGTGTGGACGTTGATCGAGCCACTATTTTTGAAGTTCTATGCTTTGCTTCAAAACGCATTGCCCAAATGTTTCGTATTGGGCCGAATTTACGTAACATGGCAGGGTAATGAGTAAGAAAATGAAATTTAGGCTTTAGTAGTGACCCCGTGAGCTTCATAAACAAAGAGTTAAATTCAGAGACTAAGCAATTCAATTTATCGGCTGTAAAGTCATAAATTCTACAAGCTAACAAAATGTCCAAAATCTTACGTAATAAAATGAACAAATCCCAGTTCTCTTCGCCAGTGGGAATATATCCACCAACGATTAGTCCAAAGTACCTTACCAGAACTATCATTTCGGAAGCTGAGCATCTTAGCCGGACTCTAGCCCCTTCGAACACTAAACAATTGCTAGGTTTTGAACTTGAATCGGGGCCGTAATTGAACGATATCATGGCTTCTTTCAGTATATTAGCCTGTATTATACCATTGCTTACATAAAAGTTTATTATGTAAGTCATAACATAGCGAGAAGTCTCCAGCCTTCAGACCCCTTCAAGACAGGATAGGTGTTCAAATATTCCTGAACCTTTCCCGTTTCGTGGTAAGAAGTATACAGCCGAGCTCTAACTGTCTCCGACCACAGTTCTTCTATTGTCGGCCAGGGTACGCCCACGATGTCTCCCTTCAGCTGGTCTATGGCACTTTTTACCAAATCAATTTCACCTGAAACAAAATTAATAATGTGAATACAATATAATAAAATAAAAACGTTTTGCCACAACCGACCATTAAGTTCTGTACCTCAAGAGGAAAAATAACTACTGTCGAAGACCCTGTTCCAGGGTTATATTCTTGTAACTTAAGACTGAGAGCAAGGCACTTTTTTGGAAATATTTGGAATAAATATTGCACTGGGTTTCAAAACAAAGAAGACTGTATCTGTCATCGGCTATCTAGTAGGAGGTTGCTTTCATTAATATATGTCTGAAACAGCTGACTATTTAATGCATCTTACCCGCTTCCAGGTGACTCAAATCAATTGGATCGTTGTTGGCAGGCTCTGACTGAGGCGCTGATGACCCGGTGTCCGTAGAACACGAACGAGATCGTTTGGCTGGTGGCTCCACGAATCCTAGGCTCATCAGGGTTTTTCTTCGGTTATATCGGGCATTCACCAGCCACCCGGATGAGTTCTTTCTTGGTGTAAATTTTCCTCTTCCGATGGAAGGGCAGTAGTAAAGCGCCGCACTTTCTGAGCCACAAAGGCGCGCTATGTCTTGGCTAAGCTGCAGGAGATGGTGGTTTTCCGGCAGCTTTACATTTTTGTCAGCCGGCGCTAGCTGCGTTATTAAATATGTACACAGCTGGTTTCGCAGTTTGGTCTCCAGAGGTCCTGTCTGGCTTGCTCTCTGGCAAGCTTTCAATAAAGCCTGCCCCTGATTCGTCGCCTCACAGAGAGTAACAACCTAAAACAAATTACGTTCATTAATTTCGTTGCATGAAGCTGCACGCTATATCTGACTAGAGCTTAGAAGTAGGTAAGCCTGATTTTACCTGATTTCCCCGACCTTGGGATTTAGGAGTGCTGCTAGCGGCTGGTGTGGGTGCGTCTGACAAATCTTTAAAAAGCAGCAGCGGGCTGTCCCGCTGGTTGTGTGGTTGGTCGGTTGGCTTTCCCTCTGGTAGGTTGTAACTCTGGCGCTCAGTAAGCTCCTCCAAGTCAATTAATGGTCTTTGATTATCGAGGTCAAGGAAGTCCCCCTGTTCCTGACCGCCTATAGCAGACCGCAATAGCGATGAAAGATCGTTGAAGCTAGTACTCGCCTGAAATACCATAATAGATTTAAATTACACAATAAAAAAAAACTTAGGTTCTCGTCTACACCGATCGAATGTTTTCTATACATTTTTTTTAAACTAATATCACACGACCGAAATAAAAAAGATATACCTACAGGAGAAAAAGGAAGAGGTACCTATATAAAGTTATAGGGTCAGAGTGTCATCTTAGGGGCTGTTGGTGTATAGCCTTAGGGACACTATGTAAGGGCAATCTAAAAAACCGAAAAAAAAATTTCTTTGAAATTTTTTTAACAATAATTTAAAAAAAAATGTCCCTCATAACCTCTCTTTTTTATAGGTTTTATGGATAGTGGCCATTAATAGAAACACTTTAGGTCAATAAAGTTTTTTCGTAAACCGCACCATTATTAAGTTAAATGCAGTTTAAGTCAAATGCTCTTTTTACGGTATTGCTTGTAACTTGAAAACGGTGCGGTTTACGTAAATACTTTATTGAACTAACGTGTTCCTAATAATGACCTCCATCAATAGAACCTATAAAGGAAATTGTGAAAGAACAACTTTTTTTATGAAAATCTGGCTAAGTCTTTTCGACCTTTAGGTACTGTACTTTTGTAGCGATAGGGGCAAAAAGACTAAGCTTACTTTTTATATGCTTATCGTTTCAAGGACATGATTACTAACAACTTTAGTAATATAATTTTTTACGTACGACGCATAGTTTTCAAAAAATTTGAATAAAAAAAAAATAAACTTCAAACTTATATCAGTCATCAATAAAATAGCTAAAAATTGTACGTGTCAATTTTTTTTAAAACGAATATAACTTAAAAACGGTGCGGTTTACTAAAAAAATTTTATTGACCTAAAGTGTTCCTATTAATGACCTCTATTAGGACCTAAAAAAGGGGGGTTATGGGAGATAAATTTCAAGTTTTATTAAATTAGTTTAAAAAAATTAAATTCTTTTCTCCATAGAGCCCCTAAGGCTACAGTCCAACCAAGTATAGGTATAGGCAACGTAATTGAGAGTTCGTAGAAAAATAATGGTCTAAAATCGCAAAAATCTGTTAACACTTGGCACTGGCGGCCCGCGGCACAGATCTATATTTTTTTTGAATCGCACTGTTTATGCATTTGCCACAAACTTTAATGACCATGGGATATAATATGTCAAAATAAAATATTTATTAGATTTTGGCTTGACCACTGACTAACCATTTTTTGCTCTTATTTATAGAGGCTTAGATTATTTTCAAACCGAGATCGGTCCCCAATTTTGGTAAACAATGCGTCTATATGGCGCGGCGACAATTGCAAGGCCGTTGCAAGGTCAATCCCTTCTCCTAAAACCAAATAAACAAACAATAAATCACAAATTGATTGGCCAACAGGAGCAAGTCAGGACACCGCCGCACAGTGATTCCATTTTGAAAATAAAAACTTGTAAAAAATGAACATAGTGGTCAATGTTGGAATATCGAGCCGATTTCTTTTTTCTGTGCCATATCTCAAATATATACTATCATGTTTTGCCATCAACAAAAATCTGTGGAGTCAATATTATCTAAGAAAGAAAATATTGAAAACAAAATGAAGGTGTATAGATTTTTCATAAAAATAATGTGCGCAAGGTTGCAGGTTGACCCCACTATTAAAAACGGTTTTGGGTAATGGTCAATGAGTACTTTAAACTACGAAAATTACAAGCTGACCAAATGAAAAACGACTGAGATACTTAGGTAAAATTTTAAACACTGAAAAAAGACGACAACCTCAGGCTGGAATCTAACCACGCACCTTCCGCATTCCGGGCGGCTTTCTAACCACTTGGCTACCGAGGACTGGTTTTCACCCGTCGAAATTTGTCAGTGCTTGATGCTTATGTTAAGGCAGCCGCCCGGAATGCGGAAGGTGCGTGGTTCGATTCCCGCCTGAGGTTGTCGTCTTTTTTCAGTGTTTAAAATTTTACTTATGTGAGCAAGCGCTTGTAGCCGATCCGTCGAACAAATCCAAACGTTTGTAGAGGTTTCGAGTTTACGGCAAGTGCCAAGCGTGCGGACGCGGCATAACAACAACCGTAGGTCAAGCATCATAAGACCGCCGGCGGTCGCGAAAACAATTGATTTTCAATTGTGTCTGGTTTTACGGTGCTTAGGGGGTTAACCGACGAAACACGATATTTAACGCGTGATACAGCCTTTTATCGGCAATGAACTGTCAAAATCCATTGTCTTTTGACAGTAAACGTGATAAATCACTATATCATATCGCGTTTCAGTGGTCATGTTAGGGGGCTGGAGATAAATGGGGAAATTATTTTAGCAGCGCCCCCTAGCAGCTAAACACCATAACACATATCTAAGAACCAACGCCGATAACCTAGAAACCTATTACAGAAGACCGCATCGAAATCAGTTTAGTAGTTTTTGAGAACTTTTTAAGTGACGACTTATCTGGTTGCTGCAGCGGCCCCTGGTGATCTACCACCATGAAACATGTCTAAGCTGCTCTGAAATGATACCTTTTGAATGCAAAAAACCGCATCGAAATCGGCCTAGTAGCTTCCGACGACAATGCTAACAGACATCCATACACACAAACAACCTCTAACCCCAAACGCATATAATAGGTATACCGCCTCCGTTCCGTTCGGTCCGTCGGTCGTGGGTAAAAATAATAGGTAGGTAAATCCCAAATAATGCTTTTTTTAATCCAAATGTTAAACAAAAGTACGTTTACTTGTGTGTTCTTCTGTGGCCGGACCACAGTTTAGTACTCAGATGCTATAGTTCGAAATAATACCTACCTAAAGTCTACTTAAATATATATTATAGGATTAACTATTAAGGATTAGACTTAATATAGGAGTAAATCCGTAAAAAAGTGTTTCATTTCAATGTATAGTGCTCGCTTAAACCTCAGAAAACAATAAATTATTAGTGTTTTAAGTCGGTATTTACTTACTAGAATTTGGCACTGTTAAATATTTTAAATTACACTTTTCATAACGCCGCTATTTATAAAGTTTAATAGATTTAAAATTCATGTTTTTTTCCATTTAAAACTTAAGCATGTAGGTACCAGCGATATATACGATGGTAGGTACTTATTCTATTTTTTTCAACACTAACCACGCACGTGTCTGACGAAACGAAAAAATAGGAAACTAGGTAAGTACTTACTGGCAAAGTGCTCGATGATTTCTTCACCAAAGCCCCATTTTCTAAGAAGTTCTCCCATGGGATCCATTATTAGGTTAACTAAAAGCACAGCACGATAGGTACCTACGCAAGAAATCACAGCAAACACGCAACACACGCTCGAGAGGTCACAATGATGAATGAGAGAAGAGATGTCGTCGACTCGCCTATACCCCGTTCCCGGTCCCCCCGCGTTCGATGCATGCACGTAATTTTTAAGTGCATACGCACCATATATTTTAATGCTTACATAATACTTTTTTGTGTTGAGCAATATTTTTTTCAACCTGGCACGATACTTTATCGTGCAATAATATGTATGCGCACTGAATTGTAATGGTATGCATGCACGTAATCTTTATTTGCATACGCACCATATATTTTAAAACTTACATAATACTTTTTTGTGTTGAGCAATATTTTTTTCAACCTGGCACGATACTTTATCGTGCAATAATATGTATGCGCACTGAATTTTAATGTTCCTCGGGATTGTTATACTTATTGTGAAATAATCGAGAATGGCACTATAAAATTTGCTGCATAGTTTGAAATGTATACATGCATTGCATCAAATGTAATGATGCAACTCTTTGAACCATAACTTTCTACGCAAAAAACGATATTTTATGGTGCATTTAAGACGTTGCTAATAATATTGTGCTTTGATCACTATAGATTATGATGATATCCACAATTGTACGATAAAAGATAGGACATGTGCACTTTATATTTTGGTGAGGTTTCTTGCACAATAAAGTTTAATGCCCAGCAGAATAATTATACATTCGTGTCACTATTTAAAGTGTTGCGCACTGTTTTATTAGCGGTAAGCAGAGTATTTTAAAATGTTTGCATAATATTTTACTACGTCGACTTCAATCCATTTTTCTCAGTGCGTGCACGAGTTTTGGCAAATAAAACAAAACCGTGCAACATCACTTTTCAGATTCTCTCAAGAAGTCTGTGTGGGATCTCAATTAAGTCCCACAGCTTCATTGAGTCTCAAGTGGTTTGGGGGAATATCGTTTACCATTAATCTTTATCTGATATTATCACTCATTATCGTATGCTTTAAGAAATTACTTAATAACTTGACACTGGCTAAATGTGCTGACCGAAAAATGTTGTAGGTGATACGAAGTTCACAGGGTCATCTATTAAGGGGATCCTGCACGAAATTGTGAAAATTTACGTATTTTTAAGTCACTTGTAGGTACTATGCGCTGAATTAGTTAAATACATTAAAAGAACTTACGTAAGTTAGCCTGATTATTGCGCAAGGTCGTGGCCTTGTTGAAATTTGAAACAAATTGTTTAAACAATAACAAACAATACATAAATCTAATGACTCCTAAAAACATTTTTCTTCGACAACTTTCTTAATTTTACGCATGAAACAATAATTCTTACATGAAAATATTTGTATTGATATTCCGCAGGTCGCCCCCATCTTAAAAAAGTAAATTTCAATTTTTAACACAAGCGCGTGATGGTTTTGTATATTTCGCAGAATAAAAACATTGCTCTAATCAAATTACTAGGTCTGAAACTTCAAAGCAGAACTGTTCTAATTTTAAATATTAATATGATTGATTTTGCTTTGAAGTTCATTATGAGACTTATGTCAGTTTTTGCGATTACGCGGCTCCGCGCGGTGCCCTCTTAAATTAATAAAATAAAATGTTCGTGTGACGTGTTAGAGAGCGGCTTGGGCGGCTGGGGCGGCGCCGGCGGCGGCACCTGGCACTGGACGGAGGCGTGCGGCGCGGCGGCGGCGGGCGCGTCGTGCGCGGCGGCGTGGCGCGCCGAGCCCGCGCTGGCCGCCGCCGCCGCCGCGCACCTGCCCGCGCACGCGCACCGCGCCCTCGCCGCGCGACACCACGCCGCCGCCGCGCTGCTGGCGGGTCAGTGCATACTATATAATCACGACTACTATAACCCGCGCCAAACATCTAGCTCGCTGTGAACACGAGGCGATTCGCGTCGCAGTAGCACAATATGGATATCAGCGGGACGTAAGCGGTTAGGGGGGGGCGGGGCACGCCCCCGCGCACCCCTGCGCATGCGCGCTCGCCATGTGTATTAGTTTGTTTTGGTTTAGCAGTGGAAATTACAGTCACGCTCACGAGTATATTTATTTTGGTCGCGTCGCGATTTTATGTGTTTTTTGTTACGTTACTATTTTTAATTGTCGATTTATGTTTTTTTGTTACTGTTATTGTAGGAGTAGGTACTGTTTTGTTTTTGAAAGACAGTTAAAATGCCTAGACGTAATACAGTTTTACGTTGGCTAGCTAGAAAAAATATTTATAACGTATAGGAGTTTATGAAGAAAGAAGCTGACAAAGGTATACAAATTGACCTAAACATGCACAAAAAAGAATTGCGGCTGCTACTGGATTCAGTATGGTCTATGGACAGTGCGCAGAATTAATGAAGAAGCAAATAAGTCTGATCATTGGACAGTTTTCCGTACTCCCGATAAGGAAACTAACAGCATCCATAGCTTCTTAAAATTTTATTTTTTAAAAATATATGTATGCTTATAATTTAATTGTTGTTATTAATTTATCCTGGTTAATTTTGGGTATTAAAAAATAAATAAATCCTAATTTATAAATTATCTTGACGTAATATTGTATAAATATTATAAAGCTCTAATTATAATGTTGCTAACTGTACACCTGCGCGCCGCAACTTCAGAGCGAGCTAAAAGTTTGGCACTACCTATACTACCTTCGATCAACAAAACCAACTAGATAACGCGTCACGTACAAAATCAAAGCTAAATTCTGTTCACGTGAATAAATACTTTTTCAAAGCAATAAATTACTCCTGTCACTTAAAAATGAAAAGACGTCAATAATATTTAGTGGTGAAAGCAACCTTAAGGGGCAACAAATAAAGTACTTTTTCCTGTTATTGCCTTACGAGAAAATAAGAGCTCACTTCTCGAGTGCGCTCTTATTTACCGAGACACATTTTTAGCGCCGACCTGACATCTTGTTGTATTGTTGATCGAAGATTACCACAGAATAACCTATAGTACCTACTACCGTACAGAAGGTTCACTCTCTAACGACTTTAACGCGAAATTGAAACTTATCGTCTGACCCGAGCGTTCATATTCGTTAAGCAACGCTGACTCGATATCGATTTCACGTCAGGAGGGTAGGGTTGATATATTTAAGTACGATTACGATTTAAGCGACGACGCGCGACGTGGAGCGTGCGAGCCGAGCGGCAACCTTTCAGTGCCATACGCCTGCCACGCCTGGCTGCGAGGCGCGCTGGCCGAACCTACCTAAACTGTGGAGTGACACCCCCCCCTGCTATTACCCCGTAGGGTTAGTTAGACTAGGCAATGAGGACAGCGAAAGCAGTCCTCTACCATAGTACAACTGCACATGTGGTAAGCCTATCGCCGTTCTACGCTGTAGGTTGTATGTGCAGTCTTTATTTATTTATTTAGGTAACAAACAGTCATATTACATACATACAAACATTAAGGCCGGTTACAGTGCTCGACCGACCGTCGCACAGTGGGACGTTTGTATGGGAAAAACGGCAAAACCTATAACTTTTAAAGTATAATTCTAGACTCGTTACTTTTTTTTTTTTCCGAAAAAACGATTTTTCCGAAATTCCTTGTTTCGCTTCCAATGCCTCCTTCGATAATGTTCCTATAGGCAAGTCAAAAAATGAAATTATATCAACCCCGTGAATTAATAATTTGTTTTATGTGCTTGGCATGTAATACCAACTGTAATTTTGTAGATTACATTGTTTCGTATTTTCTATTAGGTGTTTCAGCTTGAAAAACTATCTTTGTGCAACGAGTTTGCCACTGATTTTAAAATATTATACTTACTTTATTTTAGATAAATCATAGTTTTTGGTTAAATCTAAGTCTAAGTAAAGTGCAAGAGTTTGTTGGAGTGTCAGAGTCTTGTTCTCTTTCGATGGTGACCCTGAAAGGCGGTTAGACAAATTGGACGCCAAATTTAGTTTCTTGCATAACTAACGTTTTGAACCAATTCTTGAAACTACAGTCTTCAGAATTTTTCTGCGGTCTCCACCTTTACTTGTACTTGGCATGGGTGTTGGTTGAACTAATTCACGCATGTAATATACTATATTATCTAGTAATATCAAATTCTGACTAAGCTACTCTTCATTTTTTGTTATAAAGTAGTCTTAAGGAATAAACTCTGATGACTTTGATATTTGTAGACGAACATCATCTGGACTCTCAGTTAATCCTAACAATTCCCCAATAAGAGTCGCTACTGATGTCTTTTTTTCACTCTTCGGGCTGGAAACCCAAGTTTTGAACAGGTCCCTATTTTTTATTATTGGGAGAGGCTCCGAAAAATGCAAATTACGGCTAAGTTTGCAAGTAGTTGCAAAAAAAGTTAACGAATAATCAAAGTACAGACATATATTGACTATTGACAAAACAAATATCCCAGAGAGGGTTTTTGAGGTATTTTAGTAAACCTTCGATATATCTTGGCAATCGAATTAATTTTGAATATAAATTTATTTTACACTTTAAAGTTCTTAAAATACACTAATGTATCCAAATTAAAATCACTTACGGTCGGTTGTACTCTCCATGACAATATTTGAATGAAAAATCGAACCAATATGCAATAAATAAGCCGTAATAAATTAATAATGCAACGTACTTTTTAATGAAAATAATAGCAGTTTGTTTGCTTGTCACAGTTACAAAGCAATAACTCATTATTAGCGTTGACGAATACGATATTATTTTGATATATTAAGAAGAGTAGACATCTAAGAATACTTACATGTGTTTGAAAACTACCCTTGTCTATTTCAATAATTTAGGTTTTGGGTATGGGACGTCCCATTGTGCGTCGGTGCGTACGGTCCGTGTTTTTAACGACGACGATGATATGCACAGATGAATGGTTCGCTTTATGTCGAGTCTGAGAGTCTATTGTTCTTGCAAAATATTGCTTTTTACGCTTTCCATTACCGTTACGTCGAGTTTGTTTAATAGGTACAGTCAGGATATAAAAGGAATATATCCGTACGGTCGGTCCACCGATCGGTGCAGCACTGAACGCGTTCATTTATTTCCATAGCGCGTCGGTCGACCGACGGCACGCATGCGCACGCGCTCGACCGACGACGGTCCTCGTACGCCGTGCATTGCAAATACGCGTGCGTACCTACGGGTCAGTCTAGCACTGTAACGATTTATGAATTTTCATATATATAATGACAAACGCACTGACGTACGCCCGACACGGTCGGCTGAGCACGTAACCGGCCTAATACGGGTATGTTTACAGCAAGACCTATTAGTACCATAATGTTTAGTCCGTTAGTCGCCTTTTACGACATCCACGACGAAAGGGAGTGGTAGTATTCTTTCACCGCTACGCGACACGGTTAAGGGGGCTTAGGCGGTTAAAACAGAAAAATTGGCTGTTTTCTATTAGCTGTTATTCAAAATAATTTAGATATTTCGCACTGAAATTTTCAATATGTATTACAGAACGTATGTGTGAGGGGATGGCTGTTGTGCCAAAACACGATTGGAAACATTTTGCTCGATAGAAAAAAAATCCTGAAGTTACCTCTAAAATGTCCCCTCCTCAGGCTGAGAACGTCAACTTCCTTAAATGACAAGTTCCGAAAACGGCCACTTCCTAAAACGTCCACTCCAAAATAGACAATTTCCGAAAATGTCACACTTACTTATTCCAAAAATGACGAATTCCGAAAGTGACATTCTAAAAATGACAACTTACTAATAAGGAGGTGTGAATTTCGGCCTTCAGTTGTGAAATGTCAAATTTAACGTATTAGGTCGTAGCGTATACCTATAATATAGCGTATTCGTAACTTTGAATTACTTTCTTTGTTTTTTATAGTGTTTGTAATAATGACAAAGTTGTCGTTTTTGGAAGTTGTCATTCTAAAATGTTGTCATTTTAGGAAGTTGGCGTTTTCAGAACTTGTCATTTTTGGAAGTTGTCGTTTTTGGAAGTTGTCATTCTAAAATGTTGTCATTTTAGGTATTTGTCCATTTCGGAACTTGTCATTTTAGGAAGTTGTCGTTCTCAGTCTGAGAAAAAATTTCATACAAATGCACATTACGACCGTGTTTTACATTAATAATTCCTATAAAATCATAAACACATAGGTATTTACCTTATCTATTTCTTGACTGATTTGGATTTCCAAAAAACTAAAATTTTTTATTAACTTTTTCATAAAAATGTGAAAGGCGCTTACGAAATACCGCGGACCCGGATAGTGGTCTACCAGGAACTTTCTCAACTGTACATGGCGCTACGACAGCCACTAGACGGAGGCGCTCGCATTTTATAAATTAATGCCTGTACTTTAATTTGCCCGCTGATCCACATCCTTATTAAGGGGAACTCGCTACAACGCGATCCTATTATAGTCTATATTTCATTTTCAACAGGCGCCGGCTATTGCTTGACGGCATGTATTATTAAGTAACGTTTACCCGAGAATGACTTGTAGTTAATTATTTGTTTTGTTATCATTGTTATTTTAGTTTTTTTGTTTATCAACCTATTCTTCTTTATCACAGTAAGAGTAAAATCATATATTTATATGTTGGCAGGTAAATGGGAAGAAGCGGACCAGAGTATATTACAGCTGGCGTCTTTTGATAGATGGGAGAGTCAATTGTTAAAAGCAGAAATGTACTTCCTAAAGGGCGACTCTACTGAGGCCTTAGAATCTCTTCACGACGTATTGGATTTTTGCAAAACTGAAGACGATAGTCTCCATTTCATGACGTTGCGATTGAAGGCCATGATCCTGATGTCGCAGGTGCAACATTCATTTAGCAGTATTCAGTCTACCAATATAATGTTGCTGAACGAAGCTTTGTCGTTGGCCAAGAAATACCATCTTCACTATTTAGCTGCTACCGCTGAAATGCACATCGCGAATGTCCAACTCCATATGGGATGTGCAAAGAATGCTCTCCTTTTAGCAAGAAAAGTATTGCCATCGTTAATGGCTCATGGAAGTACTTACGACATGGCCAGAGGTAATTATATAAACATTAGTTTTTATTTATTTTGTATTTTATATAAAAAAAAACTTTTTATATATAAGGAGGCAAACGAGCAGGCGGGGGTCACCTGATGGAGAGCACCGCCGCCCATGGACACCCGAAAAACCAGTGGAGTCGCAGATGCGTTGCCGACCTTTAAAAAAGGAATAGAGTTAGAAGGAATAGGAATTGTGAGAGGGGGGGAGGGTGGGGAAGGGGGCCTCCGGAACTCTCACTGGCCGGACGAAACACAACAGCACGAAGTGCCATTATTTCACGCCGGATAGAGGGTTGTATTACCCCGGGCGAACCGGCCCAATGCGTGCTGCAACGCAGCGTAGCTCTACCACTCAGAAACTAATCATAACTAAAGGTAGCACTTATTTTTTATTTATCCTTAAATAAGCATCTTAGGTAAGCAAAGCACTTCATGTCTTCATGAGGGGAAGATGTGATTTTAGGTGATGATAAGGCCGATGGTGGAAACGCTTTTCACCTGGATTCTTCAACCCCTGAGGCTTATATCTTATCTCTAACTGTCAGAACACAATATTGCGCCATATTTAGATAAGGTATTGGTTGTTAGCCAGACGGTATTTAATCGCCCGGGAACATGAATGAGTAGAAGTCTAAAAGTTCTGACACTAACCAAACCAAGTACAAACATGTACGCCCCGCTGGGAATCGAGGGATCACTGGATCGGAGACCGGTATGGTCTAACAGCTAAGAAAAGACGTCATGAATAGGTGGTAAGCTAAAAAAATGTTATTTTTTTTCGTGTCTCATTAGTTAAAATATTTTATTGGTATCTCATACTCAACACATACACAACGTTACACAAAATAAAAGATAAAAATACATAAAAAGCAATGCCTGGTACAATAACAATGTATATAGTGTTGAGTCAACCAAAGGGCGCAGACTCAGTTTTTTTTTGTTGCAACCAAGGCCACAACACTGATATTCTGCCGAAACCCGGCGAGGAGCGCGCATCGTGCCCTGTGTAAAATTTTTGTGTCTATATAGGTACATAAGAACAGTGTTAGCACTGTACTAAATAGGCCAATAAAGACATCAAGTAAATGCAATGAAAAATACTAAAAATAAATCAACAGTACACTATAGTAGTACAGTAATTATATTGAATTTAGAGAGCACTAAGCTATCGCACAAATTAACGCGAAGGTTAAGAGAGATGAAGTCCCGTATTCGGTAAAGGGCCTGTATTGATTTTTTGTATTGTGACTTTTACCCTGTGGGACAGGCTATACACTACTCCACTCTCTTCTTGTTGCAGCCCTGTTGCTGTACACGAAGTGTCGCATCGCATCCGCGCCCGTGTGCGGCGAAGCGCGCGCTCAAGTACTGCAATCCTGTTGCGACGCTTTGGAGACGGTCAAAAAGAACTTCGCCAAAGTAGGAGCACACGTGAGGCTGCTACAGACTTGGTACTTACAGGTAAGTTTAAAATAATAAAAGATCCTATCAAATAAGTGGCGTTCCTTTAAAGTACAGGTAGTTTACGCCAAAAATAAAAACATTTTCCTCAATAAACAGTAGTATTTTGTCATTGGATTAGATTTTAATTTTTCAAACTATTTAATATTTAATGGGCAAAAACTTTATCATACTGTAGATGCCTCGATGAAATCACTCACACATGCGACTGCATTGTACAAGTCGTCGCACTCACGCTCACGCAGAGAAACACACACACACAGCTACACATGCAGTGCAGCCCGAAACAATCACAAGCTTGCTTGCGATGGCGTGCGTAAATGAGCATTCGTTCTCGCTCGCTCACTGACATTTAGTAGCATAACTTACCACGCTGACCCAATGCGGGTTGGGGTTTCAAAATCAAAATATACCACTTGTGCTTAGTCTTCATCAAATTTGTTGGTAAATGACGACAAAACCATTTACCTGAAATGAGAGAGTTGCAGAACAGCTATCGCTTCGGTCTTATCTTATCATACTGGGCAAGTTAAAATAAGAAATACAGTTTATTGTAGTTGGTATTTTTATTGAAAAACCATTAAAAACACAAATTGTTAAATTACGTAATGACCAATAAAAATAACCCTTTAATATTGTTTCCTAAAGTTTACGCGAACACTACACTTTTAATTACACTTTGCAATATGTAAAAGTAAAATTAAACGCGAGTAATATCCGTTTAAAAGTGTTTTATTTAAACCCTTATTAATGTTGCAATAATCAGCTTACAATATCCCCAACAAAATATTTGTAACATGAAACACATTTATGAAATCAGATATTTGTTTATTTTATTAGGTACCTTAGCACGTTGAAAGTCCGATTTATAATAATTTATAATCACAACAGGACAATAACAATAATTAGTTTTTTTAAGACTACGAAAGTTGTGCTTTGGTTAATTATGTAGGTAGGTATTAAAGTTACCGTAGTACCGTAATAATTTTCAATTATTAATTTACACGACATTGAGAAACAGTTAACATTGCCTTGGGCAATCAATAAAACGAGTTTGATAAAAGACGCAACGCAACAAACTAAACACTTCGGCACTGGTACAATTAGTCATCACGCAGATAGGTGCTCAAAAACAGTTCGCACAGTCAGGCACAAGAACACAATCACGGTGGAAATAATGGTGCAAAGCTGCCGATGTCCCAGGCGGTTGAAGAAAACTTAATCGATCACCTATTCAGGCGGGCGCGCTGAGGCGTTTGATGATTACTGGCCTTGGCCTGAGCAAGAGCTCAGGTGAAGAATAGTCTGCGGCATCAGCTCCTGAACTGGACATCCACATCAGTCATAAGTATTGATGTCGATAGTTTCTTTCGCGTTTTAGCCCTCGCTACTCGCTACTCGCGCGTTAGCCGTGTGGTTTGTGGTGGTTGGTGCCTGGTGATGTACAACATTTTCAATTTACGCTTCAACGTCTCTGGCGGAGCGAAAGCAGGAGTGCGGAATGCATCTGGACTTCTGGAAGGTTTTATCATTGGACAGGAGGCAGAAAGAAAATCGCCAAAAGCCGCGGCTATTACAATCACAATGTACAAGTCACATGTCTCATAGGGTGGTTTAGTTCTCGTACATAGTACGTTACGCACGGTACGACTGACGTAGAGTGGACTAACTGAATAGTCACTAGACTACTGCACTCATGCACTGCTGCCTGCTGCCTAAAGTGCGCAACTGCGCTTGCGCATCGCATCGCACTCGATCGCACGCGCGCAAACCAGAGCGGACGGCAAGCGCACAAACAGAATAGGTATGGTATGATGGCTGCATCGCCTATGATTGCCAACTCAAACAAAATCACTTGTTTATTTGAAATTTACAAAAAGTTATTTTTTAAGATAGAATGTAGGTATCTTCTTCTCCACAGCCACTAATTGCTTTGTTGCTAAATGACATAACGATGAGCGCAATGGTGCAGCGCAGCGGCTTACGCTTTTCGTGTAGTGATTGCGATCTTGCTTTAAGACTAAATAAAAAATATTGCTTTGTGGTCGCCGTTGGTGCCGGCCGCTATTACACGGTAGCGGTCGAAAAGCAAGCCATGTTAAAAGCTTTATAGCGGCTTTAAAAACTCCCAGCTAGGTCAAATTATTTTATAAATTCTCTGGTGGCAGAATTTTTTTCTATGTGAAAGATGACGTGTTTAAGTTCCAGTGGTCTAGTAGTAAAACTACCGTCCCCAAGCCTAAATGTCCCGAGTTCGATTCCCATCTAGGGCAAATTATTCAGTTACAATGATTGCTTGGTGGGAAGGTTTGTTTTAAAGCGGAAGATATGTTTTATCGACTCAAGCCAATTGATAAGATTACCGGTTTCGGACAACTGATGTTAAAATTTCCTACAGCTGATAGGTTTTCTTAGTCCACCGGGCTAGCTACTTTCATATTACCCTTTTATGTAAGCCTCAGAGTAACAATCTTTGTTATTTTAATGTAAAATAAATACAGTTTTAAACATTTAACCCCGTAACTACGAGAGCAATAATAAACATTGCAACATTTCGCCCGTCCCTAGTTACACGTGTCGGCTTGAGTGAAAGAGAAGGAGCGAGCGCGTGCAACCGTTCGTGTATGCATCTTTTTTGAGAGGCCACTCACCACCCACTGGCCAGTCTGTCTGATAAGAACTTCTGTGCTTGAATGAATATTGCAAAAATGCCGTACCGATATTCTAATGTACATTATTTTAACATGGTCACATGTTATCGTGAAGCGAACTACAGCCTCGCTAAAGCGGTGAGCCTTTACCAGAGTGTACGGTGTGCCCGAACTATCTTGGGAGCTAAGTGAGTAGCGATTCCGGGAGTCGGGGGAATTTTATGCGTCGTGGTGATGCTGGAAGACCTCGCTATTCGCCACAGCTGGAAGAAAGCATATTGGATTTCTTCGCGCGCCATCCAACCGCCAGTACACGCGATGCAGCGGCTGTCTTTGAAGTCAGTGACTTATGCGTGGAAGGTGCTGAAACGGGAAGGGCTGCATCCGTTCCACTTCGCGCGAGTCCAGGAGCTCATGCCACAGGACTCTGCACCACGAATGGCATTTTGTCAATGGCTCCGGCGAAATAGGCGGTGCAAAATTTTGTGGACTGATGAAAGCACATTCACAAGAGCGGGTATGTTCAACATCCACTGTTGGACTGAGGAAAACACAATATTGGCGCGCCCAGACCATTTTCAACATAGGTTCAGTCATAGAATAGGTACTTACATAATAATACAAGTGTTCAGTGTTAATGTGTGGGCGGGGCTATTAGGGAACCAACTTCTCGGTCCAGTTTTTCTAGACTGGCTCAACGTGCAAGCGGCTACATAAATATGCTTTTTACGAGTGAACCTGGTGGAGATGCTCGCCGACGTGCCTATCGGACTGCGTCGGAGGCTGCATTACCAGCTGGCAGCTCGATGGAGCGCCGGCGTACTACGACCGCAACGTCCGCGCGCATCTTACAGGGATCTATGAAGATCGTTGGATTATTGGTCGCGGTGGACCGATCGCATGGACAGCACGCTCACCGGACTTCGCCGCCGCTGGACTTTCACATGTGGGGTCGTGCGAAGGACTTGTATACTATCACCAGTGCCGAACAGTTACATAGGTAGTAAGTGCTTCTGAAACAATGCGCAGTGACAGTGACACTCTAGTGCGTGTTAGTAGGAACGTTTTTTGAGGGCCAACCTTTGCGTCTAACAACAAGGCGGCCACTTCAGCAGTTGCTCTAAGTGATTTTTTTATTTGATTTGTAAATAATAACTATTTTGTACAGTCACCCACACATCATCCTATACAAAACTGTCAAACTTCTTCAATCGATTTTAAACTTTACCTCCAACACGTTAGTTTGTCATTGTGATAAAAATGTGTCTGTCATTGTAATTTTAATAAACTATTTTAAATAAAATGTATTTTATTATCCTACTACGCAATCCTTCTACCAACCCGCATTGGGCCAGCGTGGTAGGTCACATGCATGGCCCAATCTCCTCATGTGATGTTGTCTATGTGGGAAGGCCTGTGCCCAGCAGTGGGACTTTAATAGGCTGATGATGAATACCATTATTTTATTACTAATAATTCTGATCTGCCTGGTGGGTAAACTTCAAGTAATTGATTGTTTTATATGATATTAAACATTTAACATTTATTTAAATTATCATTATCTGTAAAAGTAATTCATAAAAAATAACTCTTAACTACCTACTATCTATCACGAGCACAGAATTTTTTAGCGCGCGGCATACGCATAACCTACGTAAAAAGAATTTGGGACACCTCCCGCCCGTCCTGTGCGTGCGTAGAGACCGACGACGCTTTAAAAGTGAGTGTACCTACGCCTGGCGTACTCACCATGGAATTCTGTTATTTCAAGAATGCCAAAAAACTGTGCCCAAATAGTACCAAATAGTGCCCAAAGGAAATAAATAGTACCCTTATGGTTCAAAAGTTATAGACATAGTTTGGTGAGTACGCTAGGCGTAGGTTACGCCTAGCGTACTCACCTCAGCTTGGGAAATCTGAGCAAGCTACAACTTTAATTAGTATGTCAAAAAACTGTACCCCAAATAGGACCAAATAGTGCCCAAAGGAAATAAATAGTACCTTTATAGTTAAAAAGTTATAGACATAGTTTGGTGAGTACGCTAGGCGTAGGTTCTACGCCTAGCGTACTCACCTCGTTTCGCGAAAACAGAACCAGCAATGGCTCTCATTTCTATTTCAATAAATAGTACCGGAAATAGTACCCTCTAAGAGTGTAATTGTTATTTGACTTTTACACTAGAAAGTCATTAAATTTGATAGCAAACTTCTACATACAAAAATTACGTGTGGTACAGTCGAGCACAGTGAATGGTAAAATATTATTTTTATTACCAAAGGAATTAAGATTGGAATAACTATGGAGTTCATTAATAGACGACGACCTAAAATAATATAGGTACATATTTAATAACAGTAAACCAAGGGTGGCCAAAAAAGGGGGGTCTTGAGGTTGGTGTGTCTGTCTTTGGCACCGTAGCTCCTAAATATCCTAGATTTGGATTCGGATTTTTTTTATATGAAGGCTGGTTTATAGCGGTGATTCTTACTTCGACTATAAATCTAGTGATAACTGTTATAAATCACAAAATTTGTAGTCGAGGGTGAATGAGACCCACTCCAACTTATATCTATGTATCAAGTATTGCTTATTTATGATTTGTTGATCGTGAATGACAGCCCGCCCGCAACTTTGTCCGCGTGAACCCCTTACCCCGTGACGAATTTCCAAAAATGTTTATTTTTATACAAACCTTGTCCCGACAATTACAAATACAACAAAAAAGAATTAGCCAAATTGGTGCAGCCGTTCTGAAGTGATGCGCGTACAAACATTTTGGCAATTGATTTTTATTAATATAGATACACACCTACATAACTAGCGACTGCACATCTGCTCAGCGTGACAGGTGGTGAGCCCATCGCCGTTCTAAGCTGTTGGATGTATGTGCAGTCTTTAGTCCGTTAGTCGCCTATTACGACACCCAAGGGAAGAGGAGGTGGTAGTATTCTTTCACTGGTAAGTACGCGACACAGTTAAAAACTTTATACAGTCCAGAAAACTAAGAATATGATTTAATTTGTTTTTCTACGATTAATAAAAAACAATAACGTATTTCTGTAGGTAAGTATATATAATATATTCAAACTGAGTAGGTACCTACCTAGCTAATGAAAGATCAACTGCAAATCGACATGAACATAAAATGCTATTACAGATGAAATATACATAGTTACTTACTCATTTAAAGATCACTCTTATCACAATGAAACAAAATTCACAAGTTTTTTCATTAATTGTTTCAAAAATTAACTATTCGCATCGCAAACCTTTGCGGTTACGGTGGCAAGGCAAAGTAAACGACTAAAAAAATCGGTTCCAGAAAACTATGCGTTCCCACCGCGGCGTCAAGCAAATTGTTGTGAATTGCAATATTGATCTTTAGCACTTTCATAATACAGGTCAGTTTGTAAGTAACTAAAGTAAGAAGTGTGATAAGCGTCATCTATTGTAACTTGTTCATACTAAGATGCATCGCTGTCGTGCGTCGATAAGTTGCACTATAATCAACAAAAGTAACAGATTGTTCTCGCACAATATTGAGCTTTCAATTTCAGATATAAGGCAAATAGTTCCTTATATAGAAGGTGCTTTTACTTTATGAAATCCGGCAAAAATACGATAGTCAATATTTTGGAAAACATGGATCTCATTTATAAGAAAAATAATTATAATCAATTATATAACTGATATTAAACTTCCTCGTTACGTATATACACCTATTAATTTCAACAAAAGTAAAAGTAATATGTAGTAGGTTCATAATACGAAATGTAATAATATTAAAATTATTATGAGTTCGCCTGTACCTCATGTCAATGTATGTAGAAGGTTGCTATTAAATTTAATGACTTTCTAGTGTAAAAGTCAAATAACAATTACACTCTTAGAGGGTACTATTTATTGAGATAGAAATGAGAGCCATTGCTGGTTCTGTTTTCGCGCAACGAGGTGAGTACGCTAGGCGTAGAACCTACGCCTAGCGCACTCACCAAACTATGTCTATAACTTTTTAACTATAAAGGTACTATTTATTTCCTTTGGGCACTATTTGGTACTATTTGGGTACAGTTTTTTGACATACTAATTAAAGTTGTAGCTTGCTCAGATTTCCCAAGCTGAGGTGAGTACGCTAGGCGTAACCTACGCCTAGCGTACTCACCAAACTATGTCTATAACTTTTGAACCATAAGGGTACTATTTATTTCCTTTGGGCACTATTTGGTACTATTTGGGCACAGTTTTTTGGCATTCTTGAAATAACAGAATTCCATGGTGAGTACGCCAGGCGTAGGTACACAAAAGTGAGCACACATATTCACTTTCATCAATGTATGAGTGAGTGTGCAATGGCACCTCGTGACGTAGGCGGTTAGGGGCGTGTCGTGTGTAAACAGAGTTCATTTACCGTACGCGTGCGCATGTAGTAGTGATCAGCTGAATACAGTATGATGTACGTTTTTCTGTTTATAACTATTAATTATCATTACTCTAGAACTAGCTTTAATTAATTCTAATGTTTTTTGGGCAATATATTTTTATTTTGGCGTAAACTACCTGTACTTTAAAGATACGCCACTGATTTAATAGAACCTTAAATATGAATTTGTATGACTGGCAAACTTTGTAATTTTGATAGTAAATTGGCTTTTTTCAACATTGTTTATGTATGATATTGCCTTAAGATACTCCACAAAATGAAACTGCAACGTGAAATCTACTCTATTAAGGGGATCCTGCACGAAATTGTAAAAATTTACGTATTTTTAAGTTACTTGTACTATGCGCTGAATTAGTTAAATTTATTAAAAGAACTTACGAAAGTTAGCTTAATCATTACATATGGTCGTGGCCATGTTGAAATTTGAAACAAATTCTTTAAACAATATCAAACAATGCATAAATGTAATGACTCCTAAAAACATTTTTTATCGACAACTTTTTTAATTTTACGCATGAAACAATAATTCTTACATGAAAATATTTGTATTGATATTTCGCAGGTCACCCCCATCTTAAAAAAGTAAATTTTAATTTTTAACACAAGCGCGTGATGGTTTTGTACATTTCGCAGAATAAAAACATTGCTCTAATCAAATTACTAGGTATAAAACTTCAAAGCAGAATTGTTTTAATTTTAAATATCAATATGATTGTTTTGCTTTGAAGTTCACTATGAGACTTTTGTCAGTTTTTACGATCGCGCGGCACCCCCTTAATGGTGGATTCACACTGCACTATTATGTGATCAATTAATTGTGGCTACTAACTTGATACCTAAGCACTACTGGTTTGCGCGGCACGGATCTTAGGGCATGTCGTAAAGGGGTTAAATTAATAATTGACGTGTGCACACTGCAGGACATGCCTCAAGAACCGTGTCGGTGCCTGTACACACGCCCAGCCTGCAGATCAACCAATCCAAAACTGTTAAATTTCTCCAATCGATATTGATCCTTATATCCCCTAGTGATAAGTTCAAAATGTATTAAAGAAATTTGTCGTTTTGTGGTAGGTTGAATGATGAGGACACATTTCTTCAATACATATTGAACTTTATCACTAGGGTTTAAGGATCAATATGGGTTGGAAGTACCAGCGTTACAGACGCTTGCATGAAACCATTTTCATATTTTCTTCCAGGCTCAGTTATATAATGACATTGGCAATCATGCTGCGAGAAATCAATGCGCCTGGATGTACAGACAGCTTGAAACACAAAATCCAATTGAACCCTCGAATACACTACTAATTATGTATTAATAAACAATATTTTTACAAATGTTTTATTATTTAATAAAACACAAAAGCGATTCTAGTATAGAAAGTAAATCAGTGCCGCAACAAATTGTCTATTTAGAAATTATTAACTTTAATAATACATTTAATACAGCTTATCATTTAAAAGCGCTTTTTGGACAATTTCTGACATCGTTTCTTTAATATCTCTACATAAAACTTCGGCCACTAGTACTTTGGATTCGCTTTGTGGATCTGCATCGATATACGCGGCTTCCCCTAATATGGGTGTATCATTCCAGCAATGTCCGAGAGACGCTTGCGATTCACAAATTCTACCCAATTGCAACAACAAAGAAGTGATATCTTCAAGTAAAGATGGGAATGCGATGCAAACTCTCACAAGAGACTTCAGTACCGGCTGAAAGAGTTCCAAACGCAAGTCACTTGGTAGCACTGATAGAAGTGTGGAAAGAGTATTCACACATAAACGAGCTATAGACATTGCTTTCGGCAGTGCATACTGAATAGATAAATGCGAGACCAGATCAACAGCAAATATTTGTTTTTCAAGTGCAGCTTGACTTAAAAGTTCGGGAATAAAATCCAAACAGATGTGCATAGAGGGGATGCCCTGCACCGTGACGGGAAGTAATTCCCTCGGATATCCTTGAAAGTGTACCAATTTTGCTAGCGACGGTTCTGATATAAATATTTGATGCAGAAAAGAGCAAATTATGCTTCTCACTTCACGTAACGACCACATTAGCTCTGGTTTAGTTTTGTCATCTGTTGTTTCGAGGCATGCTTCCAATAATATTTGCAGTGCTGCACTTTCTTGGGCGGCAACCAAAGCATTTTTTAGTTCTTCTCTTTCCGCGTCTGATGTCAACTGCCCGCTTTTTTCTAGTAAGGGTTTATCAAGCAAATGTCGGCTCAACTGGCTACGGGATGCCGCTAAACTCGCTTCTAAAATCCTTAAGATTATTTTTAAAATTGGGCCACATCTAAAAACCCTTATGTCACAACGTAGAACTTGCAAGGGATCGACTAACACATTCTCTTGTGTGACGGTTACGTTTCGGGCGGTGCTGTTTATATCTAGCAAAGCGTTAATTGTCATGATCCACAGGCAGCGCGGCAAGACAGTGTTGAGGCGTAACCAAACTTCGCGATATAACTCTTGTAGGTGCCTGGGCACTTGATCTCCCAACACGCTTTTGAAATATCTCACAAATATTTCCGCAAATGGCCATATATCCGTTGGATTTTTGCTTAGCATAGCTTTTAATATTTTCCCGGTTTTGTATGGATTTTCATCTATACTTAGGAATGCTTCATTTATCGAAGCTTCTGATAAATTGACACCGGCATGATGGCGACAAGAATCTCCAAAAACTTGATCGTCCATCCAATCATCAACCAGTGATAATTGTGGGAAGTGAGTTGCTAGTAAGCGAAGGAGGGGACTGAACAGACCGCCATAGCTCATTTGATCTTTTTGTGCTTGGTGTAAAAGATACTTTATGGGCAATTCGGATAAAAACGCTGCAGAGTAACTTTTAACTTTCCTTCCATTAGCTATGAGAGTCGCTGCATTAGCTAACCTTACATCCTCATAAAGTAATAAATAGTAAATGAGTAGTAGCTGTGACGCTAGCGTTGGTTTGTTGATATCGATATCAATTGACGCTTCACCATTGTCGATGTCCATTGGTGAGAAAGAGAAAGGCTTATTCTGTAAATCAAAATTGGCGCCAAAGATGGAGTTCCTAAAGACTTTTCTAATCTCTTCCTCCGTTATAGGTTTGTTGACATACTCATTTGATCCCTTGTTATTGATGACGAGAATAGAGTTGACATAAACTTCAACAAGAGCAGGCATGACTGGGTGCAGTGGGGCGATGCAGTTGCAGATTTGTTTGTAAATCCAATTTTTTATTGGAACTTTATGTTTGGAGAATGCTCTTGATTTTAACAACTGATGAATACAGTGAACTGGCAGATATCCAGGTATGTTGCTGTTCAGATTTGCTGTAACTGGCACTTTCACAGCATGAGCGGTAACTACCTGAAAAAATTATTAATCATGCTGTAGATAATAATAATAGTACATGTTGCTTCTAATTTTTATCTTAGAACCATATTAAAAAGTAAATAAAACAAAGAGAATTGCTGTATAAGCTGTGCGGCTCCTTAAAATAATACTACCAACCAAATAAGGCGACTAACGGACTGAAGAAAGACTGCACATACATCCAACAGCATAGTGGCGATGGTCTCACCACATATCACGCTAAGCACATGTGTAGTTGTTATTTGGTGAAACGTGGACTGTGATAGTGCACTGCTTTTGCGGTCCTCGTTGCCTAGTCCCTGACTAACCATTAGGAGAAATAGTCAATGTATGTAACATCGCCGTTTTCCTGTGTCTGCTCCGCCAGCTCCCCTTTATTCTTCTAAACCACGCAATGGATTTTTATACTTACGGTTTTCACTAATATAAAGAGCGATAACTGTGGGTGGTTTTCTGTTTATAATTTGTACAAAATGGATAAAGTATGACGGTGTTTCTCAGCTGGCGTGAAGGGGCGCAGGCGGACGGCTAGTATGTATAAAATAAAATAAAAACAGTTATGACCTGTTCTGTGAAGATTTCTTGAGTGAATGCTTGCTTGATGCGAGCAAGCCCGTTGGGCCGCACCGGCACGCGCATCCCGAGGGTGGCGCACACCAGCTCCCCGACCGCCGCGAGCTGCCCCGAGTGGAAATGTATGGCTATCAACAGCAACATCTCACCAAAGGACGCGGTTGCTTCGGAATTGCTAAAACATAACAGTTATAACTAATTATATGTGTGAGTGTAAAGATAGATAACTTAAATGAGAATGACTGTCTATTAAGTTGTCAGTTTTTAATGATAATCACCTTTCAAAGTAAGCTTCCTCTTTAACAAGCCATTGTACCCACTCAATAGCTCTCTTTTCATGTTCTGGTGCAGCTAAAGGAAAAAAATACAGTTTTTATTTTATTTATTTTATTTTATTTTACATACACAAGACAAATTACAATTTTTACAAAGTTATACAATAAAAATAGTGGTTGTAATCTAGATCGTAATTCAAAATATGTGTACACCTAAAAACTAAATACAAAAAGAGAGGATGTTAACATAATTTAAAGTTAATAAGTACAAACTGTAGGTTTTACATGCTAAATGTCCACATCTGCAAATAACCCTATGTTGTGCAGGTGCGCACATTCAACATGGTTGATTAGAAGAAAGATTCGACCTGAAACTATTTGGCTGTTGTAGCTGATAGTCTGGAGTCAACACAGAGGTTGAGTCCAGAGTCCAGACTGACGGGTTTGGGGTAGAGGATATCTTTAAGTATTTTAATGAAAGTTGTTAGTTTAGATGTAAAGATGTCTAGCTCTAAGTTATCTAGTTTTAAAAATTACTGATAAGAACCAGTATCTACATGTATTCAGAAATAATAAGTTACAATTTAAATTTCATTCGAAAAAAAACATGGTAAAGGAACAATTTTGTATTGTGTTGTGACTCTTATTTATTATTGTTTTAGGTATACTCAAAGAAAGTAAATGTTTAAGTAAGACCATACCCATTAGTGATGGGCAGGCAAGGAGCATACAAAGGCTCAAAGACACAAATCTGACTCCCGCAGGAGTGGGCGGAGGCTTTTGTGTGACAAGCCTCAGCAGGCCAGCTATCTCATCATCTTGGAACTTGATTCCAGCAATACCCCTGAGAGCACAATAAAGTCGCAGCAGGGCAGAAGCCTCTACACCAGCAATAGCATTCTTGAGCCTGTTCAAAAGTTCATGTCGCAACTTTGTGAGGGCCATGTGACCATCACCTTTGCCTCTCTTGTGTGAGTTTCTCAAAAATGTTGCGAACCATGCTCTTGTTGTTTGGTCGGAGCCTAACAATAATCCAGACATAAAAGAAACCTGAACAAAAACAAAGTTAAAATTAAAACATATAGGTATTAACTGCATATAATCAAATAGATTAATTTGTCAGCATACCAAATCATCTTGGTTGTGAGTCAGAGTGAGATTGATGATGAGCGAAGGCAGCCGAGATGCAAATGATGCTTTAGATCGGACCGATGCTGCTATATGCGGACAGGCATCGCATAGAGTCGCAAGTGCTTTTGTGCGCACACCTCCTTCCTCACCTCTTTCAGCATTCATTACCAGCGATTCCGCCACTGTTACAAAAACATAAGTATAGGAAAGTTTCTTTTTTTCTTTTTATGGCAATAAACAGCCATATACATAATAAGTAATTATTGCAATAGTAATTATGTAAATAAAGACCTATAGTGCCTATTTATATCTTTTTTTAAATTTATATTTCATGATGTTTTACTATGTGGTGTGACTTTGAAAGAAAAATTTATTAATATTTCAGCTTATTTCTTACTAACCTTCTTGCAATGTATCAGGCATGTTGGCAATAACCCAAGAAATAATTATGGGACCTTTATTGACATGAAGCAAAACTTCCACAACATCACAAATATTTAACAAATTAGGTAGCTCTGCAAGGCTTATACATATTACATCAGTAATTTCTTCCAAATAGACATCATTGTCAAAAAGCTCAGAGGGTTTCACACTGCTATCAGAGCTAGAACTCTTGTTTTGATTATATTCATTTAGCTGAGATTGCATTTGTAGTATTTCAGAAAGTACCAAGCGCACTCTACGCGCTGAATCTGATTGTTCAAAATCACTAGCTATTCCATTTACTATGTTTTGTATTAAAAATGATTCGGTGCACTGTGAACCATTTTTAAGTCTGAAATAATAAAGAAATTTATTGTTACATACATTACAGTCTCACGTATAATCACCTAGAAACTTAAAAAAAATGGTTTTTTATAAAGTATAGTCAATAATAATGTATTATAGTTCCATAAATCATACATCATCACAGTATAATATCAGAGAGTTATGCATTGTGTGCTGTGTGGGTTATTATAAAAAAAATACTGCCAACATATCTTTTCCTTTGGGTGCTGTATAAGGCAACTAATGGACTAAAGACTGCACATCCATCCAACAGCATAGAGTGGCGATAGGCTCACCATCTATCACGCTGAGCACATGATGTTGTTATTTAGTGGAACATGGACTGTTGAAGTGGAACTGCTTTTGCAGTCCTCAATGCCTAGTCTTTGACTAATACTTTAGGGATAACAGTAATTGTGAGTGTATGTATGTAGTTATTCATTTTATAAGTAACTAAATGACAGCTGACCAATAATAATTTAATGTCTCATACACCATAAGACAATTACTGAAAAGATCACAAAAATACATCTATTTAAATTAGATCACTTAATTACAAGCATAAGAAGTATATGTGGTGTGACTTTGAAATATTGGATGTGTGTTAGGAGAGAATTGTGGAAGGCCTTGGCCAGACTGGACGCGCGGGCGCGGCGCGGCGTACATATGTATGCCCCGCGCCGCATGCCCACTATGGACACTCAAATGAGAATACATATGTTTGAGTACGCCGCGCCGCGCCCGCGGCGAATGAATGAAGATGTAGTGACAAAAATTGAGAAAGGCATGCTAAGATGGTTTGGTCATGCAGAGAGGAAAGATGAAAAAAGAATTACAAGAAGGTACATGAGGCGAGAGTGAATGGGATAGTTGGAAGAGGAAGATCTTAATGAACATACTTAGATCACATCGGTGAACTTCTCGTTAAAGGGCAGGTCAAGAGTACCCTAAACTGACGAGCATGTATGAAGAATGTTATGAGAGTAAGTGAAGCAAAGGATGTGTGGCAGGATAGTAGCAAATGGAAATCTGTGGTCTCTGCCATCCCTCTGGAAAGCGGGTGTGATGTATGTATTACAAGCATGTATCGCTCATTATTCTCATTGTGAAAACTAAATAAATAAGAATAAAATAGTATATTGCAAATTTATACTCATTTATTCACCATAAAAATCTTATAACTAACCCCTAGAGACCGTAAAACCAGATACAATTGAAAATCAATTGTTTCGCGACTGCCGGCGGTCTTAGGGTGCGTTTCCACTGAGGCGGAGCGGAGCTGAATTGACCAATCACGATGCAAATCATCTTGAGATTTCGACCATCGTGGTCAATTCAGTACTGCTCCGCTCACCTCTGCCTCAGTTGAAACCCGGCCTTATGATCCTTGACCTATTACCACTTACCTCATCTGCTGCTCCTTCTTGAGATCTACTTCTAATGCATGAAATTCTATAGATAACAGGGATACAATGAAGTTTACTAAGTCTATTCCAGACAGCAGAGTTAGGATGTCTATCTTTGCTTCTGCACAATATTTTGTTGTGTCCAAAGGAGATATTAGAGCCATTCGTACAAGACATGGTATTATAGGTCTTATTTCATCTGGAGAACATTTCATCAAAGTATCAATATCGACATCTTTAATGGCTTTAAAAACGTGAGGATGTACAGGTTTCATAAAAACCGTATCCATTTTTGGCACCGGTTAGAGTTTATGTTTGCGGAGTTAATTATTATGAATAATTCACTGAACTGATATCATGATAGTAATTCAGGGAGATATCTAGCTCTGCACAGCTATTCGCACGAACAAAATAAAAAAGCGTCATCAAAAAAGATAGATTCTCATCACACACAAGCAAGCAAACACAAACAAACACATGACATTTATCTATGCATGACCAGAGGGCCTAGTCAACTGGCAAACGCTCGACCGGTGACAGCTTCAAAATCGCTCATCAAATTCGCTAGGCTACATCGATATCGATAAGCTAAGGGATATAGAACATACAGGCTTGTCTTAGTATTTTTTTGTTTGATGATAATGTAACGCTTATGGAAGATTAATAAATAGGTAGTAACCACACCGATCCTTTTGAGTTTTAGTGAATTGAATGTCACTTTACTAAGAAATTCGGGTAGACTCCTTGAGACAATTTGAAAAATGAATCAATCGCTTTTTTCGCCGGAAGTTCGCCAGGCAAGCACGTTTGTAAATAAGTACTTATAATGATGACGAGTGACTTACCTACCATAATATGATATTGATATGAGACCAAACCCATTTTTCAGCTTATAATATAAATAAATTAAGACTGAAGACCACAAGCAAACGCTTGCTGCCAAGAATTTCTCAAATATTAACAACTTGACGTCCGTCTGTAATAAAATAAGTGATAACACTAAATGTTACAAACCGCGCGAACATTTAAACAGTTTGATCTTAGATGCGAGTACCCACTAGGTAGTGATTAAAACGTTTGCATCTTGTATGAGTACATCGCCTAAAGTAACTCTATGGCGTAGCGGCTAAGGCTTTCGGGTTTAGTTGTCTAACTACAACACCTATCACATTACTTTTCTAATTGATTATTGTCCTAAATAAAATAAAATAAAAAACATTCCAAGTACATGGTTTTGCTAGTTAAATTAAAACTAATTTTAAAATATGCAAACTAGCGAAGCAATGTACTTACTGTTACTTGAAAGGTAATGCTAGAGGTTTAACTAATGCAAAAAGTCCCCGATCGCGCCGCACCGGTTTGTGATCTTGCCAGTTAGTTACGCAACTTTCACATTACCGAGCTAAAGGATGGGTAACCAAATAAAAAGCGTCTCGAGCTCTTCCGTGCTTCGGAAGGCACGTAAAGCACACTGCGGTTGTATTGGCTCAGGGCTTAAGCCTGTTATAGCCCAGTCTGCCTTAGTGCTGTCGTTCATGTGGGAACGTTCAGGACGTTCATAGGATGACGATGAAGACAACATCGCCTTAATATAGGATTGTTTCATTGTTACTTATTTATAGCGGTAGGTACCGAAAATAATTGAAATTAAAAGTCAAATCATTTATTAAATATACGACTTCACAGACACAATGACATGATCGTGGTCTCTACGCGACCAGTTAAAATATTTATTTATTTTACATTATTTATTTCACTGCCATTCATTATGAGTTGGTCGATAATGTTTCGAAATAAAACATAGGATTATTTATATGTTTACCAAAAATAATTTTAAAACAATTAATTTTATATAATTACCCTAGTATGTTGATAATGAATCAAGTACAACTTTAAGCCATGTTTAATGCAGTTTCATTGTTGGATACGACATGTGGTACACATCCCTTCTTTATTGTGAGCCTGATGCAGCATTAAATATTGGTGTTATTATGATTAACCATGCTTTTTGAAGGTATCCAGAATCTCCTAAGAAATTGGAACAATATACTTACTTATAGAAAATTGTCATACATAAAAAGTTAGTAGGTAGGTAGTATATATTTATCAAAAATTATTTAAAAACAATTAATTTTATTTATTTATTTTATATTCACAAGTGAATCGACAGTTCTATAAAAAGTATAACACTGAAAATGTGAAACAGCAAACCATTTACAGAATCACACAAATAAAAATGTTATAGTAACATTACAAACTCAAACAACAATTACAATCGATTACTTCACAATCGCCAAATTGATAATAACTAAACTATTACAGAGTATGCTAGATATGGAACTTAATTTGTATTATATGTATAACAAGCCACCTTATGTTAAGCCACCTATTTAAAGAAAAAACAATATTATAACAAACACAATAGAACCCACCAGATTTAATAATCGGATAATAATAATGCAAGTTTATACATATAATTACCTTTGTATGTTGATAATGAATCAAGAACAACTTCAATAGCTTAATGTTATGACTAGTAGAAATTGATATAAGTAGGTACTTAAACATTTTCTATAGGTACCTACTGCAAGTAAAAAATAACATTAATGTTGTATTTCTTAATATATTCTTATTTCCTTACCTAACTCTCTCAAAGTCAAAGTTTATTAAATATGAGGCTTCACTTTCTCTTATTGACATTAAAACTATATGTGTATAAAAATAAATGCCAATTGTGTGTTTATGAAGGTACTGTTTTTTAGTAGTACCTACCTAAGTAAATCTTTTTAATAAAGTACAATAAACTTAGAACTAAATTAACTTTATACTTAATTTTTCCCCATCATATAAACCAAATCACTATTTTATGGGTTAAATATATTTATGGCACACTGTTCCTTTTCTTAAAATAAAAATGTTGTCAACGAAGGTATTGTTTTTTTGTACATAAGTAAATCTTTTTAAATAAAGCACAACAAACTTAGAACTAAATAAACTATATTTATGGCACAGACTGCTTTTGTAGAATAAAAACGTTGACAACATTAGAGCTCCACAAAAAAAAATCATATAAATAACTAAATTCAACGATGCCAAAGCCATGTTCAATGCAGTTTCATTGTTGGATATGACATGTGGTACACACCCCTCCTTTCTTGTGAGTCTGATGCAACATTAAATATGGTTGTTATTATCATTAACCATGCTTTTTGAAGGTATCCAAAATCTCCTAAGAAATTAGAACAATATACTTACTTATAGAAAATTGTCATAGATAAAAAGTTAGTAGGTAAGTACCTATGTATTATACAAATTGCTTGATATTGTTTTTTACCAAATAACCATGTTTGTTCACCATTCTGAGGAAGTCCATCCTCCAAATTATGAGGTAACATTTAAGATTTTTGAATTGTCGTCTCAAATCTGCAAAACCACATAAAATAGTTTTATCTTTATGTCAATACTCTTTATTCTAGCAATTTTAACAACACTGACATTTCCTGGTAAATCTCAATATAATAATAGTCATAATACTTACCTTTATTATGTAAGTAATAATTTATTTATTAAAACTTACCGTTTGAACGTAAGGACTGATATCTTTTCCTATTAAGAAAGATGCTTGTCTGTATAAGATTTATAGGGTATAGTCAATAGGTACACCTTACTACACTTAGAGCCTTGGTTTAATACTCTAAGCTACCTGGCAAATTAAATCTTCATTGGAACCTGTAAAACAAATAGGCAATCTAAGTTATAAATTGATAAATGGACATTATGGATAGGTTACATTTAATATTTATACAAAAAGTCCCTTACTGTTGTCTTATTCTTGACCTTTCTTGTCATGATTAAAGGTACTTAGGTGGATTTATTTGGCCCAAATGTTTGTATGGTTTGAGAGCCCCTACAAATTGTTATGCAGCGACTTGCTCTTCGTTGCGGAAAATGTTGCACGACACACATTTATTTGGTCACTCACATCGCAACAACTATATCAGCACGCCATTCCCGGCAGACCTTAGTTAGATATTTGAAAGTTCGTAAACGAGAACTCCGAACTATTCACAAGTACAACAAACTCGATTTCGTTAATTTGCTCCAAGTAACGTAGGGAAACATTTCTTCCTTAGCGCCTGAGCACTTGATTATCGCAGTCCACAATAGCCCTAAAAAGAGCATTTTAAAC
The DNA here is from genome assembly GCA_963921215.1 of Scoparia ambigualis. Taxonomy (NCBI): domain Eukaryota; kingdom Metazoa; phylum Arthropoda; class Insecta; order Lepidoptera; family Crambidae; genus Scoparia; species Scoparia ambigualis. The sequence continues at coordinate 22,906,372 of OY992505.1, read as the reverse complement.
AAAACTTTCAACACAACACAACTATTCCTTCATCAGCTGATCAAACAATCGCCATTTTGTGTGAATTTTTATCTTCAATGTTTGAGTGATCGCTAGATTAGCGATTCTTGGCTTGTCAAACTGTCAATTAGGTCTATTTTAGCGTAAATTTTACGTCGTAGGTAACTTTTGCTTATATCAATCCCATACATTCGGTTTATCGTAGCGAAGATTTCGTAGCGTTTAATTTGTTTGCCAATTGACTAGGCCCTCAGAGGGCCTAGTCAACTGGCAAACGCTCGACCGGTGACAGCTTCAAAATCGCTCATCAAATTCGCTAGGCTACATCGATATCGATAAGCTAAGGGATATAGAACATACAGGCTTGTCTTAGTATTTTTTTGTTTGATGATAATGTAAGATTAATAAATAGGTAGTAACCACACCGATCCTTTTGAGTTTTAGTGAATTGAATGTCACTTTACTAAGAAATTCGGGTAGACTCCTTGAGACAATTTGAAAAATGAATCAATCGCTTTTTTCGCCGGAAGTTCGCCAGGCAAGCACGTTTGTAAATAAGTACTTATAATGATGACGAGTGACTTACCCACCATAATATGATATTGATATGAGACCAAACCCATTTTTCAGCTTATAATATAAATAAATTAAGACTGAAGACCACAAGCAAACGCTTGCTGCCAAGAATTTCTCAAATATTAACAACTTGACGTCCGTCTGTAATGAAATAAGTGATAACACTAAATGTTACAAACCGCGCGAACATTTAAACAGTTTGATCTTAGATGCGAGTACCCACTAGGTAGTGATTAAAACGTTTGCATCTTGTATGAGTACATCGCCTAAAGTAACTCTATGGCGTAGCGGCTAAGGCTTTCGGGTTTAGTTGTCTAACTACAACACCTATCACAATACTTTTCTAATTGATTATTGTCCTAAATAAAATAAAATAAAAAACATTCCAAGTACATGGTTTTGCTAGTTAAATTAAAACTAATTTTAAAATATGCAAACTAGCGAAGCAATGTACTTACTGTTACTTGAAAGGTAATGCTAGAGGTTTAACTAATGCAAAAAGTCCCCGCCCGCGCCGCACCGGTTTGTGATCTTGCCAGTTAGTTACGCAACTTTCACATTACCGAGCTAAAGGATGGGTAACCAAATAAAAAGCGTCTCGAGCTCTTCCGTGCTTCGGAAGGCACGTAAAGCACACTGCGGTTGTATTGGCTCAGTGCTTAAACCTGTTATAGCCCAGTCTGCCTTAGTGCTGTCGTTCATGTGGGAACGTTGGACGTTCATAGGATGACGATGAAGACAACATCGCCTTAATATAGGATTGTTTCATTGTTACTTATTTATAGCGGTAGGTACCGAAAATAATTGAAATTAAAAGTCAAATCATTTATTAAATATACGCCTTCACAGACACAATGACATGATCGTGGTCTCTACGCGACAAGTTAAAATATTTATTTATTTTACATTATTTATTTCACTGCCATTCATTATGAGTTGGTTGATAATGTTTCGAAATAAAACATAGGATTATTTATATGTTTACCAAAAATAATTTTAAAACAATTAATTTTATATAATTACCCTAGTATGTTGATAATGAATCAAGTACAACTTTAAGCCATGTTTAATGCAGTTTCATTGTTGGATACGACATGTGGTACACATCCCTTCTTTATTGTAAGCCTGATGCAGCATTAAATATTGGTGTTATTATGATTAACCATGCTTTTTGAAGGTATCCAGAATCTCCTAAGAAATTGGAACAATATACTTACTTATAGAAAATTGTCATACTTACATAAAAAGTTAGTAGGTAGGTAGTATATATTTACCAAAAATAATTTAAAAACAATTAATTTTATTTATTTATTTTATATTCACAAGTGAATCGACAGTTCTATAAAAAGTATAACACTGAAAATGTGAAACAGCAAACCATTTACAGATTCACACAAATAAAAATGTGATAGTAACATTACAAACTCAAGCAACAATTACAATCGATTACTTCACAATCGCCAAATTGATAATAACTAAACTATTACAGAGTATGCTAGATATGGAACTTAATTTGTATTATATGTATAACAAGCCACCTTATGTTAAGCCACCTATTTAAAAAAAAACAATATTATAACAAACACAATAGAACCCACCAGATTTAATAATCGGATAATAATAATGCAAGTTTATACATATAATTACCTTTGTATGTTGATAATGAATCAAGTACAACATCAATAGCTTAATGTTATGACTAGTAGAAATTGATATAAGTAGGTACTTAAACATTTTCTATAGGTACCTACTGCAAGTAAAATTAAATATCAAGTAAAAAATAACATTAATGTTGTATTTCTTAATATATTCTTATTTCCTTACCTAACTCTCTCAAAGTCAAAGTTTATTAAATATGAGGCTTCACTTTCTCTTATTGACATTAAAACTATATGTGTATAAAAATAAATGCCAATTGTGTGTTTATGAAGGTACTGTTTTTTAGTAGTACCTACCTAAGTAAATCTTTTTAATAAAGTACAATAAACTTAGAACTAAATTAACTTTATACTTAATTTTTCCCCATCATATAAACCAAATCACTATTTTATGGGTTAAATATATTTATGGCACACTGTTCCTTTTCTTAAAATAAAAATGTTGTCAACGAAGGTATTGTTTTTTTGTACATAAGTAAATCTTTTTAAATAAAGCACAATAAACTTAGAACTAAATTAACTATATTTATGGCACAGACTGCTCCTTTTTGTAGAATAAAAACGTTGACAACATTAGAGCTCCACAAAAAAAATCATATAAATAACTAAATTCAACGATGCCAAAGCCATGTTCAATGCAGTTTCATTGTTGGATATGACATGTGGTACACACCCCTCCTTTCTTGTGAGTCTGATGCAGCATTAAATATTGTTGTTATTATCATTAACCATGCTTTTTGAAGGTATCCAGAATCTCCTAAGAAATTAGAATAATATACTTACTTATAGAAAATTGTCATAGATAAAAAGTTAGTAGGTAAGTACCTATGTATTATACAAAATTGCTTGATATTGTTTTTTACCAAATAACCATGTTTGTTCACCACTCTGAGGAAGTCCATCCTCCAAATTATGAGGTAACATTTAAGATTTTTGAATCGTCGTCTCAAATCTGAAAACCACATAAAATAGTTTTATCTTTATGTCAATACTCTTTATTCTAGCAATTTTAACAAAACTGACATTTCCTGGTAAATCCCAATATAATAATAGGCATAATACTTACCTTTATTATGTAAGTAATAATTTATTTATTAAAACTTACCGTTTGAACGTAAGGACTGATATCTTTTCCTATTAAGAAAGATGCTTGTCTGTATAAGATTTATAGGGTATAGTCAATAGGTACACCTTACTACACTTAGAGCCTTGGTTTAATACTTTATGCTAACTGGCAAATTAAATCTTCATTGGAACCTGTAAAACAAATAGGCAATCTAAGTTATAAATTGATAAATGGACATTATGGATAGGTTACATTTAATATTTATACAAAAAGTCCCTTACTGTTGTCTTAATCTTGACCTTTCTTGTCATGATTAAAGGTACTTAGGTGGATTTATTTGGCCCAAATGTTTGTATGGTTTGAGAGCCCCTACAAATTGTTATGCAGCGACTTGCTCTTCGTTGCGGAAAATGTTGCATGACACACATTTATTTGGTCACTCACATCGCAACAACTATATCAGCACGCAATTCCCGGCAGACCTTAGCTAAATATTTGAAAGTTCGTAAACGAGAACTCTGAGAACTATTCACAAGTACAATAAACTCGATTTCGTTACTTTGCTCCAAGTAACGTAGGGAAACATTTCTTCCTTAGCGCCTGAGCACTTGATTATCGCAGTCCACAATAGCCCTAAAAAGAGCATTTTAAACAAAACTTTCAACACAACACAACTATTCCTTCATCAGCTGATCAAACAATCGCCATTTTGTGTGAATTTTTATCTTCAATGTTTGAGTGATCGCTAGATTAGCGATTCTTGGCTTGTCAAACTGTCAATTAGGTCTATTTTAGCGTAAATTTTACGTCGTAGGTAACTTTTGCTTATGTCAATCCCATACATTCGGTTTATCGTAGCGAAGATTTCGTAGCGTTTCATTTGTTTGCCAATTGACTAGGCCCTCAGTGCTTCCACTTTCATGATTTCCTTTCCCCACGCCACAACTGAGATTTCCCCTTCTCAGGAATTTCTTCTCCTCAAAGCTTATTCTTTTAGTAAATTACTATCAAAAAAAAAATTGTTGTCGCCAGGTGGGTGGCTTACAGTGTTGCCGGCAGCATGTTACGATTTATTCCTATTTCTCATCTGAAAAGTTCCGAAAAGTTCCACCTGAGTAAAAATAAAAAAAAAGATTGGAAAAATCAAACAATTTCTGTATTACATACCTATATTTGGATTTTACTTTGATTCATAAAGTCGGTACAATTTTCAAATAATGTTAAAACGGCCATGAAAACACACCATACAGCCAAAGACCTAAACATACAGCACCAGCAGCGCCTTACTTCATGCGACTTCTAATCGTTAAGTTCGTTTTTAGTTTATAAAGTCTATGAAAAGAATCTGAGCCATACAGCCTGTTCTTTTGACGTGACAACGTCTTAAATTAGGTTAGCTGGGAGACACTTATGAAAAAGTGTAACGCTCGTCGGGAACGTAACGATGAGTCACCGAACGAGAGAGAGGCCCGCCGAATGCCTTGCGTCTCTCTCCCACTAAATAGTTAAGTTTAAGTTTACATGTACAATGTTTTAGTAAACAAAATAAAACAAAAAAAAAAAAAAATAATAAAAAAAAAAAAAAAAAAATATATATTTCTATAGTTAAAATTTGTGCAATTCTTATTTTCATTCAATTCCTTGTTCCTATTGTGCAATTTAATTATATTCATATCAATAAATATTCTACCGAGAAAAAGACGTTGTCACGTAAAATCTTCGCCCGTAAAACCGACTTTACAGGCAACCAATTTTTTATACTAATTTTGAGGCTTAGGTCAAAAGTTCCGAAAAGTTCCGACAAAGTTGATGTTCCGCAAAAGTTCCGCCAAGGGCTTCTATCGGATAAAAGGATAAGGACTAATCGGAACAAAAGATCCGCACCGGCAACACTGGTGGCTTTAGCTATTAGGGGGGGTTACGCGGTCAGCGAAAATTTTGGTGTTGCGCGGGGGAGGGGGGGGGGGGGGGGGTTTCCGCTGTAATTGAGGGCAAAATCGAGATTTTGCTTTTCAAAGGTGCTATGTTGGACAGCCATTCCAAATCAAAAGTGCAAAGCGCCTACAAAAAATTATTCTAATTTTGAGATTTTTTCATAGATGGCATTGGGTGTAAGTGCCAAACATTTTTTCTTTACAAATGGGACGTGTGTGCCGATCGTAGTAAATGTCAGTGTCGGTCATCTGATTAGCTCCTGTCATTTCAAATGATAAGATTTGTCTGATAAAAATATTAGAAAGTACTTTGAAAATGAGTGATTTAAGGAATAAAACTAAAAAACCTACCTATGAAAATCTTTGAAAGTAGTACGAGGAAAGAGTTATGTTAACAGGAAAAGAAAAGTTATTCCGGCAAAAAGGTCACCTTCTATGCTGATCAGTACCTACATTGTTATTGTTAATTTACTTTAATATGGTTTCATTTAATTTTACAATTGCGATAAGCAAATATTTTTATTACAGAAAATATGCAATTGTAAGAACCGATGAAAAATAAACAAAAAAAAAAGAGAAAAAAAGAAAGCAAAAAAAAAAAAAAATAAATAAAAAGAAGAAAAAAAAGGTGAAAAGGAAACTTTTCTAGCGGAAAGTATGATTGCTTACTTACTATTACCACCAGAATATCAAGAATTCTATAGGAATTTGTGTAATAATTAAACTAGTTTAATTACAAGTTACACAAATTTGTCAAAATGCAGCATAGGGGCTAAGCACTAACTAAAATAATAATACTTATTTAAAAATAAAGGCACTTTACTCCAATGACATTTGTTATGAAACTTAGCCCCAATGAAAGGTAAATATCTTGCATTTTGACCCATTTCTTAATTGATTTTATAAATAAGGTTTTTTTATATAAATATGTTCAAAAGTTATAAGTATAGTATAAACATTACCTGTTTAATTTAGTTTTTGATAATAGAACGACTAAAAACAAATTCATTTTTATTTATTTCTTAATTTGTGTTTTGGCACTTAGCTTATTTGTAAATTCCAAGTCTCAATTCGTAAGCGCCATTCACATTTTTATTAAAAAGTAAATAAAAACGTTTTTTTTAACATTACAAATCAGTCAAAAAATTGAAAAGGTAAATTCCTATGTTTTTGATTTTATATGATTTATTATTGTAAAGCACGGTTGTAATGTGAATTTATAAGAAAGGTGACCCGGCGTTTTATGCTTGGGTTGTATATTTTTTAAATTTTTTAATCTGGTTTTCAATATCTATTTCGCAATATCTGTCAACAAATGACAGATTTACAGCCACTAGTTGTCAAATCAAACATGACGTGACGGCCTTGTTGACATTTCTCTTTTTTAAAAGCAAAAGAATTATGGTTTATGCAGCCATGTTAGACATTTTTTAAAGTAACATGTCTGTTTTTGAAGACTCAGTGTTTCCATATTAAAAAATATTAATAATTAAATAAATCTTATCCGCGATTCGATAAAAATAAGACAAAACTTGGTTTAGGTAGCAAATAATATTAGCTTTACTTTATTACCAAATTCTATTGTATACATGTCAAGCATTTTTTCTATGGAAAGTGCCGTTTCTTCTTTTAAAGGTAACTTCAGGATTTTTTTTCTATCGAGCCAAATGATTCCTATCGCGTTTTGACTTCGTTCATCCCCTCACACATACGCTCTGTAATACACATTGAAAGTTTTTTCAGTGCGAAATATCTAATATATATTTAAATATATTTTGAATAAAAACTAATAGAAAACCGCCAATTTTTCCGTTTTCACCACCTAAGGCCCTCTTAAAATATACTGCATGATTGTGTTACGTTCCGTAACATGCAGTGTTCATATTTATCATTTTTGGCGACAGTTAAAATAAAAAAATACTAATGATTTTGGGTGAGATCAAAAGGTACGTCAGATGGTCCCCGTTACACATGACACATTTGAGGCTGAAAAGGTATGTCAAATGTGTAAAAAATTAAAAAAGTATACAACTTAAGCATAAAACTCCGGGTCTCCTTTCCGCAAACATGATTTCCCCTCGATTCCCCTCTTCCCCTCTGGACCCTAATTTCCCCTCAAAAGGGGAAGTTCCCCTCATTGTGGAAGCACTGTGCATGACATCCTCTTTCTTCTTCTTCTTTATTCAATGGCGTTTTCTTGATAGATTTCGCCAGTATCAAGTATTCTGCTTAGGCGTTATTGTTTCTCCAAAGTTTCATGAATGCACAAAGTGGATATGGTTAATAACCTAAACTACTTCTTTAGTAAGTATTAATTAATTTTTTTTTTAACTGTTGATTTATCTGCGAAAAAGAACATACACAATATATACTGACATCCTCTTTGCACATGACAAATTCCTTTTTCAGAGTGACAAACACACAGAAATGTCAAAAAAATCTGACTTTTTTTTATTTATTTGTTCCGTGAAGGAACAGGATAAGGTCAGAGAGCATACTGCCTAGTCATTAGTTTTTTTATTTCTTTTTTTCCTTTGATGATAATGAGTTGTGAATATGATGATGAATGATAAATTATGTTCTCCCAAACCCCTTGAGTCCTCAGTAAAGATTTGGGACTCTACTGAGGTCTCACGCGGACTTCTTGAGAGAATGTGAAAAGTGATGTTGCACTGTTTTGTTTCATTTTCCAACACTCATGCACGTTCACAAATACTAAACGGTTAATAATCCACTATTATTTCACATTAATGTTCGAAAAAAAAACAAATTACGAAAATAAAACAAAACTGCCGCTTCACTTTCCCGCCAAGAAGTCCAAAAAAATCTGACGATGGTGGGTTTTTACAGTTTGTTCCTTAAAGGAACAGGCTAAGATCAGAGACCATACTTTTCTGTTTACTTTCTTGTAAAATTAAGTGTAATGCACAGACGTATTATGTATGTGGCTTTTTATCCATAAGGTACAATCACTGTCTGTGGGTACAATCTATAAATATCGGAGTTGTGCTATATTTTTGCTATTTTATTTATTTATCTATACTAATATTATAAAGAGGAAACATTTAATTGTTTGTTTGTATTCTTCTTCTTCTTCTTTTTGTGCAGTGGCGTTTCCCTTTGGATTTCGCCAATATCCTTGTTTGTATTGAATACACCCCGAAACTTTAATAAAGATTTAAAAAAATATATTATTACACGTCTGTGGTGTACTGTCATTGGTTATGCTTATACTTTAAAGTAGATGCTAATGGTGATGATAATACCTATTAGGAGCGTTTAATGCTTACTATAATCCCCCCCAAACCCCTTGACTTCCAGTAAAGATATGGCAGTGGGACTTTACTCAGATCTCACACGGACTTCTTGAGAGAATTTGAAAAGTGATGTTGCATTGTTTTACTGTTTTGCTTTATTTGCCAACACTCATGCACATTCATGAACATTTAACGGTTAATAATCCACTAGGTATTATTTCACATTATATTATTAAACAAAACACAAATTATTACAGAAAATAATGTTGTTGCTAAAAGTTATAGTCACAGACATATAATATATGTCTGTGGTTATAGTAATCTTTGGCTAAAAGAACACTGGAGTAGGTAACTCCGAGTAATCCGAGTCTCAGACGCTTCACTTTGATGTTGGAGAATAAAGGAATCTTGTCCATACAGGCTAAAGATTAGGTTTTCTCTTAGAGCATGGTTTTCTGTTTATATATAATAGATGAAACGAGTATTCGATGGTTTTAGTTTGTGTGTTGATGTGGAACTTTTGATATTCCTTGCTTGAACTTCTTGAGAGAATTTAAGTGACGTTGTAATATTTTTCTTTATTTCTCAACACTCGTACAGATTGACGACCTAGACAAGTGGTAAACACTTACCCCCTATCTGTCGTACACTGCTGTGTACCTGTGCCAATGGCTAGTAAAAAATGCAGCAGCTCACGTGGATTGTACGATGAATAACGAATAGACAGGGGGCGAGCGTTTGCCACTTGTCTAGAGGGGCAATTATTATGACGACAAAGCAGTAGTTCTGTTTTTTTGCATGAAATGATGCATTAATAAGTACTTACGGAAAATAAAGGAAGAGCTGTGTGGCGGCTCATTAATAGAAAACTACTACAATACCCATCTTTTCCCTTGGGTGTCGTAAAAGGCGACAAACAGACTAAAGACTGCACATTGGTAGGTAGGTACCAGTCTTGGGCAAAAAGTAATCAGATTAATGATTACGGATTACGATTACAATATGTAATCTTCAATCACGATTACAGATTACAGAAATTAATCAAAAATGTAATCATATCGGTGATTAATGATTATTAATCTGTAATCGTACTCTTGATTACTGATTACTGATTACTTATGATTGATTAATAAAACCAACAGTCGGAACGTTAAAAAATAAAAGAACATATTGTATAGCAATAAATCATCATTATTTTTTCTACTTATTATTATTTAAAGTAAATGTTGCTTTCCAGACATTGCAATATGGGCTTGCGAAATTGAAGTGAGTAAAGTCGTAATTAACTTTAAATCGTTAATTGTTAGATGAATTAACTTGGCTGGCACAACAAATCCGCTATTTTTTTTATTTATTTGATATACTAACTTGACACTCGCGCAATAAAGACGAATTTAACAACTAATCAAAATTGGTTCAGCCGTTTATTAGGTAATAGAGAACATAAAAACGGGCATACATACAGGTCAAACATAAACCCTACTTTTTTGGCTTCGCCGCAGACGGGTAATAAGTTAGCATACCAACGTGCTACTAAGCCGTGAAAGCCTGGTGGTATGTATTGGGTCCCGCGTCTTCGGTTCGTCTTAGGTTCGACCCTGGGCAATACTAAGTTTTTTTTAAAGTTCCCTATATATTTATCACTGCAGAGTACGAAAGCCGACGTCGGTCCTGGTTGTCATCGCCCCGATTACAATTTTTTTTGATGTAGGTGTTGAACAACTTTATAACAAATAATGAATGCAGCTTACACGCAATAAAGAAATTCTATTCTATTCTATTCGAACGACGATTAATTTACATTTGAACAAATGAACATGTAACAGAAAATATACAATCTCTGCTCACAAGAAAAGAATAAAAAATAAAATAAATAAACTTTTCTACACTCACACCAATTATCTAGCCCAAGAAAAGCTTTTATAAGAAACTTGTTAAATGGTTACTAGACAACGGATAAACATACATAAAATACTTAAATACATACATATTACACATAGAAAACACCCAGACCCGCGACAATTTAGAAAAAAAATATTTTTTAAATTGACCCGACCGGGGATCGAACCCGGGACCTCAGAGATGGCGACACCTCGACCACGGAGGTCGTCAATATAGTAACACTGTGGTAGTAGGTATAATTTATAGTACATAAAGCCAACCACTCAATTTCTAGAGGCATACAAATTGTGATAATTAATGCCAACTAAATAAAATATAAATTATATTCCTTAATTCCTAAACCATAATTCATATACTTAAACTTGGTTAAGAATAATCATGTAATTTAGATTACTGACTACTGTAATCAAGATTAAGGATTAAATGTTCAATCATGATTAAAAGTAATCACGACTACTTTAATCTTATCATGATTACTTTCAATCAGATTATTAATCTGATTAAAAAAGTAGTTGATTACGCCCATCTCTGGTAGGTACATCCAACGGCATAGAGCGGCGATGGGCTCACCACCATCACCATATTATGTATTATCTATGACCATCACGCTGACCACATGCGCTGTTGTTACAAACACATATTTGAGGCTTAGGAGCGATCGCAGAATGCTTCTGGACTGTTTTGTGATCTCTCCAAGGCTTTTGATTGCGATGAATACAACACCCTTTTAATAAAGCTAAACACTATGGAGTGCACTCTGATGCCTTGAAATTGATTCAATCATATCTCAGCTGCATAATCCAAAAAGTTAGCGTGAATGGATCCATATCATCCGGTTCTTCTGTGCTAATAGGGGTTCCACAAGGGTCAATACTAGGTCCATTTTTATTCTTAATTTATATTAATGATTTACCATTTTATGCGGAAAACTTTTGCAATATTGTTTTGTTTGCTGACGATACATCTTTGATATTTAAGACTAATCAAAATAAAATAGTTTTGATGACATCAACAGTGCCCTAACAGATGTGTTGAATTGGTTTACTACTAATAATCTTCAATTAAACGCGAAGAAAACCAAATGTATAAATTTTACTCTACCTAACGTAAAGAATATTATAATAAATAAAATTAAACGAATGGTGAACTGTTGGACCTTGTTGATTCAACAGTTTTCTTAGGTATTACCTTAGATTCAAAAATACAGTGGTACCCTCATATTAGCACCCTTGCGGGGAGACTTAATTCAGCTGCTTACGCTGTTAGAAAAATTAGGCCTTATACAAACGTGGAAGCTGCTCGATTAGTCTATTTTAGTTACTTTCACAATGTTATCTCCTATGATACTCTACTTTGGGGTAAAGCAGCAGATATAGAAACCATTTTCATTTTACAGAAAAGAGCAGTAAGGTCCGTATATAACCTAGGATCACGTGACTCCCTTAAGGAGCTGTTTAAAGAAATAAAATATTCTTACAGTTGCATCACAATTGATTTATAACTGTATTGTTTACGTGCGTTAAAACATTTCTCATTTCATAAAAAATTGCGATATACACAAACTAAATACTAGAAATAAGTTTAAACTTGTCATTCCTAAGGACAATGCCCGTCTGTGTCCCAGTAAGAGAAAGAGTGCCCAAAAATAGTATAATATCAGAAAATCTTAAAAAATTATAATTTAAATTATGGTATTATTTAGAAGTCCGATAAAGCACCAAATTAAAAATAATAATAATAAGACTGGATTTATATTATTAAAGATATTAACACTAATACGTCATTCAATATTTCATTCATTCATTGTATTAGTGTAGTTCGGGAAGAATTTGATTAATAATCGATTACACTTACTTTTATTTGAGAAGCTAGAAGGAATTAAAGGAAGTATTTACCTAAAATATACAGACGGACTTATGGATATATTTACCAATCCCCCATCTGTAAAATATTGAAAATGATTGTTGCTTCTATAATTAAATCTACAAAATATAATCGACTGCCACTTGTGTGGTAAAAACTTCTATGGCAGTCTTAATCGATTATTGGTTGTCTATCGTATCGTAATACACTTTCGCGTTGTGTAAAAGCAACATACATTTAGAAGCTTATTACGCACAGCTCTTGACGTTTGTCATACTTTGACTTTCAGACTCTGAAATGCACCCAGTTTTCTTTTTGCTATAGGGAATGCGTACACCAGCACTACGCCTGTGTATAGGTACTGATGATCATGATGATGACTTTTATACATAGTTTTACTTTTATAAAGATTATAAATATGTAAACAACCATGATTAGATTGCAATTATTCGTAGCTATCGTAAAAAAACCAATTAATTCAAGTGCCTAGTTAATAATTAATAGCAATGATATCTGCAAATGCAAACTGTAAAATGAAATAAAAAAAACAATAGGCACTAATAGCTTATCGCCTATAAATTTTCAACCGGTGCTTTACATGACATTAAATCTAGATATCATAAAATTACCATTAAAAAGCTATTGTATGACATAGACCTGCATTCTGGGCGTTTCTGGGGCTGAGCTCCATGCTAATTTGGGCATTGTCCTTTCAACTTCAGAAAGTTAATGGATCATTTATGGGACAAAGTGTATGTATGTACTGTATTTGAACTTATTTTTATACTTACAGCTGCATAATGAGGCTGTAAAAAGGCTGTATAAGCGATTATACAGACCTTATTAGCTCAAAAAGGGCCCATATTATAAAACTTTTTGCGTTAGTATAGTTGTATAGTAGCTGTAGACGCCAAGCAGAAGCTGTTTAAGAGATGTTATTCGGTGTAAGGAAAAGCAACTACACTCCAAATAATATTTTATTAAGATAATAGTTTAAAAAATGAGTTATAAGTGAATTAGAAAATTATGAAAATAAAAGAGAAACATGTCGTACAAGAATAATACAATAATTATGACACATAATGTTCATATTTCAAAGTGCAATCCCAAGTAATAATAAATCTTAGAAATCTGATGGTGTTAATAGGTAAAACAACAACAATTTTATTGTCAATGAATTTAAGACATGTTAAGGACAGACTTTTAGAAAAGGGCTATAACACTGTAAGCGCTACATCAATAACAAAAATGCATGGAATTAACATTCCTCTAGTTTCGCACACATTGTTCTAATGCGTTCATAGTGCCAGAGTAAAACTTTTAGATTCACTTTTGTTTTTATCTTTTCTTTTATTATAGGTATAATTGTTTTATGATTATTGATTGTATAATTTGGTAACGACATATTGTTTTGTAAATGTCGTTACTTCTATATTATTATAAAGCTGTGGAGTTTCTTGTGACCGTTCTTCTCCACAGCTAAAAGACGTCCTGAATGGGTGAGGTGGGTGGGTGGGTTCCTATGCCTATCCATCCATCCATAAAAGTAAAATTAAATTTTCACACCACCTGCTCGACAACGTCAAATTATATGTCATGCAAACCTTATCTATAGTAAGTCATTATAGACCTTAGTGAGGTCTAGCAGGGCATAATGTACTGAATTTCATTATGACCCGCTGGTCATTAATGTGATTTGAATTTGGAACATAAATAGAAATCGCAAACGAACATTTACTATAATATAGGTAGTAGGTAGGTGTGCAGTCTTTAGGCTGATTTCATAGTCACGCGTTTGATCTGCGCCGGCCACACGCGCGCGGTTACAATTACACTAGATACCTAGTAGTTTCGTTTCATAGTCACGCACGCAGTTCAAACGCGCAACTACTATATGTAGTGTAATTATAAGCGCGCGCGTGTGGCCGGCGCTGATCAAACGCGTGACTGTGAAATCAGCCTTAGTCCGTTAGTCGCCTTTTATGAGACCCAAGGGACGAAAAGGTGTTGGTAGTATTATTTTGATAAGCCCATCTCCGCTCTATGCTGTTGGATGTATGTGCAGTACTTATTTAGTCCGTTAGTTGCCTTTTACGAAACCGAAGAGAAGATAGGGGTTGGTAGTATTATTTTGATGAGCCCATCGCCGCTCTATGCCGTTGGATGTAAATGCAGTCTTTAGTCCGTTAGTCGCCTTTTACGACACCCAAGGGAAGAGAGGGGTTGTAGTATTATTTTGATGAGCCCATCTCCGCTCAATGCTGTTGGATGTATGTGCATTATTTATTTAGCCCGTTAGTCGCTTTTTACGAAACCGAAGAGAAAATAGGGGTTGGTAGTATTATTTTGATGAGCCCATCGCCGCTCTATGCGGTTGGATGTATGTGCAGTCTTTAGTCCGTTAGTCGCCTTTTATGACACCAAGGGACGAAAAAGGGTTAGTAGTATTATTTTGATGGGCCCATCGCCGCTCTATGCTGTTGGATGTATGTGCAGTCTTTAGCCGCGTTAGTAGCTTTTACGACACCCAAGGGAAGAGAGGGGTTGGTAGTATTATTTTGATGAGCCCATCGCCGCTCTATGCTGTTGGATGTATGTGCAGTCTTTAGCCGCGTTAGTCGCTTTTACGACACCCAAGGGAAGAGAGGGGTTGGTAGTATTATTTTGATGAGCCCATCGCCGCTCTATGCTGTTGGATGTATGTGCAGTCTTTAGCCGCGTTAGTCGCTTTTACGACACCCAAGGGAAGAGAGGGGTTGGTAGTATTATTTTGATGAGCCCATCGCCGCTCTATGCGGTTGGATGTATGTGCAGTCTTTAGTCCGTTAGTCACCTTTTACGACACCCAAGGGAAGAGAGAGGTTGTAGTATTATTTTGATGAGCCCATCTCCGCTCAATGCTGTTGGATGTATGTGCATTATTTATTTAGCCTGTTAGTCGCTTTTTACGAAACCGAAGAGAAAATAGGGGTTGGTAGTATTATTTTGATGAGCCCATCGCCGCTCTATGCGGTTGGATGTATGTGCAGTCTTTAGTCCGTTAGTCGCCTTTTATGACACCAAGGGACGAAAAAGGGTTAGTAGTATTATTTTGA
Organism: Scoparia ambigualis; assembly: GCA_963921215.1. Lineage (NCBI taxonomy): Eukaryota > Metazoa > Arthropoda > Insecta > Lepidoptera > Crambidae > Scoparia > Scoparia ambigualis. The sequence goes on along the minus strand of OY992505.1, from coordinate 22,891,021 downwards.
TGGGCCCATCGCCGCTCTATGCTGTTGGATGTATGTGCAGTCTTTAGCCGCGTTAGTCGCTTTTACGACACCCAAGGGAAGAGAGGGGTTGGTAGTATTATTTTGATGAGCCCATCGCCGCTCTATGCGGTTGGATGTATGTGCAGTCTTTAGTCCGTTAGTCACCTTTTACGACACCCAAGGGAAGAGAGAGGTTGTAGTATTATTTTGATGAGCCCATCTCCGCTCAATGCTGTTGGATGTATGTGCATTATTTATTTAGCCTGTTAGTCGCTTTTTACGAAACCGAAGAGAAAATAGGGGTTGGTAGTATTATTTTGATGAGCCCATCGCCGCTCTATGCGGTTGGATGTATGTGCAGTCTTTAGTCCGTTAGTCGCCTTTTATGACACCAAGGGACGAAAAAGGGTTAGTAGTATTATTTTGATGGGCCCATCGCCGCTCTATGCTGTTGGATGTATGTGCAGTCTTTAGCCGCGTTAGTCGCTTTTACGACACCCAAGGGAAGAGAGGGGTTGGTAGTATTATTTTGATGAGCCCATCGCCGCTCTATGCTGTTGGATGTATGTGCAGTCTTTAGCCGCGTTAGTCGCTTTTACGACACCCAAGGGACGAAAAAGGGTTGGCAGTATTATTTTGATGAGCCCATCGCCGCTCTATGCTGTTGGATGTATGTTCAGTATTTAGTCCGTTAGTCGCCTTTTACGACACCCAAGGGAAGAGAGAGGTTGTAGTATTATTTTGATGAGCCCATCTCCGCTCAATGCTGTTGGATGTATGTGCATTATTTATTTAGCCCGTTAGTCGCTTTTTACGAAACCGAAGAGAAAATAGGGGTTGGTAGTATTATTTTGATGAGCCCATCGCCGCTCTATGCGGTTGGATGTATGTGCAGTCTTTAGTCCGTTAGTCGCCTTTTATGACACCAAGGGACGAAAAAGGGTTAGTAGTATTATTTTGATGGGCCCATCGCCGCTCTATGCTGTTGGATGTATGTGCAGTCTTTAGCCGCGTTAGTCGCTTTGACGACACCCAAGGGAAGAGAGGGGTTGGTAGTATTATTTTGATGAGCCCATCGCCGCTCTATGCTGTTGGATGTATGTGCAGTCTTTAGCCGCGTTAGTCGCTTTTACGACACCCAAGGGAAGAGAGGGGTTGGTAGTATTATTTTGATGAGCCCATCGCCGCTCTATGCTGTTGGATGTATGTGCAGTCTTTAGTCCGTTAGTTGCTTTTTACGACACCCAAGGAAAGAAAGGGGTTGGTAGTATTATTTTGATTATGCTGTAGGATGTATGTGCAGTCTTTAGTCCGTTTGGGTCATTTTAGCTCATTGTATAACAATCTACTATTGTTTTACTATTGCTTTTTATTGTCTCGTAGATGGTGTGAAAAGTAGAGTATTCTCCTCGGGGATAAAGGTGCCTTCGTCTTGGGCGACCTTGAATCCCACGCTGCACTCAGGATTCTTGTCTTATCTCCCTCGCTTTGCTCGGGAGTTAACTCTAAACACCCTCGCTACGCTCGGGAGTTAACGCTAGAATCCTTCGTTTTGCTCAGGATTCAATACGGGACGCCCGCTACATAAGACACTACTTTATCCCCTTGGTGCATAAACTACTATTAGACGATTCAAAATGCTTATTTTAAGCTTACTGAATAAAGAAATTTAGATTTTTAATTTTTTTTGATTTTTGTTATTTGGTGAAATGTGGTTTGTGGCATAGAACTGGTTTTGCGGTCTTCATTGCCTAGTCTCTGACTAACTACCGAACTGTTCGGTATTTCAACTGCGTGTTCGGTGTTCATTAAGACAAAAATACCGAAGTATGAATGGTTCGGTATCTATTTTTGAAGCTTTGCATGTTATTCAGTTTCATGCAGCAACGCCTATGTGGAAAGAGATTTCAGCCAAATGAATTATTGATGGTCTGACTCTCGAAACCATGAACCTATACTAAAATAGGTTCATGCTCGAAACAGACTGAGTGTCAACATAGTGAAAGCAGAATTATGCATTCATTGTAACTTGAAGTTTGCAACATGCACTAACATAGAAAAAATTAGAGGTACCTAATAAAAGTTTGCTGAAAGCTGTAAGTAGCAATAATCTTTAGCAACCTTTTTGAATCTGCATCTTAAGGCGAAGGCTACTGAGTAGATATGTTTACGAGGTGACTTTAGACATGTTTCCTGACTAAAATATAGAATATGAAGCTTCGAAAATAATTAATGTACGCTTAATCCTAAAGCTCTACTGCAGGTTCGAAATCTTGCTGTTAGCTTTACTAGCATTCAGAACTAATTTGAAATGCTAAGCTCTCACATTTACCCAAGAAAGAGCCATCTGTTTTATGAAGTCTAAAACTAGGGACGGCAAGTTTATTATTCGTACGAGTGTTTAAGTTATGAAGATCACAATGTTTAACAAATGTCTTTTCATACTTCTTGACATACTTACATAAGGTTTTCAAAAATAAATTGTGATGCAATAGTTAATAGGTATATCGATTTTTTAAACACTTCTTTGAGTGAGTCTCCAGACTTGAGGTTGGAGGATGGCGCGGACTGCCCTTTTCTGTAGATTAAATACATCGTCAATATTAGCAGCAGAGCCCCACAACAGCAAGCCATAAGACATCAAACTATGGAAAAAACTAAAATAAACTATTCTTGCCTAGAAACACAATAGAATCTACCGATTCAACTACATTATCGTTTATCTTAATTTGTGTGCTGACCTTTCATACATTAGGTAAAGAGAATTTAACACTCTTTGTTTTTGCTGAATTCAGTAATAAATTATTAATAGTGAACCAATACAATACCTTTTAAAGTGCACCGTTTACATCGTCAACATTATCAAGGTTTCTTTTAACATTAAAAATAAGAGACGTATCATCTGCAAACAGTCTCACACAAGTTTCTAGCAAACTATAGGGCAGGTCAATTATGTAAATCTAAAAAGTAATGGTCCCAATATTGACCCTTGGGGCACGCCTATAGTTATGGGTGCTCATGAAGACACAGCACCATTAATATCAACTTTTTGAGTTCTATTTGACAGGTATGATTGCTATTTTTGTGACACCATAATGCTCTAACTTGTTAACTAAAGTTTCATGACTAACGCAATCAAATGCTTTTGAGAGATCACAGAAAATACCTAATGCATCTTGCTTACCCTCCCATTCGTCAAAAATGGGCGTAAGAAGCGCGACTCCAGCGTCAGATGTTATCATGAAAAAGCTTATTAATTGCAAAATGAGACAGTAATTGATTGTAAATAATATTCCCAAAAACTTTGCTAAAGGCTGGTAATATAGAAATTAGTCTAAAATTAGAGGGTTTGTTTTTGTCACCAGCTTTAAACAATGGAATGATTTTAGCATGCTTTATTAAATTGGGATAAATTCCTTCTACAAGACACCCATTGAAATTATCGGCCAATTACTTAGGAATTAATAATTGTTTTAGCAACATTTGTAGTGATACCCCACAGATCTTCTGTATTTATAATATTTATTGTTTTAAAAGCTTTTAAAACAGTGTCAGTGTTTATATGTCTAGAACTAAAACTGTCACCGCACAACAACAACAACAACTGTACTGTACAAGCAAAAACTTATATTACTAGTTACTGCATATACATCCTATAGCATAGAGCGGCGATAGGCTCATCAAACTAATACTATCAACCCTTTTCTTCCCTTCGGTGTCGTAAAAGGCGACTAACGGACTAAAGACTGCACATAGATCCAACAGCATAGAGCGGCGATGGGATCATCAAAATAATACTACCAACCCCTTTCTTCCCTTGGGTGTCGTAAAAGGCGACTAATGGACTAAAAACTGCACATACATCCAACAGCATAGAGCGGCAATGGGCTCATCAAAATAATACTACCAACCCCTCACTTTCCTTCGGTGTCGTAAAAGGCGACTAACGGACTAAAGACTGCACATACATCCAACAGCATAGAGCGGCGAAGGACTCATCAAAATAATACTACCAACCCCTCTCTTCACTTCGGTGTCGTAAAAGGCGACTAACAGACTAAAGACTGCACAAACATCCAACAGCATAGAGCGGCGATGGGCTCATCAAAATAATACTACCAACCCCTCTCTTCCCTTGGGTGTCGTAAAAGCGACTAACGGGCTAAAGGCTCACCACCTAAGCACATGTGCAGACTGTGCAGTTGTTTCTTGCTAAAGCGTGGACTGTGTGGGCGTGGTCTGTGTTGTCCATAAATTCAAAAAAATGATTACTAATTTTACCATAAACTTTAAATAAATATCTCAAAAAAGTGGTTGATTTGTAAACAGTAATAATTCCAGACTTTATTCATGATTATTCTACTTATAAATAAAGACTTTTTCGTTTTTGTAGGCTAATTGTCATTTGACAGACAAAAATGAAAAAGAAAAAACTTTTTCCCCTAGGGCAAGAAAAGCTATTTTTTCCCCGCTCTGGAACGCTACAATGACGGTCTTTTTGAGCAAGAGGAGTGAAAAAACAGTTTTTCTCTAAATTGACCAGACCGGGAATTGAACCCAGAAGAAAGCGCGACGCCAGACTCGGCGTGCTAACCACTCGACCACGGAGGTCGAGAATTCATAATCGATTTTTCTAAAACAAGACAATTACAAAAAATATTGTTTAAGTAAGTAGCAGATGTGGATGTTATACTAGTTGGTTCATTGAACATGTGAACTTATTTATAGTAGATTATTCACCAAGGGGATAATGTAGTGTCTTATGTAGCGGGCGTCCCGTATTGAATCCTGAGCAAAACGAAGAATTCTAGCGTTAACTCCCGAGCGTAGCGAGGGTGTTTATAGTTAAGACAAGAATCCTGAGTGCAGCGTGGGATTCAAGGTCGCCCAAGACGAAGGTACCTTTATCCCCGAGGAGAATACTCAACTTTTCACACCATCTACGAGACAATAAAAAGCAATAGTAAAACAATAGTAGATTGTTATACAAGGAGCTAAAATGAACCAAACGGACTAAAGACTGCACATACTGCACGATGGGTTCATCAACACTGCACATTCTGACAATTGGCCCAGCATACCCCGGAGTCCAAAATAATACTACCAACCCCTTTCTTCCCTTTGATGTCGTAAAAGGCGGCTAACAGACTAAAGACTGCACATACATCCAACAGCATACAGTGGCGATGAGCTCATCAAAATAATACTACCAACCCTTTTTCGTCCCTTGGGTGTCATAAAAGGCGTCTAACGGACTAAAGTTTTCACATATATCCAACAGCATAGAGCGGAGATGGGTTCATCAAAATAATACTACCAACCCCTCTCTTCCCTTCGGTGTCGTAAAAGACGACTAACGGACTAAAGACTGCACATGCATCCTATCGCATAGAGCGGCGACGGGCTCATCAAAATAATACTACCAACCCCTATCTTCTCTTCGGTTACGTAAAAGGCGACTAACGGACTAAATAAATACTGCACAAACAACCAACAGCATAGGGCGGCGATGGGCTCATCAAAATAATACTACCAACCCCTCTCTTCCCTTGGGTGTCGTAAAAGCGACTAACGGGCAAAAGACTGCACATACATCTAACAGCATACAGTGGCGATGGGCTCATCAAAATAATACTACCAACCCTTTTTCGTCCCTTGGGTGTCATAAAAGGCGTCTAACGGACTAAAGTTTTCACATATATCCAACAGCATAGAGCGGAGATGGGTTCATCAAAATAATACTACCAACCCCTCTCTTCCCTTCGGTGTCGTAAAAGACGACTAACGGACTAAAGACTGCACATGCATCCTACCGCATAGAGCGGCGACGGGCTCATCAAAATAATACTACCAACCCCTATCTTCTCTTCGGTTACGTAAAAGGCGACTAACGGACTAAATAAATATTGTACATACATCCAACAGCATAGAGCGGAGATGGGCTCATCAAAATAATACTACCAACCCCTCCTTTCCCTTAAGTGTCGTAAAAGGCGACTAACGGACTAAAGACTGCACATACATCCAACAGCATAGAGCGGCGATGGGCTCATCAAAATAATACTACCAACCCCTTTTCGTCCCTTGGGTGTCGTATACATCAATGCGTAAAAGGCGTATACGGACTAAAGACTGCACACCTACCTACCTACTACCTATATAGTAAATGTTCGTATGCGATTTATATTTATGTTCCAAATTCAAATCACATTAATGACGAGAGGGTCATAATGAAATTCAGTACAATACTATTGCCCCTGCTAGACCTCAGGTCTTTAATGACTTACTTTAGGTTAGGTTTGCATGACATATAATTTGACGTTGTCGAGCAGGTGGTGTGAAAATAGTTTTTCTGTATCTTACTATCTATATTGTACTTCGACGTTGCATCCTCGAGATTTATATTCACAAGGTAGTCCACTCTTCAATGTACCAGGCATCCAACACATATTAAGAGCTATCTAAAAGAAATTTTATTAAAAAAAACATAAAACGTTACCCATAGTATAGACACAGGCGCCATCTAGTGAATACCAACCGAGTGCACGAGTTTGTCACCCGCGCTGTCATCGTCATTCGCTTTTCGTGTTCGGGCATCCGCACATCGTTACTACCCTAAATGTGTTTTGTGTAGCAAAAAACTATGTGCAAAAGGAAGCATGGATAATCATTATATACGCATGTGGAAAAACTGCGTAAACGACGATCGCCAAGTAAATCAGGTCAGTCAGTCAGTGTTTTAAATATTACATTTTGTCGATGTTATGATTAAATTACAAAGAAAAACGATTTTTTTAAAACTATGAGATTCGTTAGCGAATATACGACTCAGAACCTCTTAGTGAGACATTCAAAGTAAAAACGTTCTTGAAATATATTTCATAGTACGTTTCCTTCTTAATTTCGATTAATACTTTCGCTAGTGCCTTTGTGGTTACCCACATTTTTTGACTTTTTACTATTTATCGATTTTCAAGAATACATAAGACGTTTAGCTTTTTTAAATAATAATAAAAAGTAAAAAAACACAAGTAGTACCGTGACGTGATTACGGTCAGTGCTAATATGAAATCTAGTATCGTGACGAGATTACGATCGATATTAGGGGTACATACCCTATGCTGTGACGCGATTACGGTAATTCTATTCTTCGGTCATTCCTTCCAAATGACTCTTTGTTTGCGCGAGGCAGTAGTTACCTACATTCTATTTTATTTTTTTACTAATCTTTTTATTGGAGCGTTTTTTCGTATGCAAGTGTTTTCTACAAAATCCTACAGTGCCGCCTTACATACTGCACATTTATGTATTACCGTGATGTGATTACGGTCAGTGCTAATATGAAATATAGTATCGTGACGAGATTACGATCGATATTACGGGTACCTACCCTATGCTGTGACGCGATTACGGCAATTATATTCCTCGGTCATTCCTTCCAAATGACGCTTCGTTTGCGTGAGGCAGTACCTAGATTCTATTTTATTTTTTACTAATCTTTTTATTGGAGTGTTTTTTTGTGTGCAAGTGATTTCTACAAAATCTTACAGTTCCGCCTTACATACTGCACACTTATGTAGTACCGTGACGTGTTACGGTCAGTGCTAATATGAAATCTAGTATCGTGACGCGATTACGATCGATATTACGGGTACCTACCCTTATGTAGTACCGTGACGTGATTACGGTCAGTACTAATATGAAATCTAGTATCGTGACGCGATTACGATCGATATTACGGGTACCTACCCTTATGTAGTACCGTGACGTGATTACGGTCAGTGCTAATATGAAATCTAGTATCGTGACGCGATTACGATTGACATTACGGGTACCTACCCTTATGTAGTACCGTGACATAATTACGGTCAGTGCTAATATGAAATCTGGTATCGTGACGCGATTACGATCGATATTACGGGTACCTACCCTATGCTGTGACGCGATTACGGCAATTCTATTCTTTGATCATTCCTTTCAAATGACTTCGTTTGCGCGAGGCCTCTCGCCTACCACAAGGCTTAGTGACTCCGATTTCAATAAAGAACCGTAAATAACGGACGTATATAAATCTAATATTGAAAAAGACTTACGATCTGTCATGACCATAGCACAAGTACACAGTCCGGATCTTACCCAGACCATCCAGGACGCTAGGGATACCTAGTCGTATAATCCAAGCGCAGCAGAGGAGTTGCCAGTTGTAAATCCAATATCGTCGGATTTTCTTGACGTTCTTGGAGTTTCTAAAATGAAGGAGGTACCATTGGGACCCAAAATACCAGAAGAGGTCTCTAAACGCTAGGGAAATCCTCATAGATGGTATGAACAAAGATAATAAAAAAGAACTGTTAGCAACAACTTTGATGCCTGTTTGAAGTTGGCCAAATTATGCTGCATTTACATTATGAAAATATCATGAATAGAAAAATGCTTACACTACCTGCCTACTCTTGATAAAAAATTCTTGTCAATGACACAAGATGTTAAAAGAGACGCACACTCTTTTGGAGAAAATTTGGGAGAAAAGATAGAGCTGCTAAGGCCGCTGAAAAATCTGGTTTGCGAATACGGAACACTAACAACATTGGACCGTCAACTTCACTAAGAACTACGTCGCCCAGCAGGGAAAGTGGCAAGACTCATCCAAGCAACAAGGTCATGGGTTGCCAGGCCGGGTGGGAGCAAGCAAAGATTCCCGTATCCACCTCCGAGCAATCAGCGCAAGCACCGACGTCCGCCCGTTATCACACCACGACAGCAGTGAGACCGTCATACAGACCGATGTTGCGTAACTAACAACCAAGGTAACCTTACACGCTGGTCGTATAAATTTTTTTTTGTTGACACATGGTGTTCAATCGCAAATGACCCGGTAGTCTGACAGTACGTTACGGGTTACAAAATACCATTTAACAATACTGTAAAGCAAGCTACTGAACCTATCACTCCTAACTTTTCTTCGGCTGAAATAAGTAAGTTAATCACAGCTATATCTGACTTGTACCAGTCAGGAGTAATATGCATATGAGAGGATGTCAAAGACCAATTTATTTCTCCCATATTTTTAACACCTAAAAGTGATGGATCGTCCAGATTTATCTTGAACCTAAAATCATAGAATAAAGCTGTCGCCTCATACCACTTTAAAACGGAGGACATACGGACAGCAAGCAAATTATTGTTCCAAGACAGTTATATGGCCAATGTTGATATCAAAGACGCGTATTTTTTCTTTAGTTCCTATTGATGAAAACTACAAAAAGTATTAATAAATTTTTGGGACACAAAAGTAATACGTATGAATTTTAGTGCCTACCGTTTGGACTTAGTTCAGCACCTTATTATGTCTTTACGAAACTCATGAAACCGGTCTATCTACCGGATTTATCTTAGAAACAGAGGTTTTTTAATTCTAATATATTTAGATCTTGTGCCTTGGCCATTCTTATGAAGAATGTAAAAGTTTTGTTCTCGAAACTGTTTGTTTATTACAAAATCTAGGCTTTGATAAAAACTTCAAAAAGAGTAGCTTGGAACCACAAAAGACTAGAAAATTTCTTAGTTTTGAATTAAATTCAGAAAATATGTGTTTGCAATTGCCAATAGGAAATCGAAAACGCATTCTTGAACAAATAAATATCAATAGAATGGGTGGGGTACCATAAGTTCCTTTAAATAATATCACTTGTCGTATATGGCAATGGTGCGAGAAACGCAAAATATTTGTCTTTGCATCCTACATAAAATCTAAAGATAACTTCGAGGCGGATAAGGAGTCACGGCGTATGAATATCGATACAGAATGGCAAATGTCGGCACCTGTGTTCGAATAAATTGTTCAATCGTTTGGGACACCTCTTAAAGTACTCTTTGCTACTTACCAAAATTATAAATGCAATAAATACGTCTCATGGCAATGAGACCCCTATGCCTTTAACAGAGATGCATTCACCTTAAATTGGAATATATTTTATTTTTATGCTTTTCCCCCTTTCTCGCTCATATTAAAATGCTTCAGGAAAATAATTAACGACGAAGCCACTGGTGTACTAGTCGTATCGTATTGGCCGAGTCAACCCTGGTATCCCCTACTTAGCTCAGTAGCTCACCACCAATATTCTTCGGCTCAAGTGACTATATGTTATTATCACCTTTCAGGACCCAGCACCCCCTTTGCAAGAAACTTATCCTAGTAGCATACAAATTATCAGGAAAGCATTTCAAAGATAATCGTTATGTAATGAAACCATCGAGGTGATGATTTCCTCATTGTCTACATCCTCACTAAAACAATACAAAGTCGCTTTTACGAAATGGTGGAGTTATTGTGATATTAATAAAGTTGGTATCTATAACTCCCCACTTCCAATTCTATCAAAATTCCTTACGGTCAACTGTTAACAGCAAAAATTCGTTGTAGTTCATTAAATATGCGTCGTTCTGCTCAAGCTATTTAGGGCAAACGTTATAGTGAAGCTGATTTAGTTGTTCGATTTTTTAAAGGTATTTACAGGACTAAACCTAGTCATCCGAAATATTCGGAGACGTGAGATCCAAAGATTGTAATCGATCACCTTAGTAATTTATATCCAAATGAGGAACTTGCTCTGGAGTTTATTACTAAAAAATTAGTAACTCTGCTCGCATTGTCAACCGCACAACGAGTACAGACGTTATCTTCGAATTTCTAATTTAAAATAAATAATAACTATGTCGAAACCATTATGGATGATTTAATTGAAACATCTGCTCCAGGGCGACGACCGCCTTGTTTATTTATACCATTTTTTCTAAATAAGATTGAGATCTGCCCTGCAAAAACATTACTGTCCTACTTAGATATGACTAAAGTTTACAGAGATAAACCTAGAACGGAAAGGTTATTGCTCACCTGAAGCCGATTCATAATGCAACTAGTTCTACATTAAGTCGTTAGTTTAAAAACACCCTATTTAACAGCGGTATTGACACTTCTTTATTCTCAGCATACACGTGTAAGACACGCGTCCACGTCCACCTCGGCAGCAAACAGAAAAGGCCTTTCAATAACTGCAGGATGGACTGGTAATTCTCTGGTGTTTGCACGGTTTTACAATCGACCCCTTACCATTGAGAATGACGACAATGCTTTGCAGCGGCTATTTACATTGATTAATTTCTAGCTTATCATTCATTATAATAATATTATAATATATCATACTGGTTTGTACTAATATGGTACCTAATTATATTTAATCGGTTATACTCGTAAATACTCAATTTTATAGTTGAATTAAATCATATAGGTACTTAAATTATTTCGCAAAATTTGTGTTCTAAACATCTACCTTGTGAATATAAATCTCGAGGATGCAACGTCGAAGTACAATTGATGGTTAAACAAACTTACCTGATGTGAAGTTTGACCGTAGTTGTACGAGACGTTGCATCCGAAGAGATTTATATAAAGATCCCTCCCTTCCCTTACATGCTGGCCCCATATAAATAATTTTGCAAAAAAAGCTCTAAAAGTGAATGACGATGACAGCGCGGGTGACAAACTCGTGCACTCGGTTGGTATTTCACTAGATGGCGCCTGTGTCTATACTATGGGTAACGTTTTATGTTTTTTTTAATAAAATATCTTTTAGTTAGCTCTTAATATGTGTTGGATGCCTGGTACATTGAAGAGTGGACTACCTTGTGAATATAAATCTCTTCGGATGCAACGTCTCGTACAATTACGGTCAAACTTCACTTCAGGTAAGTTTGTTTAACCATCAATTTTACTATAAAGTTAGTAGTTAGGTGTGCAGTCTTTAGTCCGTATACGCCTTTTATGACACCCAATTGACGAAAAGGGGTTGGTAGTATTATTTTGATGAGCCCATCGCCGCTCTATGCTGTCGGATGTATGTGCAGTCTTTAGCCCGTTAGTCGCTTTTACGACACACATGGGAAGAGAGGGGTTGGTAGTATTATTTTGATAAGCCCATCGCCGCTCTATGCTGTTGGATGTATGTGCAGTCTTTAGTCCGTTAGTCGCCTTTTACGACACCCAAGGGAAGGGAGGGGTAGGTAGTATAATTTTGATGAGCCCATCGCCGCTCTATGACGTTGTATGTATGTGCAGTATTTATTTAGTTCGTTAGTCGCCTTTTACGAAACCGAAGAGAAGATAGGGGTTGGTAGTATTATTTAGATAAACCCATCGCCGCTGTATGCTGTTGCATGTATATGCAGTCTTTAGTCCGTTACTCGCCTTTTACGACTCCGAAGGGAAAAGAGGGGTTGGTAGTATTATAGTGATGAGCCCATCGCCACTCTATGCTGATGGATGTATGTGCGGTCTTTAGTCCGTTAGTCGCCTTTTACGACGCCCAAGGGAAGGGAGGGGTTGGTAGTATTATTATGATGAGCCCATCGCCGCTCTATGCTGTTGGAAGTATGTGCAGTATTTATTTAGTCTGTTAGTCGCCTTTTACGACACCGAAGAAAAGAGAGGGGTTGGTAGTATTATTTTGATGATCCCATCGCCGCTCTATGCTTTTGGAAGTATGTGCAGTCTTTAGTCCGTTAGTCTCCTTTTACGACACTTAAGGGAAGAAAGGGGTTGGTAGTATTATTTTAATGAGCCCATCGCCGCTCTATTCTGTAGGATGTTTGTGCAGTCTTTAGTCCGTTTGGATCATTTTAGCTCCTTGTATAACAATCTACTGTTGTTGTCTCGTAGATGGTGTGAAAAATAGAGTATGCTCCTCGGGGATAAAGGTGCCTTCGTCTTGGGCGACCGTGAATCCCACGCTGCACTCAGGATTCTTGTCTTAACTCCCTCACTTTGCTTGTGAGTTAACTCTAAACACCCTCCCTACGCTCGGGAATTAACGCTAGAATCCTTCGTTTCGCTCGGGATTAAATACGGGACGCCCGCTACATAAGACACTACTTTATCCCCTTGGTGCATAATCTACTAATAAATAATATATTATAATATATTTCTCCGTCACCGCACGGATATAATATATTATATAATAATACGGATACGCACGGATATAATATATTATATCCGTGCGGTGACGGAGAAAGAATACCAATCGCCGCCCCTCTCTCCGTCCGGTGGGTGTCGTAAGAAGCGACTAACGGACTCTTTCGAGCGATGATCTGCTCCACTGGTGGTAGGGCTTGACCCGTCTGGTTGGTGACCACCGTACGCATGGTGTAAAACCCGTCAAGTGACTGCTTGTCGTTCGCGTTTCGGGATCAGCCAGCGTATAACTGTGGCCACACAATGTCTGATATTAAAATCAGGCAGTGTGATGTCCGTGCGGAAATGCAGTCAATCGATGTCCGGAAAGCTAACGGTCCTGATGGCATCCCAGCAATAGTCCTGAAAATGTGTGCAGCGGAGTTGTCCCCTGTGTTAACGCGTCTGTACCGTCTCTCGCTCTCTTCGGGTTGTGTGCCGGAATCTTGGAGAGAAGCTAATGTGCAACTGATCCCTAAAAAAGGAGATCGGTCAGATCCGACTAATTACCGCCCTATAGCCGTAACTTCAGTGTTGTGTAAGATCCTTGAACGAATATTGAACAAACAGCTTATTCGATACCTAGAAGGTCACTCCCTAATTCACGATCGTCAATATGGGTTTCGGCCAAAACGGTCAACGGGTGATCTTCTAGCGTACGTCACACATCTCTGGGGTGAGGCTATTGACAAGCGTGGCGAGTCACTGGCAGTTAGCCTTGACATAGCCAAGGCTTTTGATCGGGTCTGGCACAAAGCTCTTCTCTCCAAGCTCCCGGCATACGGTTTGCCCGCTCAGTTCTGTACCTGGATTGCCAGCTTCCTGCATGAGCGTAGAATCCGTGTCCTTTCGGATGGATGCGCTTCGCGGTTCATGTCAGTGAACGCTGGTGTTCCTCAAGGCTCCGTTCTATCCCCCACGCTGTTCCTTCTGCATATCAATGACATGCTTCCTCTTGGAAACATTCATTGCTATGCAGATGATAGCACAGTGCATGGGGGATATAACGGGCACCCAACAGCTGGGCGGGTAGACACCGAAATGAAGCGAGCAAATCTTGTCATTGAGCTCGATCGGATGTTGGACCTCATTTCTAAATGGGGCTCCGATAATCTGGTGGAGTTCAATGCCAAGAAAACATAGGTGTGCGCGTTCACAGCGAAAAAGTCGCCATTCCTTCCCCTTCCCTCTCTTCAGGGTACATCTCTAGGCCTGCAGAGCAGTATTAACATGCTCGGTATGGATATCCGCTGCGATCTGAACCAAAAGGACTACATCGAAACCGTGATTAAAAATGCCTCACGTAAACTCGGTGTCCTGAACAAGGTGCGGCGATTCTTCACGCCTCATCAGTTGTGTCTATTATACAAGACACAGGTGCGGTCTTGCGTGGAGTATTGCTCTCACCTTTGGGACGGCTCCGCAAAGTACCTTCTCGATGCCTTGGACAGATTGCAGCGCCGCGCTGTGCGCATTATCGGCAATGCAGAGGTCACTAAAACTCTCGAGCCTTTGCAATTGCGTAGAGATATTGCGTCACTCAGCGTCTTTTACCGTTTATACCATGGCGAGTGCTCTGAAGAACTCTTTGACCTCATCCCTCCTTCTCCCTTCCTCCATAGGAGTACGCGTGCTGCTCTGCGGAGTCACCAATTTACAGTCTCTAACATTCCATCTCGCACAAAGAAATTTGGTGACTCGTTTCTTTGCCGCACTTCCAAAAGATGGAATAGTCTACCAGCACACGTATTCCCTCCTACCTATGACATAGGGTCCTTCAAACGAGGCGTGAAGAAGCACTTTGTGGGCCGGCAGAGTGAGGATGACTGATGCTACGTCTCTTACGCTGCACCAGTTGTCCTCGCGCCTGGACCTCATTTCCACTTAACATCAGGTGGAGTGGGGTCATTTGCCGGGCTTAGTATAAAAAAGAAAAAAAAAGTTTTCACACCACTTGCTCGACAACGTCAAATTATATGTCATGCAAACCTAACCTAAAGTAAGTCATTATAGACCTGAGGTCTAGTAGGGCATTAATATTGTACTGAATTTCATTATGACACGCTGGTCATTAATGTGATTTGAATTTGAAACATAAATAGAAATCGGATACGAACATTTACATGCATTCACCAAATTGTTCGGAAATCGAACTGGCCACCATGAGTAGAAAGAAGAATAGAACACAACAAAAGAGGCGCGAATACTGAAAATTTCTTTGTTTTATTTATAAATTGCTTTTTATTGTCTCGTAGATGGTGTGAAAAGTAGAGTATGCTTCTCGGGGATAAAGGTGCCTTCGTCTAGGGCGAACTTGAATCCCATGCTGCACTCAGGATTCTTGTCTTAACTCCCTAGAATCCTTCGTTTTGCTCGGGATTTAATACGGGGCGCCCGCTACATAAGACACTAACTACTTTATCCCCTTGGTGCATAATCTACTATTATTAATCTACTGGACGTAGAACATCGGTTCAAAATGTTAACATTAAAATATCCACATACTACTTACTACTCTCTTCCTTTTTTACATATGATTTTAAAACATCTTCCATAGCGTACTCAAACAGTGGGTAATTTCCAGACGGAGGTCTGTATACACATATTACAACAACCTCATCTAGTTCGACACATGACTATTCTATAGTTTGTTCTACAGATAGCAATTACGTCTTTACGTTCTTTCCCTTTCAAATTATTATTAATAATAATTAAAGAGCCACCTCTTATGGCTGACCTTCTGCAAAACGAATTGACAATGCTGTAGTTCTTTAAGTTTGTTATTAATTCATAATGTTTGAGCCAATGCTCGTTAACACAAAATTTAAAAGAAGGTAAGTATAAATAAATTTAATTCAAATTCTTTGCCAGAAAAGCCTTTGTCAATAATTTGCTAGAGGTACCCTCTATTGTCTTTAAAGCTAATTTAAATTATTTGGAACATATTCCAAAGTCTGAATAGGCATTCAGTAGGTTGCAGCTCAATAGAAGCCGCTGAGCTAGCCATGTTACTGGCTAAATACTTAAAATAAAAAGATAGCAATTTTGCCATCTGTCGCTCAAAATAATTATTAAGATAATATTTACCTTTTGTCAACATAAAATTATTATCGAATAATTTATTTGTGTCAGTTATTTCTACTTTCTTTTCATAGAAAGCCATTGTATTCAATGTCAAATTAAGCCAATATCTATAAATATTTTCTTCATGTAATTTTAGCAATATTTACTTAAGTAAATATACTTACTTACTCTGAGATCCGAAAGAAATATTTTTACAAATATTTGAACAATCGGTTAAGATGAAGCTACGTTTATAGATTAATGTTTTATATTTTAGTCAATAGTCAATAGTCAATAGTCAAAATATATTTATTCAATAAACTCAATTAATAAGTACTTTGAAACGTCCAAATATTTTTTAACCTACCACCCATTCAGGACATCATTTTTTAACTGTGGCAAAGAACGGGCGCAAGAAACTACAGCGCACAGAAGCAACGACATTTACAAAAAATATATATATTATATGTCGTTACCAGGTCACAAAATACAAAATATGAATTTGAATGTAAATAGTTTAATTAAATATGGTGCTCTATATAAATTAATTATAGGCAATTAGAAATAGCTGTTGGAGTAGGTACTTGGAGCATTTCAGACCCAAGCTGCTTTGTCTTCAGTATAATCCGACACTTTATAATAAGCTTTTTTATAAAGCTTTTCTTTGATTTTGATTTTAAATTTATCAAGATCTAATTTCTGAATATCATTTGGTACTTTGTTGTATAATCGTACACACAGACCCTTAAAAGAATTATTTATTTTATGGAGCCTAGTATAAGGCACTGCTAATTTGTTCTTACTTCTAGTATTTAATTTGTGAATATCACTGTTTTTTGAAAACATTTCAATATTTTTATGAACATAGACAAGATTTTCATAAATATATTGTGATGCAACTGTCATTATACTTATATCCTTAAATCTCTCTCTGAGAGAGTCACTAGCCTGTAGGTTATATATTGCTCGAATAGCCCTCTTCTGCAGCACAAAGATAGTTTGAATGTCGGCAGCATTTCCCCACAGTAAAATGCCGTACGACATTACACTATGAAAGTAACTGAAATAAACTAATCTAGCTGTATCAACGTCAGTTAACTGACGGATCTTCATTACTGCATAAGCCGCAGAGCTAAGTCTATTCGACAATTTAGCTATATGTGGGCCCCACTGAAGCTTGGCAGCCAACGTGATGCCTAGAAACACAGTGGTGTCCACAGGATTCACATTCTTATCTTTAATTTGTACACTAGTTATTACCTGCTTAACATTAGGCAATACAAATCTTACACATTTGGTTTTTCCCTCGTTTAATAGCAAGTTATTAGCACTAAACCAGTGAACAATCTTTGAGACCGCATTATTCACATCGTCATAATTTGGGTGTCGTCGTTTCACTTTGAATAAAAGTGAAGTATCATCAGCAAACAATACTATCTCATGACTGTCTTTTACAAAATAAGGTAAGTCATTAATATAAACCAAAAACAAGAATGGACCAAGTATTGAACCCTGTGGAACTCCCATTTTAACCACTGATCCCGGAGATCGTTTACCGTTAATGTCGACCTTTTGAATCCTGTTACTCAAGTATGAGATTAGAAGGCTCAAAGAAGCATCCCTAATTCCATAGTGGTTAAGCTTCCTGACCAAAGTTTCATGTAAAACACAATCAAAAGCCTTGGATATATCACAAAATACCCCTAGGGCATCCTGTGATTCCTCCCAGGTATCAAATATTTGGATTAAAAGCTCAACGCCGGCGTCAGTTGTAGAGCGACCCCTAGTAAAACCATATTGTTTACAATGTAAAAGTTTATTTTTATAAAAATGAATTTGCATTTGGTCTAGCATTAACTTTAAAAAAATTTTACTAAATGTGGGTAGCACAGAAATAGGTCCAAAATTAGAGGGGTCAGAAGTGCTACCTGATTTAAATAATGGAATTATTTTACTATATTTCATGAGGTCAGGAAAAACACCACAGTCAATGCATTCATTAAATATGCAAGCTAAAACTGGAGCTATTGTCATAATTACAGATTTAGCGACGTCCACGGAATTACCCCACAGATCAGCAGTTTTCTTTTTATTGAGAGTGTTAAATGTTTTTATTATATCTATAACACAAATTTTTTGAAAACTGAAATTACTTTCACAATCTTTAACATTCTCCTTCAAAACAGATTCAGCTACAGTGGGAGAGGAAATCAAGGCTTTTATAGTTGAAACTGGAATGTCAGTAAAAAACCTCTCAAATGCTGCAGCAATATCAGCATCAGAAGTCAAGGTTTTATTATCACAATTTAAATTGTACTCATTATTACGACTTTTGACCTTTCCTGTTTCACTATTTATAATATTCCATGTCATTTTTATTTTGTCATTACTATTCTTAATCTTAGAACTCACATAGTTTGCCTTGGGTAATCGACATACTCTTTTGAATAAATTTGAATAATTTTTAACATATAATTTGAAGTCATCGCTGGTGTTATAGTTGCGTTCACCATAAAGTTCATAAAGGCGTTTCCTACTTCTGTGAATACCAATTGTAGCCCATTCATTAAAAGTTACAGTACCACTAACTGAGATCTTTTTTGGAATAAAAGTTTTATTAAATTCTGAACAATAAATGTTAAAAAAAATTATTATAAAAGACATTAGGGTTGTCATTGTATTCTAAATAATTTAATTTTGTATCTAGATTGCTTTTAAACCGTTCCAGCCGACCTGCAGTTTTTGGTACAACAGTGATATTCTTTTTCGTCACTTGTTTACGCTGGTGTGGAAAGCTGACCATTTGGCCACAATGATCAGAGTCCAGGTTATTAATAATTTGCTTAGCCAGTGGTTTTACATTTGTATATATGTTATCAATACAGGTGGCCGAGTGGCAGTTATTCTTGTCGGCTCCAAAAATAAATGATTTAAGTTGTATGATAGAAATAGGTTTTTAATTTTAGTTGACATTGTGGAATTTTCTAACAAATTAATATTAAAATCCCCGAAAACAATTATTGTTTTACCTACATTACGGACTTTATGTAATGCCTCATCCATAACTTTTTCGAAAACATCATATGATGCTGAAGGAGGTCTGTACACACTTAATACAACAAACTGCTCCAACTCCACACAAGCTATTTCTATTTTTCGCTCAACCGAGAGGCTCACTATGTCTTTGCGTTCCTTTAATTTAAACTTTTTACTAACAATAATTAAGGAGCCACCATGTATTGCATTTCCTCGACTGAACGAACTTCCTACCAAATGATTCTTAAAATTGAACATGAACTGATGGTCTTTAAGCCAGTGTTCTGTTATGCAAAGAATATCAATTATATTACAGTTCATGAACAATTCAATCTCCAAATCTTTGCCCATCATTCCTTGGATGTTCTGGTGGACAATGTTTAAAGATTGTACATTTTTTTAATTTAATGATTGACATGGGCTTTTGCTAAAGCTATTTTTACATTCATTTAATTTCATTTTATTAACAAACATTTCGCAAGAGTTTTCCTCTTTTGTTATATAATTTAATTTAAATAATTAATTGGAATGTCAGTAGAAACACTACTGACGTCTATGTCAAATATACATTGCTCAATAGAAGCAACTTGTTTAGCCAAGTTTTTGGCTGACGTTTGAATACAATAGGATAGCGCAATTTGTCGCCTAAAATAATTTGGCAGATAATAACTATCTCTTGTCAAATAAAAATTACTAACATAATTGTTACACTAAGGACACCTAAGGTAACTGAGTTTACTAAATCCAATTTTCACCGTTTATTTATAACATGAAAGACTATCGTTATCTACTTTAAATAAGAAAGAAAATGAGGTTTTTATGGTTTTTAACCTTGAACTTACAGACCGAAAGCAATCCCATGGCTATGGGCCAAGGTTAAAGACTATCAATGTCAGAAGTGTATTGCGCCCGGAAGGACTGAAATACCAAACGGCTTTGATGGCTGATGAAATGTAGAACTAAAAATCAACTATTTAAAACAAACGAAGATACAGAAAACCAAGAGGTAAAAATGTGATGTCATTAAAATTCACGGTTGGATTGAGTACCCACCTTTATATAAAATCTAATCCAAGTAAAGAGATATGAGAAACAATAATTTAATTTTAGGTTTGTGCTAGATGCATATAGTTGTATTTCAATTGCGCCGACCGGAGAGGAGCCGTGTAACGTATGCAACGGAATAGCGGAATCGATGTAGTTCACGGGGAGCGTCGAAGGGCTCTCGTGTCTGGGGCGGCGGCGGGCGGCGCGCGCGGCCTCGGGCGGCGGCGGGGCGGGCGGGCGGCGGCGGCGGCGGCGGGCGGCCGCGGCAGTCGCGCGCCAGCACGTGCGCGCACCGCCTCCGCGCTAAGGCTGCGACCCGTCACCCGCGCCCCTCATCCCCTGTTCAATATTCGGGGACATCACAGTTTAATATTAAACACTCAACATTCTCCTTTTATTAAACCCATTATCAAAGTACACATCGCATTGCTCGACTGGTCTTTTGCTTTTCTAGTGTTTTATCGTGTATGGTCAGTAGTGATTTTTTACGGAGATAGCTTACATCATCTTTACCGTAATTTAGGCGGGAAACGTTTTTACATTAATTATTATGTCGAAAAATGTGAATTATAGATCGTGTTTGCTTTACTGGTCTATATTTGTGCGTAATATCACGTCCGGGATTAGCTTTGCCCGAACGATTGATTTTAGTGCATCGGCCAATAGCTACGAGCTAGTGAAGCTCTCTCGTAACGACTGTCAAAATTGATGAATCTGTGTACCTTATTCCTATATTTGTATCCGTAGGTATCGCTGGCGTTAAGCCCACTTGATATTACTACCTGTAGTTGACACAGACAGCATTATGTACCAAATTAAGATTTTTAATTTATGTCTATAACTTTAGATAATACAACTACACGCGTTAATTAATTCTAGTAATGAGAGTATAGTTAGTAGTTAAAAAAGAAATTTATCTATTTTTATTATTATCTTAATAGAACAGAAAGTCAGGAAAAAGCGTTTTGAAAGAATTTCTTCTTACTAATTAAATTACGTTGATAAATATGGTTTTATGAATGTCTACTTTGTTTTTGTCTATTTTGTACTAAGTAATAGATTTTCCAAAAACATGACAGGACAGATTCTGATTTTAATTACAGTTCCTACTAATGAAAAGATAATTTCTTCTGATCTACTTCGCCCTTTCCATGTCAACTACATAGTTCTGTAGTGCGGGCGTCAATAAAGTTTTCATTATGTGAAATGATTACCTACTATGGCTATAATAGAGGGTAGTAATAAGGGTTGCCAACTACACTATTAAAAACAGTATTATACTGTTTTTCACTACATTATACTTTTTTACTGTTGAACAAAAATAAAGTCTCCAAAATACTGTTTTAGTATCACTGAGCACTGGTAACCATATACCGTAGAACGGGGCTATTTGGTAAAAAAGTAGGGATAAAATTTGAATATTTATTTTTCCTTCAATTTTTAACAGATAAAGAAGTATGTGTTGCTAAATACAGATATAACTCTATAAAAATACAAAAATAAAAACATAGAATGAACAAACAGTAAGGTTTATTTTAAAAAAGAAGGTGCCTTTCCAAATTGCCCCCAGGGTGGGGTTATTTGGTATGCATACAAAATTACATAGAAAATATTTTATAAACTGTTTTTATTTTAATATAAACACAGACGGCGATATTTGGTAACATACATTTAAAAATTTACAAAAGTTAACACTAAATAATTTAACATTTTTATTTAAAAACTAATTTGGAACAAAACTGACAGACTCTCGCTAAATGTAGTTCTTAACATCACACGCGCGGTGTTCTTTTCTCTGATTGGTCGAGATTGACATATAACGGAGTTACCAAATGTTAGAGAATAAAAAGGTTGCATTCACGTTAATTTGTTTGCGTTCGTTCAAAAATATTATTTTTTTCCAAAAAGCCCCACGGTTACCAAATAGCAAAAAGTAAAAAAGTTGCGACCGTTGTCCGCGAGGTGTAGCGCAGCCATATTTAAATCTTTGAAAAAATAAAATACTGTCCATTTTATATTTGTTAATGAAAAGACTCGCATTTCGTCTGTTTCGTTTTAATTCATTAACTTAAAATAATTTTGTTGAGAGTGTAATGTAAGCATAAAAAACAACAGATAAATAGAATACAATATGAATGAACAATTTTTATTTTCGTTCGGCTTATTTCTGAGTAATTGCCTGAGTAATTACCACAGGACAAAGTTCAAATGCACATTTCAGGAGGGACAATAATGAAAAGAAAATATACCGTTAGGACAGGTCATTGTTGTTACCTAACATGCAAAGGCCGTATATGCAAAGCTATAAAACTAATACAGCTATAGAAGTTTTAAAATAATAATACAAAATTCAATGTTAACACAATATTTGACTGATGGTTTAGAGTAGTTTACAAGATTTAAAAATAAACATTTAACTTCCATTATTAGTATTCTGGGAAATGTCCATGAAATTTAAGAAAATGTCTCAGCACAAAGCATCGGGAATGAGTAAAAATTAGTGAAACAAATAACTCGTTTATGTTAGTTGAGTCCGCGGTCACACTAGTTACGAGTGAGTCGTAACGATTGTCAATATTGAAATTAGTAGGTACGTATCTCGGGACAAAACAAGTTGTCGGTATGTATAGACGGCCCAGTTAATGAATGGGGATCGGAACAATGTTTCAGCGTGTAATTTATTCATTACACAGGCGTCCTCGATTAGGCCATCGCTAACGGAAAGTCTCCGCCTGATGAGCTCTGACGTGCATCTATGGGTATTAGGAATTAGCCGCCGCTCAGACACACTGTACCTGGACATTACTCTGCTCAATCGTCAGTCTACTATCAAATAGTAGCTCGTGTTAATCGGATCTACGCCGTCGCAGTGCCTTTTAATAATACGAGTTTAGTAGTTTTTAAATGGTCATGCAATATTTCATACTGTTTCTAACTTTACAGGCCTTCTAATAAAATACTATTAACAAACTAATACTATTCAAATTCGACCTGTCTGTCGATAAAAGTTATTTAAAGATGGGCACTGCTTAAATATGTATAAGTATGACCTAGTAGTCTGTTAAAATCGATTTTCTTGTGATTCATAAATCTATAACAATAACTAAAGTGCTTGTAATACGCAGTGCCGTTAAATTATTTAAAAGTGATACTATCGGTTAATTAAAAAAATGTCAAAAGAAAGAATATTTTAGAAATATGGAAAAGTTAACACCAAAACCGACGTTATTTGGCTACATAACATGGATCATAACGACACCGCCATGGGCGTTCGACGACAAGAACGAAGAGATACTGTACGCCGCGTACATGCACGGCCAGCGCCAGCGCGCTGTGCCGCGGCTGCTGTTAGCTGGGATATTGCTACAAGTTTTCGCGATAGTCGTGCCTGGGGAGAGAAATTTGATGTTCGCTTATACTTCAGTTATAATAGGACTACTAGTCAACTGTACCCTGGCCGCGGTGTACGTCTGCATCAAACCACCTCCGTCAGTGTTGAATCACCTGACGTGGTTCGCAGTATGGGGACAACTTTTAGTGAGCGTCTCCCGCCGCCTCGGAGACTCCTACAATGAGCTTCTTGGATGGGCGTTCATGCTGCAATACTTCACGCTGGCCACGATGCCGTTCAACTTTTTGGCTTTAATTATTTACGGTACACTCGGTTCCGGCGGATTTCTCGCAGTACAGTATTACAATGCTTCTACTTCCGAGAACCAACTCCCTGAAGACTTTGCTTATCAGGTAAAAATATAAATTAATAGCGCGTAATATCTTAGTTACCTTAATATTCTGGTCAATTTCAATTTTTTTTTGTTATTTGCACAGGAACTATCGAATGCTTTCCTGCTAATGGGATCTACCTTGTTGGGTGGAACAACGTTTGTCGTTAGTGAAAAATTGCAACGTTTATCTTTTATGGTCACAAAACGAAGTTTACGAGATAAATTAACGATAGAACAACAAAGCCAAGAGCAGGTGAGATATTTTAGTCATGTAAACATAATTGGCAAAACGCCTTTTGTAGGAACATTTACAATAGCCGATACATATTTTATGTTTTAGGAGCGTTTATTACTCTCAGTTTTGCCGGAGCACGTAGCTGTTCAGATGCGCAAAGACTTAGGACTAATTGATACGCAGTTCAAAAAAATTTACATGTCACGGCATGAGAACGTCAGGTTGGTTATAGCATTGAATAAAAACAATAAAATGTATATTAATAGAAGAAAGTAAAAGTAACGTGTTTATATTTTGTTTGTCAGCATTCTGTATGCGGACATCGTAGGGTTTACCGCTATCTCTTCAACCTACTCTGCCCAAGACCTTGTCGCGATATTGAACGAGTTGTTTGCCCGCTTTGACAGACTTGCAGAGGTAAATAATTTAGCGCAACAGTTCTCATTCAGTTTTGTATTTTCATATATTTATTACTTAAGTACATCATTTTTCATTTGCACAGAAATATCATCAGTTACGCATAAAAATTCTCGGAGACTGTTATTACTGCATTAGTGGAGCGCCTGTGGAAAGACCGGACCATGCAGTTCTTTGTGTGCACATGGGCTTATCTATGGTCAAAGCTATCAAGTAAGTGGCTAATAACACGATCGTTGTTGAAAATTATTTATCTTTATTAGTTTTACTGTAACATAGATAAAAGTCATAAGACGTTGCAATTATATTTATCTCTACCTACCAGCTTAGTTCATGGATTAAGAATATAAACTGAATATGTGCAGGGTTCTAGTTTCAAAACCTGTAAAAGGCAATTTTCACAAACAAAGATAATACATTGCGTAAATTTTTATAAAAAAAAAACCAAAAGGAATTGTTCGCGACGACAACAAAGACGCCATACGTAAGTCATGTGTCGTAACTAAAACTCAGCTATTGGCTTAGGTATTCAATTTTAGAGGAATTTGATACTTATAGACTGGTGTTAGCGGGTTTGAAACTAGACCCCTCAATGAAAGATATAAAATATAAAGATATATACATTTTTTAAAATATTTCATTTATTAAAATCTTTTTTTTATAAATGTAATATTTAATTATAGTTAAGTTAAAGCATTGGATATTGTTGCAGCACTTTTGACTTATTATAGTAAAGTAAAGCACTGCCCGTATATACTGTCCCTTACTGGAGGACAAAGGCCCCCAACATTAAAAACAAGTCATCGCTACAATTGTAGAGTATTGGCTTAAAATAACCACGCCTGCCAATTGCGGTTTGGTGATCACAGGCCCGAGGTATACTTCGAAAAATCCGGTAACACACTTTCCCCGATCTTGTAATTGAACCCGGGACCTCCGGATATTAAGCCGAGCGCTTGACCACTCGGCCACCGAGGCGTTTAATATTAAGTGCTTAAATAATAAATAAAGTGATAAAGAGAAAGAGAGAAGATATTGTCAGTAAAATCACCGACATAAAATTATTTTCATCCCACCATCTCGGAAAGAGTATTTTTAATCTTCAATATCTGAATGGAAAAGCCGTTTTTATTCTCTAGAGGATAAAGTAAATTGAATTTAGAACATCGTGTGCACTAAGTTTGTGAATTAAAAAAAACATTAAACCTATTTACTGCTACCTCTATGGTGCCGAATATATCATACAACTTTTTTATAATTTGTTAAAAACTCAGACTCGGAACCTTCTTGGTGTTCTTTTTTCAATCCAAACCAAACAAAAATATTACACTCAATTTAAATAACTGTAGCAACGTTACTTTAAAATTTTCTTAATTACCTTAACCTTAATATTATTTTGTTATAATTTAAAGATTATTCTGTAATACTTACCTGTCATAATGTAGTAGTTAATACCTAAACTGATATAAAAGTATCTTGTGAATGTAAATGTTTTTTTTTTGCATTTAGTCATTTCCTCGCTGAGGTGGGATGAAAAGTTACGTGTTGCACTCGATTGCAAAGATTTTTCACCTCGTGCTCTTTTGATTCCCTCGCTAACGCTCAGGATTCTAATGTTTGAATCACTCGCTGCACTCGTGATTCAATTTTAGAATCCTTCGCTTGCTCGGTCATCAAAATTGAGCACGCGGTTAAAAAGCAACTTTGCAATCTTGTATAACAAATAACTATTATTTGGTTTGTTTCCTCCATAACCCACCACGCTGGCATAATGTGGGTTGGTGGGTTCATTAAAATCATTTTTAAAGCAATAATACCGTTTTTTCTACTTCATTAAAATTTAATTAAGTAGAAAAAAAGGAATTATTGTTTGTTGAGTAAGAGATTGTTAAATTTTTCCAATTAGATACGTGCAACAGACCACCAATTCACCGGTGGATATGCGCGTGGGCATCCACACGGGCGCGGTGCTGGCCGGCGTACTGGGCCAGCGCCAGTGGCAATTCGACGTGTACTCGCGGGACGTCGAGCTCGCTAACAAGATGGAGAGCAGCGGCATGGCTGGGTGAGCTAACTTATTAAGTCGCGTGGGCATCCCCACAGGCGCAGAGCTGGCTGATATGCTGGGCCAGAGCCAGTGCCAGTTCGACGTGTACTCGCGGGACGTCGAGCTCGCTAACAAGACGGAGAGCAGCGGCATGGCTGGGTGAGCTAACTTAATAAGTCGCGTGGGCATCCCCACAGGCGCAGATCTGGCTGATATGCTGGGCCAGAGCCAGTGGCAGTTCGACGTGTACTCGCGGGACGTCGAGCGCGCTAACAAGATGGAGAGCAGCGGCAAGTCTGGGTGAGCTAACTTAATAAGTCACGTGGGCATCCCCACATGTGCAGAGCTAGCTGATATGCTGGGCCAGCGCCAGTGGCAGTTCGACGTATACTCGCGGGATGTTGAGCTCGCTAACAAGATGGAAAGCAGCGGCATGGAGGTTTTTCTTCTTCTTGGGGAGAGTCGATTGGAACTCAGATTCCAAAATCGTAATCGTACGAATAGCATGTTCAAAATTTAACTATAAGGTTTTACAGCCAAACGAATCGTCGCAACAGGTAATTGCAATGGAGGAATGTAGATGTGTTACAAAGTGACAATGTTCCTTGGTGCACTGACATCTTAATTCTTTTTTCCATATATTAATGGCAAAAAACATGCTTTTTGCATGAGTGTTGCTTCGACAACGACTCCTGAGTGTCATAGATCGCGTGGCGGTTTGAATGATTTAAACAGAAAGATAGCGCACGCACACGTAGATTAGCTGAATCCGGGTAGTGTTCTAATTCCATCCCCCATAAAAGTTTTGTTTCCTTTTTGATTTTTCTTTAAATAGTGGTTTTTATTATGTTCATGTAGCATCGGTAACGTTTTGTTCTTCTTCCTGTACGTACTTGACGTTTTAACAGAATGCCTAGAAATGCAGTTGTCGTTTGTGTTGCGGCCTGTCGAAGGTACTTGCTAATGACCTGTGACTGTGAGCGCCTTGCGGTCGATGTAAAGTACGACGTCGCAGCCTTCTATTATTCGACTAACATGTTCACAACTTCGTACATTACGATAGTTAGCAATCGCACACAATGTAGCGGTGCGCAGCGTTGTGTTGAGCTCATTGTTTTTGAAAACTAACTTTATCGTTCTTCTGGTTGGAGTACTGTGGAGTCTATGCCATGTTGGTGCACTGGCAGGTTCTACATTAACATCATTTTAGAAAAAGTTTGAAATAAAATACAGTGACAGATTCGGTTGAGATGAGAAGGAAAGAACGTTCCGGTAGGCGAGCACGGACACATGATGTGATTATTTTAAATGTTTTGTAAGTGTAAATTGTAATTAAATATATGCAAGATTGTTAAGAAGAAAAGCCTATTAATTAATACTACGCCCCCGCAAGCTTTTCAGTACTGACCCTTTATGTGAACTGAAAAGTCGCAGCTCGCTCGACAGGATAACAGGGCATACTGGGGCCCAAGTCTGCTAATTTTGTTAAGATCACATGCTATTGATATTCAATTGATACATACATACTCATCATTTAACATTTCAGAATTATATGACATTTTTTGTGTTCATAATAAATGGTTAAGGCAATAACGCAAAAGTATATTGTCATGTACTTTTGACTCAACAGCTATGTCAGACAATTCTGGTCATTTCAACCAATGATATTATGTTAAAATTTTATTGTAACATCATTGATTTCAACCGTAATAATCATTTGAAAATTTCATATGCTAAGCTACTTTTGATGCTAACTGTACATGCGAGAAATCGTCTTTTTGAAGTTGCGATAATAACGCGGCAGATTTTGGAAGATTTTTGGCCAATGTCGGGCAGATTCGTCATTTTTAAGATGGTCACACTGCCTTTCGATCGAGAAATGAAGGCCGGTTTGAAGCCAGTGAGTGGGGATTGTTTTAACTGATCAGTTGTTTTAACTGACCAGTTATTTAACTGATCAGTTTAACTGACCGTGAATGTCGAGCTTTACTTTTTTTTCACGAACTGACGAAAAAAACATTGCTTTAGATAGAAAAATTTCCAAAAAGAATATATTTTTTTTTGTTATGTAAGTACGTCGGATGCCGCTCCAGGTTCATGCGGGGTTTTCCAAAAAATAATTTTTAAAAAATGTGAAAAGAATTATACCTACTTATCATTTTTCAAATCTAGCTCCATACAAAATATAAATATTTTTTTTTGATAATTACATCGGATACCGCTCATGTTCTTGCGACTTAGGTACTTAGTTTTTGAGATATTCGCGTTTTTATAAAAAGTTATCTTGAAATTTTTCTAAGTGCACGGCTCCATATAAAAATCAATTCCATTCCATTACGATTACATTACGATTAAGACAAATTGGGTAGTCTTCGAAAACTTAGAAGTAATCTCAATCTAATCGTAATGGAATTGTAATAGACTCTAATTGGTGTTGCCTAAATCTACCAAACGAGACCGAATGAGTGAACAAACTATTATTTTAGTTTAGATAATCGTTTTTTTAGTTCTCTGTGATTCGATTACAAATTATTTTGTTCGCAATGAAGCGCCTTGTTTAAAAACACCTACAGATATTAAAAACGCTTTTTTTTTATAAAATAGTAGAATACTATTTATCCACAATGGAGTTACATTGGATCACGATTGAAGAGCAGACATAGTCCAATGGCAGTTCAATGGAATGTCACTGGAAAACCATTGGTCTTAAATGAGTAAGAGGATACCAAATGTGTCAAACAGTTCCTATGCGATCCAATTGCGATTCAATTATGCCATTCGTAAATTAGCAGACTTGGGGCCCTGACCTCTGTGATGATTTAATGTAATTTCTAAAAGGCTTTTTATTTTCTTGATGCATAAACTTGTTAAGATAAATTTGTAGTTCAGCTTGTCGAGGTAGGTCACGGGGAAACTTGATCGACCTGAGGAAACGATGTAATTCAATCAGAGATCTCGGCTTGATTCCATTTGCCGCTACTTCATAGCCGGGAAAGTTTATTGATTATTTTCATTACTAGCAATTTTTACCTGGAGGAGATCAGCGCAGGACAGATGGGGATGGCACAAAATAAATGAGCTCTGTACTCAGCAGTGGGTCATTGCGGGCTAAGATGATGCGGTGATGACGGGCGTTGAAAATTAATCATGATGATGATGAGTAATTTTCTGTACTTACCCGTGGTACTACCGATGGTCCTAATGGTTGTACCACGGGAATTTTATTTTCCCGTAGTACTACTATCCATCGGTAGTACCACGGGTAAGTTCAGGTAGTTTTCAACTTAGTGGTGCAGTTTTGCATTATTTTCTTCTTTTTTTGCGGACAGGAGAATATCGTCAGGTCAGCCTACAGTAGCAAACAGCCTTAGCCTCAGCATCAGTACTTTATGTATTCATCTTTTTAATGTTCGCTAGTGTTACGTAGTTTGAAGGTCTCATACAGTTAAATTCAATATTTCGAAGGGTGTTTTAATCGATTTTTCACTTCATCTGCTTTAGCGATAGATAGTGCATATTTACATACATACTTACTTACCCGTTTTGGATCTCGCTTGGAGAAGATCTTTTTTATGAAGTTACTTACCGGGGAGACCAATTTACAGCGGCAAGGTCGTGGCCGAGCCGTAATGCTGCTTCTGTAATTTTGTCAAGATTCTCTAGCAGCTTGAAACTAAGTACCGTAGATTGGAGTTACTTTGACTGGAGGGGTTACATTGATCAGAACTTCTCTCTGCCAATAAAATGTTACTTTTGTGGAAACTAAACGCAATGGCATATTTCTTTTTTAAACGCAAGAGCAAATTTCTTCTTTCGCTCAGAAGAACAAGTGTGTACGTCGGTTCATTTCAAAAAAAATAATAAAACTGTAAGTTAATAGTTAATTAAGCTTTTTAAAGTCCTGCAAAACTTCACTTGTGATTGTGATTGATTAACTATTGATACTAATCGATTGTATTGCATAATACATTGTGAGAAATGTGTTTAACATCTATGTAATAAATAATGTGACTTCCTAACCTAAAAATCGACCGCATGGTTAATAAAAAAATTTACAGGGTCATTGATCAACCTTCGGGGTGAGATTGATCAATGATCAAAGTAACCCCACGATGTGCCACTTACCAATTAGGTGAGTTTTGACTGCTATTTGATCTTAAATCATAATATTTTCTTAAGCATTATGCTATTTTGTTATAATATTGATTGATAAAGTAAAGACTGATTCTGAAAAATCTTTTATTTACCCGATCAAAGTAACCCCCAATCTTTTAAGACATATTTATAACTTCAAAGTTAATCGACCGATTTTTTTCTTTCTTTCTTTCTAATATTCTATTTTAATAATTAGCTTAGTCTAAAGTATATGAAAAACCGATTATTATATTATTTTTTGATAATTTTAACTCTTTATTTAAAGATTTCACAGCTATCTAAAGTCAAAAATTGATCAAAGTAACCCCGGTATGTAAAAAAACCAACGCTTAATAATAGAGGTTAGATGCCTTCAACAATGAAAGTCCAAAGAAAGTTGCATTAGCCTAAGAGGCCTATTACATCTCGAATGTGATTTTTGCGTAAAATGTCCATTTTCGCATTTTGTAGTAATTTTGCAGTTGCTTTTATCGTTTTTATCGAAATAGGATAATAAATTTGTGCATAATATTACAAATCTCCATTCTGTGAGCATTAGTTGAATTCGGACGGCCGGCGCATCGCATTTTGTAGTAATTTTGCAGTTGTATTTATCGTTTTTATCGAAATAGGATAATAAATTCATTATAAAATCTTTATTCCTCATGAAGTAACAATTACTCTGGTATAAATTTTGCTCAATAATATTATCGTAGATAGGAGATATTCACAGTTAACTTATAGCGATTTTCGAAGTTTTTTGGTTTAGAATAAGATTTTTTCCTAAAATAAAATCAATGATATCTAAAAATTCCGAAGCCGCTACGCACTATACGACTATATAAGAGATAACATTATTTTTTTTTATTTCATTTGCTTAAAACAGTAGTTCAATCGATGAGCTCAAAAAAGTGCCTTCGCGCACTTTATGAAAATCTGTCTGCAATTTTGGGTTTAATAAAAAGTTAATCAAAATTTACAAAATGCGAGGCCGCCACGCACTATTCCAATAGCTATTCTACACTATTCAATAAGTCATAATTGTTAATGTAATTTTGTTTCTGAGATCTATTACGCCAAAATTGGCCATTTTACGCAAAAATCACAGTCAAGATGTAATAGGCCTCTTAATAGTATTTTGTTCAAAGCAATATTGCTCGTGCCATCGACATGGGAGTACTATTTGCGATGTATATCGTGTAGGCGCTTGTGGCGCGGCGGCGATCGCATGGGTCGGTGTTGCATCTCCCAAGAGTGATGATAAATATTTAATTATTATTTAATTACTTTAATATTTAATAACTACTCTGTCAAGTGCCGGGAAAAGATCAATAACACACAAAATGTTAGTTATTCATTCTTTATTTTATCACCTTTAAAGTATGCTCCTCAGAAACGATACACTTACACGCCAACGAATAATCCAATCATCAAAACATTATTTAAACGCTTTTTCCGGAATTCAGTTCAGTTCTCGCCGCGAATTCTCATTTATGTCTTCTACCGAATGAAAACGGGTGCCACGAAGTGGTAATTTGAGTTTAGGAAAAAGAAAGAAGTAGGCTGGAGCCATATCTGGTGAATAAGGTGGTTTATGGTGATTATGGCCTTGTGCGATGGCGCATTATCGTGGTGCAAAATCCAAGAACTTCTTTCCACAATTTGGCCTTTTTCGTCGAATTTGCTCTCTTAAACGCAAATGGGTGAATTTCAACAGGTCCATTAAAATCTTCATTTCCGTGGATTTTTTTATCTTTACGTTTTTTTTTAATTATTTTTGTTTAATATCTGGCAGATAATTTAAAAAACTAACGAGATATACAAGATTAAAAATTTCGTGCCACGGCGATGAAACAGGCGTGCACGGCTTAGAGCATGGTGCACGGCAATGAAACAAGCGTTCAAGGCAATATGAAAACATAAATCATGGTCACGTTGTGCCAATCTAACAACAAAAAAAAACAAAAAATTGAATTTGGAATCTTAAACAACTCATCCGTTCCCCATGTACATTATAACTCAATGCCGTTCCCAAACCTTTTTTGACAGAATGTATATAATAGTAGATTGTTATACAAGGGGCTAAAATGACCCATTATATACGAGGTAGTTTTACTCCCGAGCTTTAGCGAGGGAGTAAATAGAAACCGAGTTTTAATGGGTTTTTAGCGCCGTGTGTTACACTCTGCTTTTTACTACGAATGCGAGAAAATAAAACAATCCAATACAATATGAATTGGTTTATTTTATTAAAAATTAACCCGTTAGTTGCTTTAACGACACCCAAGGGAAGAGAAGGGTTGGTAGTATTATTTTGATGAGCCCATCGCCGCCCTATGCTGTTGGATAGTAGGTATGTGCAGTCTTTCCATGTCTTCCCTTGGGTGTCGTAAAAGGCGACTAACGAACTAATGACTGCACATACATCCTACAGCATAGAGCGGCGATGGGCTCATCAAAATAATACTACCAACCCCTCTCTTCCCTTCGGTGTCGTAAAAGGCGACTAACGGACTAAAGACTGCGCATATATCCAACAGCATAGATAGAGCGGCGATGGGCTCATCAAAATAATATTAGCAACCCCTTTCTTCCCTTGGGCGTCGTAAAAGGCGACTAACGGACTAAAGACTGCACATACATCCAACAGCATAGAGCGGCGATGGGCTCATCAAAATAATACTACCAACCGCTCTCTTCCCTTCAGTGTCGTAAAAGGCGACTAACAGACTAAAGACTGCACATACATTCAACAGCATAGTGCAACGATGGGCTCATCAAAATAAAAACCCAAACCCTCACTTTTCTTCGATGTCGTAAAAGGAGACTAACGGACTAAACACTGCACATACATTCAACAGCATAGAGCGGCGATGGGCTCTTCAAAATAATACTACCAACTCCTCTCTTCGGTGTCGTAAAAGGCGACTAATGGACTAAAGACTGCACATACATCCAACAGCATAGAACGGGGATGGGCTCATCAAAATAATACTACCATCCCCTTCGTTCCCTTGGGTCTCGTAAAAGGCGACTAATGGACTAAAGACTGCACATACATACAACAGCATAGAGCGGCGATGGGCTCATCAAAATAAGACTACCAACTCCTCTCTTCCCTTTGGTGTCGTAAAAGCGACTAACGGGCTAACGGCTCACCACCTACGCACATGTACAGACTGTGCAGTTGTTTCTTGCTGAAGCGTGGACTGTGTGGGCTTGGTCTGTGTTGTCCATAAATTCAAATGATTACTAATTTTACCATAAACTTTAATAATAACTATCTCAAAAAAGTTGTTGATCTAAGTATACAGTAATAAGTCGAGTCTTTATTCATGATTATTCTACTTAGGACTAAATACTTTTTCGTTTTTGTAGGCTCATTGTCATGTGACAGACAAAAATATTATATTTTAAATGAAAAGCTATTTTAGCCTCGCTCTAGAACGCTACATTGACGGTATTTTTGAGCAAGAGGAGTGAAAAAAATATATAATTTATGTGACTGTCCTAAACTTACCAAATCGAAAACCGTGAATTCTGTCGATGATAGAGCGCAATGGGCTCCTCATGTTAAAATAATCTCAAATAGGGTACGTACCTTAGATTAATAATTGGTCTCGCTGCGCGCGCGCACCGAGGCCATTCATTCATCTATGGTACGTACCTATATACGTCTTATGGAAATGTCCTTGACTTAAAGTCTAAACAACTACTGCAAACATACAAAGCACTCCTGTTAATCGGTCATCACGTCTTAAGGGATCTGTTCTTAGGGTGGTGCTTGCATTCAACTGACTTACTAACTGTAGAATGAAAATAAATATACCTACAACCCACGGACCTGAAAAACTACAACCATGAAAACCTTAGATTAAAACATTTTGTTTTAATCTAAGATGAAAACCAATGAAAAAGAGTGTCACTAGCACAAGTACGGTTCAAATCAACTCTATAATTTAACATGATTGACAGACCTAATATTTAATTTGCCAAAAAAGAACGCGACTCAAAGGCGTTTTCATAAAAGACACTGCCTTACAATTTTATGATAAAGACAATAAAATAAAACACTTGCAATTGTCTCATTTAAATAAGACTGAAATTCTGTAATAAATACACCATAGCTTAAAAGCTCGAAATAATAATCAGTTTTTTTTCTTTTGTTAAGTACCCCTATATCTGTATTTTATCTCATAAGAGTAACGTATCTGTACAAAGTACCGCTTCAATCGCATTTGCCGCATTACATTGAATTGGGTCGCTTTTACCTGTATGGATAACTTTTCATTAAACTACAGTCATGAGGAGCTCGATGGCGCAGCGGCTAGCGCGTTCGGCTTACGATCTTGCCCGCAACAACAAGCATCTTTCGCAATGCCGGGTCGCTGGATGGGTGACCAATTAAAAACATCTCGAGCTCCTCCGTGCTTCGGAAGGCACGTTAAGCCGTTGGTCTCGGTCCAGGTTGTTGTCGTAAGATGGCAGTCGTTAAAACCCACCAACCCGCATTTGGCCAGCGTGGTGGGTTATGACCCAATATCCCCACGTGCTATTATTGTTCACGTGGGAGGCCTGTGCCCAGCAGTGGGACGTTTATAGGCTGATGATTATGACAGTCATGCGAACAATATGAAGAACTAAATGGGTTGTATCTATAGTAAACTTTTTTGAATTCTATCTCTGTCTCTGTTCAAATACCTGGGTACTTTTTATCTATTTCTGATTAAACAAACGGATTATGTATGAGAGACGAAGATAGACCGATAGATAAAAAATTCATTGCTGATATACGGTATGATAAACCGTTACCTTATTCTTAACACCTAACCAAACTTGGTCTTGATCTCAAAGAATCGCCCTAAGCAGTCGCCAAGCAGCACTGCTTTAGATTGCTGCGTTTCTATTTAAAGAGTACTACTAGATCTAATGAAATTACGGGCCTTAGAGGCATACAAATTGAAGCTTCAGGGTCGGCAGAGGGCGGTGATGTCCCCGTGTCGGGCGCGTCCATGGACTGCGTTGGCCATAATTTCCTCAATAACATAAATAAGCCGGTCAAGTGCGAGTCGGACTCGCGCACCGAGGATTTCGTACAAACTTATAATATGTAATTAGTTCGTCTATCGCGGTGATCAAGTCTCGAAGATTTTTCCGTTTTATCCGATTTTGGTTATTTTTCCGCGAAATATTTTTTTGTGATGAAACAACAAATTCACAATTTTTTGCATATTTTCCTTAACTTGTGCTATAAGACCTTTCTTCTTGCCAAATTTCATGATTATAGATCTATGGGAAGTATACCTATTAGGTTTTAATTCCTCTGCGAAATGTTAGGAAATGAAGCTCAAAAAATGGCCATATCTTTGGATTGCGTTGATTTAGAATTTTTTACAGCTCCAAGGGACCGCAGACTTAAGTCTGCTTAATATATTATTAGACGTTAATTTCAACTTGATACCTCCACGCGTTCCAGATAAAAAGAGTCTGGGCAAACTTAACACAAAAGTGATCCTATAAGAGTTCCAGTTTTCCTTTTGTGGTATGGAACCCTAAAAACGATATCCGACACATTTGTATTAAAATGATCCACTTCCAATAGGCGCGTGCATATCTCGGAGGTGACGAAGAGTTACCTGAACGACGAGTTCGAAGTGGAGCCGGCACACGGCGAACGGCGCGAGGAGATGCTGCGCCAGGCCGGCATCAAGACCTTCTTCATCGTGCGAGTGCTTAAGCCAGTGAGTGTTTCAAATACATCCAAGCAGAAAGACTTGCATTTGATTCTTGATCCACCTTTTTAGCCATATTGATAATGTAAAGTATAGTCCATGTCTTCTTGTCTATAACTCTCTCTCTCTCTCTCTCTCTCTCTCTCTTAGAGGTTGTTAATAATTGAATTTGTATTGTGTCTGGTATTACGACAGATGGACTCATATACTATCTCACTGCAGGGCAAAGCCTTCCATAATTGAAATTAAGTCTTCGTTACAATTTATAGGTATTTGCTTTAACCACCTCTGTGGTCTAGTGGCTAAGCTACCAGGTTTCAGACCCAGAGGTCCCGGGTTCGATTCCCAGGGGGGGGGGGGGTACATCTTTGTGTGCTCGGTTTGGTTGGTGGTAGGGCTGTTAAGTCCGCCTGGCTAGCTACCACCATCTTATCTAAGTCTGTCGCCATAACAACGATGTTTATAGCATTGTTGTGTTCCGGCAGTTTGAGATAAGATAGCCAGTTCCTCAGTGGTTGAGGATTCCGGGTGAAGCGCGCTTCCACCTTCGGCCTTATCGTCACTTACCATCAGGTGAGATGTAGGCCAAGCGCTTACCCGTTGCCGAATAAAAAAAAAATACCATGCTTGCCAATTGTGGGTGGGATGGATATCACAAACCCAGGCTATGCTTTGAAGAATCCGTAACATACTTTTCCCAACATGGAAATTGAACCCGGGACCTCCAGTTATCAGGCCAAGCGCTTAGTCATTCGGCCAACGAGGTTCTTGAAACACAACGACAATGTAACAAGGATAAAATGTTTACTAGAAAAAAAAACAACCAGTCTCAGGAAAGCTCAAACGGGATTCGAACCCGTGACCATTGGATTGCCGGTTCGTTGCTCTTACCGCTAAGCTACCGAGACCCCAGAAGACTCGTTGAATTTTTTCTAGTACCTAGTTGATACGCTGCAAGCCAGCAAGTATTACGTCACTGTGAAGTCTACCCTCACATTCGAAAGAAATACTATTGCAAGTATTTAACAATCGATAAAGTCGTAATTGCTCATAAATATCTTTAATATTGAAATTTTGCATTTTCAATGCAATATAGATATTGGATAAAAGTTTACTAGAAAAAAAAACAACCAACCAAAGGTCACGGGTTCGAATCCCGTTCGAGCTTTCCTGAGACAAGTTGTTTTTTCTTCTTCTAGTAAACATTTTATCCTATATCTATATAGCATTGTGAATGCAAAATTTCAATAATAAAGATAATGTAACAAAACCTATTTCATACCAGGAACCAATGCCAGGAACCATTTATATCAACTATCCATGCGCATCCAATTAGAATCCGGCAATGGCACTAAAATATTTGTATGTAATTATTACAATTAATAAATTTTATTCTTACGACGAAGTTTTTATAAATATTTTCATCGCACACTGTCATTGTGGTTTATTATTGGAGGGAGAGGGAGAGGGGGCACACTTTCGCGGTTATGAATATCCCCTTGTCTGTCACGAAGACTCAAGAGGTATATTAATTGAATTTCTATTGTTGATGGTATTTAAGACAGCTGAGCTCATTTGTAGGTTCTAGCTTTACGTACTCTTTGGTACTGGCGAAAACAAACTTTTGTGACGGTATGCAAGTAACTATTAATTTATTATGAGACGACCAACACCTCAGTCTCCCTGTGACCGTGTGAAGGGTTCGAAACTTTAGGATTAAAAATAAACGTGAAACGTAGTTAATAGAACGAGTTCATCCGTAATAAGTATTTTAGTGTTCGCGTAAACCTTAGAAAAAAATATTTTTGTGGGAGTTTATCTCATTACAGTGAAGCGACAAGATCATTCGAAAATAAATACATAAAATTAAACCTTGTATTTCTATCTAAAGATCACCTTCATATTATATAAAACGCAGCGATTTATTATGAAGGTGATCATTGCGGTTTCGGAACATCTGTATCTTTTGCATTTTTATGCTTAGGTCAACAAATCCATTGAGTAGCCAACCAAGCATATTATCTAATGCGCATTCACCCTATTGTTATAGTGATTGAAATGTGGGGTCAATCATAAATCATTGATGTGTCAAAGTTATCCGAGATTTTATGTGTAAAGTGAGTATCTTGAAGAAGTGGTCATAATTTCTTTTTCTTATATAAAAACTTATCGTAGTGTTATCAAAATAAACGAGTATCTACTAATTAGATTCAGTGATCTATTATGTTAAAAAATTCTGCCACAACACAAGTTTAACATAAATTATTTTTCTTAGTTTATTAACCATAGATTAACCCTTACCTATCTGTGCGACCGATCAATTATTCCAATAGACTTTATTTGTTTTTAACCGAGAGACGGTTTTTAAAATACTTGCAAAAGTTGTCTAAGTAATATGAAAGAACTTGGATACAAGAAAAAATACAATTAAGTTTTTGATACATTGCCCTTGCCTTTTTAGGGAAGTTTGAGGATAGATGAACATGGTCGGGAAGCGACCCAACTAAATATTTCCAGCTGTGACAAAGGAAGGGCCGGACTTTTTGTCGTCTATTTGGATGCTTCTGTTATTCTTGTGAAACTTAACTCGAATTCACAACGAAAAATTTATAAAGAATAACTGTAAAGAAAAATGTAATTTTTACATTTAGTAATTCAATGTTTTACTGGTGTTGCAATTTTAAAGCGTAGATCGAGCTGGACCACTCAATATTATGTACCTACTTTTATATCAGAAAGACTTTGTAAACTAAACATTTGACGTTGTATATTCATACCTATACTGGTTGAGATAAAACTTTTAAAAGTAACTTATTTAAATACCTCGATTTCGTAGACGTAATTTCAGCAAACTTCCATTACCGGAAAAGTGTAGACACTTAACCGACAGCTATTAACGTCACCATGTCGGTCGCAGGCCTCTCCCTTTTGTAACTACCAAGGAACGACGTCTGCTACCAACAGCAGCGAAACAAAACAGTACTTCAACTTGGCTTCAATCGCTTCAAACAGAGAACGATTCATAATTATTATTATGAACGATTCATAATAATTATAATTATTATTATGAATGTGTCTACGTGCAATCGTTTTTAAAATAATGTTTAAATACCATGATTCTAGATATTTTTAACCAACCTGGAATATTTTGTAAGTATACTTAGTACAAGTAGATATTCTTCAATACCGTCTTGGTCTAGTTATAGCTCGATCAATCGATTGGCGATACACCGCGGCAGTTCACGGCTGTAAAATCTATCTATATTACTAGCTACGTGTTACTAGTTAGTGAACGATAAAGTATATAAATAAATAAGTAACCTAATTAAGTTTTAATAAATTTTAGTCACGCCGACGGCACGACGTTTGTTTTGGTTTTTGCGACTCTCAAGTTGTTCTAGTACCAAAATTGGTTTTACAATACAAGTTATTTGAATCAATAAGAAAACTGATTTTGCTAAATATTGCAACATTCTAGATATTGCAACGGAGAAACAGCTGGTCTGATTTAAATGATATTGCTCTAGTTCCAGCAGCAGGGAGGCGAGGAGAGGAACGCGCCCGAGGGCGAGGCGGCGGAGGGCGACGCCGATGACGCGCTCTCCGACCTCAGAGACGACGACGAGGACTCGGTGAGTGCACTACTGACACTACCGCCCCCCCACACCGCCGCACACCCACGCTCCTCCCCTCGCCCTACTTCCCAAATTAATCTAGGACACTGTGCCACTAGCCTCGCGATATGCACTAGCCTACTTAGCTCTAGTGTAGCTTCATAAGACTGCTTCAAAGTGCCATCCGGATTGAATTGCTCATTAGTATCGAGCACCGTCTTGTACCATGCTACTCGTATCATGAGCGTCCATATCGACATGTTGCTTTTGAATTACATAGAGACGCTTCCTAAATTATTCGTAGGTTCTCTCGCCGCAAGAGGAGACAAAGGCGAATGAGGAACAGATAATACACAAGATGTTGCAACAAGAACTCGTGAATAGAGACGACGACAAGTAAGTTTATTTAACCTTATTACTGTTATTGTTTGGGGATTTCAATAATTTTAATTAGATGGTCTTCAATTTTAGCGAGGTTTCAGCGTTAGGTACACAAATTTGAATACGTAGCATGTAGTGAACATTTTCGTAGCTAACGTCATTTGCTTAATTGTTACAATCGATGTAGAGATTATCAGCGAGCAGTTACAATAGGTACTCATTAGGAGTATGTTACAAAAAACATATTACAATATAAAACATATTTTTAAACAATGCAAGGAAAATGATAAACCTTAAAATTTTTATCGGTGACCTAATGCAACTGTACTTTAAAACATCCCATTAAAATCATAAAGACCATCTTAATGAATCAAACATGCAATGCGGTATCGGTAGATAAAAACTATGATAGAAAACGTAAATAAATAAATAACAATTATTCAAAAATATTGTTAGATTTTAACCATTAGCTGTTTTTCCGTTACAAACTGTTACTATTAATTAACAGTTCTCCCCATTCAATTATTACGTAGTTATTTCTATGTATCGTGGGATATAATATCACTTAAAAAGACATACAATATCTACAAATTAATTAGGCTTATCGCTATTTCTGAAATAAAAGGTGCAACACACCTGAAACATTAAAACTTTTTACATAAAAGTATGGGAAAAATAATACATCTTATAAACGTTGTTTAAATTTATCTGTTGTAAAACTAGACATTATTATAAATGTTTTTAATTTATTTATCGTATTGTTAACGTGTCGTATCGTTGAACCCGTCCTACAGAGAGTTAGCTGATGCGACCACGCTATGTCTGACGTTCAAATCATCGGAGTTAGAAGCGGCGTTCGCAAGCCGGCACGATCCGTACCCGTTGACGGTGGCCGCGCCGCCGCTGATGATGCTGCCGTGCGTGCTGTCGCTGGCCAGCTTCGCGATCCCGCAGGCGTGGGCGCTGCAGGCCGTGTACCTCGCGCTGGTGCTTGAGACCGGTCTCCTCAACGTCGTATACTACGCCTGCTGCCGTTACGCTAAGTACCAGGTACTAGGTACCACGTTAAACAACACTTGTCATCCGAGAATCTAGGAAGGTTTTTTATAATAAAAGGAGGCAAACGAGCAGGCGGGTCGGCTGATGGAGAGCAATCACAGCCGCCCATGGACACTCGCAAAATCAAAGGAATCGCAGACGCGTTGCCGACCTTTCAGGAAGGAATATACTGATGATGATGAGTTTAGACTGATGAGTTTTTAAAAGCCCATAAATCCGATGACGATATTAAGAAAGACCAAAGGCAGCCAATAGCAAATCACTTTTTAAGAAAAATTACAATACTGTACAATAGTACTTCGCAATAAATAGTAGTCATAAATTTTAAACAAGAAAGTGTGCAAGTGGCCTAAATGGAAAGAAAATCCCCGGGTTATATATTTCCAAAACGAACATCTTGTATATCTCGTCAATAAGTTTATTTAATAGTATTTTT
Source organism: Scoparia ambigualis (assembly GCA_963921215.1). Taxonomy (NCBI): domain Eukaryota; kingdom Metazoa; phylum Arthropoda; class Insecta; order Lepidoptera; family Crambidae; genus Scoparia; species Scoparia ambigualis. The sequence goes on along the minus strand of OY992505.1, from coordinate 22,849,089 downwards.
CTCTTACAGAATATGAGAGTGAGCTCGTACTGGAAGTTAATCTGCGGCGCGTTCAACATGGCTATGTTTGTGGCGGCTATCGTTGCTCCTTTGGTAAGTCATCTTCTTTTAGAAACTATTTACAAAATGAACACCATATTAACAACAGAGTTCCATGTACGTGAGCACACTAAGGCTGCGTTGTAATGTAAATAACATACAACACCATTTATTTACAAGTAGAACATACGTATGCAAGTGTCTCTGTAAATATGATGCGTATCACGTCTTTTCACTCGAGGTTAGGCAGAGATAACGAAGTTGTTGGGTATTGAAAGATGTGTGTTGTAACGGTACAGAATAAATGGTATCCGTCCGTTAGTAAGGAATGTATGGGAGTAGCACTAAAATTAATATTAATGCGTAGCACCATTAATATAATAGCATGAAAAGGGAAAAATAAACTAGTTCAAAATAATGGTCAATGGACTAGAGTCTTATCTTTAGTTTGAATTTCGCGGGGACTGCTCCGTGTGCCCCTTGCGACATAGGCGCCGTCTAGCGTGAGTTATTTACTTGAGCTTCGCGTAGGATTGTTAGGTGGGCGATGGATTAGAATGATGGGGTTGGCTAACGTGTCCCTTGCGACAGGAAGGCGCCACCTATGGTCGGAATACGGAACTTTTTATAATTTCACAAAATACAGAATTATTGGCTTAAGTGGGTGGTTATTGAGAAGGAATTGTTGATGGAAGGCTACATCTAGATGTTCAAACATGCAATATTGGCTATCTAACGAGATTTGGTTGGATTATGGAAAAACTTTAGAATTGTGCGGCGGACGGCGGCAATGAGCGAGCGAGAGGTTGAGAAAAAGATATAAAGAGAAGGAGGATGTTATCTCCACGTGGCGCAACGCGAAGTTCGCGTATAACAAATAATAAGCGACGCGAAGGCGAGGCGCATCGGGAAAACAGCTAGCGATTGGTTGAAGGGAAGAAAAGCGGATTTGCGCGGGCGAATGTTGGGCGCGCGTGGCGCGACAGTTAAGATGCTTGGGGAAGAGAGGGAAATTAGCGGGGCTTTCAATTATCAGACGTCGGAGGCGCGGTCCGATTTACGAGTGGCGGTAACGAGCTCATACGTGAAAACAAGCGTCCGAGCCATTTTAGCGCGCTAAGTGATATTCGAGTTGCGATTTTAATTAACATTGGTTGTGAAATAGAAGTGATTATTAAAGTAAAATTCTTGTTATCGCGACTCGAATAATTGTTAACAGAATGAAGTATTCTGGATCATATTAGCAGACACGGATAACGGTGGCAACAAAACTAATATGATTTCAACGGACTTCGGTCTGGAGGCATTTGACTGTATTTAATAATGCCGGCGTTATCTATTGCAACGCTAAATAATACACTATCTTCGAGAGAGTAACGGGGGAGAGACAGTTGTCTCCCTAGTGAAAATTGAAGATAGGTCAGACACCAATTAGCTGGAGGTGGGAACGTACAACCCCGTCCAAGACCGTCCCGCCTCCTTACACACAGGGTAGTGTTAGGTTGACACACTGGGTATCCTGGCCCGACGGATAGTCAGCTTAGGGGTCAGTTGCTTTCAGGGGCAATGCGACTCACACAACTCACCACGAAATTAAGTTAAATGTGGCTTGGGCCTAGGTTGCAAGGTATACAAGTAGGGACTGTTAGTTCGACAAAATATAGGTATTTCAAGTGAGGTAGGCTGTAGGAATCTATAGGTAGGCGTTTCTATATAATTGTTGTGAGGAAGTGGGTGGGACAGCACGGTGTGAGCACGCTGTGCGTACATAAACTAGGTACGTGGGCCGCGGGGCCGGGCTGGATTAATTCAGACTAATAAGGTAGGGATAATTAAGTTACGGTACTAAATGGAAATTACTATGAAGTGACGGGGGTTAGGAGCGCTGTAGGGACCAATTTAGGCATGTAATCTGTTACCGTAGGCCAATAAAATTCTAATTGTTTTCCTAAAGTTGTTACCAATTAACTAGTGTCCATGTCTACAGCTTCCTCATTCGACATAAAGAAATTCTAAGCATGCCATATTTTTGTGCATATTATGTGCAATCAAACGTGTCAGTCCTAATTTTTGTGCCACCACAACTTCGTTACTATGAGTTGTTTTATGTGTGTAAGCTGGAGACACGTGTCACCAGCTCGCACACGCCCGTTAAGACAAACCAGTAAGGATAGGGTTTTAGACTATAGCCAGAAATTTTGTGCATAATTTGTGCACTAGGAACAAAAAAACTAACCATCATACTCAAATACTGTTGAAACTACGATCATAAAACTGTGTGCGAGCTGGAGACACGGGTCTCTGGCTTGCACAGCTGTATCTTCGTAATTGTGTAAGCTACGGTTATGAATTATACCTTAAAGTTTTGTGCATAATTTGTGCATAAGGCACAATTTTTTTTTAAACTTTAACTCAAAAGGTTTTTGAGCTACGAACCGATAAGTATGTGTAAGCTGGTGACACGCAACACGGGCTAACACATGGTGAATTACTGTAACTGTATAAGATAGCGTTTCGTTTTAAAGATCAACTAATACGTTATAATTTGTGCAAACACGAGGCAAAATTTCAAATCTCTGGGCCTATTAGTTTTAAAATTATAAGCCAAAAACTGTTTTCCCGCCAAAAAATTCAAAATAATGGCTCGGAAGTGGCTAAGCGCGCCGTTGCCGTTCCGTGCGCTACACGATTGCAAACGAGTTTGAACTTCAGAGCTAGCAATATTTAGAGTCATTTTAATTTGCGCTCTCGATTGTTTTAATTTATGTACCGAGAATTTTAGACTAGGAGCCGTTTGTTAAAGCGATGCGCGACGCGACTAATTTAGTTTCACTATAGGTACTATAGATACCTACCTAACCTACCCTACTTTTTATTTTAAGGCCCCAGTACTAGTGTTGTTGCAATAGTGATAATTTCACTATCGATAGTTGACCTTGAAAAATAGTCGATAGCGCGAATAGTCCTATCGAAAATATCGTAATGCTGCGATACTATCGATACTATCGATAGTGAAAATTAGGTAATACTATTAAACTTGGTCGATACTATCGACATACGATACTATCAACAGGATCGATACTATCTATAAACTATCGACACGTTTCGATATTATCGATAGTTTTGCTTTAGTAACTATCGACGAATTTTCGATATTATCAAGTGAGTATTGTAAATCTAATGATATGATGTGATAGATGACCTATGTAGGACCTTCGATAGGACTATTGATAGTATGACTGATTTTCGAGGTCTCGATAGTATCACGATACTATCGATTGACTATCGCTATCGCAACAACACTACCCAGTACACATTGGCGACTTGGCGTATGTTGGCCCATTGTCGGCAATCGCCATTGTGTAGAGGGGGTAAATTCTTCACTATAAGTTAGTTAACTGTTTTTTTATTATTATTAGTATTGACGTCAATGAGTGCCTGTAAAGGTTTACATTGAATAAATAATTTGACTTTGACTATGACTTTAGAATCGATAGTATCGACCAAGTTCAATAGTATTACCCAATTTTCACCATCGATACTATCAATAGTATCGCAGCATTTCGATATTTTCGATAGGACTATTCGCGCTATCGACTGTTTTTCAAGATCAACTATCGATAGTGAAACTATCAGTATTGCAACAACACTAGTACTGAGGCCTTAAAATAAAAAGTAGGGTAGGTTAGTTAGGTACCTATAATGAAACTAAATTAGTCGCGTCGCGCATCGCTTTAACAAACGGCCTTAGATTAAAACAAAAAGGGAAGATACGGCATGCTCCTACTTGTAGTCATTCAAAATATAGTCCTACTCAACTACTTAGGCAAACACTCACACACGCACACCCATAAAGTGTAAATCGAGCGAGCGAGACAAAGCGGTAAGTTTCAACGTCAGCGCGAGAGAGTCAGCGAGTAGCGCGTTGATGTCTCGGTCGCTTCGCAACAGACGAGTACGTACGACCTATTCCGACGCCACTGCGGAGTAGCGTCTTTCTCTTTTTCACACAGTAGAATATCCGCAATAGTGCGATGTAGCCTGTTCGCTCGACAAATTGTGACTGAAGTGAAATTGTGCCTTTAGGCCTAATTTTGGCGGCTCACTCACGAGACGTTAATGCCGTATTTTCCCTTTTTGTTTTAATCTAAGCAAACGGCTCCTAGTCTAAAATTCTCGGTACATAAATTAAAACAAACGAGAGCGCAAATTAAAATGACTCTAAATATTGCTAGCTCTTAAGTTCAAACTCGATTGCAATCGTGTAGCGCACGGAACGGCAACGGCGCGCTTAGCTACTTCCGAGCCATTATTTTGAATTTTTTGGCGGGAAAACAGTTTTTGGCTTATAATTTTAAAACTAATAGGCCCAGACATTTGAAATTTTGCCTCGTGTTTGCACAAATTATAACGTATTAGTTGATCTTTAAAACGAAACGCTATCTTATACAGTTACAGTAATTCACCATGTGTTAGCCCGTGTTACGTGTCACCAGCTTACACATACTTATCGGTTCGTAGCTCAAAAACCTTTTGAGTTAAAGTTTTGAAAATTTTTGTGCCTAATGCACACATTATGCACAAAATTTTGAGGTATAATTCATAACCGTAGCTTACACAATTACGAAGATACAGCTGTGCAAGCCAGAGACCCGTGTCTCCAGCTCGCACACAGTTTTATGATCGTAGTTTCAACAGTATTTGAGTATGATGGTTAGTTTTTTTTGTACCTAGTGCACAAATTATGCACAAAATTTCTGGCTATAGTCTAAAACCCTATCCTCACTGGTTTGTCTTAACGGGCGTGTGCGAGCTGGTGACACGTGTCTCCAGCTTACACACATAAAACAACTCATAGTAACGAAGTTGTGGTGGCACAAAAATTAGGACTGACACGTTTGATTGCACATAATATGCACAAAAATATGGCATGCTTAGAATTTCTCTATGTCGAATGAGGAAGCTGTAGACATGGACACAATTAACTATTCATTTTAAATAATTAGCAGAAGTGTGGTAATATCGTACCGTCATTAATTTGGAGTACCTAAAAGTCTAGACTGGTTTCCTATTACAAGAAAAATACTAAAAGTTATAGCAAATAAGCATAGCTGTACTGTGATGTTTGATTTCTAATACTGAAATGACCAAACAGGCATTTTTAGCTTTCCCTAGGGTACGATACGGCCTTATATTGCTGCACTCTTCAAAGTATTAAAAAAATATACATCCGATACCTATTAGTAAAATATAAGCTGATACTTACTAAACAACTAAAACCAGTTTAGAACTTGGTTGGGTCGATGGAGCTGCGAATCCACCTTAAGGGGAAAGACTTTAAAAGCTATGAGCTCCTACTGTTATGAAACATAGAAATAATTGATTGAAAACAATCTACTAACTAGCCTGATAATACAGTCTACATAAACCATTTGAATTCACCTTGATGGTCAAAGACCTTATAAGTTATGTAAGTACTTACTTCTAATAATATGAAACCTTGAAATATTTGATGGGAACAATCTAAATCAATCAGACTAATATCTAGTACAGTCTGCTTTATACCTATTAAAGTGAGTAAAGGATAACTTCTAAATATAATTGATTCAATGATTAACAGGGATAATTACCTGATTTACTACCTACTAAAAATATACTAACTATGATTTAGTAGTCTATCAAATTGGCCACTCAGTCTGAGAGACAGGGGTGGAAGTTAATGGAAAAATAATTAACTTAAGTTCACTTCCTAAAAGTTAAGGATATTGAATAAATTAAACATCTTTTAATAAACTTAAGATGTAATAGTCTGCCAATGCAGCCCATACAATGTAGTTATATTGATACTTTATAAGATCTGTATAATACACACTAAGAGTGAACCAAAGTAATTTTACTTCAAATGATAGTATTCTATTTAAGTTCACTTCCTAAATGAGTAGGATATTGAATAAATCAAACATCCTTTAATAAACTTAAGATGTGATAATCTGTCAATGCAGCCCATACAATGTAGTTATATTGGTACTTTATAAGATCTGTATAATAAATACTAAGAGTAAATAAAAGTAATTTTACCTTTATTAATAGCATTCTATTTTAGTCCACTGCCTGAAAGTGGGTTTTGAATAAATTATCCACCCTTTATAGAACTGAATATTAATTTTCTAATAAGACAAAAGACAGTCAGTTAATAATATTACATTGGAATATCTTTAGACACAATAATCAGAGAAATAAGTGGGTCCTGTTGAATGTTGGCTTCCTACCTCTGTTCAATAAGTGATATCATAAGACATAAGTTATTGCATTGAATAATTAAGTTCTTAATGTGAAAAGGATATTTGGATGATAGCAAGCCTTGAGATAAACTCTATTGATTTATGTGGAATAATAAGAATTAAAATGCTAACACATAGTTCATAATGTAAGATGAAATTAAATTTCGAGGAGAGATGTAAATTCTCAGTTTAAAGAATTAAAGCCGCAGGCTAATTAATGTTAAAGTCAATGTGACGGAACTATAACTACACAATGAGATGTATAGTACGCTATGGAGCGGCGGTGGGGCTCATAAATTGCACAAGACCTTTTATGTATCATGCTATTGTTAATAAATAAATAATACCTGCAAGCTAAGCTATCATCTGATTATCTTTGAGTGGTTAACAGATCTTCCCCGCAGCTGCTGTGAAGGATTTATGTCACAGTTTAGACGGAGTCATTGCTAGGCTACACATATCTAGATTATTAGTTATTGACGGGTAGGAAATTAGGTCAGGAGAAAATAAGTTAACACAGGGTTAAGCCAATTACTAAACTTTCACGAAAAGAACTTGAGTTACTTAAATGCGGTTAACAACGGAGGGTTCACTAGACGATCTGGCCAAAATAGTATTTATTATAATATTACATTGCTTGACTGAAATGCACCGCAAATAGAATTAAGCTATGCTAAGGTTCCATCATCATACAAACACTACACACTCTACAAAACTCCAGACACAACCATTAGATTGTAGATAAATTAGGTTAAATAGTTTTAAGAATTAGATAATAAGTTAAGCTAAGGTAAAGGCGGCGATGATGTGTGTATGTATTATAAGGTAGAACTAGGTTAGAGAATTAGGCTAGGTCGAGAGGTTACAGTGTGCTTTACAAAGGATTTAATTTAACTGCTTTTACAAATATAAAAATACGACTATTACAAAACTTTAATAAAGTAGGGGTGACAGTCGATCATTATTAGGTGGCTCACATGTCACGTGATGGTTGTGGCCCTTGATTCACCGGTGGCGGTCTTAAGTTCACATATTGGTCGGCTCGAAGAACCTCCCGGCCGTTGAAAGCTCTATTGTAGCTTTCAAGTCTTGATTCACTCACAATTATTTACAGATCATCTGTGGCAGTTTCGAAGCAGCGCTGCAAGACGGGCTGCGCGATGATGCGCCTGCGCACAGCGGCGCGCGTCGGTGCATTCATCCTTCATACTACTACCACGTAAGCAGGGCTGCCTTAAGGGTCTCCTTTATTGAGTCGAGCTAGATAAACAATATCATCAACATCGATGACAATAGATAGCCAGAGTACTAAACTAAACTTTAAAAAAAAACTAAACTTTGTTAAAAAAAGTTAAAATATATCACGCCAGTTTCCCGGAATTTTACAAGTGGCCTTACTTTATTTATTTACTCTTATAACATCATTCATATATGCTCGGTTTAGGGTACCTACTCTTGACCTGGCCTTTTACGAGAACCTCTATGATCCGATCGGAGTAGGTAACGTACTTCGATCAGATCTAACATACTGTACATACGCAGGGGTCTTACCCATTAAAAATTTTAAATTTATCTCAACTACCTATAACAATATGCTTAATTTATTATTACCGTTGCAGTTGAAAAACCCAATAATTTTACTAAAACGCGCCTGTCTGAATTAATAAAAAAAGCAAAATATATTTTAAAAATTTGAAAAGGAATCCACAAGCCAGATTCGAATCTACACCCTTCTGACAAAAGTAAATAGTGCTGATGATTTTCGGCAACTGGACATCACAAGAGCCACGGTAACTAAATTGGAAGAGCACCTGACCCGGAATGTCAGAAGGGTTTAAAGCCTGCTCGTGGATTTTTTAAAGATTTTCCAATTTGTGGAGCAAAATAAGGTTTAAAAATATTTTTAGCACCTATACCTAGATCACTAGAAATTCCCCAGTCCCAAACTAAACAATCACACGATACTTGTAGACCGGTTATAGTTTTCTCTACAATTAATTACATATTGTAGCAAAATTAAGAAAACGAGGAATTGTATGGCTTCACAAAAACTTATGTTATTATTTAAAAACATCTTTCTGACTTTCAAGCAATGATAATTGAGGATTTATCTCCTCAAGATTAAAAATGAATTCAGTAATATTGCCAATACAAAATGCGGCCCTGCACGTAGCTAGCCACTTTCACATTCTATTGTGACTAGGTAGACGCTTGGATCTAAATGCTGTCTAACTATTATTTATTCAAAATTAACAAATACGTGTGAAAATGTAGCGTCCAAGTTTGTATAGCATACTTTTCGAAGTTATTACCTAACCTAAGTATTTGTTGCTAATACCTAGAACCCATGCTTGTATATTTATATACCTATAGGAAATACTTAGATAATGACGATAAGCCATCGTATTTCTATATTTCCATAGCAGGTACACGAGTTTTCGTTATGACAATTTTGTAATATTAATTTAGGTACAGTAAAAGCCCACATTAACATTTAAAGAAGCTTGTATGTTGGAAGTTAATAATATCCTTTGATAAATTTTTAGTTTTTAACATAAACGTCCAACGTGCCGTGGTAGCTTCATCGTAAGGGTACGTCGCGCGTAGTTCCGATAGATCTCTTTAATTGATGTCATGATGCACTTTTTAATTCCATCCTTCCGGTGAGATGCCGGCAATGAGTTGTTGAGATCTCATCATTAAAAAAAAATCTGCTCAATGGAGTACTTACTTTTGTTTTGAACGGGCATTGTGACAAAAATACTACTTAGTTAGCTAGACAGGTCAGACCCATGCGGATTATCCAAAATAGTAACAATTGCTACGAATATACGGATTATCTAAAATAGTAAATAAAAATCAATTGCTACGAATGTATTTTCGCGCATCAATTCAGTACAGCTGCACCCATTTTGTTTATTATTTTTTTGTTAAGTTATTCAATTGTCAGGATAAGGTTTGTCTGAAAGTTTTTTGTTTGGAAATTTGTCACGGAATACAGGGTTCACGCGGACGAAGTCGCGGGCGGGCCGCTAGTCATCATTATCATTGCATAATTTTATTATAAAGTAAAGTCGCCGTTTTCATGTGTCTGTGGCTCTGCCGCAGAAAGAGTGATAACTGAGGATGGTTTTTTTTTAAACATAAGAAGGACGCAAACGAGCAGGCGGGTCACCTGATGGAGAGCAATCACCGCCGTCCATGGACATCCGCAAAACCAGAGGAGTCGCAGATGCGTTGCCGACCTTTAAGAAAGGAATTGGGTTAAGGAAGGAATAGGAATTGTGAGGGGGGGGGGGGGGGAAGGGGCCTCCGGAACTCTTACTGACCGGCCAGACGTAACACAACAGCACCAGGTGCCATTATTTCGTGAGAAGGTGTTTTACTCCGGGCAAACCAGCGCGTCTCTACCACTCAGTCAGTGTCACTCATTTAGCACCACCCAGGGGTCACGTGTAGGTTCTCAAGGGTAAACCTACGGACGCGAGTAACTTTAACCTTCTTGTTTTTGATTTGTACAAAGGGCTGAAATATGACGTTGTTTCTAAGTTAGCGTAGACGAAGAAGCGGACGGGCCGCCAGTTACTGATAAATATGTATTCTGTACCAGCTGGGCGCGGGCGCGTTGTGCGGCTGCCTGTGGGTGACGCCGCTGGGTTTCGCGGCGCGCGTCCTGCTGCTGACCGTCATGTCACTCTCCCACGTCCTGCCTGCGGTGCTCCAGCCGGCACTCCTGGTGCCCCGGCCATCCCTCGACCGCGACCCCTACGGGATGCACTACAACGCCTCCGTCGATTATAACGAGGACTTGTTCTATCTGTTGTGAGATCTTACGCCTAGAAGGAGATGGCGGGAGGAACTAGACTCATACTGCAACGACTGGACATCGCGAAGAGTGGAAAAAGGGAAGGGAGGCTTTTGCCCTGCAGTGGGACGATCATAGCTGAAATAAATAATATATATCTTATCTTAGAGGAGCTAGCCGGGGTCTCCCTCTCGCAGTAGCACCTCGACCCATTGGGATCTTTTGTGCAAAAATATTTATATAACAAGTCTTCCTTGTTGTAAGTAGATACTTATGTCCTGTAGTGGCAGCAGTAATCCTCTGCCATCTCGCTCTAGAGTACTTTCTGTCTTAGTACTAAACTAGGAGTTCTTACACGAGTACATATGAATACCTACCCGTTATGATGGGATTGGTTCAAGTGATAAAATTTCACACTTTGTTGAATGAGTTCTGATATTATTGGGTTAGTTACGATATACATAATTTTATAGTTTGACTTTGTTTGTTCTCAGATCAAAAATCCACCCGACTCGGAACATCATCATGTTATTCTTCTTAACGATTGCGCTGCTTATATTTCACCGATATGTGAGTACAACTCGATTTATATCCGATAAACTAAAACAAATGTTATTACAGAATGTTGAATGGATGGTTATCTCGCGGACGGTTATTGATGCTATTTATAAGTGATGTTTACTTTCAGACCGAGTCTTTAGAGCGGGCGCGGTACTCGCGCGGCCAGCGAATGAGTGTCCAGGTAAGATACATCCCAATATAATGAATTAATAAAGAAAGTTTTAGAAATAGCCACTAATTATTATCTGCAGTTTACGGTACGCAATGCTATGTGAACATAAATATCTATCATAAAAAAGACAAAGGACATGGCTAAGTTTTATCTCACAGCTAATTTAAGTATTAGTCTAGCTCTAACTAGACAGATTTAGCGGCAGTGCAAATATATTATTGTTTTATGTTGAAATTAAATTTACTCAGACTACAACTTCGCTTGGTACACATTCAGTTCGATTTCTTTATCTGTGAGTGCTACAGTTCATTGACGAAAACTTTTTCATTGTAACATTAAGGCCCCAGTACACAGTGGCGTATGATGGCCCACTGCCGGCCATCGCCATTGTGTAGACGGGGTAAATTGCGCGCCACTATCGACAAATTGCCCGCCACTGTACACCATTACCCCGTCTACACAATGGCAATGGCCGGCAGTGGGCCATCATACGCCACTGTGTACTGGGGCCTTTAGATGTTTTCTTCTAATGTGACGTAGAGCGATCCACCAACCTCCTACCCGCCATATCTGCCTCACCTCCCAACTATGATTTTTTGTTAAAATCTTAGATTCTATATTCCAGGCTTTCAAAACTTACATAGCTGCTTCCTAAACTTTGTTGGTGTCTTGTACCATTGCCTACGTCCAGCCCATGTGCTCTCAATGGCCACACGCCCCCGTGTTTCCTAGAAGGCAGCCTGTACCATTGTCTATGTCCAAACTGTATGTGCTCTCAATGGCCTCACTCAATGTTTCCTGGCAGGCAGCCCAAGCGGCGGACCTGCGGCGCCGCAACCAGGCTCTGATCCACAACGTGCTGCCGGCGCACGTGGCGCGCCACTTCATGGGCGCGCGCCACCACCACCGCGACCTCTACAGCCAGAGCTACGCGGAAGTCGGCGTGCTGTTCGCCTCCATGCCTAACTTTTCAGGTGCCGTAAACCAATGTTTATTTTTTTTATTCTTATCAGTTACTTTATTATTTACACCTATCTATTATTTATTATTTATACCTATTCACAAGCACACTGATTATGATAACATACCACGCTTTTAAATTTTATTATAACAACTTTTCATTTTTCGTTTCCATTTTGCTTTATTACTACATATAGTAAGTGTTACTATATTGTCATTTGGTTTCCTAAGAATCAGGTTGTGCCTAGTTTAGGATCTCCTATTACTACCAAGATAGTCTTAGACGTAAGATTAATTTAATAACAAGTTTTAGTAGGTACTGTACTGTTTAGTCTAAGTCATTCGGAAAGTAATAAAGCAATTTTCATATTTTTTTCGTCATCGTCGACCATTGGGATCTTGTATCTATCACTACGGCATACACCCTTATTTTTTAATGACTACAACACTATCAGGATAGCTTTTGGTCATCATTTTATACAATTTTTGTGTTAGCACAAGTATACAAAATTGGCTGTTCCGACTTTTTGATCGAGTTAGAATAGAACAGCTGATCTTTTTTCAAGAATTTCAAAGTTGGTCAGAATCGCAGAATTTGTTTTACGCTTTGTTATTTAGGTTCATAAAAGTATATATTAGGAACTTACATAATTATTTCATATATATATATATATATATATATATATATATATATATATATATATATATATATATTTATTTCTTAAAGAATAACAACACCCAATAATGAACAAGGTATATTATAGTTTTGGAAGATACAGAACAACCAACTAGAGTGGGTGAGGTTAACACTTAACACCAGGTCAATAACCTTTTAAAACAAAAAGGAGCACAAACCATTTGATCATCTTTCCGAAAACAGCCATTGCGAAACTTATTTAGCATTGCTTACGTACATGTGTTAGGTTTCATGAATTATGTTAGGGAAACTTGCACCATAGAATTGGCCACGCAGTCCTGTCACGTGACTGTTTTTAGCTTATTATTTGTAGCTTCACCTACCAACAAGCATGCCCAAAAATAAAACTTGTTTATTATAACTACTTTTTAGAGTGACTTGCTCTCAGTTTTACTCGCTCTTGAATTTTAATTGTTTCTCAAAATGATTGGTACAAAACCAGCTTCTTGCTATTAGTCCAAATGACTTATTTTTCATAGAACAAAGATATAACTTTAATTAAGTAGGTATATCTTATGGACAATTACCTCGATCGTATTGCTCCAAGGCAAAGAAAATCAGAATACTCTATTAATATATAGGTCCTATTAATTATACGGTACAGATCGAAGAAAGAAACAATTAAGAAAGGGGTATCTACTTTAAAAATACATCAAAGACAGGAGTTATTATTACCCTTACAATTTACACAATTATTATGGATCCGCCGTTTATAATAAAAACCTACATAAGTTTATAGAACTTTATTTATACTTACATTCCGTTCTATTTAAACCGTAAAATGTGTATGTTTGTGTTGAAAACATATGATTGTAATGCCAACGTAGCCATAAATCATTACACCACATTTGATCTAATAATACAATAAAGAAACATTTAATTGTGCGTGTTAAACTATAAATAAACACCTATGCGGTGCTGAAATTCAACTAGGCCTGCCTGCAGATCAACTTATTCAAAACTGTCCAATTTCTGCTATCGATATTGATTCTTATACCCTTAGTGACAAAGTTCAAAATGTATTAAAGAAATTTGACATCTTGTGGTAGTTGAAGTATTGGCGTCTGTACCTACATACATACAATTAACTATGTATACTCCAAACTAATTCATGAATTTTATGAACCGTTACAGAATTCTACTCGGAAGAAACTGTTAACAACCAGGGCCTGGAATGTTTACGATTTCTCAACGAGGTTATATCAGACTTCGATTTGGTAATTTTTATTTTTACTTTCGTATACTGTAGTTCATACATGCTGATAGCACAATGTCTTGCGTAACATGAATAAGTATTGTGTTTATGTGACAGCAGATCCTTGATCATGATTCAGATGAATTGTTATACGTTAAAGTAGCTTTCTACCTACAGTGGAAGTTTCACTACAATACACGATACTTTTATCTGTTGGTATCTACTGTAGATACTGTGATATTTCGAACATTTTAATTGCAACTTATTTATCTTTTTTGAAATATAATTTATTGTGCTATTTCGTCTTTTCAGCTATTGGAAGATGCAAAATTCAGTAAGGATATCATAAAGATAAAAACGATTAGTTCAACATATATGGCTGCATCAGGTCTAAACCCGACGCGACAAATGCAGGTATATATAAAACGACTACCTAATCCCTACTTTTTATATATATACTAGCCACTGAACCGATTTTGATAGCTAGGCTACCTTTTATCGCGAAAAAAAGGTTGATGGGGCTGGAATAAGGGATAATCGTTTGTAAGGAGGGATAATAGTTTCCGTAAAACTATGAAACTTTGTATTTCGGCACTACTTATAGATAAGAAGTAAATACACATTTGTTGTAGCGTTTTTGAAATTTTGACCTACATGGAGATAAAATTAGAGATGAAAGTTCGTATGGAAGTCTAAACAAATCTGTCTATGTTTACTATACAATATTTATCGGGTATACGTTACCTATCTGAGACGCAACATTACAAAATCTATAATAACCGTGACTAGAATGGCAAAAGGAGAAAATGTTTAATTCCCCGTATTTCGATAATTCCAATTTTCCATTTAAATTTAAAAGAGTGCAGTTTCCCCTTTAAACATAATTTGTAATAACAGTAAATAAAGCTCAAAGACAGACGCTCAAAGTTGTAGGTGTACATTTAGAAAAATAATGTTTTTAGCACGGGCAACAACTATGCGGCGTGCTCACGGGTATCAAACCCGCAAGGATGGAAAAACATAGAACGTAGTTTTAAAGTTAAATTAAAATGAACTATTTACAGTAAACCACAATAGTTTATATGTAATTATAATGTAACTATTCCACGCGGATGAAGTCGCGGGTAAAAGCTATTCATTATGAGCCTATAGACGTCCCACTGCTGGGCACAGGCCTCCCACACGAACAATAGCACGTGGGGATATTGGGCCATGACCCGCCACGCAAGCTATTACTTTGAATATTTTTATTTATCGATTAAGAAAATGCTTGACCTTTATTCAGTCGCAATCCTCAACCGATGAAATACAACAATGCCCTTAAGATTGTTACTCGTATTTCAGCGATAGACTTAGATTAGACGGTGACAGCAAGACAGGTGGACTTTGGATATGCCCCAACCAAACCGAATATAGAATGTATAATGGGTCCCATTTCCTCAAATAAATACTCTTTCAAACGTATCATTATTTGAAAAAATTTTATATGAATATACCTACTATACCAACTACAAAAACATGTTGGTCTTACATTTATTCAGGACGAATAATAAACAAAATGTATATTCTTTTCTTTGGCAAGAAATATCAAATATCTTTTGCAAATATTTATAATAAATTCCTACCCAATTTCTTCAACTGTATTACCTAATGATGCATAAAATAATGACATTAGCTAAATTAAAATAATGCAACAACGCAAAGTTATGCATTACCAACAACATTATCTATTGACAAATACACTTTGGGTCACGACAATAAATTTGTAGAAGCCAAAAACTCGTTATTAAATTCATTTCAAGAAATCCACAACATTGTCAAAGTGCTGTAGTGAAATCGGATGATTCAGAACCATTCAAGTCTTTAAATTAATGACGTTTAATGAACGTTGTAAAATATTATGTAACAGCCTATTAGTCAACTGACGTTATTATTTGTAGTAACAGGATTTGTAGGCCGAGGACATTATTGTTATTCCACTGAATGTTCAGGATTACTTAAATAATTAAGTAAGATAGGCAACCTAGCCTAACCTACCTAGGCAACTTCTCAGTACCTAGTTAAGAGTTCCGGGTGTTGTCAGTGTTAAGCTCTTCCATCTTCGGCCTTATTCAATTAGGTAGGATGCCTTCATCTCACCGTGAAGCGTTTAGCCCGCTGTAGCCTAAAACAAAAGAAAATTCAAAACTCTTATATATGCCTAACATTCGAGTGTATTTTTATAATTCAATACGGGTAAGCACTAGGCCTTCATCTCACCTGATGGTAAGTGACGATAAGGCCGAAGGTGGAAGCGCGCTTCACCCGGAATCCTCACCACTGAGGAACTGGCTACCTTATCTCTATAAAAACTGTCGGAATATCACAATGCTATTAATACTGTTACTATGGCGCCAGACTTTATATAACACGATGGTAGCTAGCCAGGCAGACTTAACAAGCTCTACCACCAACCAAACCAAATACACGTACCTCCCGCTAGGAATCGAACCAGGGACCACCGATGAACCGGTGACTTTGCCACTAGACCACAGAGGCAGTTAAAATTGAGTACATCAATTAAAGATTGATGTTGTTATTTTTTTGCTCTCTCAATATGTACTACGAGTATAACTTAAAAGATTGACTGATACCAGATGTATCCTTTTTTCTATTTTTTTTGTTTTTCTCCGATTGTCTGATTATTCCAGTAAGCAAGACAGATTGAGTTTAACTTTCCTTAAGATGACCTGAGATCCTTATAAGGATTTTAAGGTCTTTTGTACGAACAGGCCGCAGTTTATACGGTTTCTGCAAAACGGAAATGAGTGGTGGTAATGTCCGTACTTTGTCATATCGGCCGAAATACATATTTTTTATTATTTTTAATGATGCCTCAGTTGTTAAGTAGCAAGTGCGCGTGGTTCAGAATCCGGAGAGACTAGGTAAAATTTTGAATGTCTGTAAAATTATTCACAATTCTTAGCGAAAATATCTAGTGTCAATCGGATGTTTATTTTTTTTTGAGAGAGATTTACGAAAAAACAATGAACAATGGTGTCTTTCTATTATAAAACCAATAAAAATCCAAGTGACACTAGATATTTGCACAAAGAAATGACAATCATTTGTTTACAAACATTCTCGAATTCGGCCGTAGTACGAGTATAGTGTCGCCTCGGTGGCCGAGAGCTCAAACGCGCGGCTCGATATCCAGAGGGTTCAATTCCCAGTAGGCTCTTGAAACGAATTAATCAATTTCCAATCACAAATCTAAAAAATGTCAACTAGCACTTTTGTAAGCGACAATAGCGCCACATTGGAATTAAATTGCGTGGAAATTGATAAAACAAATTATTATCGAGATGGCGTTTCAGAATTATCTATACTTATCCCAATATCGATACATATTAATCGCATTGGAATTGTATTGAGTTTGCGTTCAAGACTAACCCCCCAGGTTGGGCAAAGTGTGTTTTCGGATTTTTAGATGCATTGCCCAGGTTTGTGATCACCAACCAGCATTTAGCAAGCGTGTTGAGCCAGTGTGTTAATACCAAGCGTGTTAACCATCAATGATGACTTTACTGATGCTCGTAACGATAACGAGTATGGTACGAGTGTGGTAGTGGAACGCTTCTATAAACGTCCCAGTAAAGTAAAGTACAGTCTGTTTACTGTCCCACTGCAGGGCAAAGGCCTCCATTATTGAAATCAAGCCGTCATTAATGGGTATTAACGCGTACCATACATACATACTCGTACTCTTTACGAGTATGGTACGGGACGGGAGTACGGGACGTTTATATAGATAAATAAAATAAAATATATTTATTGCAGTAAAATACATGTTTTTACATTAAGTTGTTTTGGAGGTCTTCTTTTTGGTATGGAAATAAATACCTGCGACGAAAGACCTCACTCTTCTATAGCCAGTATTTTTACTTAAATTTTATGTATAGATGTACCATATACATACCATACTCGTAAAGTCTATGTTATTAAGACTATAATAAAAGACTATCTTGTTACGATGATGGTTTTTCCGGCAGCCGTCGGACGGCGTGCTGGTGCGGTGGGCGCACCTGGCGTGCCTGGTGGAGTTCGCGCTGGAGCTGCAGCGCGTGCTGGCCGCCATCAATGAGCAGTCGTTCAACCACTTCGTGCTGCGTATGGGCGTCAACCACGGGCCTATCACGGCCGGCGTGATCGGCGCGCGCAAGCCGCACTACGACATCTGGGGCAATACCGTTAATGTCGCCTCACGCATGGAGAGCACTGGCAAAGCGGGATGTATACAGGTAACCTTCACATTAACAGCTCAGCTGAATACCAGACATAATAGAAATTCAATTGTTAGAAACCTTTTGGAGTCTTTGTGACAAGAGGTATGCCGTACAGATAACCTGACTCATTTAAAGCATATTTTGCATCAGGATGAAATAATAATAATAATAATAACGTAATAAATAATAGTAACGTATAACTTTACCACAGTCAACTGATTATCTAGCATTCTAGCCCAAGTTAATGTTAAAATATGCGGACGACATTATTTTAAATGCACACCGGGTATTTGATGTAAACATTTCTTAAGCAAACTGATTAAAGTATCAAAATTAGAAGTTAATATTTTTTTTTCTAATTTTTATTTTTATTTTTTTGTAGTTCCAATCATGAAGATTATAAGCATCTAGTAAATTTTTAGGCAAAAATGAATTTTATAAACAAAACGAACGAGAGTTTTTCTTCAAAAATAAGTTATTTTTTACAATGCACATATGTAAAAATGTAAACATGTCGTCGTACATAGATACATATCTGCTTGAAAATGAACTGTGCTGCACCTATCGAACTCCCCATTGATATTTCAACAATTGCTAAGTTATCTAACAGCATTGTGAAGAAAGGCTACCTTTGACATTCGCAATTAAATGTTTAGTTCGTGTGTCGGCATACCACACTGACTAAATAGCCTAGCATTATTTTGGAATTCAAACCAGTCTACCGGTACTATGGCTTAAGAGAAATAGATACGACGTAGATCATTTTCTTACATGAAATACAATAATTTGTGGAAATGCTAAGTTGGGTGCGTGACTTGACTTATGTAGTTTAATGATTAGGAACGCCTCTTCCGCACTCATCTTTTACCGTCTGTGTGGTTGAGTGGCTAAGCCACCATTCTCAGACCCAGAGGTCCTGGGTTCGATTCCCAGCGGGGGGTACATCTTTGTGTACTCTGTTTGTTTGGTGGTAGGGCTGTTAAGTCCGCCTAGCTAGCTACCACATCTTATTTAGATATGATAAGTAAGTCGCCATAACAACGATGTTTATAACATTGTTATATGCCGAAAGTTAGAGATAAGATTGAAGCCCGAGAGTCCCTCAGTGGTTGAGGATTCCGTGTGAAGGGCGCTTCCACCTTCGGCCTTATCAAGCGAGATGATGCGCCAAGCTTGCCCGTAAAAGGACTAATAAAATGATCTGACTCTTTAGGTGACAGAAGAGACTTGTCAGATCCTTCAGAGCTTTGGGTACTTCTTCGAGCAGAGAGGCCTGGTGGCGGTGAAGGGCAAGGGCCAGCTCATGACTTACTACCTGCAGGGCAAACGCGACGGCTCCGTCGCACCGACTGACAAACCTCAAGTAAGTTTAACAAACATTTCATCAAATTACAAATGTGATGAAATGTTGTATTAATATCGGTCCTGGATTAAGGGGATCCTGCACGAAATTGTGAAAATTTACGTATTTTTAAGTTACTTAACTATGCGCTGAATTAGTTAAATGCATTAAAAGAACTTACGTAAGTTAGCCTGATCATTAGTTAGCACAAGGTCGTGGCCTTGTTGAAATTTGAAACAAATTCTGTAAACAATAGCAAACAATATCTACATAAATCGAATGACTCCTAAAACATTTTTTTTCGACAACTTTCTTAATTTTACGCATGAAAGAAAATATTTGTATTGATATTTCGCAGGTCGCCCCCATCCTAAAAAAGAAAATTATAATTTCTAACACAAGCGCGTGATGGTGTTCTACATTTCGCAAAATAAACATAATAAAAATAAACATTGATCTAATCAAATTACTAGGTCAGAAACTTCAAAGCAGAATATGCCTAATTTTTAATATCGATAAGATTGATTTTGCTTTGAAGTTCATTATGAGACTTATGTCAGGTTTTGCGATCGCGCGGCACCCTCTTAGGATTATTTTATTTTAACTACATTAATATTATGATTAGTAATAGGCTACAAATTACAATAAGGTAAGTGATTAGAGGGACGAATGCCGTAGAGGCGTAGAGAATTCTAGTTTTTTTTTTATCTTCATTTATGATTTTACTTAGTAACTGTCCGAGTTATAATTTATGTAACATGCACATCATGCCGATACCAAAAAAATACGTTTTAATTATTTTTTGGATTTTACAGATAGGTACCTAGTTGACTTGGAAATGGCGCTATCAAGCGAAACGTAATTTATTAACTCACATTGCATTAAAAAGTATTGAACATTCTGCAAGTCTAACAGAAGAAAGAA
Source organism: Scoparia ambigualis (assembly GCA_963921215.1). NCBI lineage: Eukaryota > Metazoa > Arthropoda > Insecta > Lepidoptera > Crambidae > Scoparia > Scoparia ambigualis. The sequence goes on along the minus strand of OY992505.1, from coordinate 22,828,848 downwards.
GAAGATGAGCATCAGTTGTTACCGGAGAGATGACCCGATCCGGACAGTCTACCCGGACAGGCCGACCTCCTTGTCGCCCTGCACGGACAGGCCGCCCGGATCGTTGTCACACTTCTACAATCATCAATAACGTTACTTGTCCGTTTAATAATAATAAATAAACCAAAAATGCCGCCGTCTATTTGAAAATAGTAATAAGTAAAATTTATTTGTTTAGGATACTGTGTTGTAATGTCATTTGTGTTTATGTTACGGGCAAAGTCCACAGGGTTGGAAAACGTGTACTAGCCGACTTTGCACAGAACAGAACCTTCGGACTAGTCCGGACTGATACTGTCCATGCAGACTTCGCGGACTTCGCTCGGAACATAATCGTTGGCTCGTGGTGGCCTGTCGTCGTGAGGCGGGAAAACGGGAAACTTTTTATTTACTTGTGAAAACGCATAGATACTTCCTTGTCCTGGGCTCCGAGATCAAACGGATTAAAGCTATGTTGGTCGACCAGTAAATATGAATAATAAAAGAATTGTTTATAAAAAGTTGTTTTGTGAAACTGTTTGCAATTATTTTGTTTTGTGCATATTTCAAAACACGCATCATTTGCAGAACGTGAAGTTTGCCAATCGTCAGGTTTATAAAAATAATGTAGAGTGAGTTTGATCTAAGGTTACATTACTATTTTTGTATTTTTTTTATAAAACTATGATGAAATTATTGACCTGTACTAATTTGCTTATGCGTGTAATTACGTGACCACAAACCATGTCGATGGTAATAGCAAAAATGAGGCAGAGATGTTTAAGTTTAAATTATGTGGTTTACCATAATTTGGTATGTTTTATGGTCCCTAGGTTACTAATTATAGATACTCGTAGCACTTTAAACTGGTTTAGTTTTGAGCATCTTTATAATGCATTACAATGGACTAGGTACTCTCATTCATAATATAAAACTTAAAAACGGAACGTAAAATAAGTACTTTTGACAAAGTTATATAATGTTAAGTTTCCTTGAATGCTGTTTGTACTTACCTAATAAGTATTGTTTTTACTTGTATTTTACAAAGAAGTTTTCCTTTTTCAAATTCAAATTCAAATTCAAAATATATTTATTCAATAAACTCAATTAAAAAGTACTTTTAATCGTCAAATCGTTTTAACCTACCACCCATTCAGGACGTCATTTTTTAACTGTGGCAAAGAAAGGGCGCAAGAAACCACAGCGCACAGAAGCAAAGACATTTACAAAAAAAAAAGAATATGTCGTTACCAGGTCATAAAATATAAAATATGAATTTAAAAAATAATAAATTAAGCAATACAAAACTACAATACAATGTAAGAATCAATTAATATTAAACAATTAGTAATAGCTGTTGGAGTAATTGGAGCATTTCAGATCCAAGCTGTTTGGTCTTCTGTGTAATCTGACACTTTCTAATAATCTTTTCTTTGATTTTGATTTTAAATTTATTAAGATCTAATTTCTGAATATCATTTGGTACTTTGTTGTAAAATCTTACACACAGACCCTTAAAAGAATTATTTATTTTTATGGAGCCTAGTATAAGGTACTGCTAATTTGTTCTTACTTCTAGTGTTTACATTGTGAATATCACTGTTTTTTGAAAATATTTCAATATTTTTATGAACATAAATCAAATTTTCATATATGTGTTGTGATGCAACAGTCATTATATTTATATCCTTAAATCTCTCTCTGAGAGAGTCACCAGCCTTTAGGTTATAGATTGCTCGAATAGCCCTCTTCTGCAGCACAAAGATAGTTTAAATGTCGGCAGCATTTCCCCACAGTAAAATGCCGTACGACATTACACTATGAAAGTAACTGAAATAAACTAATCTAGATGTATCAACGTCAGTTAACTGACAGATCTTCTTTACTGCATAAGCCGCAGAGCTAAGTCTATTCGATAATTTAGCTATATGTGGGCCCCACTGAAACTTGGCATCTAAGGTGACGCCTAGAAACACAGTGGTGTCTACAGGATTCACACTCTTATCTTTAATTTGTACACTAGTTGTTACTTGCTTAACATTAGGCAATACAAATCTTACACATTTGGTTTTTGCCTCGTTAAATAGCAAGTTATTTACACTAAACCAGTAAACAATCTTTGAGATCGCATCATTCACATCGTCATAATTTGTGTGTCGTCGTTTCACTTTGAATAAAAGTGAAGTATTATCAGCAAATAATACTATCTCATGACTGTCTTTTACAAAATAAGGTAAGTCATTAATATAAACCAAAAACAAGAATGGACCAAGTATTGAACCCTGCGGAACTCCCATTGTAACCACTGATTCCGGAGATCTTTTACCGTTAATGTCGACCTTCTGAATCCTGTTACTCAAGTATGAGATTAGAAGGCTCAAAGAAGCATCCCTAATTCCATAGTGGTTAAGCTTCCTGACCAAAGTTTCATGTAAAACACAATCGAAAGCCTTATATAAATCACAAAATACCCCTAGGGCATCCTGTGATTCCTCCCAGGTATCAAATATTTGGATTAAAAGCTCAACACCGGCGTCAGTTGTAGAGCGACCCCTAGTAAAACCATACTGTTTACAATGTAAAAGTTTATTTCCATGAAAATGAATTTGAATTTGGTCTAGCATCAACTTTTCAAAAATTTTAAACAGATATCTTCAACCGATTGAGCTGCAATTTATTATACACGTTCAGTTTGGATGACAATGCATGGCTAATTGTGTGACGTCATTCTAAACCCAAGATGGCGGCACACCCAAAAATGGCGGACTAATTATTTTTAATGCATTCCTACAATATGGCTATCAAATGAAAGGGCTTGCTGAGAATAACTCGAAATAACTAAAAAGTAAAAATAAATTAAAATTAAAAAACCTGTTTAAGAAACAAGCTTTTATTTAAATGCGTTAAATAGAAAAAAATAAACTTTTACTATCAGCTCATAACGTCATTACACAATTTAAGTATACGATATAAAAGGTTGTCGCGAGATTTAAGTACCTACTCTTATTTACTTAGATTGAAAATTTTCCTTTTAATTTTTAGATTATAGTTAGGAATGTTTCTAAGCCCTTGGTCGCTTTCACCCGCCACCCGCGGCGGACGGCGGCGGCGGCCCGTCACCCGCAGCGTATGAGAATGTTCGGGAACGGTCGTTCTCGTCCGCTGCGTCGCGAGCGGCGGGTGAACTTCGTTTCTATAGACGCCGCGGGTGACGGGCCGCCCCGTCCGCCGCGGGCAGCGGGTGAAAGCAACCATGGCCTATGAAGAGCTTTAAATTGTCGAATAGTTACATAAACTAATATAAAGTTTATTTTTTCTATTGTATAACAGTACAACCAGACATTCTCAATTTTAGACTGGCAAAAATATCGTGACTCAGGCAGAAGTTAGGTGCCTGCCTTCTTAAAGGTCACTAACTGACACAGATAACCGCTTTCAAAATGCTTGTAAGTAGGAAATTAAATGCATTTTAACCTCAAGTGCTGTGTTGTTGTTGATTGTAAGCAGGTACTAGAAAATTCAAGATCAGAGTTCAAGGATATCTTATATACGTTAACATGTGTAATTTGTAAGATATGTAATGAAGGTATTGCCCTGAATGGCATGGATGCCGTATTTTACATCCAGCAGCAAGAGTCAAGAGTCAAAATATATTTATTCAATAAACTCATTAAATAAGTACTTTGAAACGTCTAAATATTTTTTAACCTACCACCCATTCAGGACATCATTTTTTAACTGTGGCAAAGAACGGGCGCAAGAAACCACAGCGCACAGAAGCAACGACATTTACAAAAGAATGTATATATTATATGTCGTTACCAGGTCACAAAATACAAATAATGAATTTGAATGTAAATAGTTTAATTAAATATGGTGCTCTATATTAATTAATTATAGATAATTAGAAATAGCTGTTGGAGTACTTGGAGCATTTCAGACTCAAGCTGTTTTGTCTTCTGTATAATCTGACACTTTGTAATAAGCTTTTTTATAAATCTTTTCTTTGATTTTGATTTTAAATTTATCAAGATCTAGTTTCTGAATATCATTTGGTACTTTGTTGTATAATCGTACACACAGACCCTTAAAAGAATTATTTATTTTATGGAGCCTAGTATAAGTACTGCTAATTTGTTCTTACTTCTAGTGTTTAATTTGTGCATATCACTGTTTTTTGAAATATTTCAATATTTTTATGAACATACGTCAGATTTTCTTAAATGTATTGTGATGCAACTTTCATTATACTTATATCTTTAAATCTCTCTCTGAGAGAGAGTCCTGGTGACTCTGTAGGTTATATATTGTTCGAATAGCCCTCTTCTGCAGCACAAAGATAGTTTGAATGTCGGCAGCATTTCCCCACAGTAAAATGCCGTACGTCATCATTACACTATGAAAGTAACTGAAATAAACTAATCTAGCTGTCTCAACGTCAGTTAACTGACGGATCTTCATTACTGCATAAGCCGCAGAGCTAAGTCTATTCGACAATTTAGCTACATGTGGGCCCCACTGAAGCTTGGCATCCAACGAAATGCCTAGAAACACAGTTGTGTCCACAGGATTCACATTCTTATCTTTAATTTGTACACTAGTTATTACCTGCTTAACATTAGGCAATACAAATCTTACACATTTGGTTTTTCCCTTATTTAATAGCAAGTTATTAACACTAAACCAGTGAACAATCTTTGAGACCGCATTATTCACATCGTTATAATTTGGGTGTCGTCGTTTCACTTTGAATAAAAATGAAGTATCATCAACAAACAATACTATCTCATGACTGTCTTTTGCAAAATAAGGTAAGTCATTAATATAAACCAAAAACAAGAATGGACCAAGTATTGAACCCTGCGGAACTCCCATTTTAACCACTGATCCCGGAGATCTTTTACCGTTAATGTCGACCTTTTGAATCCTGTTACTCAAGTATGAGATTAGAAGGCTCAAAGAAGCATCCCTAATTCCATAGTGCATATCAGGAAGCTTAACTCCTGACCAATGTTTCATGTAAAACACAATCAAAAGCCTTGGATAAATCACAAAATACCCCTAGGGCATCGTGTGATTCTTCCCAGGTATCAAATATTTGGATTAAAAGCTCAACACCGGCGTCAGTTGTAGAGCGACCCCTAGTAAAACCATACTGTTTACAATGTAAAAGTTTATTTCTATAAAAATGAATTTGCATTTGGTCTAGCATCAACTTTTCAAAAATTTTACTAAATGTGGGTAGCACAGAAATAGGTCTAAAATTAGAGGGGTCAGAAGGGTCAGCAAAACTATTATACCACAGCACAAATGCAAGTATCACAAATATTGAAAATCTTTTGTTATCCTATCCTAAAAGATAATGGATTTACAAAACCTTATTTACGTGCAAAATATTAAGTTCTTTAAAAAAATATATGTAGATATTTGTATTAAGTATAGCTAAAATTAATTAAAACAATATTTTGATATTCTGATTCATTCAGATAGAGGTGCAATTAAGTTGAGGCAATGTTAATTTCACATCCAATATATACATTTGCTATATATACAAAGTCGCCCGGGCGCAAGTGACCGCCCGAAATATTTTTAAATGTACGTGAAAAATTATCGAGATAATACCTAAAAGGGGGGGAGGGGTCTATCTTTATTGCTTTTTAAGATATTTATTTTTTAAATTTTTGAGTAGAGTCTGTGACCCTGTTTTACATTTTGTACTACATCTCCAATGTTTTTGGCTAGATTTATTTGTTATATTAAGCCCGGCAAATTATCCCACTCCACCTGATGTTAAATGGAAGTGAAGTCCAGGCGTGAGGACAACTGGTACAGCGTAAAGGGCCCCACAGACGATCAGGTAGCCTGCAAGTTAGTGCTCGGCCAGACTGCACGCGCGGGCGCGGCGCGACGTACAAACATATGCCCCGCGCCGCGTCTATGGGCGGTGTCTATGGGCGGCGGTGATTGCTCTCCATCAGATGACCCGCCTGCTCGTTTGCCTCCTTCTTTTATATAAAAAAGGAGGATTTCATTTTTCATAGATGCTTCTTAAAGCTTATGAGTTACTTTATCACGCAATTTAGCATAAATAATATGTAACTGCTAACTTTGATTAAAAAAGGGTATTTAGACCAAACAATTCAGAAAAAAACAGAGGTTATTTAAAAAAAAACTGACGTGTTAATCATAGACTGTCAGATTAAGAGAGCTTTTTTATTTATTATTATTAATCTAGGACATAAACACTACAAAAAACAATAATTATTGATACCTTACTCCAACAAAATAAGAGGCAAACTACAAAATGGAAAGTAAATTCAAAAAATAACTAAACCGAACTTGTAAGTGTCAAACAAGTAAATTAACGAAGTGGATAGTATCGAAGAGATAGGTAAATGCAAGTACTTATCAAAAATATTGAAAATCCTTTGTTATCCAATCCTAAAAGATAATTGATTTACAAAACCTTATTTACGTGCAAAATATTAAGTTCTTTAAAAAAAACATAAGTAGATATTTGTATTATAGCTAAAATGAATTAAAACAATATGTTGATATTCTGATTCATTCAGATAGAGGTGCAATTAAGTTGAGGCAATGTTAATTTCACATCCAATGTATATATTTGCTATATATGTATATTATATAGCACATAAATAAATTTTTATTTATACCTATGTTGAAGTTAACTGTACCAAAAAGAAATATCATGCTTTCATTCAAGTTAGTATAGATGAGCGTTTTTAACGCAAAAAACGACTAAAATTACGGATATACGATTTGCCCAGAAGTGGGACCGATTATAGGCTGTATGTTACTTTCTAATTTTAAACGTCCTATTTATGTCCTCAGGGTGATCCGGCCATCACGGAGGCGAGTGCCAGCGACGCGCTCGTGGCGAACGGAAACGCTACGACCAGCCCGCGCGCCGCCCCGCGCACCGCCCCGCTGCATGCAGACTCTGACGCCGACCGACCTCTACTAAACTAAAAACTAATCAAGAAAACAACTGTGCATCAAATTCAATAACAACACGATAATACTAAAATCACATTCTATTCTTATAATTAACACTTAATAAAAAGGGGAAAAGAATATCTTAAAACTACGACTTTAACTCAAATGATAAGCTGATTTGAACTCGCAATCTGAATTACCTATGAATAATATAGTTTGTAAATTAAATAAAAAAGTGTGGTTTTGTTAACCATCCAATTCTGTTTTACTATTTTTTGACACAAAAGGTACAAAAGTTATTCTCAAGGGTAAAATTTTTCTAAAAATAGTCTTACAAAATTAGTACTCCCTCGCGTCGTAAATACTTCATAGTAATCTAAGATTCTACTCGATTTATTTATTCAACAACGACATTTTACACGACACGCCATTATGTATGTACACTGTTCTAGCACAAAATCAACCAAAAAGTGTGTAATATCATTCAATAGTGGTTGTTAACATTTACGCAAAACCTATTTGAGCTAACTGTTATACTTACCCAATTATAGATTTTTGGCAAGTTACTTTAACTATAACAAGAACGAACAACTTCATGTACCTCAAGTGCGTTTTTTTTTAACGTTTCGCTATCTTCGAGTTTAATTGATCATTTAACGTAAAAAAAAAACAATAATAAAAATATCACGTAATTTACTTACTCTAAAAAAGTAATTGCTTTACAGGTAACAAAATTAACAGTAATTCATTTTGACGACTTCCTTGGTCGAGTAGTTAGCACGCCAGGTCTGGCGTCGCGCCATCTCTGAGGTGCCGGGTTCAATTCCCGGTATGGTAAATTTAGAGAAAAACTGTTTTTCTAAATTGATTTCGGGTCTGGGTGTTTTTCTATGTTTATGTATGTTTATCCGTTATATTACCATATTAACGAGTTTAAAAAAACTCATCTTGGCGTAGATAATTGGTGTGAACGTAAACAAATTTAATTTAATTTAATATAAAGTCATTAACTGATTTCGTTAACGTGAATTTAGCATCTATTGGGTCCCAATCAATTATTCTAAGAGGTTTGTTTACACTTATTATTACTGCTAATAATCAACGAATATCTATGTAGAGATGTCAGATCATTAGATAAATAAACGGTATCGATCAATGGTTTGATAATTTTAAAGCGGCATAGCTATACTCGTACTTCGCTTAATGATCTTGTTTTAAGTTGAATGTCTTGATTATTCAAAAATGTATTTAAAATGTATTAATTGCAATAGGTATAAATTCTTTGATAATAAACATGAAACGTGTGTGCTGAATGAGTTATGAAAGTCATTACATTATTTGATTTCCTTTCTCGTTTAAAAATATTCAAAACAATGCAATGAATAGACGCTAAATTCAAAACTAAAATATGTCCAGTTAGACTCCACTTACATACATACTGTATAAATTCAGGTGTCCGAAGGAGATATGTTTCCATTGCTATTATTATTTCTTTAGTGGACATCCCATTTCTTTGTGATTGACCTAATTCAAATAGAATTTTACATTATTATTGTTATACTCGTAGTAGCAAGTACTTTATTTATTTATTTAACGTACAAGAGGTATGCCATTATTATTTCTTTAGTGGACATCCCATTTCCTTGTGATTGACCTAATTCAAATAGAATTTTACATTAATATTGTTATACTCGTAGTAGCAAGTATTAGGAATTCTAAAACTTTGTGAAAATTGTAGACAGCGTTCAAATACTTAGAAAATAGCTCCATTACTTTATAGTTGTCGATCAAGTTAATGGACTACTTACCTACATAGCGAAATTTCCTATAAGTGATTGTTGATGTTCAATGTTCTAACTGTCGTGGCATTTTTAATTACCGCTTTGAATTATCTTGTAGATAATAATGAGAAAGTGAATGTTGCCTAATGGTTATTGCATAAGTCCACTTCTATGTTTAATAAATATGACGTGTTAAAAGTGTCAGGAGGTCATTCTCCCTAAATAGCATTCTTAAATAATAGATGTCTTAAATACAATTAAAAAAATATAATATTCGAATGTGCTAATTCTACCAAATATGTACCGAACCGCTAGAAAGAACTAGATGTTACTGCTTAAAATTTAGTTTTTGTTCGTTTAAGTAGTTTATTTTTAATGGAGGTCTACATAGTAATGTCTTTAAATGTTTATAGATTCAGAAATTATAGACTAGCTGGTACCTACATCTTAATAAGTTACTTATTCTTTAGTTACTTTGTCAATAGGTTGATTAGTTTATTAATCGTAAGTCTATGATTTAATATATTTATTTTTAATTTGTTTTTCATACATTTATAAAGCTTGGGCCTACATCCGAATTCTCATAATTACATTCATAAATATTTATAATGATAACTAACTGGTTCACGCAATAGAAATTAAAAATGTAATAATTGTTTTGCACAAGAAAGTTTAACATGGCGATTTTATTTAATAGATGTAGTATTATAATGCATTTATAATCTTAAGTTGAGTTTCATGATTCGAGTATAAACACGGTGTAGTAATATGACTTTACATAAACCGTGGTTTTCAGATTAATCTATCGTCACTGTTGGTGTCTTGGTGTTGCCTCATCTCTACATCGTAACAAGTAGCATATTGTGATATTGAATATTAGGCATTTTAGGTTCTTTAGAATTAACATCGGCTAAATTATACAGAATAATTTTACTTAATGTAATTTTATGATGATCTGTTTATAGATATTTTTTTGTATTTAGTACGTCAAAGCGATTATTCCTTTAATGTAAAAGATAACATGTACACATCAATAATAAATAATTTAATATTTGGTTAGAAAATCAAACATATGTCCACAGCGACCGATGTTGTCTCATTCATGAATCTTTTGTAATCTGGCAACAAGTTCTAGCATTCAAAAATTAACTAAGAAAACATTTTCAAATCCTTCAACGAGACAGCAAATCATCGACTGAAGTTTATTATCTCTTTTACGTTAAAGTTATAATCACTAAGTACCTTTGATAAACAATATTTATTTGAACAAAGTTTGTTATCGTTTCGACCAATTGTGGTATTTTAGTAATATTTTTTTGTGTTAACAAATTAAGCTGTGCTTTATTAAGTCGCCTAGAATTTTATTAAGGTAATTTGTTGTAGCCTAAGTATTTGTAATGTACGAGTACATTGTACTACTGTATTAGAGAACATACATGTATTTAGATCATAAAGCAGTAGATTAATATGTAATATGTCACTCAATTTAGAAATAATTGTATGTACATAATATGTACTACATGAGATTTAATATATTTTGATTGAACTAATGTAACTCGTAGGAATTTCAGTGGTGATATTATGTCTATAGTTCGATTTAGATCTATGTAGAAAGATTATTTTATTTTATTTCTCTAGTGTTAAATATCTTCCTGTGATTTGTGACTATTGAATAATTTTATACATGTATTAGCTCAATAATCAGAAGGTTGAAACTCTCTTGGCTATAATTTTATTAAAAGCAATATATATACCTGTTGTAACTTATTTTTTGATTGATCGTTGCGTCTACCTAATGAGTTGAACGTATTATTACATATCACATTTTTTAATCTCATCTGTGGTCTAGTGGATTCGATTCCCATCGAGGGCTACATATTGTACTCTGTTTTATTTGTGGTAGGGCTTGTTCTTAGTGTGGTCACACTTCGTTTCTACATATGGGAGAGACGCTTAGGGTTTTACCTGGTGCGAGTCCGTTGAGAATTCACGCCATCAAAGCAAAGGAGCCGTGAATCTGAGATTTTCTTTGGTAAATAAAAAAACTAACTAGCAATCACTATTTTACCTACGTAATTGGTAATCAAAATAATTTAGTTAAAATTGTTGTGTCAATTAGCTAGATCATCAGCGAGTAGTTCAGAGTTCCGGGCGAAGTGTGGTCTTATCTTTACTATCTGAAGAGACAAAGATCGTGACTAAGCCAGTCGTGAATAAACATATAAAAATTTTTGTTGAGATAATTATTCTACATTCAATACGTACTTTTTTTATGTGACACGTCATAGTGACTACATCCTGCCTGATGGTAAGCAACCGATGCAGTCCAAAATAACGAGAGCGCTCCTTACCGTGAAACAAGCACGGTAACAAGCGCACCCATTCATGATGGCCTTTACGGTACGGCTTTGACGGTATTTACTTATAGGTATCACCTGTTTAAATACCACGTGAACTTTCAAAAGCATTTTCTAATCTTAAGTAACAACGTACATCTGAAAGCATTTCGGTTTCGGTGCATCTACCTACTTTCTTTGTTATCACTGAGAATATCTGGAGTCTGATCGTTGCGGAACTGTCGCGTTAAACAATGTTTTCAATGTGATTCATTGTCCTTCATCTACTCCATTGTATACAAATCCGAAAATTAAGTTATTACTACCGTGATATTGTTATATCATGCAGATTGTTGAAATGAATAAACTTAATTTATACCACCTCTGTGGTCTAGTAGGTCTTAGACCTAAAGGTCCCGGGTTCGATTCCCAGCGAGGGGTACATATTTGAGTACTTTACTTTGAGATTTGGTTTGGTTGGTGCCTTGGTAGGGCTTGTTAAGTTCGCCTGGCTAGCTACCGCCACGCTATCTACGTCTAGCGCCATTACAATAATGTTTAATATCATTGTTGTGCTCCGACACGACTGTTCTGTACAGGATATAACATAGATAGTTCCTCAGTGGTTGAGGATTCCGGGTGAAGCGCGTTTCTACCTTCGGCCTAATCATCACTTACCATCAGGTGAGCTAAAGGCCAAGCGCTTACCCGTTGTGTATAAAAACATGTAGGTTCCACCTACTTGACTCGAAAATTTTGATGATCAACAAATATGGGTCAAGTTTACTGGCTTAATAATATTAGCAGCATGTAGCTTTTTCTTAAATTAGAATCGATCATAGTCGTTTTTTACGTTTGCCATCATACCCTGATCATACAACCAACTACAACATCGGGACTCAAAGACAATACAAAAATAGTATGACTATAAACATGTATTAGGGCCATGCTATAAACCTGTTCGTAATTTATGGTGTCACCAAGTCATCATCTTGTCCCAAGTCAAAAACTGATCCTTTTGTCAAAATACAATCACTCAACTAGTGGGTACCTAATTACCTTAATGTTTCTTATTACATTTTTACTTTCTACTGTTAATTATTAATAATTTATAAATGAATACTTAAGAAATGTACAAATAATTCCTGTTTCTAATAATAATCTACAATGACATCGTTATAGATTAAGTAGCACTAATATAAAATTACGAAATCGATTTAGACTAAACTAGTGAAAGTATCTTTAATTAGTAATTGTAAAAACGACATCTCCCCATGTGCTATTTACTATGTGGGAAAGCCTGTGCCCAACAGTGGGATGTTTATAGGCTGATGATGATGGTGGGGGAGAAGCTCCATGGCGCAGCGGTTAAAGCGTTCGGTTTACGATCGTCGTTAGAAGGTTGATCCAATGAAAAACATCTTGAGCTTCACCGTGCTTCGGAAGTCACGTTAAATCATTGGTAACAGTTGTTGTCGTAAGAAAGCAGTCGTTAAAACCTATTAGCCCGCGTTAGGCATGCGTTCAGGGTTATGCATCTCCTCACGTGCTTGTGGGCAAGGGAGTCCTGTACCCAGAAGTGTGACGTTTATAGGCTGATGATGATAACGGGAACGACAGTTTTTTACACTGATAACAATATTGAAAATGTTCTCTAAGCTGGCATGCAATTACAATATAATCTGCTAGCTTACTCAATAGTTTATTATGACTTTTATCAGTATAGATTATCGATAAACCTTCTGCTAAGACTAGATTTAACCTTATTGTAAGTCATATTTTAACTTTAACCTTTCTGTTTGTATTGAAACTCTTTGCCCGAAAAATATTAATTCTCCTGGGGTCGGCTTACCGAAACCAGAAGATTTTAGGCTCTTCGCGCTCAAAGACATTGACAGACTTAGGGCAGTCATTGTCACTAAGGAGGTACCTAGTGATAGGACGGAGTTGCACAGAAGATCCCAATGGGTCGATGAGAGGGAGACCTCGGCAGGCCCTATATTAAGAGGGTTTACGCATTACGGTTTCCCATACAAACATCCAAGTCGAAATTTTTAAAAACCAATTAGCCTTTTTCAATAAAATTTTGCATGCTAAAGTAAAATATGGGGATCTAAATAATTTGTTGAAAACATTTTTAAAACACGTTTATTTAGCTGAGTTATTGCGATTTAAAGTCGACTATAGAAAGTTTAAAATCGCAATAACTCAGTTTTATAAACGTTTTTTAAAAATGTTTTAAACAAACTATTTAGATCTCTGTATGTTACTTTAGCATGCAAAGTTTCATTAAAATTGGCTTACTGGTTTAAAAAAATTTCGACTTGGAACTTTGTATGGGAAACCGAAATGCGTAAACCCTCTGAAGATTAGATAAGATAATATTGAAACTTTGTCAATAAATGAACAATTTGAGCGATTATTATTTTAAATGCTAAAAAAACTAACTTCAACGATGCTTCTTTACGTGTAAAAGACCCCTTGTTGTAAAAAGACGAATGCACATGTTCCGGGAGAGAGAAAAGTGTCACCTTTCTTATAATAATAAAACATTTTAATGGACAATATTTTATTAAAAAATTAAGGGTATTCAAACCCGTGATAGCACCAATCAGTGTGGTATTTAAATTGATTTGAAGATGCACTGTAAATGTCATTTACCACGTTTTGGTTTTGACAGGATCATTATAGAGATCCCTTATCATTATTATAACAAGACAGAACTGCGTAAGGGGTAAGTATACACTTTTAAACTTTCGCGTTCCATTATACATACATATTTAGGACGTTTCGACCGAGTTGCACCAGCCAAATGTCGTGTATAAAGGTGTACGTATTATGCCTTTACCAAGTAGTTTTGCTTTAAATCCCGTTTAAATATGTATGCGTAGGGGTACTCATATATTTAGGACACACATGATATTTTAATCGCAACACTTTATAGAAGAGAGGACTTTGATACGTTAATTAATTGAATTAACGACTTGAACGTGAAGATTTAACTGTAAAGTATATACCTACTATTTAACATTATCTACTGTACTACGTCTACGGCTTGATGATTTTACAAAACGGTAAAACTGCAATAGATTTACTTAAAAAGTGTTTAATGATTTAAATGTTGAGATTATTCTTAAACCTTATAAATAAAAATAGAATAACAGACAAGATTACCCAGAGATAGTGGAGTAGGTAATCTATAAATATAATAACAACGCCCTTTAACATTAAATAGTATTGTTATGGACGCTATTATATATATTAGAAATAAAATTAGTTTCATATCTTCTTTCACATTATTGTTGTAGTCATCCATATATTTAACATTGTGCAAGAATACAATAAAAGTCGAACTTAGTGCCCTGAGGAAATCTCTACCAATCGACTAGTAAACGTATCTAGCAATAGTACGACGGAACTAATTGAAACCTTTTATAGATAAGATATTATAAATAAACAATAAATATACAAAATATATAAGTTTTACTATGATTACTACTGTAGGGATAAGGTTGTAAAGTGTTTGTAAGAATATTACGCACAATTCTTTTGAATGACACATTGGAGCTTTTTTGATGTGTAAGCGATCTAGAGTCGTTTTGTAGTGGCTGAGGGTGGAATAATTGGAGATCAATCCATAATGCTAGGCGGGATCAGATCTTAGTTCCTGTTTTTTTAATGTAACAATTCAAGGTGCACGCAAGAAAGTCTTTAAAATTACAACCATCGAGTTAAAAGATTGAATGAATAAGTTTAAATAATTCCTAGCAGCCATATTCTATTTTATGTAAAATTATATATTTTATTGTTTTCTAAGGTTAACGCGAGTACCACACATTGAAATTAAACACTTTTTACGTGAAACACTTTCTCCCTGTGACCACGTCAGGACTAAATAAAAACCATAAAAAGTATTAATAAACGCGAGTTACATCCGTAAAAAGTGTTTTATTTCTTTTATATATTTTACAAACCCGTTGAAAACAAAACACAACTGTTGTCAATTTTCTTAATTTTTTAAACGCTGATAAACAACATTCACCGTTAGAAGAATCTATGTAAGCCGAGTGGGGGGCGGACAGCGAGCTGTGTTGCGCTGGAGTCTGCAAGGGGTTGGCTCGGCGGCGCGCTCCCGAAGCTGCAGGTGATTCACAGCTGATGAGTTCGAAGGGTGTCGGCAGAGGTGCAGCGCCGTGGGCGAGCGGGGCGGGCGGGGCGCAGATTGAGGCCACTATTTAACCGCACGTCGGCCGCGCAACGACCTGTTGTGATCCCGCCATGGCGCGCTACGCCCGTGTCGCTACTCTGGCCGCGTGCCTCTTGATCGCCTGCGGTGAGTCCTAACCTTTATCTTACGCCTCCAAAGGCCGTCTCGCGACGTCACGGGTGTCGCGATGTCAAACTCGTATATAATACCTACCATAATAATGCAGTGATTGCGTCAATGTAGTGTCGCACTAAGTGAACAGTGAAGTTGCTCGCCGCCCGACAGTCGTGAGATAGGCCGTGTTGATCTGCAAAGTTTACAATTGAATGCAGCACGATAGCCTTGCATCCAATGATCAAGGGATGTCAACGCGTCGCAACTCAACCCTTTCAAGGATACTCACCGACGTCATATCAAATGGGCAAGTATCGAGCCTCATACTTATGTGCCGGTGTAGTGAAATTGAATAAACGTTCATTCTTGTTTCGGTGTTTGAATTGAGGAAACACTTTGTGTTGCGAAACTATGTAATAGATATCGTAACTAAGTATAAACTGTGCAACACAGCATGGCACATTTGTTTTAGGCACGATATTTGTCAAAAGTTTGGCTTTGCTGTTCAGTTTTGTCTTTAGTTTAGCATGGACTTGGTTCCTTCACTGTGGGCATTAAATATATAATGAGATGAGTTAGCACGAGGATCTGCTGAAGCAACTGTTTAGCGCCTGCTGCCAGTGCACACTGAAGAACTTTCACATTCGCCGCGCGCCGCAGCGCGTCGCGTGTGGGTGACGTCACAGCCGCAGACGGTCGCCGGCGGCGGCGGAGCTTCGCTCACATGTAGCTTTATGGTTGCACCTAAAAATAACTTAATCTATTCATTCAGTGCAAGAACAACATTGCTTATTTGCTCACATATCTGTGTGACTGCAAAGTATGCCGGGTAACATAATGTGGATTCAAGACCAATCTTGCATTACAAATGAATAGTTTCTGTAGCCCTTTATTAAAACCTTTTCAATTTCTGGGAAAGGACAAAACTTTAACTAGTCGAAAACAATACTTGTACTTATATAAAATCTTATTTGTAGGAGATCCTTTTCACATGTGTAGTATCTCTACTAAACGTAAACAATTATAAAGTTCGTAGTCGCGTTTAATAACCGCTTTTCAGTTGTGAAAAATCAGCGATTTTCAAATTCTGTTCATGTTTTATTAAACTTTACTAATTTAAAGTTCCTTATGGAAAGTTAAGAAAAAGATACTCCATTATTTTTTAAATTTAGCAAAGTAATATTATGACCGTGCAATAGTTAACCTTGATTTATAAAGTGGTTATCCATGCTTTAACTAATTTCACAATTTTCACAAATGCTTAGTGTAACAAACGAATTTTGAACCACGTTAATTCTTTAATTACACGCATTTGAATAGTGGAATAGTTGTGACCTGCTTAATTAGCAATGGAAGTAATTTGTCCCAATCTAGTTTCTACGGAACTCTGTAACAAACAAGCAAGCTATTGCACATAATGCATAACACAGCGTTGATTACGTCTTTATTCAGTTCCAACCGATGTTAATATTACCCCTCATATGAAAAGCTAATGAATTAAATGAATGTTTTATCGGTTACGCTACCATTTGAAGAACTTTTCATCAATGAAACATAAATGGATATTTTATCTAAAAATCTATTTATTTTATCTAATAAACTTATTAACCATTTAAACAAAGCAAAGAGTACATTGGAACTGTATCTTTGCGTGTTTGAAGTTAAATTACTTTATCTACTTATACTTTTTAAATATTTCCGGCGTACTAATAACAATCCTACAAAGATATAAAAATCACTTCATGATTATTGATCATAAAGATTTGAAGTTTCCTTGTCAAATGCATATAATTGAAAATTTACTTGTAAGTATGATTTTCTCCCGATAGAACTATTTCAAAAGCTGTTGTTGTCTGTCCTTGCGACACGAGTTTAGTCCATTTGCTGTTATTTGAGTAGAGGTGTTTTACGAATGAACTAGAGCGTGATATCTTAAGAGATCGTATAATACATGTGTTTACATGTTATCGTCTATTTGCTCGTGAATAATATGTAATTGACTTTACAACATCTTGCATTTTTTGTAATTTGTCTGTTGCGTACTAATAGAACAGTAGAAATCTCCAAACAGACTAAGTATGAAAGAACACAGCTTTCAAGGAAATCCTCAAAGATATATGTTTTACAAGTGAACGAAAAGATAAATAACTATGTCAACTTAGTTTAATCGTAAGATAAGTAGTTTTTGCGTACACACAATAAGAAACATAGAGTAGATTCATTGATATTCTTAATTTTAATTGAGTTACCATCTTTACGTAAGAACAGAGAAAAGTTCAATAATTTAGTTGAAACCCAAAGATCACGTGGTGAACTTAGTCTGTCAACATCATAAAACGTTTGCAAAAACAAGTAAAAGAAAGTAAATAAATTATTGTTTTATGGAAACTGTAATCCTATGCGCAACCACTAAGAAAATTATCTAGCCACATTCCGTTGTAATCGTGAAAGTATAATTTAGTATAAAAAAAATCCGGCTGTTACGACTACCTAATTAGTGAAGCAATTTCCCAATCTCATTCCAAAACAAATACCATAAAACTTGTATTTCCGCTAATGTCAAGAAGAAAGGAATTTAATATCCAAAGGAAAATAATTTACATTAATGTTGTTTACAGTGATTAGGCACCATAGAAATTAATTGATTTCTTTTTCGTTCCGTCTCTATTCGGCGGATTGCTCTTTTACGCTTTAAGAGTTGAAAGTTTACGCTGCCACGTCTCTAGGTCAAACTGTTAAGCTTTGCAGTTAAATAGGGACTTCATATTTCATTTGACTCTTAAAAACTAGCAATAACTTACATTTATCATATTTATCTTAGAATTGTCAAGGTAGTGTCACTTTTTCTATGGTACAATAATACAGTCAATTGACATTTATTTTGTGTCGTCATATGTAAATCATATTATTAATCGCCCTTTTAAAACAGAGAAAAATCATTTAATTATGATGAAATATAATTTCATTGTCATGAAAAATATCCTGCATAACTTCACGCTGTTAAAGAATATATTTTGTAACCTTGACCTCGATATTTTTAAAAATTATGCACATTTTGCAAAGAACGTAATTTATTGAGTAATTAAATTGACCACTTACTGTGTAACATTAATAATGATATTCGGATGTTCTTTGCCCACTATTATAATTACAGAACAACAATTCAATAAATTAAATGTTCCAAACAAAAATTCACTAACTAATTAGGTTTGGTTTATTCGATACAATAATATCGTAAATAAGTTATTATAAAACCAAAATTACTACAAAAGTTTAAATTGCAGTTGCGCATTTCACTTCATTTGCATTAAATATTTTGAACATTCCATCTTTGTAATATCAAATAGACAACGCTAGTGTTGATTGCGGCTTGCGGTGATTGCGCTCATTCATTGTTTGTGGTTTACTCCGAAAAACGTTAACGTGCAAACAGCACTTTAAGTTTTAATAAATGAACTAAGTAAATATTAACAAACTGCTATTTAATTCAAGTGGCAGAGTATTAAACATACAAAAGACCAAACTGCTTGATGTAAACACTACTCTATTTTATTATTATTTAGACTGTGAGAATTGTCTACTGTGATCGACATCTAACAGAAAATCTAGGTAGTTGACTATAATTATTTACATAATGATCGTACACATTATTAAATTGCACAACGATATTGTAACATAAGTAATTGACTTGCTCATAAATCAATTAATAAGCTGAAGTAGATCAGTGTTGGAAAAAAGTCGTTCAATGTTATCGTCGTATAGGAGTAGTACCCTTGTAGTGGTATTATTGGATCGTACAGGTTGTTGATCAATGATGCGGAAGCTTTCCCGTTACCAATAGCTACCGGTGGTCGAAGGGAGCGAGGCTAAAGAAGGAAAGTCGTGAAGTGACGTTAATATTCATGAGGTCGGCCGGTCGACGCCCGCGCGCCGCATACCGACGGCGTCGCTTGGCCATCATTCGTGTTCCGTCTACTAACTACGCCGATGTGAAAAGTCACTTTCAATGTCGACAAACATGACGTCCTCTAAAGCGTAACGCAAACTTCTACTCAGCTTTCCAAAGTGTCGAATCAACTTAGCAAACCAATACGAGTAATGTCCGAATTACTTGAAGTACTTTTTGGAAGTTGTCAAGTGGAAACATATTAAAGCAAATTTTACTAATAGCAGTTCTTAATCCTAACTATTATTATAAATGCGAAAGTGAGTTTGTTTATTTGTAACGCTATGACACTGCAACCGCTAAATCGATTTTGATGAATTTTGGTACCTTTATAGTTATTATACGGCTACTTTGTTTAGCGAAAAGGTAACACAATTGAAACCACAGGCAAAAGCTATTACAATAAAGCTAAAATTCCTGCACTAATTCCGCAATTTTCAATAAGCTTACAAAAAGACAGACTGAAAATCACAATGAATGACTTTTCTCTGCACTAATAATTAAATTTGTGTTTTAAGATATCCCAACAGAGTTATGAAAACATCCTTACCCATTGTGTTATAACATTATAGGTCAGCTATTGGTTCTCATGTGAATATTGCTTTGCGTATAGGTATCTCATGAACTACACGATAAGAGTTTGCAAAAAAAATCGATGTGCCAGATCGGAACGGCAACCGTAGACGTGCGAACCGAGCTCATTCCCATCACCATGTTGCTGTATTGTATAATAGTTACATTTGACTCATAACAGTTATGAAAATCTTACTTAATATACTTTTACAAAATCATGAAATGAACCGAAGATGTACACCAGACAAAGACATCAACGCGCTCACGCTACGGAATGCTACGAAGCCTCCATATTACGACTTGCACGCGATTTCCTCGAGGAACTCTTCATATTGTAGAATTATTATATTAAAATCCTACTTTGAAGAAACACCATCGTCAATCATAAATAAACCACATACAATCATACTCGTAATTATAAACATAAAGTTCATAAAGTGATCAATATTCTTCTGGACGATGTAGCCCGGTCTTAAATAAACCTATTAACCTATTTCACGTGCACATGTTTAATTAGAATATATAAATATTTATATGTTTCACTTAAGTTGAAAGGTTAATATTACAAGAGATCTAATGTAACATAATCATTTGAGCTCACGTAGCAGATCCGGGTCAAAGAGAACGAGTTTTTGTTTATGACTCCGGCTGGTGGTCCTATCAAAAAACTTGAGATTACATGAATAAATTAATCTTAATTTAAACAAGAGTTAGGATTGATAGATTTCTCGGCGTTGTCTTCTATTTCCAAGGCCTTGTCTCGAAACATTAGCTTAATAAAATTATTAGCAATGCTTACTTTTTTTTTATAAATGTGTTGTTGCTGTTTTGGTTGTCTTTGTCTTTTCATTTGTAGTTTCTTAACCTTTCACGTAAGTCTGATCTGAGAACAATGCGAAAACGTAAACATGTGAGCGTGTCGTGTGCTAATCGCGCGCGACCGATTGCCAGCTAACCCACTTCGGTAGTTTTTCTTGCTGCAAGCGCTTTTGAAATTAAACTATTCGTGTAACCGATATTAGAAACCAATTTCAAGATAAGTTAACACTACCTATAAAAATAAAAATATCAATACAAAAGTAGGACCGATGTGGTAGGATAAAAGTTTCACTGTAATCGACTTAGAACTAAGAGGCTACGGTAATCTTAATTAAGAGTCGAACAAGTACGACTGCAAGGCACAACCTGTATCATAAAACATACAAATATTTTGAAAACTGAAGGTTTTTGAAACAGATCTTAATTAAAAATATGCTTGCTTAAATATAAATATAACAATATATATTTTTTTAAATAGGAGTAGTTAAGTCTTTCAATTATATTGTAGTAGCATGGCAATTATTATAAAAGTAGCGGTGACACGCGCTGCAATGAAAATCGCCTTTAGCAATGGTTAATTTGGTAAGCGTAGTCGATTTACTGGTTCATTCTCGTTAGGATTAGGAACGAGAGCGCGCTGGCACGCAGCCGGCGAACGCGCACCGGCGGTTCGATAATGTCGCAACGTGTCGGTTTCCTAGTGTTACGTGCTCGCGCTACGGCGATGCTTGCTCTTACCAATTAGATACTTAATATTATAATATTTTAAGGAACTTATTATTTGACAAAGAAATATGCAACTGGTCCACGCTCAAGGAATGTCACAAATTTACTCGAGCAAAATTGCATTCTATGCAAATATATTTGTATAATATTATGCAATGATAAATGATCGGAATATAATTTGAATACTTTTTGAAGTCTTAAACTAGTTTGTCTTATATTTGGTTTGTTAATAGGCATGTAAATTTTCCTGAATAACGATTCAAGGAATTCAACTATTCCATATCCATAACCTTTTTGAATTATAATAATTTCAACAGCCTCGCCTGCACACAAAGGCATCAAAATGCCATGTATAATGTACGTTTCAGTTGAGACAGAAGAACTTAGAAAGAGTCGTCCTTGTCGCTTGCCCAAGCGCTGACATTTCGACGTTCGGCACGAGTCAAATGTCATGTGCGCTCACCCCACCTATGACATTTGAATTTTGAATACGTTTCCAAGTGACATTCTAGGTCTAATGGGATATAAACATCAGGAAGCGCAAGCTCAATTTATACCTAACATTAAATTAATATTATGCAAATAAATGAATTGTTGTCATGTCTTTAATTCGAGTATAATATAAATCTCAATATGAATAACAAGCATGTAAGCCGTAGTCAGACTTCCGGATCGATTGTCCTTTCTAATAGAAACATGTTGTAATGAGCTCGACGCAGCCCGACCGCAGTAAGTTAACGTTTCTTTTTAATTTTGCAGTCTTCGCCGAAGGGCACAGGTGGAAGCGGCAAGCCGACGACTCGAAGAAAGAGGAGAGCCTAGAGCAAGAGCTGTGCAAGAGCAAGGACGCCGGCGAGTGGTTTCGGCTGGTGGCGGGCGACGGCGACAATTGCCGCGACGTCATCCAGTGCACCGCCTCGGTACGCCACCAGTTCCTGCGACCTTAGCTCGCTACACGCAACCTAGTGCAACAATCACTTTTTAAAAGATTTTTATTAATAATCTTAAAAAAAAAACAGTCTATCACAACAGAGAGATTACAGTTATCTTACAACATTTACAACGTAACTGTGATCTGCCATTAGGTTCTCGTCGTTTTTTAACTTTGACAACTAATTACAATAGAATACCTGTTTCATTGTTTATATAAGACGAGCCACAATCTTGTATGTCCTTGTCCTTGCGGCAGTTTATCCGTTCACATCTTTTTTTAGCGCGCAAGCTTTATACTTATTCTATTAACTATGTTGTTCCAAGCTTAAATGTCTAGAACACGAGTTATCATGCATCAGCAACGTAGAATGAATGTTTAATGGCGGGCGGATTTGTTAAATCAAGGAGCTAGACGCGGATTTACTCTATAATTTAAATGCCTTATTCCGCAAAGTATTTGTTGTGGTTAACCAAACAGGGGTTTTTCTTGTACGATTGCAATTACAAATAGTGTGCCTATTGTGACGTAATATCTTTTGCTATGCAGGGTATTCAAGCTATTCGTTGCCCGGCCGGTTTGTTCTTCGACATAGAGAAACAAACTTGCGACTGGAAGGATGCCGTCAAGAACTGCAAGCTAAAGAACAAAGAGCGTAAAGTAAAACCTCTATTGTACACTGAGGAGCCCCTCTGCCAAGATGGCTTCCTGGCTTGCGGCGATTCTACATGCATCGAGCGAGGCCTCTTCTGCAACGGCGAGAAGGATTGTGCCGACGGTTCCGATGAAAACTCTTGTGGTATGTTTACTTTTACTCTTTTCTGCTCATTAGGGAGCTTAACCCTCACATTTTATAATACTATAGTTTTGGGCTTTTATTAAGATCTTAAATAAGACTACAGGCTCAGGCACACAGCTATAATATCTAGCGCCGACCACGAATGCATCTTATGAATGTGTTTAAATACAAAGGCTATACAATATTTACAATAAAATATTGCCGTCTAACATCGATAGAATTATGCATACACAAATGTTTAATCTGAAGGTTAAGGTTGCTTCTCTAGTTTATTATATAATTGTAACGAGTGTCATAGATGATTGGGGTCATACAAAACTCAAGGTGTTTTTATCGTTTTGACGTACAAAGGTGGCGTGGCCTTTGACTTCAAGCGAATCAAATGGCATGAAACGTGTTCCTTAGACGCAACTCTTGTCTAGCTTAACAACGCGATGCCGATAAGTGATGCGTTAAGTAAGCACTTAGATGTGGCAAAATAACCGAGCTTCGTGCAGGCAGTAACACACAACTACTACTTGTAACGCTATTATTAACATATAATTAACTCGTCAATATTTACTTACACAAAACGTTTAACGTTAAAAATTACTTGATACTACTTGACGTAGTTACTATGTAAATGTATGAGATAGTTCCCGACTGTTTTCCGGTAAAGACGTTTTAATCGAATAGCATAACCCAGTTCCGACACGTGATTACAAATAATTAAATTTGAAGAAATTTTGTATTCATACATAATGTAATTTTAAATCAAGTAGGCTAGCTGTAACGCAGCTTGCGTACATGCTTACCTTATCGCATTTCAATCTATGTGTATCCTTTGATTAATGTAAATGACTAATGCAACCTGACATACGTGAAATATTATAACGGTGTTGTAATCTAAGCTTGATAAATAAATATGTATTTATCAAGCGCTCAAGTGTTCCAGCGTTAAACCGGATATTTTTAAACTATAGATTAACTTTGAACTGCTATAAAAAATTACATTATCATAATTTCTATACGTGAATAAGTACGACATATTCTAAATTCATTTCCAATCTTTACTAATACAAAACTTGATATGTATATAACTTTAATGTTAGGAAAAGTGTCTCAAGTGCCTTTAAGGCGATTATTACTTGACATTACAGGCCTTAAATGAATAATGAGTCATATGTATAAGGAAGGTTTATTGATAATACTAACAACCACGTCTAGTTATTTAACCACATCCGCATTCGTTTACTTTAGAAAATTACTATGATTTATTAAAATCAATTACTGTCGGGAGTATTAACACTTATTCAAAGCATTTTGAAAACTCGATCATAGGTGTTTGTTTATGACGCCTGATCTAAATTGTAATGCACTACTGAACTTGAACGTAGTGTAAGAATCAGAAGTGGCTCGTGAGGCGTGACGAACAACCAGCCTGAAATGCCAATCACTTGGCCTAAAAAAACATCTCAATGCCATTTTCGACACCACCTGCAGTAAATGGGGTGCTTACCTTTTCAAATATGTTAAGTCGTGATGTTAAGTACATCGTAGCTACTTTATTAAGTCTCGCATCGATTTCGACAAGGGAAAATGTCATTGTGTTAGAAATTAAATAGAAACTTGTGGTGATTGACCCCAAAGCGCACAGGTACTTAGACGACATTCGACGAGTCATACCTTTTCATTCCGAACAATACGTACGTTTTTCTGTGGCGCTGTATGACTTAAAATTAATGTGACGTCCTCCTTGAATCGTAATTGTGTACATGATAAGGATATTTAATACCCATTTACTAGCAACGACGACTCTGGTTGCGCCTGGCATAATGTTATGGGTAACTGTATAACTGAACTATCGAAATAAGAGTAGGTATAATAAACTCAAAGGTATAAACGAGTACTAGTTTCGTTATAATATCTTGTCTATTTTAGTTATGCAACATGCTAAGTCTTACACAGCCCAATGACGCTTGTATACACGTGCATGCGTACTGGTTGCAAATATATCAACTTTTACAGCAATACCGAATCAAAAGTGAAATCCGGCGAGTGTCAGCTGTACCAAACGATTTGACCGAGCGAAAGTACCCATACTAGTTCCGAGACTTGCCCCGTTCGATTATCGCACGCCTCCACACTCGGCTCTCGTCACCTAATAAAAATTGATATCACTAAACACTTCAATTTGTCGTGGCCACTTTGAATATGGAAAAATTGTATAATTTCCTCGTTTGTGAAAACGAAAGCATTCGTTATCAATTAGCATATTGTATTTATCTATACTACCCAAATAGAATGTAGTTATTATGTCTTTAAATTAACAGTTTCTTTCTTCTTTTAGATATTGACAACGACCCCAACAGAGCTCCACCGTGCGACCCGAGCCAGTGCGTGCTGCCCGACTGCTTCTGCTCGGAGGATGGCACTGTCATTCCCGGCGACTTGCCCGCCAGAGACGTGCCCCAGATGATCACCATCACCTTTGATGACGCCATCAACAACAACAATATCGAATTATACAAAGAAATTTTCAATGGAAAACGCAAAAACCCGAATGGTTGCGACATCAGGGCGACATACTTCATTTCCCACAAATACACCAACTACTCCGCCGTGCAGGAAACTCACCGCAAGGGACATGAGATCGCTGTTCATTCCATTACGTAAGCATCATTGTTTTATTGTTGTAACTTGTTACAACTTGTTACAACTACAGTTAAGTAAAGTACTTGTTAATCACTTTAAGTAATTAATAAGACATACTTATCGATGATTTATCTTATCAACAGACACAACGACGACGAGCGCTTCTGGAGCAATGCGTCCGTTGACGACTGGGGTAAGGAAATGGCAGGCATGAGGGTCATCATTGAGAAGTACTCAAACATCACCGACAACAGCGTAGTCGGAGTTCGCGCCCCCTACCTCCGCGTCGGCGGCAACAACCAGTTCACAATGATGGAGGAGCAAGCCTTTTTGTATGACAGTACAATCACCGCGCCCCTCTCCAACCCCCCTCTATGGCCCTACACCATGTACTTCAGAATGCCCCACCGCTGCCACGGTAACCTTCAGAGCTGCCCGACAAGGAGTCACGCCGTCTGGGAAATGGTCATGAACGAGCTCGACAGACGCGAGGACCCCACCAACGACGAATCGATCCCCGGCTGTGCCATGGTTGACTCTTGCTCCAACATCTTGACCGGAGATCAGTTCTACAATTTCTTAAATCACAATTTTGACCGCCATTATGAGCAAAACCGTGCTCCTCTCGGTCTGTACTTCCACGCAGCATGGTTGAAAAACAATCCCGAGTTCCTAGAGGCCTTCTTGTACTGGATCGATGAGATACTTTCAAGCCACAATGATGTTTACTTCACGACCATGACACAGGTTATTCAATGGATCCAAAACCCACGTACTGTATCAGAAGCTAAGAACTTCGAGCCATGGAGGGAAAAGTGCGCCGTAGAAGGCACTCAAGCTTGCTGGGTTCCACATTCGTGCAAGCTCACGTCCAAGGAGGTGCCCGGCGAGACCATCAACCTGCAGACCTGCGTGAGGTGCCCCGTCAACTACCCCTGGCTCAACGACCCCACGGGCGACGGCCACTACTAAAAGAGCCAAGATCTCGCGCCTCCAGCGCTCCGAAATAGTTGGTAGAAATCGCGGTTAGAGGTTGCACGGGCAACATATTTGGAGTTTATTTTGTCAGTAATAATACAAATAGAACATTGATAGATTATATCGAATTCAAGTCTGAATGTGTTTCCCCTGTAATTTCAAAGTGTACCGGGTTATAATCCCGCCCGTAGTTTAAGTATCTACTGTATGTAATATAGACTCACATAAATATTTAATAGGTCTGTTTAATACTTTATGTGATTTTCTAATGTAAGTTTGTTTGAAAAATTTTAAAATACAATACATGAAAAAACTATATTGTTCATAATTTTATGTGGTCCTAAACTCTACACAGTCTATTCCATTGAAAAAAAAACACAAAACTAATATAACATGTATCATTCTCATGATGCACTTTTCCGTCAACAAATCTATAGTGTTTAGGCATAGCTTATTTCACTCAGAATAATCTTACTTGCTTGTCCTGCTTGTCTACTATTAACCAGAATAATGTTCAGGTTCCTGAATAATGTCAGTAAAAAAAGCTAACATTTAGCAATAAGAGTTTTGTTTAAAAATAGAAAATATAAAAAAATCATAAACGTGAAAACTTGACCACATAAGAATGAAACATCACAATCATATATTGATGACTTCACAAATAATATTAAAATATAAATGATAAAATTTTATCGTAACTTAAGAAATTAACATGTGCCTATTTTATCCTTTGCACATCTTCACATAGTTACTAGACATGAATAAATTTTAGGTATGAGAGACACCTAGGTGTCTCGCTAGCATATCAAATAATTAATTACAAAAAACAGACACAACAGAACATAAAAGCACCAGTAAAGTGCCATAAAAATAAGTAATCAATCTGAAAACAGTTATTTCACCATCGACAATTTTGTGATTTATGCAACAATCGATTCCGTTGTTTCGCGAAGGAGTGTCACCTCTAGACCTGATGGGTCGTTAAACATAACCAGTCTCTATACGTGAACACGTACGCAAAGCACGAACATAAACCCATATTGACATGATTACACAACTACTGATATACCTACCTACCGTAATCAAAGATACCGAGTATTATCTCGAATGTTCTAGAACTTACAGTAGAACCATTCACGTATTTGTTTGTTATTTTATCCAAGTCAAGACAAAGGTTAAATTGTCTAAATTATATTTATTCAAGGCAACTAATTGATAAACACTTTTGAATCGACCATACCTATCTTTGGCTTACTATACAATGAGAACGTCGTATTTTAGCTGTGGCAAAGAATGGGCGCAAGAAACTGCACAGCTTTTTATAGAAGTACAAAAAATATATGCCGTTACTAACAACACACAAATATAAAATGACTAAATTTTATAAAATTTATCTCATGTAGAAATATCTGTTGGAGTGGTATTTTCAGACTCAAGCTGATTTGTGTGTAATCCGCCATTTTATCATAAGATTTTTATGAAGCTTTTCTTTACTTTTGATTTAAAATTCATTTAGATCTAAATTTAACAAGTATAATTAGTGACAAATAAATTATGTAACATTATATTTGTTACTAGCAAAGTATGATTAAAGAGCTTTTTATGTTATTGATCGTAAAACAAAATGGTTAATACAGAAAACATAATACTTATGTTGCATTTTATTCAACATGTAAGAACTTCGTAACTCATATCGGCTACAAACAAAGCAGACTTGTTTGTCACCGTAAAAAGGTAGAGCGTTTAGTTTAACTTACTGAGGAGTCATTAGCCTTTAAGCGGCTGTTTGCATATTCAACTTACACTTCAAAAGCTGATCACAACAGAATCATACACATGCAGGTATATACAGGTGGGAGTATTCGCAAACATGCCTCTGAGTGTTTTAGAGGGTGATGACCAACTGATTTATGACCTGTAGCCACTATATAATCGTGTCTTCCCATATCCATACCATACATTCAATATGACGTTTTTAGAATGTGATCATCATTATACAAAGGTTGAGGTCGTTGCATTTATAAATATTCCATATAACGCACATCATCAATTATTGGCATTAGTATAATATATCAATCTTCTAAATGAAACTCGGAGTAGAAAGTAAATACGCGCAGCGTTAATAGCCCGCCATGATAAATCACATCACCTAAATGCTTGAAGTTGGTTTCTCCAACTTTTGGTGGGTTTACTGGCATTGGATTTTACGACTTAATCACAAGATAGATTAATATATTTTAAGAAATTCATATTATAATTGCAGGCATATTAATAGCGCGGTAATACACGTAGATAGATGCATAATACTTTTATTGTATCATAATAACACAAACATAAAAGATCAAAAATACAAAGTTACAATTTGACGGTCTTATGGCTTTTTTGAGAGAACTCATACATTCTATGATCGGAATGTGCAAACATTTGAAACGTAGTTACACAATTACCTAAGTGTAACAAAACGAATGCATTTAGATTGGTGAGATTAAAACTACATACTCAACACAGCTAATTAGCCAATACTGAACTTAGAAAAATCAGAGGTAAGTATTTTCTTTTTGGTCAGCAATTTCTTTCATGTACTTTGTTTTAATAAGTAACCGATAGCTGTGATCAAGTAACTCGTTTTTCTGTGTTTACATGTTTCTGTATTTATACATTCATAATTATAATCACGACTATTATCCCCGAAAGGTTAGTCTTAGACTAGGCAATGAGGACTGCAAAAGCAGTCCACTTCCTTATTCCACTTTTCACCAAATAGCGACTGCACATGTGCTCAGTGTGACAGGTGGTGAGCCCGTCGCCGCTCTATGCTGTTGGATGTATGTGCAGTCTGTAGTCCATTAGTCGCATTTTACGACTCCCAAGAAAAAGGGGGGGGGGGGGGGGGGGGGGTGGTAGTAATTTTTCACCGCTACGCAACACGGATAATTTCGGGCAGCTTTATATTTATATTTTTTTCTTGCTAATTTATGCTAACGGTGATTTATTCTTCCTATGTTATCGTCTAAAGGACTCTTTTAGCTCGCGGAACTATTTAAATGTCTGTAAGAAACACCACCTTTTACCTCTTGAACTGAGACGCGAGATAGCTGATATCACGTATCTGCTAAAAATTGCTACGGCTAAGATAGACTGTCCCCAACTTTTAGATAAGCTCTCTTTAAAGGTACCTCAAAGAAATTTTAGAAGTAACCCTACTTTCTGTCTACCAAAAGCGAGCACCAATTACAGGCAGAATAGTTACTTATGGCGTGCGTGTAATCTGTTTAACCAACTGGGCAAGCAGATTGAACTGGACCTTTTCTGTACCAGCGTACCATCAGCGAGGCGGATATTGACTGAGCGATTTTTTGAGCCTAATTTTTGTTCGTAGTTACTCTGTTGCGTTATTACTTAACCATTCATAATTTAAGCGAGGTTGATAATGCGTTGCTTAGTGCTTTTAATTTTTAAGAAATTTCTATTGATGAGAACCTATAAGTGGTTTCTATGTATTTTATTCTGTAACCATAGTGAAAATGTGTAAACCTTGGTTTTCCTAAGATAAAAAAAAAAAATAAAAAAAAAAAAAATAAAAAAAAAAATTGGTTCTGTTGCAAAAAAAAAATAGATAAATACAATAGCTTG
This sequence comes from Scoparia ambigualis, assembly GCA_963921215.1. Taxonomy (NCBI): domain Eukaryota; kingdom Metazoa; phylum Arthropoda; class Insecta; order Lepidoptera; family Crambidae; genus Scoparia; species Scoparia ambigualis. Next base: position 22,798,396 of record OY992505.1, on the reverse strand, counting down.
CAATATGATAAATATCACCAGAACATAATGCCACACAGGAATAGAACACGCACTGATGATTATTCAAAATCTTAGAGTAGGCGCTTATAATAAAGTGTGGGGTGGGTGTGGGGTTGTATGACAAATCCGCTGCGAGACAATGGGCGGCGCGCACCAACACGCCATTCTGCCCGTGCCGGTGGGCGGCCGTTGCACATCATCACTCAGCCATCTGCATATCGTCAGCGCCATCGCCACAACAAACTTTCCATTTTGTTTCGCAATTCATCGAAGTGAGGAACAAGGGCAATGAAAAACAATTGTATTGTTAAACAGTATCTAAATAAATAGAGAGTTTAAGCACCATTCGGCAATAGTGATATTAGGTGGAGAAGCGATGCAGCCTACGTCAGTGAAAGCAGTGAAAGTGTTCAGACACAACACACAATTGAATTTACAGCGTCCGCTGTCAACACTGTGTCAAGATATCGTTTAAATTCAAATGTTATAAAAATAAAAGATTATTCAATTGGTATTCAATAATGTTTTTAGAGACTCTTCAATTTATTTTTATCCATTCTGATAGCGCTTCTGCGTACTACACCCTAACTAAGGATTAGACTTTCTGCATTTGCTAAAGTTTAGGTGATCAGTACACCATTGGAATTGATTGATTTAGATTCCTCAAAGGAGTAGTTGCCATTCTAAATAAAAACCTATTCTTCTGTCAACAATCTCTCGAAGATGCTACCAAGGTTATCTGCAGTCGGCATAAAAAATACATAAAATTAACTAGGTCTTAAAAGTTCACGTTAGATTTGATCGAGCTTTCGAGATTTGAATATGTATACTTCGACCTTTTTCCTGTATGATAAAACACTAACTTGTTTGGCCAAGGATACGTATCTTTTTTTCCGCCCTGTCGCTGTTCTCCGAAACGCGAGCGAGCGTCATCGTCGTTGAACATTGTTGTTTATTGTTATCTTAAACTTGCACGATCACAACAACACATTTAAATAAGACATTTTATACGATCTACACTAACGTTTCTCACCAGTTTCAGTGATCGTGTTCAAAGGAACAAAGGTGTTTGTCGACTTGCTCATCTCAAAATTAATTTGTAACTGACTACTGTCAACTATTATTAACCGATTTTAAAAAGGAGGATATTCTATATACGTAAACGTTATATAAAATATTTAATAATACGAGTATAATAACTGTGCCCGTTTTATTATCGTACAGGCTACCTATTACAATTAACGTACTTCTATAAACATAATAAGATGTAGCCATGCTACAGTACCCTTGTATGGTGTATCAATAACTAGTAATGATTACCTGCAAATATCGCGCCAAGCGACCTTCGTAATAAGTGTATGTATTTACATGACTGTATAGTTGTAGAGATATCGACGCCAGGTACTGTACGCCTAGGTAGTCGGCTATAGGTGTGTATGCATTGTCGCAAGTGAAAGGAAATATCTGGTAAGATCCTTGACTCGTGCGCGCCTACTCGGAGCGACATCGGCAGGCATGCTGCGATGTAGCGCTTAATGCATCACAAGAAAGTTCATTACATATTACATACAATGTTTAAATATTTCAATATGAAGAATTTTTTAATTGGCAATAACAACTAACTTCTTTTTTATTATGTCCGATATTGGCGATGTTGCGATGAACCTTAGGTAGGTTCAACTTTGATAAACTATAGTTGATCGAAACCTTCGATAGCCACGAAAGTGTCACAAATGTGTGAATATCTGCATAATTCTAACTCTAACTTTCGCATTTAGGTCGTTATTGAACGTAACAAAAATGTAAGCAATGGATAAATTAAATGTTAAATCTTCAGAATCTTACGCAACCTATACACAAGTCGTGAAAGTGTTAATATACGAAGTGCTAATACCTATACGAAGCTGACTTCTAAAATCATCAATAGACATGACGTGTAAATCCTGACTGGTCAATGGAGAAGGACAGACTTAACCAATCCTAATAATGACTATATAATTAAAAAGTAAACTGACGTGTTAATAATTTTTAAATTAAAATCATGAGTTTGAAGCAATTGAATGCAGTTGTTTTGTTGTCTATTACCTGAAAAGATGTTCGTGTGGTCAGCGGTCAAGAGGTCGGCCTCGGCGGCGGCGGCGGCGCCGGCTGCGGGGCAACGTTCGTCACTCGTCTCGAACACTCCACGGCGCCAACCCCGCCCCGCCCTGACGCACGATTGCAGGCCAGCAGCGAACCCCAGGCGTTACATAACCCGAAACACCCGGATACACACAAGGTCGTTTATCTTACAGTTGACATCTTATTGTACAATTGTCGAAATCTAAAGGTGTAATCAACAAACAAAAGAATAACTGCATGTGCTATTTTTCATAATCAATAACTTATCCATTATACCGTGTCACGTAGCGCTGAAAGAATACTACCACGCCTTCTTTTCCCTCGGGTGTAAAAAGCGACTAACGGACTAAAGACTGCACATACATCCAACAGCATAAAGCGACGCTGGGCTCACCACCTGTCACGCTGAGCACATGTGCAGCCGCTATTTGGTGAAAAGTGGACTATGGCAGAGGACTGCTTTTGCTGTCCTCATTGCCTAGTCTCTGACTAACCCTTCGGGGATAATAGTCGTGATTATATTTATGTATGTATATCTAATAATTTATCTTTTTTTTCTTTATCAAAAAGTGGCACAGTAACCACGGTTTTTGAATGGATTTTTTGTTTTTTTTGTAAGTTTAACTTTTTTCATAGAGGCTGAGTTATTTTATAGATGTTAAATTGTGTTGTGACAAAATAAATTGGAATGTCTGTCACATTCTGTCACACTTTGAAGCAACATAAAAAATATTTTCTTTGAAAAATAACTAAAGATTAAATCACAGTTCTACATTTATTCTGCAAATACTGATGAGATTTTTCAAATAAATATGTTTAATTATAGAGTACCCCGTATAACGTGACTAATTTCCTAAAAATTGCTGTATCAACAGACTGTATCCATTTACATTTCTGTGAAAATTCCATTATCTCAATATATTTTGGTCATGGTGGTTGTATGAGAGCGATGATTAAATTAGGTATGAACCAACAAGCGTAGACCGAGATATAAAACGAGATTGATGTGCAACATACGAGTAGGCACAATTCGATTAAAGAAAAATACAATGAATTATATTTTATTCACAGAAAACTCAACATTTGCCACTTTAAAAAAAAACTAATTGAGCGGTTTCTCTTTTTGAGAACGACCCAAAGACACAGTTTAATATAAAAAAATATTCACTTGAACTAGAAAGTCACTTTTTTAAAAGAAAGTTATAACTAAACATCGGGATTTGTCTTAATTCGTAATTTATGAATGTCACTTTTTAAAAAGAAAGATAAATATCTACGTCGGGGTTTTTCTTAATTTGTAATTTTTTTTAAATTTCTGTTTTTAAGTTAATCTACAACAACAGGTGGCCGCTGTACCTATTATGTATACTAGTACCCAGCTCACACCCCGCATAAAAACCCAGAAATATTGAAGAAATAAAACACAAAAATATTTATTAAAAAATAATTACAGCCAATAAACAGCACGCCAATTGTTAATTTTTTATGACTAATTTAAATAGCTACATAGTTCACTGGAAATTAAAACGGATTTTACGACGTTTTACGCTACTATGCGACTGCATAATTTGAAAATGAAAAATATCTACAAAATGTCACTGATCATCAATTTTTTTGTACAGTCGTCATGAAATATTATTATCGACCTTGACTCTTTAACTAACGAGTTACTACTAAGTAGGTAGATAGGTATCTTCACAAATAATATATATTCTGACCTCTGAATATATTAACATTTTCACAGAATTGGTCGGCGAATATTTTGTAACAAAAATAGTTACTTCATTAAGTCAGGTGTCAATAAAGAAGTTATCAATTTACAAATGAAATAGGTAGTTTTGTGTTAATTACAATATTTGTTCATTAATGAACATAAAATTTGCTATGTTTGTGTTCAAGTTTATTAATCAATTAATGCTAAGTATTTTAAATACACGTTTGCCAAAACTGGTCTGAATAAAAAAATAAGCGCAATAAATTCTTCTTTTCTTTTACTAACTTGAACGAAATAGGGTCCTATTTTAAATCGAATACCGCTTGACCTAATATTGTTCGGCGGAAAACATTTACTATGTCCATGAGATCGACTAATCTCTAACACGAGGTTGGTAGGTGACACTTTGAATCATCTTTTCTCGGTAGATCATCGCATCTTTTGTGTAGTTTGCAAATACCACCATGATGAAATATTTTTTAAGTACATAAAAGTTTTACATTTTCTGAAAGATAAGATACTAGCAATAATAATATAAACTACAGATTTGTTACGATAAGCAATCCAAAACTGCACTCATTGACAAGTTTCACTGATAAGTAAAACAAAAGATACGGAATAGCACGCAAATGTAAGAGATAGCTATAATTTTAATGATTGCACTTCAAATGTTTCTTGTGCATAGAGATCTCGTACTTACAAGACGTCTCAATTGGGACGTATATTTGAGTCTTCACTTCGCGCGCGTTTATAACATATCTGCTTCTTGTTTTATATAATATCATTATTACTAGTATACTATTTTTTTCAACGTAATGTTATTTTTAAGGTACTAGTATTTAAGCAGCTTTTTAAACCATTTTATGACTATTTATATATTAATAAATCCATAAAACTTATAATCCATCTATATGATAAAATGAAACACTTTTTCAATACGAACTAACAATATTTTTAGGTCTTGCAATGTGTTGCGGTTGGAGCTGGAATTTGATTACCTGTATGATGGGGTCCCAGGCAGGTGGTAAATTCCAACCATCCTTTCTATTGAAATTCTATTCTAACTATCTGTAGCATTCTACCAGAACAAGAAATTACAAAGAAAGTGAAGCAATTTCAATGCGTCACAACATGTATAGCTAAACACCACGTGACATTCTATCCTTAAAAGGAGATACGGAATTCCAAGAATCACACGGTGTACCTTACGTAATTTAGATATTAGGTTAAACTTATTCTGGAGCAATTATTTCAAGTTTGTGCTCTCTGTTTTGTTTTGTATCTCAATACCGACGTTGTTTTACGTTACATTGCATTGTAATGCTAATAAAAATAAAAATATTGCACACGAAACTCTTCAATTGAGTGGTCAAATCCTTTATCTTTAAATACATAATAGCAATAACTTTAAACGAAGAAAACTTTCCCGTTACTTGCATCACTGATTGGCTTCATTACATGCCGGTATGTCGCCGGGTCATCTTTCCACCTTTATTTGACATTGACATAAATTTTAATAAAACATGGTTCGATTAATCGAAAGTAAGTCTCACTGGACAAGTATGCAAAAAAATTTAAAATAAAAAACTAGGTTGGAAACCAGTCATAAGGTAAATTTCGCAAATGGTTTTATTTATATTATACTTCCTTAAGTTTTTAATTACGTCACTGTTTATTAAACTGAAAATAGTATTGGATTCGTATAGGTTGATAACAGAAACTGCATTCATTTGAAAGCCAGAGTTACCGACACACATTTAAATGTGTTTAAGATCAGGATTTTCTTTTCGTTTGGATTGGTTATAAAGCATTCATTTTGGTTCGTGCGCTAGATTCGCTCCGGAGTATTGTATCAAAAATGGACGGGTGAAACTTGAAGCTTATTCTGTAGTAAGCTTGGAACATTCCTACATTGTTTCATTTTTGTTCTGGCCTACCAGATTCACGTCATGTGTGAGTGTATAAATAGCATATTATTAAATTAAATAAGACTTAACGATGATCGGTTGTTTTCGAAAATATTATTTATTTGAGGCTAAGTCGAGACGAAACTTTACGACCAAATTCACCTAAAATAACATTAGGTTTAAAAAAATCGGACAAGTGCGAGTCGGACTCGCCCACCGAGGGTTCCGTACAATTATGAAGTTGCGTACACCAAAATTATTAGGTACTTACCTATATCAGGCGGGAATCAAACCCGCGTTTCGTTTTCTTTGAGTTTATTTGAGCGTTTTTTAACGCAAATAATCAAATATTACGTAAGTACCTACCTATACTTATAAAAAAGGAAAGAGGTTTTTTTTCGTTCTTTGTCATAAATCGAATACTCTCATTTATCATAAAAATAATTAAAAATCTATTTAAGCTTGTGCCAATGAAGCCCTTTTTTTAATGATTTAATTACAAATGTATAGTTTCAGATTTTTTCCTATACTTGTAGTAAAAGACGGTAATACTTGCCAAACATAGGTCTAAGTCATCGGAAAATACAATATAAATTTTGATTCCCTTGAGAGTGTCGAAATATACGTTTTTTGTGGCATAAACGGCCGTATCTTTTTTTAACGTTAACTTAGGAGTTTAATTTTTTCACAGCTTCAAGAAACTTTAGACATAAGTATATCGTTTTATTTTCAACTTGATACTTCCACGCGTTCCTGAGATAAAGGGTCTTGACAGACAGACCGCCGTTCCCGGGATAAAGACCCTGTTTTTTAATGATTTAATTACAATTGTATAGTTTTCAGATTTTTCCCTATACTTGTAGTATAAGACGGTAATACTTGCCAAATTTCATAGTTCTAGGTCAACGGAAAATACCCTATAAATTTTGATTCCCTTGAGAGTGCCCAAATATACGTTTTTAGCGGCATAAACGCCCGTATCTTTTTCTTACGTTAACTTAGAAGTTTGATTTTTTCACAGCTTCAAGAGACTGTAGACTTGAGTATATCGTTTTAATTTCAACTCGATACCTCCACGCGTTTCCGAGATAAAGGGTCTTGACTGACATAGAGACGGACAACAAAGTGATCCTATAAGGGTTCCGTTTTTTTCTTTTGAGGTACGGAACCCTAAAAATATGAGAACATGAATGTTTCGACTAATAATAAAGAAATAGTACTACCTAACCTAATAGTTGTCTTACATAATTTGCATTTTATTAGTAATAAAAATGTAGGTCTTTAGCATTTTTACACTACTATATTTGATACAACTTTATGCCTAAACTCTGTAGAGATTTAGATAATCTATAAATCAATTGCCAAAATGTTTGTACGAGCATCACTTTAGAACGGCTCGACCGATTGAAACGATTTTTTTGTTGTGTTCGTAATTGTCAGGACAAAGTTTGTGTGAAAGGAAATTTCGGAAAGTTTTCACGGGGTACGGGGTGAAACGCGGAAGGTGTCGCGGGCGGGCGGGCAGCTAGTATCAAATAAAAACTTTTGCAAAAACTTGAAATAAGGTTACCTACCTAAGTTCTAAATAAAAGTGAAACACTTTTAAAAGTTGATTTATTTTGGTACGAAATCTACACCGCAGGATCTGAGAAGCCATTACATGGGTTGAACGTCTCATACGTTCAAGCAATTTGTTAGGAGTTCCTTTTGAATAAATAACATTTTTTTTTAAATTTTATTTTAAGTATATTTATTCAAGATAAAATATATCTTAACAAAATACATATACATACAGAAAACAAAAAAACTAAAACTAAAATTAATGTATATATGTACCCAATTACAATCGTACACAACATTTGCTATTACTTAGCTAAATGAAAGCGACACTAGACGTTATGTAAGATTAAGATATATTTATTGTCACATAATTGTTTAATATTTGTGATGAAGTCCCTGACCCCTATTTGAGGTTTATCCCCTGATTGACAGAGGCCAAAATTAGTATTAGTAGTATTAGAATATCTACTAGTACAAGTAATTTATCAAAAAAAAGCAACTCAAAATAATATAATAAATCTAGATGCAATATTAATGGTCTTTATCGCCTCAAAAACAGATGCCCTAAAAGCAGATCGAACATATAATTATTACATAGAACATAAAATTACGAGACTTGCATTCTTTTCTTGCATGCAAAGTTTTCATAACCTTCATAGGTAGATACTAAATAAGTTATGGGATATTATGACATACATTTTTTTATTGTATTGTTCTCTTTAAAGGTCAGGTTGAAGTTACACCGAGTCAACGAGCATGTATGAAGAACGTTATGAGAGTCAATTAAGCAAAAGATGTTCGAGAAACAAGCGTGGTGAATGTATGTACAGTCGATTAAGTTAATATTCGCTTGCACACTATCTTTGCCCATAGCGTTGCCAGGCGTTCGGATAAAGACGAACATAGTTAGGCTTTTTAATTGCATGTCCGGCCAAAATAAACGGTATGCGGCTTTTGTTAGGCTTTTTACATTTCGCAAACGAGCGAGCGCTGAACGTGGCCGAGCGCCGAGCGTTGTCGAGCGCAAGCGAGTCGACTGTCGGTCGCTCCGCTTCTGCTCCCGAAATAGTAGGGTGTCCGACCTTTTTACCCAAATGTCCGTCAAATTGGCTGGTCTGTTCGGCTATTAGGTTTGACGACCTGGCAACCCTATATGTGCACGCTACTGAGGGCCTATACTCTCTTTCTCTAAAACGAAATTTCGGACGATTTTCGTTTGCTATTTACAGCGGTTTCCATTTCTATACAAGACAGGTTTGGCAATTAATTTATAAATTTTTAGAAAATTGTTAGAAATTTCAAAAATAATGGAAAGCGCTACAATTTTCAAAGGAAAATCGGCTGAAATTTCGGGGTATTCCTCGAAGCGCACCCATTTTGAAGCGCGCCATACCAAGCGCATCTAAACTATTCCTCCAAGCGCACTTGTTGGGTGCGCTTCAGAATAGGTAATTAAAATATTATATTTTTATTCCTTGAAGCGCACCTACGGTAAAAAAAAGAGAGGAGCTTAAAAGATTCGTAATGTTGATGTCGATAAAAACTAGGACTAAGTGCTTAAGCAACTTACTACGTAAATAATAAATTGAATCATGATAGTCATATTGATCTAAAAGTACCAGGGAGACATAAATGAAAAGAGGTAGATAGGCGCCTTAGCGATCTTACTTACCCTTAACTATCAGGAAAAAGAAATAAACGAGTAGGACTAGGTGCTGCAACTTACTAATTATGTCAATAATAAATTGAATCATGTAGTACTATTACTTATTCTGTGCTAAAAGTACCAGGGTGACATAAATGAAAAGAGGTAGATACTCTAACAAAACACGTACGTTATTCTACATATTTTTCATCGTACATCTCTTTCCTCATTTTATCCGCTGGTGCGGTTCTAGGAATAAAAATATAATTTTTTAATTACCTATTCTGAAGCGCTCCCAACGGGTGCGCTTGGAGGAATAGTTTAGGTGCGCTTGGTCTGGGTGCGCTTCAAAATGGGTGCGCTTCGAGGAATACCCCGAAATTTTGTTTCGGTGAAAGAGAGTAGGGGCCTACCGTACGCGCGGTCTGAATGGAACGCAAGCGAATGTCGCCCATAAGTGGTCCACCTGGAACTTGGATGTATGTTTTTTTTATTGCTCTGTTCACCTGTTAATAATTTCCTTTCATAGTGAAACGAAAAGCTGCACACCCAGGGCATGCTTATGTGTTTCATGCTGTATGAATAGTGCATGCCTGTTTGTATGATGCATGTCTGATTGCGTCCTGCTTACATCAAATACGATTAAATTAATATGCGAAAAATTGGACAATATGAATTTTAAATTAAAGATTAAAGGTTACGTTTCGAAATTACGTATTTTGAAATTGTATTTTAAGTATCATTATATTTTTTTTTCAACGCCTCGGAGGCCAAGTGGCCAAGCGCTCGACTCGGTATCGGGAAGTCCCCGGTTCAATTCCCAGATCGCGCAACGTGTGTTTAAAGATTTTTCGATGCATAGCTCTCGGGTTTGTAATCACCAACAACCCCCATTAGGCAAGTGTGGTGATTAAGCTAATACCCATCCCATCAATTGTAGCGATAACTTGATTTCAATGTTGGAGGTCTTTGCCCTGCTTTTTTATATTAGAAAGAGGCAAACCAGCAGGCGGGTCACCTGATGGAGAGCAATCACCGCCGCCCATGCCCGCAAACATGGACACCCGCAAAACCAAAGGAGTCGCAGATGCGTTGCCGACCTTTAAGAAAGGTTAAGAAAGGAATAGGGTTATGGAAGGAATAGGAATTGTGAGGGGGGGGGGGTGGGGGGGGGAAGGGGCCTGCGAAACTCTCACTGGCCGGACGAAACACAACAGCACTAAGTGCCATTATTTCACGCCGGATATTAGTGAGAGGGTGGTATTACCCCGGGCGAGCCGGCCCAATGCGTGCTGCAACGCAGCGTGGCTCTACCACTCAGTCAGTGTCACTCATTTAGCACCACCCAGGGGTCACGTGTAGGGTTTCAAGGGTAAACCTACGGACGCGAGTAACATTAACCCCCAAAGTTTCGGGGTTAGTTTACTTATTTTTTTTTGTTCTGTTTCTAACGTGTACCGTCCTAGCCAATGTACTTGTCTCAGAAAATTTCTAGCACCTATCAAAGATAATTTGAAAAATTGAATGTGTATAAAAACAGCATGACTAATAAGTTCGATCAATTGAGCGTTCACTAATGTCACTTTAAATCACAGACATTAGAGTTTGTTGACAGACATGTTTGGATAAGTGCTAGTTGGTGTACTTAATTGTATTTTGCAATCCATCTCTGTTATGAATTTATGAGGCTTCTATGTGGCTACGTACACAATTCGGTCGGTAAGGCGCATGCAAAAGTCGAGTATGCTATTTTATTATGTGAGTAATAAATATATCGATAGTAATTGAATAAAATAATATAATATGTAAAACATACATTTGCTAAAAATCTACATTATTCAAAGTATTCAGAATATAGAATAATCATGTAAGTAGTTTGTTTTGTAAATTTTAACCGCCTCTGTCGTCTAGTGGCTAAGCCACCGGTTTCAGACCCAGAGATCCCGGGTTCGATTCCCAGCGGGGGGTACATCTTTGTGTGCTCGGTTTGGTTGGTGGTAGGGCTGTTAAGTCCGCCTGGCTAGCTACCACCATCTTATCTAAGTCTGTCGCCAGAACAACGATGTTTATAGCAGTGTTGTGTTCCGGCAGTTTGAGATAAGATAGTCAGTTCCTCAGTGGTTGAGGATTCCGGGTGAAGCGCGCTTCCACCTTCGGCCTTATCGTCACTTACTATCAGGTGAGATGAAGGCCAAGCGCTTACCCGTTGCCAATAAAAAAAAAAAAATCTTTTTTAACTATTTTAAAATTTGGTCAACTAAGCATAAACATTAAATAACTGTAGTAAATGATACACCGAATATGTGTTTGATAAAAGATTTTTGTAAGACATATTAATCGTGTCTATTTTTAGGCAACATTGTTCCTCATAACATGGCAATCCTTATTTCAAATACCATCCCGACGGCCATCCACTTCGGTTAGCACTTTGATTTCTCGTCATAATTAGAGCAACAGTGCATGTCATAGTAACATGTTACTGTTATTTAATGTTTATACATTAAATAACTGTAGTAAATCATACACAGAATATGTGTTTGATAAAAGATTTTTGCAAGACACATTAATCGTGTCTAGTTTTAGGGAACATTATTTTTCTTAACATGGCATTGGCAACCACTATTTCAAATACCATGCCGACGGCCATCCGCTTCCGTAAGCACTTTGATTTCTCGCCATAATTAGAGCAACAGTGCATGTCATAGTAACATTTAAAAATCGCTTGTGAAACGAATTATTGCTCGAAGTTCGGCTCGAAGGCGGTCAATGCAACCGCCCGGATTACGGAAGACGTGGGATCGATTCCCACCTGAGGTAGTCTTATTTTGGCAACGTTTCGTTATCTTCGAGTTTTTTAAACGTTATTAGTGAAAATAATAATTTTATAAATTATTAAATTTATAAATTTCCTAGTCATGACGACATTAATTATCGAAATATCACTATTTTACATTTACAGTGATAGACACATTAAAAGGTAAGTGTTATATACTGTAAGTAAGTTTCAGCTATGAAGTAATCGTACATAAATATGCGCAATTTTATTTTAAACTTAATTTTATTTTGCAGTTTTGTATTATTCTTTATTTACTAATATAACTATTACATAATTTATTATTAAAGCTATAACCGAAATAACGAATTTATTGTAATTTATTTATAATTTTATTTTGTGCTGAAACTATTTGCTACGAACGCAAGTAAATAGAACTTGTACCTTTTGGCAAGGTAGGCCAAGTGCCAGGTGCTTCGGCCTCGTGGACTTGTTCCGGTTTTTAGACGTCAAGCTTTTGTGCTACTGGTTACAAGCTGTGTTCTCTGCCTACTCCTCCGGGAAGCGGAAGTGATCTATGTATGTTGTATGTAACTATGTGTATTGAAATTGTTTTTATTTTATTTATTTGTCGAATATTCAAATAAGAATTTAATAATTTGACGACCTTTATGATCGAGCTCTCTGAGGTCTGGATGCAATTCACATTTAGAAACAACTGTTTTCTAAATTGATTTCTGATCTGGGTGTGTAAGTATGTTTATCCTTTAATAAACACAAGTTTTAAAAGAAGCTTAACTTTGACTAAATAATTAGTTGCTGAGAGTGGAAAAGTTTAATTAGTTAATTAATGTGTCAAAGAAATCATCGTATATCCATAAACGTTTACAAATACCTACCTACCGTGCAAATACGAAAATATAATAAATATCAATGATAATTATTACATATAGGTGTACATCTACTTTTATAAATCCTTTTTTAGTTAACATGCTCCAAAGTTGGTAAAGATTCAACTATCTTTTAAAAATCCAATGTCTTAACAATCTTTACATTATACTATTATACTAAACCAACCAAAGCTACCTTTGCGTTCTGATCTTTCTACTAAGCTACTACATCTAACGACAGTCTGTATGTATAAGTTTGACAAACACTTAAATCGCAGGTAAACGAAATATCATCATCTATTTTTATAGAAATCTACTAGTCCATAACACTAAACGTATTCTACGTTAGCGCATGGAGTGAGATTTAATGAATCTTTCAAAACTTCTATTATAAAATCTTTCTTGCAATAAATACTATACTGCATATCATAGGAGAAATCAAGTATTGCATAAAGCTTTGGAGGGTGCTAATGGACAGTGTCCAAAAATTTTCGAGTGTTCATTAACTAAATATATAATAATCGTTGACAACGATTCCTAATAACGTCACCGGGTGTTTAATAAAAGCGGGCCGGTGGTGTATAGGTTTACATTGGCGGGAGCCGCAGACGGTATAGGACGACTGGAGGCTGCTGTACGCTGGAGCACGCCGCGCCCTGCCGGCTTATATAAATAGGTGAAGAGGGGCAGCGGAGAACCTCTTGCACTTTCTTGGCGGCGCGCGACGCAACGACCAGTCCTCGCCGAGCGCCATGGCTCGACACGCGTATTTGTGTCTTGGTGTGCTGCTGCTCGCCTACTATGGTGAGTACACTGACTTTTTATTTAATAATACACCATACAATAATAGTTTTCGTAACATTTCATTACTAATACCTTTTTTTTAACCTATCGATTACCACAATAGTTAGGTATATTGAATTGTAGATTTTTTTAAATAATTCTTAACGGTTAGCCATTAATCATTTAAGTATTAAGTTTATTTAAAAATTCAAAATAAAATTCACTAATAATAAGATTGAATTTATTAATGAAGATATAGTTATTTATATTCCAACTGATAAAAATACAAGGTTTAAGAAAATCTTTAAATATCGAAGTAAATATATTTTGCTCAATCAAGTGAACAGGGAAATTCCATGTGAAAAATTATTATTTTTCATTAAATTATATTTAGTTTTGGTTTTGGAAAAATAATTGGCAACAACCATTTAACTACCTCTTTTATGCGAGCTGCAGTACATGCTTAGCAGCTTAAAAAGCAACAATAAAAGAACGCCGGTTACTACGTGGCTCGTTTACTTGGTCTGTGCTGACCTCGATTTCTTTTTAACATTTCAACTTTCAATGCCGACGTCGAGTCAGCTATAGAATGTAGCTCTAACTTGAATCACTATTAAAAGCTAGGCCGGTTTTAGAATACTAGTAAATATGTTTACATGCACTATTATATTCAAAGTTAACAACTCTTCTGGCAATATTTTTGTTTGTGGTAGGTAGGTCGAAAAAGGTTTTAATGCAATTGAACCTCGGTGGTTTCCTTAGTTTTGTAATGAGCATAATTAAACGAGGCGAGCGCACTTAGCTCGCGTGGCATTCAGCGTCGCAATGAAACGGTACTACATTCCTTCACTCGCTATGTTGTAATAGTGGCTTACGTTAACTTGCGTTACCTAATAAATATGCCTTGTTTGTAACGCAAATTTTTGTTGTTACGTTTATGAATATATAAATGCAAATATGACACGGTGGTGAACACCATAGTATTATAAAACCTTAAATTCACTAACTCCCTAATAGCTTACTTTCACCGCACAAGCCTTACCAAAGTAAAATGACTCGTTATAATGAATGATACGTATGTTGTGAGATGGTACATTTTTATGAATATGCGCGCGAATCATATTGTTATCTTTAGGGCTTAGAACATTTAATTAAATTACTTTTGTAACGGCTTATTATTATACTTTATTTTCTTATTTTAAGTAGTTAGTTTTTTAGGAAACACTTTGTTTTGTTTTTACTTTTTTGGAAATTGACAGTAAATTGTGCATTTGCTCTAAGGATTTGGCAGTCAGCTGTTTAGATTTACAAAAGTGTGAAAGATTTACATGTGCTGTATGTCTTTGTGCCCAGCAGTAGGATATTGCTACTGCTGATGACCCCCTATGTTAAATTTTCTTTTTCCTTATGTGCAGTTAACAGCGATATCCGAGTGAAGAGACAAGAGGATGAAGGCGGTGAGGACGCGACCCCCGAGCAGCTGTGCGAGGGCCGCCCCGCCGACGAGTACTTCCGCCTTAGCACGGAGGGCGACTGCCGCGACGTCGTCAGGTAAGGCTCTCAGAACAACCCGTAACAACAAGTAACTGCAAACCTGTCGAGCTATTAGCCCTTGTTAGAACCACGATCACCAAATCTAGTCCGATGGATTAAATCACAAATGATCTAGTTAAATTGCTGTGCTGCTGACGGCTTATTAATAGAATACTATCGCCCCATCTCTTCCCTTGGGTGTCGGAAAAGGCGACTAACGGACCAAAGACTGCACATATCCAACAGCATAGAACGGAAACTCACTACCTATCGCACTGAGCACATGTGCACTTATCATTTAGTGGAGTGTGGCAGTGGACAGCTGTTGCGGTCCTCATTACCTGGTCTCTGACTAACCCTTCGGGGATAACAGTCGTAGATATAATGTGTGTGTATGTATTCTAGTTTTTATAAATCTGCTTCAAGGCGCCCATAGACCGTCAATCATATGCGACTGCAATCAAGATTATTTATGTATGAAGCAGATTGACAGCGTGATCCGATATGTCGGTCTAAAGTCCACGAACTTATACAATCAATATGTAATGTTATCGTGATCAAATTAGATTGACGGTATCGTGACGCGCTTTATTGCCGTGTACTTAAATGATTTTTATATTTCTTATAAAACAAAAGGAAAGAGGTCTTCCTTAATTTTGGTTTCTTATTCCATAAGTCTCATTTTACTGTTAACGGTTTTTAAAGTAATCAAAAGTAATTAAAATTAAATAATTTAGTTAGTGAGGCAGGCCTTTAATTAATTCCGAAACAACAAGGTATTTCGAGAACATGCGTCATTTTTTTTTACATCAGACGAATATTTAAATATAAATAAATCATACTGAATAACACTTATTTACAAGGCTTTGTCGAACAAGTACTTACGGACCTACCTAGTTACGGAACCACGGATCCTTGAAAGTGAAACTTACCAAACTAGTTTTCTCCTAGTCCTATCTAATACGAGTTATCGATATTTTCATAACATTGTACAATATATTGAGCAAAGTTTCGAAACAAAGCATACTATTAGAAACTTACAGTTGAACGAGTTTACAGTAACGATCCCATTGCAATATCAACGCAAGCAAAAGACATCAACGCGCTAGCACAGAACGTATTCAATCAATACGATACCACACGACTGTATATTATTAGAATAACTAGAATTAAATACATAATACAATAGTCCATGTGACAACAGTAAAAGTATAATATGACTACCGTGGCTTAGTTAAGAATTCATTAATTTACTTTATGTTTTATTTTATTTAGCCTATTGAATTTCTATTTTAGTCGAAGCTTATACAGGTCGAAATTGACTAGTTTCAGCAATTTGAACATGGCATGATAAGTTTATGTTAAAACGGCTTAAAACTAGTAAACTTCGAGAAGTTTCGCTGAACTTTATAAGCTTGGACTTCTATAGTTCAAGTCATACGTCTATCGTGTATAAGTAATTTGTATTATCGAAATAAAACCTCTTAACCTGTAAATAAAGGTGATTCAGTTATGATTAATTTATTATGTACCTATTGGTATGCGGTGACATTCGTGTCCGTGAATGGACAGTCACCTCCGTGCCAAGAATACCTGCCGTATCAAATATCCCAAGTAAGTACACGTTCAGTCACGCCCGTGGGTACTCGGTGAACTAGCATATTAAAACCGTCTGGGCTAGAATAGTTTTCAAGAGTAAACAGTTTTGAAATATAAATGTAATTCGTATTACATATTTTTATATAATAATTAAAAGCACCTTCCTACATTGGTAATAATAAACAACTGTTGGTCGCGGTTGTTGTCATAACATGGTAGCCGTTTGTTTAATGACAGTGGAAACACTTGGGAGTTTTTTCTTTGACACCTCATGTGCTACAAACGCTGGCAGCAGTGGATTTATTAGTTGATGATGAATAGATATTGTTAAAAATGACGGAGAAGGTGTGCAAGTTGTAATCCATAAAGTTGTGTCGCTGAGAGCATCGCTGTGTACAGGTGTGACCAAGGCGGCGAGGACGGAGTGACCAGGCTAGCCTCAGTGAAGTGCCCCGGCGGCCTGGGCTTCGATATCGACCGCCAAACCTGTGACTGGAAAACAAACGTTAAGAATTGCGATAAATTAGAAAGTAAGTTCCGTGTATCGCAGGAAGTGGTCACGCGGAGGGCTCAGCTTCCTCGTCGGAACTACCAGATATAGTAAAAGTTAACACGCTGACCTTCCGGATGTCCACTTCCTACTTCAATACATTTAAATTAATTGCATTTCTTGTTAATGCAGGTGCACTAGGTCAGGTCTTAAACAGATCACTTGCCCGTCTGGACTGGCTTTCGATCTCGATAAACAAACCTGCGACTGGAAGGGTAAAGTGGCCAACTGTGACAAGCTCGAGAGTAAGTGCCGAAACAGAAGCTATTCGCGTGTAGCGAACAATAGGCTTGGGTGAAGGGGCCGCGTCGCACTGTAGTTTAGGAGTATTGCATGAGGCCCCAACAGAGGGAGCGGCCCGCACTGGACCGGCGGCGGCGCGCTCGTTACGGATTAACATTCTTCACAAAAATACCTACATATTGCATAACAGCGGATAACCACGACAAATTTTCTAACTTAAAACCATTAAAAAATAAAACTGAGGAGCATTTAAATGTGAAGTTATGTTGATGCAATAACAGCTCAATTTGTAAGCGTCGAACTAGCTGACTGAATTAAACATTGAGTACGTTACCTACTCAAAAAACACACTAAAAAGGTTTTAATAAATATACACAGATTAATAAAAAATCAGCACAACAGGAGTACTACTGTAAACACGTACAAGCCTCCTCACACAAACACTACACACACTTCTTTATTATCTAATCCTAAAACGACGCTTATGCTTTATTTATCCTTGAAGTTGACTAACAAAATTAACACGCTACCGGTAAAAAGTGTTTTAATTACTAATTAAGGTTTTGACAATGCAATAATTGAAATAAACTAATAATCACCATGGTGGGATATATACCTATTGTATAACACAAATCGCTTATAATGAACTAAAAAATGTTTATAATGCTTGCTACTTTTGTATTTTATTTTTTCTTTTCTCACACAAACCATGGCACTCAGTATGTTTAAAAGAAAAAGCCTTGCAATTAGTAGAGGGTATTTTTACCTTACATTTTTTTTAAGCTTAGTTTCGTAATAACAAAAATAATATTAAAAAGTCTCATCAGGCTTTTAACTTATCAAAATACTGAAGCCATGATATGTCGTATTTTTTTTGTAATAATGAATATAGATAATTTTTGTGAATAAAACTTTTTGTTTTTTACTTGACATGAATGTTAACAATTTTTATTTACAAAAATTATTAATTTTCCATATTCTTCCAACTAGAATCGCCCCATTATCTTTGTCTACCTCAAAATGATTACCTTAATATTTAATATGTTATACTTACAGTAATAATTCACCATTCTCATTCACCTTTCTCTACATATCTAATAAACCTCTAAAGAAAGTGACTACACTTATCTGAAATATCTTTCCCTTTCTAATTAATTATATTATTTATTGATAACTTTGTCATTCTGTCATGCTTCGCCGAGTCTTCTTCACTCGATTCTTTTGGCCCCTTACAACACTTTTACAACGAACGAGTCACACAGTTTGAGCACTCGAAGCCAGCCAATATTGAGTCAGTCACCTGCAATTAATTAGTGGTAGTTCAAGACGTTCTACAAATATTTTTATATTTATTTTCGAACCATTTATTTTGCAGAGCCAAGGAAAATTTTACCTATCCTGAAAACAGATGAGCCTATTTGTCCTGAAGGAAAATTAGCTTGCGGAAGTGGCGACTGCATAGAAAAGGAACTTTTCTGCAACGGGAAGCATGACTGCAAAGATGAATCTGACGAAAACGCCTGTAGTAAGTATTAAAAACATTGCAATAAATTGTAAATCGTATTAAAACTTTTATGATATAAAAACGACGTTCATGTTTCAAATCTGTCCTAACGTTAAAATTTAATATAAGAAATTGCTGTTACTTATTATTAACTATATAATGTCAAAACTTCTAAATTTAAATTTGAGTCGTCAATATTTTGTTTACGTTACCACCATCCCAACCGCTTTTTAGCAGTAGTGGAGAAAAATTAATAAGTATTTAAAAAAATAATATCAAAATTCTTAGTTTTCTGTAATAAATAAGACACAGACAGTGAACCGTTTTAACGAAAGTACTAATCACATTTTGTTTATTTTTATTCACAGCTGTGGAAACGGACCCTAACAGAGCGCCCGACTGCGATCCTAAGCAATGTGCTTTGCCCGACTGTTTCTGTTCTGCCGACGGCACCCGCATCCCCGGTGGCATAGAACCTAATCAAGTTCCACAAATGATTACTATCACATTTAACGGAGCGGTGAACGTGGATAATATTGATTTGTACGACCAATTATTCAATGGAAACCGTTACAATCCCAACGGCTGTCAAGTTCGTGGAACATTCTTCGTGTCACATAAGTATACAAATTACGCTGCCGTGCAAGAATTACACCGTAAAGGTCATGAAATCGCTGTATTTTCGTTAACACACAAAGATGACCCCAATTACTGGTCAAGCGGCACCTACGACGACTGGCTAGCTGAAATGGCTGGTGGTCGTCTTATTCTTGAACGCTTTGCTAACCTTACAGACGCTTCAATCATTGGTGTACGCGCTCCGTACTTGCGAGTCGGTGGAAACAAACAATTTGAAATGATGGCTGATCAGTATTTCGTGTATGACGCTTCAATCACGGCCCCTCTGAGTCGTGTACCAATCTGGCCCTACACTCTGTACTTCCGTATGCCTCACAAATGCAACGGCAATGCTCACAACTGCCCGTCGAGGAGCCATCCAGTGTGGGAAATGGTTATGAACGAATTGGACAGAAGAGACGACCCTACATTTGATGAGTCGCTGCCAGGTTGTCATGTGGTTGACTCTTGCTCTAACATACAGACTGGTGAACAGTTCGGCCGCCTTCTGCGTCACAACTTCAACCGTCACTACTCTACCAACCGTGCTCCACTCGGTCTCCACTTCCATGCCTCATGGCTCAAGTCAAAGAAGGAGTTCAGAGATGAGTTAATTAAATTTATCGAAGAGATGTTGGAAAAGAACGATGTTTACTTCGTATCTTTGCTACAAGTCATTCAATGGATGCAAAATCCTACTGAATTGTCGTCATTAAGAGATTTCCAAGAATGGAAACAAGACAAATGTGACATTAAGGGTCAACCTTATTGCTCCCTGCCCAACGCCTGCCCGCTGACCACGCGGGAGCTGCCCGGAGAGACGCTTCGCCTCTTCACGTGCATGGAGTGCCCCAACAACTACCCCTGGATCTTGGATCCCACGGGAGAGGGCTTCAACGTTAAGAAGTGATCTCTGTAAGTTAAATTAAAAGACTGTAAACACATGTAAATAATACTCAATAATGTTATTAATAATTACAACCAGAAATGTGTGGCAGGTCGACGACGTCAACACTAGTAAATATTTTTAACATTACTACTGTTCTGTCCAACAAATTGTTAAAACTTCCAATGTTGACTCGGAAAACATTGTTCATAATAGACTAAGTTGGTGTTTGCAACAGTGTTGCTATCAATCACATGCTGCCTTTACACTTTTTATAGTAAAGATAAGTAGACTTATAGACCTAATGCTCCATTAAGTCAAATATTATTAGGTTATTGACAATAAAAAAATTATTTGAATTTGTGTTTCAATTAATAAATTGATCCTCCTATGTAATGTAACGCCTCAGTGGCCGAAAGGCAAAATACCATATTATGTGGAGTTCCTGGGTTCAATTCCCAGGTCGGGCAAAGTGTGTTTGGGATTTGATTGACGCCTGGTTGCCAAGTTGGCCAAATGGGTTGAAATTGCCCACCAGCATTTGGCAAGCGATAGCGATTATGCCAATACCCATCGAGCTGGTTTAGGTCCCTCGCCACAAACGTCGGCACGTCGGCAGGGTTGGTCTCCTTCAGCAGCGTTATAATTTCTTGTAGGCTCTTCGGTGCCCCATCTCGGCGATGAGACACCTGAGAGAGTGACATCAGAAACAGCAGCTTCTTGACCGCAGATATGTCGTCCTAGCTGAAGCTGGACTTGCATATCTGCGCCGCACTTACTTCGTCCATTACGTCCAGCTTCTGTTGCAGGAAGGCAAGGAGTTCGTCCGCACAGAAAGGCGCGTACTGTGAGACTGATGACTGTTATGCCTATTTTGCTATATCTTAATTATTATTATTATAATTGATAGTTCAAGTCAGTCTAGATCCCTAGGATTGCGTGCCTGCCTAGCCTACTGTTGGCCTAAGTATGTTCGTACGTACTGTCTATCCCCATCTACCTAATAACCTATAGGTACCTACCTATACCTACTGTCTGCCTAACTTGCAATATGACCTGTAAGTACCTACTTAGAACTAGTAAGTAATTACCTAAGTTTGCCTACCTATCCTATAGTATGCTTACGACTAGAATTATGTCCCCTGCCAGTCTAGACAAAGTCCACTCTCAGAAGACAATCTCCACTTGGTATTGAATCAGCTTGCGCCCAATTCTACCATGACACATCCAGTTAATTCTGGTTTTACCTTTAACAAGGTATAGAGATTGAATTGAGAAGGAGACTGCCCTCCTCTGACAGGATTCTAGACACTATACGAAAACTCCCTACGTTTTGTCTAACTATCGGTCCTTGTAAAATCTTGCAAGCCTAGCATGCAAAGCCCACATTTAACCTTAATTGTGTGGTGAGTTGTGTGGATCTTGTCACCCATGTACAGCAACAGATCATTAAATGAGCTAAAGGAGTTGAGCATGTATACTCAGGTGTATATGACCTAACCTACACTGTGTGCTGGACGGAAAACTTGAAGTTGGACTGGGTCACAAGTCTTCCATCCCCTATGAGATGTCTGACCTACCTTCGATTTTCACTAAGGTGGCAATGCCAGCCCTGTTACTCTGTCCAAGATAGTGTATTCTTGAGCGTTATGATAAATAACGCCAGCATTATAGAATACAATCAAATGCTTCCTGGGTAAATCCAGTTGAAAGGTAATTAGTTTCGTAATGGCACTATTCTGTATCCGTACAATTACCCGAAATACTTCATTTCGTTAACAGGTTCGAGTTGCGATTGCAATAAATTTACTATAATAGTCACTTTCAATTTAACAAAACAATTTAAGTTAATATCGCAGCTCAAAATTAAAATTAGCGCGCACTTAAAAGCTCGGACGCTTCCGCGAATGAGAGTACCGGAATCTCGTTTGTTTGTTACACCCGTACGTTAGTGGAATGCGCGTCACCCTCGAAGATCAACCAACAAGCTCTTATTTTCGCGCGCTTTTGCCTTATATAGTCGCCCCCTCGTCTCTCCCTTTCCCCTCGTACCCTACCCTCTCGCTCGCCTGACGGCCGCTCGCGCCTCCCCTTTAGCCCCGCGTCCTTCCCCTCGCTTCTTTGCCCGGCGCCTTTCGCGTCCCACTTCATGCCTGACATTGCAGACAAAATCTCCATTTTCTCCCGCGCGCTCTACCCAAAGAGCCTCGGGCCAAATATCAAAGAGCAGAGTAATCTAGGTATATTGGGGAACGAGAGCCCTCTTGCATGACAGATTTGAAAAGCGTGAGTTAGCGCCATCTGTAATTTTTATCGCGAACTAATCATATTTTATACGTAGATATTATTATACAGGTAGGTACGCATTATTGATTGTATTTGGATAGATGCAGTTTTCCAACAACGACTAATTTTTAGGCAGATAGCTGGCAATGCTAGTAGTGCGAAATCTAATGAAAATTTTATATACCTACTAAAAGTTTAACATTAAGGAAAGTAGATGGCACCTGTTTCTATGTGAAGTGATTTAGCCATTAGGAACTGTCCCCGTCCCCCCTGCCGCGTTCGAAATTCAAATAAATGAAGCTTGTAGTCCATTTACTAATCTTTATAACTTTTAAACATAAAGCTACTCTTCCAATCTGCAATTATTAAGACTAATCTATTTTCTCCTTTTATGCTTCGTAAAATAGAGGTGCAAAACATTAATATTCATTTTCATTCATTCCTCTTTACATCTCCCTTCCTACTCCGACAATAACAGTGCATATCTCCATTTATTTGCCTATCTAAACAACTTTTTTCCAGTTTCATAGATCCCTTAGTACATGAGGAAACTCTTACTCTATTCATACATTCCTTACTAACGAACAGATACCATCCATTCTGTTCCTTTACAAGGCCTCACCCTGCTGTGGAACAGTGCATAAGTTACTAATACTAAATCGTCAATATTTAAAAAAACAATTCACAGATCTCGTGCACTACACGACTTGAAATAGCATTGACAATGAACCTAACTATTATAGATTATAAATGAAAAAATTTTTTTTTATGCTGATGAATCCTTCACGCCGCTAAGGGGGAGCATACCGCCCCCCCTATCACTCCCACAAAAAAAAGTATAAGATATAAAATGTTCCCCGTCTCTATATCTCTAAGCATCTCTCTCAGTTTTTCGATTTTCGACCTCGTTTACGAGATATAGAAGATATTCCGAGGGAAGGTGTTGAAAAATCAAGGTTTTTTTTGTTTTTTTTCAAAAACAAAGGAAAAAAGTTTTTGACTTTTACAAAAATGTTTTTCCCCATCTGAAAGCCATTCAAATTCTGCGTCTTTTGAGCCATCATACGTACTCATGGCCTTAAACCACTATATACCACGGGGCAAACACACTTTCAGCGAAAATGGGGCCCTACCGGAGCGATCGAAAAAACATTTTCAATGTTAAAACTAAAAGAAGATGTGTTTGAAATATACATTTCATACATACATAAGCTGCTGAAGCAACTTGCATTAGCCAAAATATTTAAGAAATACAACATTCATGATATTACACAATTGAAATACATAAATCCTTATAAGGTGAGAGTATATAGACATATCAGACTTCAGTAGTGCAAAGATAATGGAGACTTGCAAAGATTTAAGTGATTTGGGCTGGCGATTCCAAAGGGCAATGATTCGTAACTACCTATTCGTACGGCGTTATAAAAAATGTGGATTTGGATCGATCAGATGAAGACATACTACAATATATTACGACACCCAGTCCGGGTGACATCGTATCACTTTACCGTCTTAATCGAAGAGTCGGTGTTGAATGGATACCCAGCGAGACTGTCCAAATATGTTTTAAAGCTACATACCTTCCAGCATTTGTGTGTGTCAATGGTTTAAAAATGAAGGTGCAACCATACATTCCCCGTGTCGTAAAGTTCATGATGTTGGCGACTGGGTCACTCGGCAAAGAGATCTACTAAGGGCATCTAAAGGCATCTACTAAGATTATATGCCTAAAATGTACAAAAGAACATGAGAATTGTGAAACAATTATTTTAAATGTGTCAATTGCAAAGGTACATGGCTTTATCGCGATGCTGTTCTATGTACACCCAAGAAAAAAAATTACGCGAGTTAATGGCCGAGTTTAATAGCACTTATAGAAAAGCATTAACCTTATACATAAAACCCGAGTTTTCATTAGAGCCTGTTTTACTACAACAATTACGTTGTTGGAAACACTGACGCCCATATTTGATGCGGATAGTAGCCAGAATGCAAAACATACCTACGCTCATATTATTAAGACAAAGGCTATGATTCATAATAATAATTCTTCTAAAAGCAAGAGCAACCAAAAAGTAAAAAGCACGAAGTCACAAAATTATGAAAATTATGATACTCAATCTGAGTCAACGGAAACTGGAGAAAATGATAACACTGATGATGGTCAACAAAAAGATGTTAAATTCAGTGAGCTGTGCAGAAGGCTGAAAGACATAATTTTAATGAAGAAGAGCTTCCAGTCAAACGATTCTAATATAATAAAGTGTTGTGCAGAATGGTTTATTCCAGTTGTTGTAGAAAACATTACAGATTGGCCCGTGTTGAAATCTTTATTGGACTATTTCAATGGGTGACAAACCAAGGTTTAATAATATTGTAAGGAACCCCCCTTCTATGCCAACCGACTACCCTAATAACCGCTAATAAATAGCGAGCGGAGCAGCAGCGAAGCTCATGAGTGCATACCTTCGTTGTAACCGGTCGTGTGACTCCGCGTATGCGTCGAGCCCGATCTCGCGTTCCGAAGTGCCGTTCTTGAGCTGAGATATTGAGATACCTCCGCGATTACGTGACTATCACCAAAACTCCCTACTTACCCTACTTAATTTGATAATTAAGTCAGAGGTGCTTTGGAACGTCCTAATAAGTTTAAAACCAGTGAAGTTAGTGCTAAACGTATTGTTCCGCGATGAGTGGCCGTAAACCACTCCCGCAAAGGAGTCAGCCTCCTGACCGAGGTCGCACTCCCATCCGCCGAGCGGCCATGACCGCCGCCGCATCAACCACCACTCCGAGGTTGCCCGTCCCTGCGCCGCGGTTACGTACGGCCGCAGCGGGCCCCTCTGCTACACCAACGCTCCCTGAACCTTCAGCTAAGGGTTTTATGTTAAAACCCGGGTCCCTGAAGACCCCAAGGGGCGTCACCCGTGACCCTGACCAGACCATAAGCAGCGACAGTAGTGTCGAGGTAGACGAGAAACGTCCCCGCACTGGCCCGTCGCCCATCCATCCCACTTCGCGAGCATCAACGCCCACCCATCCGACTTCGCGACCGATATCGCCGACCTACTTGACTCCGCGAACTTATCTAGCGGAGCATACGATCCCGCCCGCCTCTCCCTCAGACGAGGAGGAACATTGCGCTCTAAACAGAAGGCCCGAGCCACTAGTCTTGCTATCGATGTCGGCCACCTTTGACACCGACTCGACGTCGTACGCCACGATGGCTGGACCGTCGCGATCGACGTCGTACGCGCAGGCGATGAGCGCCCCCGCGCCCGTCCGCCCAGCGACGCCCAACACGCCCACTACACCGCCAACGCAAGCCACCCAGCCCGCATCAAGCGCAAAAGGGTACCCGCCAATAGTGGTTGAGTCCTTACCAAACTGGACCGACCACTTCAATATTTTGAAAGGCCTTATTGGCCATCCACCTAACGCACGCCCTTTCGGTACGGGTGTGCGTTTCATACCAAAATCCGCCGAAGAGTACCGCATTGTGCAGCGGTATCTGGTTGACGCCGGACGCATTGACGGTACCATCGTTTGGTACTGCTACGCTCCATAGTCTGAGCGTCCCACCAAAGTGGCAGTCAGGGGCCTACCAGCTGGTACCAGCCCCGACCTAATAAAATCCGCCCTGGAGGAGAGAGGGGTTCTCCCAACAATGGCCAGGCAAATTAACACCACCCAAGGTAAGCCGAGCTGCCTTTACCACGTCCAGCTGGAGCATCTGGATGCGACCGAACTCGCACGTTTATACGCCACAGACGTGCTGCTCAACATGCCGGGCGTTACCATAGAAGCATGGCGGGGCCGATTTGGCCCGGCGCAATGCCATAGATGTCAAGCGTTCGGCCACTCTTCGGCCGGGTGCCACCGACCGCAGAAGTGCGTCCGCTGCGCTGGCGACCACGCCGCCGCACAGTGCACCCGACCGCGCGACGAGCCACCGACCTGCGCAAATTGCGCGCAGGACCACACCGCCAATGACAGGCGATGCAAAGTGATCCTCAGGGAGGCGCGCCATAAGGGGAAGAATACCGCGCCTCCCATCCCCAACCGACACCCGCGAGCACCAGCGCCGAGGGCCACAGCCATCCCACCGAGCGCTGACATAAATAACGCTCAGGAAGGCGCCACACTAATGCCCCCCGCCAACTCCACTACTGAGAGGGGAGCCCCCCTCCAAAAGAGGCGACGGCAGCGCCGCCGCCGCAGGGCTACGGGCGCGCCTCCCACTCTCCCAGCCGCTGCTTCCACCCCGGAGCACCCACTGCCCGGGGAAACCCAAGGCGTCCCGATGCCGATGCCGCGAACTACCACAGGCCCCCACCCTTTTGGGGACCGCCCCGCCTCACGCTGGCCTCCTCAGGCCGCGCAAAAGCCAAAACCAGTAGCGCCACCCACGACCAGACTTGCATTTGCAAGTCCCCCGGAGACAGCCCCCAGCAGACCCCAGTCGGTTACACGACGGCCTCATTCGGCCAACCGCCGACCCCAGTCAGTCAACCGCCGACCCCAGTCGGCCAACTTCCGACCCCAGTCGGCTTCCAGCCGTCCTCAGTCGGCCTCCCGCCGGCCCCAATCAGCAAACCGCCAGGCCCAGGTGGCCCCCAGGCAGTCGCAGTCCTCCAGCCAACCACAAATGGCCTCCAGCCGGCCTCAGTCAGCATCTCGCCGGCCTCAGTCAGCATCCCGCCGGCCACAGCAAGCGACAAACAGAGGTCCCACCACCCAAGGCCCGCCCCAGGGATACATCACCCGGACCGAGGTATTCGAGATCTTGGTCGTGTTGATCCGAGAGCTCACAACCAACAACGACCCCATGACGGCCCCATGACGGCCCTATCGGTCCTGATGCGCGAGTTGACGGCCTTCTAGGCC
Source organism: Scoparia ambigualis (assembly GCA_963921215.1). Classification (NCBI taxonomy): domain Eukaryota; kingdom Metazoa; phylum Arthropoda; class Insecta; order Lepidoptera; family Crambidae; genus Scoparia; species Scoparia ambigualis. Next base: position 22,770,894 of record OY992505.1, on the reverse strand, counting down.
ACGCTCCCCATTACCTGAGGGTAGTTTACTGGAATCCCGGAGGCATACGCAGCCGCCTCAACGACCTCCGCTTGCTCGTCCAGTCGCAGGACATACATACGTACATATAGTCCTCCTGGGCGAGACCCTGCTGACGCCCCGTATGCCCCTACGCTTGCCTAACTTCGCCGTGTATCGCCGAGATGAGATCACCGATCTAGGCCGCCCTTACAGAGGCACGGCCGCGCTCGTTTGGCGTGATATAATACATAGCGAACTGCAATGGGCCGACTTTATTTCTATCCGCACTATAGGCGTGCGAATCCACGCGGCCGGAGGCGAAGTCCGCCTCTTCGCTGCTTACAGACCACCAGGCTCTACGGTCTACAAGACCGACCTTGAGGCCCTGTTCGACGGGACCCCGACGCTACTGGCAGGGGACCTGAACGCGAAACACCCGTCGTGGGGCTCACGCACCACGTCGACGGATGGCAGGAGGTTGTTGGAGGCGACGACTGATTTGGACATCGAGGTCGTGGGTCCACAGGCGCCAACTCACATCCCCACCAACGACGGCTGCCAGGGCGACGTAATCGACATCGCCCTCCACCAGGCCCTGCGTTTCCCCATCAACATAGAGGTGCTGTACGACATGGAAACGCAGCACCTCCCAATCCTCATCACGATGGGGACGTCAGCCGCCTCCATGTCACCGCGACAACCGCGCCCCAAAGTCGACTGGGGCGCCTACCAGCGAGCGCTGGCCGACATTAGCATCGCGGGCCCGCTTGAAACACCAGAGGACATTGATGCCGCGGTCCGGTCCATAACGGGCCGAATGCAAGAGGCCAAAGCCGCAGCCACCTCCACATCCACTACCACAACCCACAGAAGGGAGAAACTGCCTCGCTATCTGCAGGCAAAATTACAAAAAAAGCGGAGCCTCCACCGCCTCTGGGCCCTCACCCGATGCCCACGAGTAAAGACAGAGCTTAACAGGGCCACCTGAGCAGCTGTCATGTGCCGTCAAGCTCTGGAGAGGCACCACCTGGGACCAGACGGTCGACCGGGCAGGTGAGAACCCCACAAGCCTGTATGCGCTAAACCGGGCCCTGACAAGCACCGCCATCACTCCGTCTCCACTACTCGACGCCGACGACCAGCGCCGTTACGCCGCGGCCGACAGGGCCCGCATATTGGCCGACCACTTGGTGGTTGGTGGGGCAATTCACCCCCAACGCCCCGGCTCCATCTGCTGCCGACCACCACCGCCCGACGGAAGAGGCAGCCTACAACTTCCTCCGTTCTCCACCACCACCACTCAGCGGAGAAAATTTTATTTCACCAGCGGAGCTTAGAAAGGTTGCCGTTCGTCTAGATAAGCGCAAGGCACCGGGCTCCGACTATCTGCCACCTGCCACACTAGCCATGCTGCCCAGAAGGGGCACGGCAGCACTGGCCCAAATATATAATGCTATGCTGCGGACCCAACACTTTCCAACTGCCTGGAAAGAGGGAAGGGTCATCATGCTCCCCAAACCAGGCAAAGACCGACGACAGCCATCCAGCTACCGCCCCATCACCCTATTGTGCCACTCTGCGAAACTGTTCGAGCGCCTAGTGCTTCGTCGAATATGCCCCTGCGTCGAGCTCCGGACAGAGCAGTTCGGATTTCGTAGCGGTCATTCGACGACGCTCTAGCTGACGCGAGTGTTGCACCACTGGACGGAAGCCCTCAACCTAGGCCACTGCACCGCCGGAGTATTCTTAGACATGGAGAAGGCTTTCGACCGTGTCTGGCACCCCGGCCTCATCATCAAGTGCCTGGCGACCAATATCCCGCCGGCCTTGATCAAATTAGTGGCCTCGTTCCTAAAGGGCCGCACATTTCGCGTCGCGGTGGAGGACGCGACGACCACGGACAGACCCATTGCCGCCGGTGTACCGCAGGGAAGCTGTCTCTCCCCGCTGCTATACGCCATATACACCGACGACATCCCCACTCTCAACGAACACCTTCGGAAGTGGGAGCCCAGAGTAGAGCTCGCGCTGTATGCAGATGACAGCGCGTTTTACACTACCTCGCCCTGGCCCAAGGCGGCAGCCCTCCGGATGCAGAAGCAATTGGATCTGGTACCGGATTGGCTTGATAAATGGCGGATAACAGTCAACGTGGGGAAGACTGCCGCTATACTGACCGGAGAAACAAGGAAGCTTCCCAAAAAATTAGCGCTCCGAGGACAGACCATTGATTGGCAAAACTCGGTGCTGTAACGGTACAGAATGAATGGTATCCGTCCGTTAGTAAGGAATGTGTGGGAGTAGCACTAACATAAATATTAATGCGTAGCACCATTAATATAATAAGCATGGAAAAGGGAATGATAAACTAGTTCAGAATAATGGTCTGTGGTCTAACTCTTTATCTTTAGTTTGAACTTTGCGGGGACTGCTCTGTGTGCTCCTTGCGACATAGGCGCCATCTAGCGTGAGTTATTTACTTGAGCTTCGCATAAGGTTGCTAGTTTGACTTCTTTAATTTGAATTTCGCGGGGACTGCTCTGCGCGTCCCTTACGACGTAGGCGGCGTCTAGTGGGAGTCATGGTTGTGAACTTGACTAGGACCGTATTTTATTTTGAATTTCGCGGGGACTGCTCTGGGGTCGGGAAAGTGGTTCACCTACGGGCGGACGCCATCTATGGTCGGAATACGGAACTTTTGATAATTTCCCAAAATATAGGATTATTGGCTTAAGTGGAGGATTATTAAGAGGGAATTGTTAATAGAAGGCTACATTTAGATATTCAACGATGAAATATTGGCTGTCGGACGAGATTTGGTTAGATTATGGAAAAATTTTAGAATTGCGCGGCGAAAGCGGCAATGAGCGAGCGAGAGGTTAAGAAAAAGACAGAAAGAGAGGTCGGATGATAGCTCCACGTGGCGCGACGTGAAGGCGGGGGGCATCGGGGAAGCGGCTAGCGATTGGTTGAAGGGAAGAAAAGCGGACTCGCGCGGGCAAATCTTAGGCGCGCGTGGCGCGAAAGTTAAGATGCTTGGGAAAAGGGCGGAAAATTAGGGGACATTCAATTTTGGGACGTCGGCGGTGCGGTCCAACTTAAGAGTGCGGTACTACTCATACGGGGAAAATAGTGTCCGAGCTTTGATAGTGCGCTAAGTGATATTCGAGCTGCGATATTAATTAAGATTTGTGAAATTGAAAGTGATTAATAAAGTAAAACTATTGCGGTCGCAACTCGAATCCGTTAACGGAATGAAGTATTCCGGGGTACATCGGCGGAAACGCATAACGGTGGCAACGAAAACCTATGTACCTTTCAACAGACTTCGGTCTGGATGATCTTTGATTGTATTTAATAAGATCGGCGTTTTACATCATTACGCTAAACAATACACTATCTTCGACGGAGTAATGGGGGAGAGACAGTTGTCTCCCTAGTGAAAGTTGAAGATAGGTCAGACACCATTTAGCTGGAGGTAGACACGTATGACCCAGTCCAATCTCGAGTCTACCTCCGTACATACAGTGTAGTGGTAGGAAAATAACACACTGAGTATACTGGCTCGACTGATAGAACATTTAGGAGTTAGTTGCTTTCAGGGGCAATGCGACTCTCACCACACATCACGAATTTAAGTTAAATGTGGCTTGGCCTAGTTTGCAAGGTACACAAAAGGGACTGTTAGTTCGACAAAATATAGGCATTTTCAAGTGAGGAAAGTTGTAGGAATCTATAGGTAGGCGGATATATATATATGGTTAGTTATTAATTCAGACTAATAAGGTAGGGATAATTAAGTTACGGCGCTAAATAAAATTATGATGAAGTGATGTGGGTCCTAGCTAGGCAAGTAATCTGTTACCGCAGGCCGGTAAAATTCTAATTGTTTTCCTAAAGTTGTTACCAATTAATTATTCATTTTAAATAATTAACAGAAGTATGATAATATCGTACCATCATTACTTTGGAGTACCTAAAAGTCTAGACTGGTTTCCTATTACAAGAAAAATACTAAAAAGTTATAGCAAATAAGCTTAGCCGTACTGTGATGTTTGATTTCTAATACTGAAATGACCAAACAGGCATTTTTTAGCTTTCCCTGGGATGCAATACGATCTCATATCGCTACACTCTTCAAAGGTGTTAAAGTTTTACATCCGATACCTTAGCAAAAATAAGCTGATACAAACTGAACAACTAAAACCAGTTTAGAACCTAGGATAAGTCGTTGAAAGAAGACATTGCAAGCTATGAGCTTCTAATAATCTGAAACATAGAAATAATTGATTGATAACAACCAGCTAATTAGCCTGACAATGGTCTACTAATACCATTCGAATAGACCTCTTAAGATATGTAAGTACTTACTTCTAATAATATGAAACATAGAAATATTTGATGGGAACAATCTAATCAATCAGACTAATACCTAGTACAGTCTAATTTATATCTATTAAAGTGAGTAAAAGATAACTTCTAAATGTAAATGATTCAATGATTAACAGGGATAATTAACTACCTAATTTACTACCTACTAAAAGTATATTGACTATGATTTAGTAGTCTATCAAATTAACCACTCAGTCTGAGAGACAGAGGGTGGAAGTTAATGGAAAAATAATTAACTTAAGTTCACTACCCTAAAAGTCAGGGATGTTGAATAAATTAAACATCTTTCAATAAACTTGAGATGTACTTATACTTTATAAGATCTGTATAATGAACACTAAGAGTAACCCAAAGTAATTTACTTCAAATGATAGTATTCTATTTCAGTTCACTTCCTAAAGTCAAGGATATTTAATGAATTAAACATCCTTTAATAAACTTAAGATGTGATAATCTGCCAATGCAGCCAATCCAATTTAGTTATATTGGAGCTTTACAGGACCTGTATAATAAATACTAAGAGTAAATAAAAGTAGTTTTACCTGTATTAATAGCATTCTACTTTAGCCACCGCCTGAATTGGCGTTTTATTAAATTATCCACCCTTTACGGAACTGAATATAAGTTATTGCATTGAATAATTAAGTTCTTAATGTGAAAAGGATATTTGGATGATAGCAAGCCTTGAGATAAACTCTATTGATTTATGTAGAATAATAAGAATTTAAATTGCTAACACATAGTTCATAATGTAAAATGAAATTAAATTTGAGGAGAGATGTAAATTCTCAGTTTAAAGAATTAAAGGCACAAGCTAATAATTAAAGTTAAAGCCAATGTGACGGAACTGTAATTAAACCATGAGATGTACAGTACGCTATGGAGCGGCGGTGGGGCTCATAAATTGCACCAGGCTTCTTATGTATCATGCTACTGATAATAAATAATAATACCTACAAGCTAAGCTATCATCTGATTACCTTTGAGTGGTTACAAATCTTCCCCGCAGCTGCAGTGAAGGATTTAGGTCACAGTTCAGACGGAGTCATTGCTAGGCTACACATATTTATGTTATGATTTATAGACTGGTAGGTAATTAGGTCAGGAGAAAATAATTTAACACAGGGATAAGCCAATTACTAAACTTTCACGAAAGAACTTGAGTTACTTAAATGCGGTTAACAACGGAGGGTTCACTAGACGATCTGGCCAAAATAGTAGTTATTATAATATTACATTGCTTGACTGAAATTCACTGCAAATAGAATTAAGCTATGCTAAGGTTCCATCTTCATACAAACGCTACATACTCTACAAAACTCCAGACACAACCATTAGATTGTAGATAAATTAGGTTAATTAGTTTAAGAATTAGATAATAAGTTAAGTTAAGGTAAAAGCGGCGAAGATGTGTGTATGCATTATAAGGTAGCTAGGCATATAGGTGGAAAAGGTTGAGATTTAGGTTTAGATTAGGTATAGAGGGTTTAGATTTAGGTGTAGCAAATTAGAAGAGGGGGGGGAGGTTACAATTTGGTAAGCCGTGACCAGGATCAGAAAGTTAAGTTATAAATTATCATTATTATAGTTGTATTGGATTTCAGTCAAGCGGTAATACTTTAATTTAGAAGTGGGATTTTTTTTCCCACAAATTGTTGTCGTGTTGCGATGCGTGAGTTTAGAATTGGCTTAATAGGGAATAATTCAATGAAGATTAATTAATTCAGAGATATTGAAGAATTATAATTTGACACTTTTCACAATAAACTTTGTTGGATCTTCTGGAGTTGATTCATACACTTTGTATTACGGGTTCTTGATAATAGATTAAGACCAATATTGTAGACAGTCGCAATGAGAGCTGGAGCTAAAATTTTGTTGTATGAAATCTGTAACAAAAAGATTTTCAGGTTAGGTTAAAGGTCAAAGGAGGAGATAAAGCTACAAAACAATAGCGTAATGAGTATTATTTGAAATACAATACCTTTCAGTTATTATCTTTTTCTTCTTTATTTAATGGCGGATTTCGCCAGCATCAGGTACCGTGCGGCTGTTAGGCGTTGTTGTTTTCCTAAAGTATCATAAGTGCGCGAAGTACATAGATATAGTTAATAACCGGGGGTATGGAGTATTAATTTTAAAACTGTTGAGTTATCTGTGAATACTGAAACCTTTAGTAATTGTTTTCTATGTATACTGAAACCAGGTATCCAATTTTTGATAGGACGCTAAGTTATTAATTGTTGACGTTAGGAGCTATGGTAACTGTAGTTTTGTTTCTATTCCTGGTGATAGATTTCATATAGGCATAGGCAACTGGTTCATACAGCCTTGTGTTGAGTTATTTTTAGGATCGTAAAAGGTCGATAGGGTGACATAGTTCAACATTTATTGATTTAGAAAGATTTGTAGAATAGGGGGCGGTTTAATTATTATTGCTGTCGGATGGGAAGGCAAGGGGGCGAGATTGGACAGAATTAACCAACTTAATTATTGCTGGATTCAATTTATATTATAGGACGGCGATATGCTGTAATACAATATTATAAAGTTATGACGCTAACAGCATAATATAAAACTAATAATAATTATATTTTGACTAATAATCGTTGAGCGATTGCGGTTTTTAGTTGATGTGCTATTCCACGTATTATATTTTATTTTGTTGGTTATGTTAGAGAAAAAAAAAATATAATAATGTACTTGAGTCTCACGTCTGAAATCCATAGAGTAGTTTAGGCTAGTCAAGGACTATTACGTTCTTTGTCTATGGTTGGACCATAGAGACCAATGATTTAGCTAGACCATAAACAATCTAGAATTAGGAATGATTATAAAACATGACGTCATAAAACCAATCGGAGAGGAAACTTCCTTATCGCGTAATCATAAAATTTTGTTATAGCAAGCGGAATCACCTGTTATTTTCCATACCTGTTATTTTTAATACCTGCGATTTTTACATTGGAAGAGATTTTCCTAATACTTATCACGTAGTAGATTAGAATGCAATGACATTGTGGTGGAATTATTATTATGTGACATGTAGATGGGCACAATTGCTCTGCACAAGGGAAATGCCGCTTCATTTTGTTAGTTCGCTAAAATCCTAGGAAAAGTAACATAAAATAGTATTACGGTTCAAAATACACGCGTTGATGAGGAATCGCGATTATAAGTAATAACAAGTAGCAGGGATGTCATGTAGGGGATAGAATCATATGACTATTCATTGCTAGTAGGAATTTTGGTTTAAAAGCAACGTAGTTTGGGATGCAAAATGTAAACGGATAAATACGTCTAGTAGGCGATAAAAGTCGTTACCGTCTGGAAACAACTATCTAATATCTACTCTATTGTGGGGAGGTTACCTATTAGCGAGGCTAGATGGCGTTGGGTTACCAATAAAAGATTTTATTTTGGATGATGGTAAAAGGGTGCTGTCTAATAATAATATGTATAATTGTAATACTCTTGCAGCGTTGTAAGTAGTCGTTACCGGTAATCATTGCTTCTTACCGAATAGTTGAAATCGTGATAAATAGTTAATTATGAAGATTTATAAAGGATAATTATTAGCTTAAGATGAGGTTAACGTACGCAGAAGTAAAGCTCGCTGGGCACAGCTTACTATACCTACTTACCTAATATTATCAGTTGTGAGTTACCTAGAGATATCTAAGTCGGGAGAGCGGTGAAAAGAAAAGACCTTACTACATGACTAATTAGTTAGGATAGGTAGAGATAGATAAATCATTAAATTCACTGGGTTGGATTAGCCTATTAAGAAGGGTACCTTTCACAATTGTCTATCTCCGTTGAACGATTAAGATGTTGAAAAAAAAAAAATAATAGTAGAAAAAAAAATATATATAGTTGACTGGCTTGAAGTCGAGATTTAACTGCAAAATTAACGAGTTATAGCACTGTTATGCTATAGGGATAACAATAGCGTATGTTATCACATCAATTATAAAGGCGAGTTGCGGGCGGATGTCACGTCATAATCAATAGTTAACTCGTTTTATTATTTTAAAAGTTAACGCAAGCTACTTATAAAACAGTGATCGATTTTATATACCACAATTTTAAGTTGTAGGATAAATTTAAACTCATAGTCCGCAGAAACATTCAAGCCGGAAATAAAGCGATGATATTGCGAGCTGAGAATAAATTTCTTAGTGTAAAATTTATTAATAAGTAAATCCCTGATATTGCGTTATCGAGATTACAATACAAAATCAACTATCACAATTCGAATCATACAAAGTAATTATTTAGATGTTATCTCGCGTCGACAGGTACAAAATTTAATTTAGATGGGTAAAGAAATTAGAACTGAAATGGGTTTCGGATGTGTGACGTTCTTGGGACACGTACTGTTTAGTGGCATAATTTAAATTTTGTAAAATCGGCTGTATTGGACATATTTCGTTTTGCGGATATATATATTTAACCGAGGTTATCGTGGAGGTAGCCTTAGTTCAAAGTTTACTAAACCCGACCTAGAGTCATAGCCTATCTTTATATGTCAGAAGAAAATAATAAATTTATTAGTAGTAGATTTTAGAGTCAATAGTAAATTTATTTTCCCGAGGTGCGACCTGAAACCTAGTTCGCACTAGGCCATTCAAATACTTTAACCAGTAATGTTGATTATAATAAATAAAGATGTTCGGGATTTATAATATTATTCTAATACTGCTATATTAAAATTGTTATTATGAAATTAAATAGGTTTGCTTAACAATTGGCAAATAATTATTAACTCAAGAATTTGTTTAGTACAAAGTAAATGTCTACAGGTTTAGAAATGATAGGACGAACGAAACGCGGTTTTGACTTGTGGGAAGGTCAGCGCAGACTGTCACAGCGGGATGATCTTGTTGGTTATTTATTAGAATTGCTAGAATTCATAAATAATCTAGATTATTGGCATCTAATATGTACGTGATGTAATTGTAGATGATTAAAATTAGTGCTAAGGTAGGTTATTGTCGAAGTTATGGCACAACCTTAAAATTGTTAGTTTTAATGTGAACTGCATGTTGCATCTAGATTGTTTTATACAAACTAATTGATTGGGAGTTTTCACATATGTAGGCCGGGACATTGAGTTGATGAAATAGTGTTATCAAAATCATTCATCACGGAAAGATAAAGATATTTTATTTGCAAGTGTGAATACAAAAGTTTACTTCGGTTAGTATTATTCTGTTCTATACTAGTTTTGTGGTAGCGTTTTACCTAGGGTTGTTCTAAATTATAAGTAATTAAATATTAATTGTCTGTTGCTGTCTTCTACGTTAGAGAAGGAACGGAGAAAGATAAGGGGGACTCATTTTGTTATAGTCAGCTGTATGATAGATAATCCTCCTAGTAAATATTTCTTGTGATTGCGGTAGCAACATAGAGTGTTTATAGGATGTTTTGTTCATTAACTAATTATCTTCACCGCAGCTGTGGATAGGGATGGCTAAAGTATGTGAACAGGGGTGGAGAAGATAGGTCATTATAAATTAAAATAAATACTTGAATTGCAATATGCCTGACTAAATAGTGCGAAGAGGTGGAGTAACTATGTTAGAGAAATTCTCTATTGCATAATATTCGAACTTTTGACATTTTCAATTGTAACTTTAGAATTTTGATTAGAGTATTTAACTAAGCGGGTCCAACGAAGAAGGCATGCTGAAAGCGAGGTCTTTGGTCGTCTATGCACACAATAAAATTATAGATGACACAAGGGAGCATTCTTAATTGGCACTGTTAAATTAGTAAAAGTAGCTTGTTTAGGGTGTTCGAATATTTTTAGTCGCACTGGGCACAAATAGAACTTAGTTAAGCGTGTAGGGTTTATTTTGATTTACCTGGTGAAGTAATTGAATCGAAGTTTCGGAACTGTGCTGTAGAAGTGGGAATTACTCAGCACACAATAAAATTAAGTGGTTTCCATTTAGCTTCATTTCCTAAACTAGCCTTTCTTAAAGTTGCGGAAATTCTGCTGTAAGGTGGTTCCTTTGGGGGCGTCTTGTGAAGTCTAAATCAGGACAATTATACTTGACTAACCTATAGAGAGATAATGTCTTAGGCTGCAGAAACAGAGGCCATTGATGGCATTTCATTTTGGCGTGGTCAGGGGATCTCGTGTTGCTGGGGAATTTTACCATCTGGACGGAAGGCTGAAAAGTAAAGTAGAATGCATAATGAGTAACCAATTAGAGTTACAAACATTCGGGAGATTACCATCTTAATAATGTGTCTTGTGCGAGTGTAAAATTAAAATCATCTAATAAAAAAAAATAAAAAATAAAAAGAAACTAGCACTATTGAATCACGCAGTTTGGAATTCAGTAAATACGAGAAGGAACTTACGATATTAATTACCATGAATACTAAGACGAAGTGTCACCTTTAATGACTTATTATTTACCGATTTGACCGATTATTAGTAATATAAAAGGTAGGAAGTTAAGTAGAGTTGTGGGGGCGGATAAGATAGTTACCGGTCTGTTTAATTTAAAAAGAAAATGATATTTTTCAAAGGTATAGGAAAGTAAGGGGATATTGACGTATTATATATTAGCAAATGAGACTAAATGTTGTCTTTCGTGCATAGTAATAACTAGGGATGAGACATAGTTACTAGATAGGTTTTGGCATAAGTATTTGCTTATACGTATAAGCTCAGTACTTGTCAATTAGTATACAATGTCCAACACGTACCGGGGTATTAACAAGTATTTATCGATGACGCATACATTGACAGTTAGACGGATATACATAGCACACAAACTTCTAATAGATCTGAACTACGGGGTAGCTAGTTCAAAACTCAAGGACGTGTTTCGAGATGCGTACCCCCTTAGAGTGAATGAGTTTTTCCTAAATATTTACGATCGACAACCTTATTGTAAGGCGTTAAGACCTCTATTTGTATGCACGGTGAGTGGGTGTCACTGCGTACCGGACGGAAGCGAGTCTAGTATTCTATCTCGGTTATTTGTAGGATTAGACATTAGATGTATCTCATCTAAAATAAAGTTATAACTCTTGGGCGATGATGGTATGCCTACTGGTTTTGGTTGATATGGGGGTTTGGTTAAGATTTCTTATCCGCGGAGAGGAAAATAGGTTTCCGTTGAAAGAAGTAGCTAATTAGGGATTGTGGAGGACGCGGGTTCGATCCCTGCCTGAGGTAGACAATAGTTCCGACGTTTCGTTATCTTAGGTAATTATATAAGTTAAGATGAGATTGGTAGCGTTGAAGTATGAAGGAAAGTTTTAATTTAAATTATTAATAATTATTCATTAGCCTAGTTGGAACTAAAACCATGACGGCGAAGTGGTTGATGCTTCACCCACGAAAGATCCCAGGTTCGATCCCTAGGTTGCAACATTTAGATGCGGAACAAGTTGTAAGAAAAGACGTAAGTTAAAAGAAGGCCAGGATGACAGATGTACTTGAAATTATTCTAGGAAAATAATTTAAAGAATAGAATAATTGAATGGTTCGGAAGATGTTATAAACTTTACGTCGGAATCGTCATAGAGTTGAAGAGTTTCCGCTAGGGGGCGTTAGTAGACAGCGCAAGAGACTGTTATATTGATTTATATTATATTATGATTTGTTGATAAGATGGTAAACAAAAGGCAAATCATTATTCGGAGGTTGTGTATGATTAAAGAAATGGTAGATGTCTAAGTTATTGGGAAATATTTACCGAGACTAAGTTTACTGGGATTTCGTTTCGAACACGAGAACTGGGTATGCGATTATGATTTTGTGTCAGTTGAATAGAATGAGGGGTGTGGGCTATTTTGCAATAAGAAAGCTTATGGAGGAAGGAGTCATTAGGGATTTGGGGAGGAACTATAAATAGTAGGAATATCTTTGAGGGCTAGGATGACAATGGGGTTGGCAAGGAAGGACGTGCTATTTTGTACTTAATTAAGTACAGGGTTTAGATATAATTCGCCGCAGATAAGAGTGGTACTTTATCTGCTTAAATTCTATCGGGGGCGGCTGTAACGGTACAGAATGAATGGTATCCGTCCGTTAGTAAGGAATGTGTGGGAGTAGCACTAACATAAATATTAATGCGTAGCACCATTAATATAATAAGCATGGAAAAGGGAATGATAAACTAGTTCAGAATAATGGTCTGTGGTCTAACTCTTTATCTTTAGTTTGAACTTTGCGGGGACTGCTCTGTGTGCTCCTTGCGACATAGGCGCCATCTAGCGTGAGTTATTTACTTGAGCTTCGCATAAGGTTGCTAGTTTGACTTCTTTAATTTGAATTTCGCGGGGACTGCTCTGCGCGTCCCTTACGACGTAGGCGGCGTCTAGTGGGAGTCATGGTTGTGAACTTGACTAGGACCGTATTTTATTTTGAATTTCGCGGGGACTGCTCTGGGGTCGGGAAAGTGGTTCACCTACGGGCGGACGCCATCTATGGTCGGAATACGGAACTTTTGATAATTTCCCAAAATATAGGATTATTGGCTTAAGTGGAGGATTATTAAGAGGGAATTGTTAATAGAAGGCTACATTTAGATATTCAACGATGAAATATTGGCTGTCGGACGAGATTTGGTTAGATTATGGAAAAATTTTAGAATTGCGCGGCGAAAGCGGCAATGAGCGAGCGAGAGGTTGAGAAAAAGACAGAAAGAGAGGTCGGATGATAGCTCCACGTGGCGCGACGCGAAGGCGGGGGGCATCGGGGAAGCGGCTAGCGATTGGTTGAAGGGAAGAAAAGCGGACTCGCGCGGGCAAATCTTAGGCGCGCGTGGCGCGAAAGTTAAGATGCTTGGGAAAAGGGCGGAAAATTAGGGGACATTCAATTTTGGGACGTCGGCGGTGCGGTCCAACTTAAGAGTGCGGTACTACTCATACGGGGAAAATAGTGTCCGAGCTTTGATAGTGCGCTAAGTGATATTCGAGCTGCGATATTAATTAAGATTTGTGAAATTGAAAGTGATTAATAAAGTAAAACTATTGCGGTCGCAACTCGAATCCGTTAACGGAATGAAGTATTCCGGGGTACATCGGCGGAAACGCATAACGGTGGCAACGAAAACCTATGTACCTTTCAACAGACTTCGGTCTGGATGATCTTTGATTGTATTTAATAAGATCGGCGTTTTACATCATTACGCTAAACAATACACTATCTTCGACGGAGTAATGGGGGAGAGACAGTTGTCTCCTTAGTGAAAGTTGAAGATAGGTCAGACACCATTTAGCTGGAGGTAGACACGTATGACCCAGTCCAATCTCGAGTCTACCTCCGTACATACAGTGTAGTGATAGGAAAATAACACACTGAGTATACTGGCTCGACTGATAGAACATTTAGGAGTTAGTTGCTTTCAGGGGCAATGCGACTCTCACCACACATCACGAATTTAAGTTAAATGTGGCTTGGCCTAGTTTGCAAGGTACACAAAAGGGACTGTTAGTTCGACAAAATATAGGCATTTTCAAGTGAGGAAAGTTGTAGGAATCTATAGGTAGGCGGATATATATATATGGTTAGTTATTAATTCAGACTAATAAGGTAGGGATAATTAAGTTACGGCGCTAAATAAAATTATGATGAAGTGATGTGGGTCCTAGCTAGGCAAGTAATCTGTTACCGCAGGCCGGTAAAATTCTAATTGTTTTCCTAAAGTTGTTACCAATTAATTATTCATTTTAAATAATTAACAGAAGTATGATAATATCGTACCATCATTACTTTGGAGTACCTAAAAGTCTAGACTGGTTTCCTATTACAAGAAAAATACTAAAAAGTTATAGCAAATAAGCTTAGCCGTACTGTGATGTTTGATTTCTAATACTGAAATGACCAAACAGGCATTTTTTAGCTTTCCCTGGGATGCAATACGATCTCATATCGCTACACTCTTCAAAGGTGTTAAAGTTTTACATCCGATACCTTAGCAAAAATAAGCTGATACAAACTGAACAACTAAAACCAGTTTAGAACCTAGGATAAGTCGTTGAAAGAAGACATTGCAAGCTATGAGCTTCTAATAATCTGAAACATAGAAATAATTGATTGATAACAACCAGCTAATTAGCCTGACAATGGTCTACTAATACCATTCGAATAGACCTCTTAAGATATGTAAGTACTTACTTCTAATAATATGAAACATAGAAATATTTGATGGGAACAATCTAATCAATCAGACTAATACCTAGTACAGTCTAATTTATATCTATTAAAGTGAGTAAAAGATAACTTCTAAATGTAAATGATTCAATGATTAACAGGGATAATTAACTACCTAATTTACTACCTACTAAAAGTATATTGACTATGATTTAGTAGTCTATCAAATTAACCACTCAGTCTGAGAGACAGAGGGTGGAAGTTAATGGAAAAATAATTAACTTAAGTTCACTACCCTAAAAGTCAGGGATGTTGAATAAATTAAACATCTTTCAATAAACTTGAGATGTACTTATACTTTATAAGATCTGTATAATGAACACTAAGAGTAACCCAAAGTAATTTACTTCAAATGATAGTATTCTATTTCAGTTCACTTCCTAAAGTCAAGGATATTTAATGAATTAAACATCCTTTAATAAACTTAAGATGTGATAATCTGCCAATGCAGCCAATCCAATTTAGTTATATTGGAGCTTTACAGGACCTGTATAATAAATACTAAGAGTAAATAAAAGTAGTTTTACCTGTATTAATAGCATTCTACTTTAGCCACCGCCTGAATTGGCGTTTTATTAAATTATCCACCCTTTACGGAACTGAATATAAGTTATTGCATTGAATAATTAAGTTCTTAATGTGAAAAGGATATTTGGATGATAGCAAGCCTTGAGATAAACTCTATTGATTTATGTAGAATAATAAGAATTTAAATTGCTAACACATAGTTCATAATGTAAAATGAAATTAAATTTGAGGAGAGATGTAAATTCTCAGTTTAAAGAATTAAAGGCACAAGCTAATAATTAAAGTTAAAGCCAATGTGACGGAACTGTAATTAAACCATGAGATGTACAGTACGCTATGGAGCGGCGGTGGGGCTCATAAATTGCACCAGGCTTCTTATGTATCATGCTACTGATAATAAATAATAATACCTACAAGCTAAGCTATCATCTGATTACCTTTGAGTGGTTACAAATCTTCCCCGCAGCTGCAGTGAAGGATTTAGGTCACAGTTCAGACGGAGTCATTGCTAGGCTACACATATTTATGTTATGATTTATAGACTGGTAGGTAATTAGGTCAGGAGAAAATAATTTAACACAGGGATAAGCCAATTACTAAACTTTCACGAAAGAACTTGAGTTACTTAAATGCGGTTAACAACGGAGGGTTTACTAGACGATCTGGCCAAAATAGTAGTTATTATAATATTACATTGCTTGACTGAAATTCACTGCAAATAGAATTAAGCTATGCTAAGGTTCCATCTTCATACAAACGCTACACACTCTACAAAACTCCAGACACAACCATTAGATTGTAGATAAATTAGGTTAATTAGTTTAAGAATTAGATAATAAGTTAAGTTAAGGTAAAAGCGGCGAAGATGTGTGTATGCATTATAAGGTAGCTAGGCATATAGGTGTGAAAGGCATTAGATTTAGGTTTAGATTTAGGTGTAGCAATTATAGAGAGCTGGGGAGGTTACAGTGCGCTATCTTGGATTAACCATCGACCGGCGTTTGAGCATGGTGGCGCAAGCGAAGCATGCCGCCGCTTCGGCGCGCACTGCCCGCGTCCTGCTCCGCCCAGTTCTCAACTCCAGCCTGCCACTCCGAACCAGAGTGGCTATCTACAAAACATACATTCGCTCGCGTCTCACCTATGCAGCCCCGGCTTGGCTAGCACTTTGCTCGGCCAACCAGAGGCGGCTGTTAGAGACGCAGCAAACGATCGCTCTCCGGGTTATCACCGGGGCGGGTCGATATGTCCGCAACGACGTCATCGCAAGGGACGTCAAGGTAAAGCCGGTGGAGGAGTTTGTGGCTGATATGGCGCGACGTACCTACGACCGCGCCGACAACGGCCCCCACCTCCACCTTCAAAACATCGCAACGCGCAACGCTTGCCCACCCGTACCTCGGCGGACCCCCGCCCTGACCCGCGCCCTCCCAAGAGAATTGATCGCCCCGGACAGAGACGCAGTCGCGCAGGCGAGCCGACCGGCCAGCCGCGCGACCCCCATAGGACACGGCACCGCCGCGCAGGCAGGCCCATCGGCCAACCGCGCGATCACCCCCACAGAACACACCACCCGCTCTGCCCCGCTGCCGCCACACAAAGCCCAAGGGCTCGAGCGTGCCGCACAAGGCACCACCACCGGACTGACGCATCAAACCCCCCACCTGCCCCCTTCCAACCGCCTCTTTGACTAAACAAAGAGGCAGCTCCTCGGACCGTCCGGTATCACACGCCACCGCTCGCCGGCGCTCGCCGGGCCTCAGTCGCTATGACTGTCTCACCCGGTGCGGCTGACCGCGCTGAGGTGTGCGCCTCGGAAGTCGGAGTGAGCCATCCTTCCCACAGCCTTGTCCCATTCGTCGCAAGACGGCCGCAACGCGGCACCAAACACCGTAGGGGTCAACCCCACGCGATGATGCCCGGGTTGGAGCAACCGCTCATACCCGCACCGCCGCAAGGCGAAGAAACCCGAAGTAGCGAAGCTCATTTGCTTCTCGGCGCTTGGAACGGACGGACTGACATTACTAAGGTCATGCGAGCTATTTTTATTTCTCATTTATTTTAATTAGTGCAAGTGTGCAATCGTGGAATTGTTATTTTTTTCGTTATAAAAATCCTAGGTAAAAGTGTCCTAGCTGTTAGCTAAAATCAAGTGCAAGAATGGTTAATTTATTTGTTTAAATTCTGTGTTCTGTAAAATTAATCATTGTTTGAAATATTAAAACGGGTTTCCGTTTAGTTTTGTTTTTTTTAATTAATTTCGGCTCTTATTCCTAAAAATATTATAAATATAATACAATGGAATTTCCAAAGCTTGAGACCTAAATTAGCAATATTTGAGCAATGTTTATTAAGTCAAGAGAAAGTCCATATGGCCGTTGTAAGTGAAACCTGGCTTGAGCCGGACAGTCAGCTAAAGGTAAACAATTATAATTGGAGATCCAACGAACTTGCAAAGTGAAGTTCGATCATAAATAATTATGTGAGCAGCTTCATTCGACGCGATTTAAGTTTGACATGTTGTAGTAGCGCCATCTACTATTAGTCCAATCAACGAGGACATTTGTTGTATGGAGACTTCCGAAAAATTCCTCTGCCTCTGAAATTTGGCATGTGTTGAAGTTAGGTAATACAGATTACAGATGTACAATAATCCAACAAAATTTGTTACGAGATGTTACGTATTTTTACCAAAACATGAAAATCGCTTATAACTCTCAGTGAATATTTCCTCAGGCTGAAATTCATTCTGTATACGTACGTATATACTAGTTAGAATAAGTGTGTCAAAGAATCCAACATTTTTTCCATTTCAGAGAACCCCAAATTTTAACTTTCAACATTTTTCACTATAACTTCCACTAAAAAATGCTCCGTCCATTTTTATTTTTTAATATGTTTTTATATCATTCAATACACAGCTTTGTTTAGTAATCCAATAAATTTTCCATTTCAAACATATTTTTTTGATTTTTGCTTAATAACGTATTGAGAAAAATTGCTCCGTCCATTTTTGTACCATTAATAGTCACATTATTTTATATTTAAACAGATTTAACAATAATCCAACAAATTTTCCAACGATTACTATTTTTTACGAAATTATTATGTTCGCTGATTTATCTTAACCGCTCGGAGCTGCTTTGCCCGCACATGCCAGGCAATTTTCTATCTTATACGCACATCACAGAGAATATACACAACGGTGTACAACGGGGCGCTAAGAAATTAGCTTTTTAAAGGAATATTTATTACCTAATGCGTTTCAAATAAACGTTTGATACTTGTACAATATGCAAAAAAGGTCAACAAGTAGGTAGGTACGTATAATAATGTTTAGAAAGACACCTACTACCTAAAGAGATTAAAGGGTTGACCTTCACTTGACGGCTGGCTCGGAGCTGCTTTGCCACGCACTATTGTTTGGTGTCCAGCCACCGTTATTATGCCGCATCCACACACTTGGCAAACCTCAATAAGCCGTCACAAATTCAAACGTGTGTATAGAGCGATTGGCTTGGTTTGCGTAGGTTCTTGGTTTGCAAGCGTTTGTAGCGTCATGCGTCATGTGTCGGTTTTTGGTCACAAATCAAAGGGAATTTTCCGCAAGCGCTTGCGAAGCGTCCACACGTTTGTGCGCACTCAAAGTATTCACAGACGATCGAACTTGGTTGGGGCCAGACCACGAACATGGTGCGCTCCGAACTAACCATATTCGATCGTGTGGCGCACGATCCGCCGGATATTATTAGTATCGGTACGGCTGGATCGGAGCGCTTGCACATCGAACGCGGTGCGTTCCGAACCGATTCGATCGTGTGGACGGCGGCGCACCGAACCATTTGTCGGTCTAGTCGCTTTTGTGCCACCGTGTACGCGCAACACGTCGCGACGTGTTTTCAGATATAGATTCGGTTCGGAGCAACGCTAAGAAGACATGAGTTGCACGCAATCAAGCCTTTCAAATACTTTTAGAAAAATGAAGAAATAATATCCCCTTGCGACTATTACACAAAATCCAATAGTTCAATGAATGCATCGGAACTCATTCGAAGACATATACGAAAATCTTTCTCATCGAGATCTTTAATGAAATTCATATGACCGTACTGTTGTCTGTTTCTGAGATAAAAATTTTGCCCTTACTTTCACCTTTTCCTTTTGTTATTTAGTGGCGATGTAGCAACGATAGTTGAAACAACTAATGCAATTTTGGCCTGTTTTTAATAGAATAGGCGGCATGTCGAGACGTGTTCAGCCCCCGTTGTCATAATTACAGTAAGTCGTGTTACTGGTGCTATGACTTTTTTTACAGTACCGTGATCCTGAAATCAAGACCTACATGCCACTATTTTTACATTTTTTTATTACAATTATTGACAACAATAGGATAAGCCTAACCACAGTAAGTGTTATGAAGATTCAACCGTTCGTTAAAACAAGGCCAGTAAGTAGACTTACTGTATTAAAACTGCGATTTATTTCATTTTTGTCTGTATTGTCATTATTCAAAATATGGTATTTCCGCTACCATATTCACAGTAATTACCTATAGATTTTATGATAATAAAGGGGCTACCAGACTGTTGTAAACCGACGTTTACAACAGTGTGGTAGGTTGTTTTCAACGAAATTTCGGTTGACCTTTCCACGACCTTTGCTTGCGGGCGCGCGGTAAAAACCACTGTGTTGCCACTACCTTACTTAAACACCATTACACACAAACCGCTATCTTCAACCTACATACAACTGGAAAAAGCCAAGTTCGTATATATTAATGTACGTACAGCGCGGTATTTTTTACATCTTTAAAAGCTCATATCTAGCTAATAATGATATAAATTAAATCGCGGTTTTTTTTTCCAGCAAATTGATCAATTTTTTTTTTTAATTGCCTTCACTACTTAGGTATATCAAGGAAGGGATGCCAATAGCGCTATTTAAATTCGCAAATAAAACAAAATATGTCAAATATGCTAAATTTTACGATAATGCTTAACATCCTGCTGTAGCCTAAATTTTACTCTTAAAAATACTAATAAAGCAGGATCCTGCTAAAAATGACAACACTGTGGACTGAGGCAAACCAAGTGGAAGCTTGTTTACAAAAAGTTGTAAACGAGCCTCCCGCCAAGGTGACCTGGTGGGAAAGGCTTGTTTACAACAGTCTGGTAGGGGCTACGTTAAGACATACATACATGGATCTCACAACTTTTTACGGTAGAAGAACTGAGTTGCGTGTGAGACTTGTTTTTTTTACAAGTATGTTTTTGATGGCATCTCATTTCTTTTTGTAGATAGTCCTACTTTTTTCCCTTACCGGTAAGGGTAGGGTAAGTTAGGGTTAGGGTAAGTTCGGACAGTTTTTAGTTGTATTCGGAAGATGTTGGCAAAATCTATTTTTCTCGAGAGTTACATTAGTTAGCACAATAAATTAAAGTGAAAACTTATTGTTAATAAACAGGCTATAAGATAGAATGTGTTTTATACAGTTATAAACGAAACACCTACTATTTTTCTGGTGTTTAAAATACGAATAGAATTTTAAAACTTTGGGAAAGATCGGGTTCATGGGGAAAGACCGGAAACCTTCTAAAATCACCATTATGGCTTAAAACACAGAGTTTATAGAAAGAATATATCCGTTCTTATACGTCCTACAAGATTATCTTTAAAAAAATATATATATTGTTAAAAAAGTCACGTGGAACAGTACAGTACACTTGTTTAAGTATTATTTTTGTTTCGGGCATCTGACCCTACCCCACTATACCAAATCTCAAATAGCAGTGGCTCTCAAACTTTCGTGTTCGGAACTTTTCGAATTCCAGATTAATGATTGGATAGGTAATACTTAAATGTGTTGGATATATAAATATTTATTGCTGATCAAACTTTTATTAAACTGCTTATTTATATTACTTATCAGTCTTAGCTATCAGTGTTAGCTATTGAAGTTTGACAACCACATGCATTTTCACTCCAGTTTAAGATCCGATTATTTAAGTTCGAACTTCACCTGTTAATATCTGCTTGGGGAAAGACCGGATCTCAGCTTACAACCCTATTTAGCCCATTTTAAACAGATATATCAAAAGACACCACGTATCTTGATTACTCAAAGATTTAATATTTGCAAAAATAGCTAATACTCACCAAGAAAACCAGCAAAATATTGCCTGGGGTAAATCCGGATTTTATAAATTATCCTGTATGGTGACACTTCCAGTAAAACACGCATAACTCTTAACTGATGCGTCGGAATGACCAACATGGACGGGGACGCAGGGCAAAACAAAATGGCGTTTCACGCTTTCTTGCCAGATTACAAAAATAACTCCTAATTCGGAATGTATATAACAAATACGGTCTTCCCCTACTTCAGAACTTACCCCAACGCACCTTACCTTTACTATACTTATCTTCTACTTCTTGAATACTAACACCGGATATTCCATTATTAATAGTATACATAATAACAATATACAGGTACACTGATTCATTCACTGCAAATGTAACTTTGTAACCCTATATATTTACATGGGATGGGCCGTGCACGGGCGCCCTAATATAATTCATCCCTTAATTGATTGGTGTTTTTTAAAAATTTAGAATTTTCTTCCTGTCTTGTATGTTGCTTAACTGGCTACTATGGCCCTAAAGTTATTTGATTAGGTAATATGGGGTTTTCTTATATGGTTTATTTCATTCATATTTTTACAATAATATCACGTAATCCAAATTGTCAGTCGTGATACTCATGATCTCATGCGTATTATAAAATAATAGCAAATATTTTTTTCACAGTAAAACCAAATTAGGCATAATGGCAGAAACTCATTTGCGCGGTCTGTTTTTATAGTCTACGATTTGCGTTAAAAAAAATGGTGGCGATATGGTTTCGTGCTGGTAGATGTTGGAAATATTTTATTTTTAAGTTAAAACGAGTAGTGTTTCGTGTACTTACCGATGAAATGTTACACCTAGCATTTTTTCTGTGTTTCTCGAGTGATTGTAACAAGTTTTGGGTGCACAAGAAGGCATTTTTCTTTTTTTTTCTTTGTGATACGGTTAAGGACATGTCACCGCAATCGCTCGGAAGCGACTAAACGAGGTGCAGGGAACCAATGGATGGACTGCACCTGAGTGCGCACAAACTTACTTCGCGGTGTCTTAATCTAGCTTTTTACATCAATGAAACAAACTAACGCACTCGCAAGCGTGTGGATGGCGACATGCACTGCACCTAATTGCGCACAAACTTGCTTCGAGGTGTCTTAATCTAGCTTTTTACATCAATGAAACAAACTAACGCACTCACAGTCACAAGCGTGTGGATGGCGAAGTTTTTTTCCTCAAATCAATCCAAACGTTTGTTGAGGTTTGGAGTTTGCGGCAAGTGCCAAGCGTGCAGACTCGGCATAAGAGTTTCAAGAGTTTAAAGATGGTAGATATTTCTAAATAAAATACTTAATAAAAGGTACCTAAGTTTACATAATTACTTACACTATTTTTATTTGGTTTACATTTTTTCGATATAACAACACGTGGCTACAATCATGTTAAATTACTAAACAAGCTGCAGATCGGTAACTAACATCAATAATCGACTAGGTAGGTATAACCACAAATATTATTATTTTGGTTTAGATTTTTTATTTTACAAAACGTACCTACCTACAGTCATCTTAAAATTACTTTCACAGTAGCTATACAAGCTGTAGTACTTACCTACCTTTTGAAAACGTAAGTACCTACCTAAGTACCTATAGTCATCTTTATTACTTACTTACTTACTTTCATTTAGACAAGCGGTAATAAACTAATAAGACTAAAGACTGACAGATGTAAAATGTGATCTATTAAATTGGCCCTACTTTTGGTTCCTACCTCTGTATGTACTTATTTTATACACATTATTTTTATAAGGTATATCAATAATAATAGCTAGTAGATTTTTATTAGGTATATAAATAATAATGCTTGTAGCATTGCCGGCGCGCTTAGCAAGCTAAAGACGAAACGACTGGTCGCGTCGCGGCGGGTGTGATGAGGGCACAGACATATGAGGGGTGCGGCGGCGGCGTGGGGGGCGCTCGCGCAGCGGCCGGCGGAGCCACATGAGGCGGCGTTGCCGTTATGTACTATTTGTGCAAGGAACGGTGTTTAACCCTTTACCGCATGAATTATTAAATAGAGGGATTTTTTTGCAAAATATTTTTTAGGCATTGTTCACACCAAACGGGTTGTCCGCCGCGGACTATGAGTATACTCACTGTCAGCCCCAGTGTGACGTGAACTCAGACTGCTGTATGCGTTCACACCAAGCCTTCAAAACGCTATAGCGTACTGCGTGGCGTGGCCACTGACGATCAGTTTTTCCTGTCAGTTGAACTGATGTCAGTCCAAAATTTGACCGTAAGTGGCTTCTTTTCTGCTTATATAGTATTATGTGCTAATACGCTGTTACGTTCGGCTACGTAGCCAATCCGCGTCCGCCGTGCATATAGACGCGTAGTTAAAAAATCGGCCTCCGAGAGTCAGCGACTACGCACTACGTAATAGCGTACACCTACAGTTCGTTTTCGGTGTGAACGAGAAGTTAAATATATGTATATGGAAACACGATAAACTGCGTAACGCGCGCTCACAGTCCGCGGCGGATAGATAATCTGTTTGGTCTAAACAATGCCTAATTGAATCGAACAGTAATAAATATTTCTTTTAAAAGCTAATTTCTTAGCGCCCCGTTGTACAAAGTTGTGTATTCTCTGTGCTGTGCGTATAAGATAAAAAATTGCCTGGCAAGTGCGGGCAAAGCAGCTCCGAGCGGTCAAGATAAATCAGCGAACATAATAATTTCGTAAAAAATAGTAATCGTTCGAAAATTTGTTGGATTATTGATAAATCTGATTAAATATAAAATAATGTGACTATTAAAGGTATAAAAATGGACGGAGCAATTTTTCACAATACGTAATTAAGCAAAAACCAAAAAAATATGTATGAAATGGAAAATTTATTGGATTATTAAACAAAGCTGTGTATTTAATGATATAAAAACATATTGAAAAATAAAAATGGACGGAGCATTTTTTCAGTGGAAGTTATAGTGGAAAATGTTGAAAGTTAAAATTTGGGGTTCTCTGAAATGGAAAAAATCTTGGATTCTTTGACACACTTATTCTAACTAGTGCATACGTACGTATACAGAAAGAATTTCAGCCTGAGGAAATATTCACAGAGAGTTATAAGCGATTTTCATGTTTTGGTAAAATTACCTAACTTCTCGTAACAAATTTTGTTGGATTATTGTACATCTGTAATCTGTATTACCTAACTTCATCACCTGCCAAATTTCAGAGGCAGAGGAATTTTTCGGGTTACAAAAGCCCCGTTGATTGGGCTATATAGGCCTTGCACGATTAGTTTAAAGAAAAGTTAAAGTTTTTTTTTGTTTATGGTAACCCTGTCGCCCCTCCATAGTCGGAGGGAGCGCCGTTTACAGTCGTCATTTTGTTTAATTAAAGATGTAGGTGTTTATTTTGTAATCGTTCTTAACAGTGGGATGAATTAAAAATTTATTTAAACTGGGTGGGTGTTGGTAAATCGCGTCGAATGAAGCTGCTCACATAATTATGATCGAATTTCGCTTTGCAAGTTCGTTGGATCTCCAATTATGTTTCGCAGCTTCATTCTTAGCGATTTAAGTTTGACATGTTGTATGATGTTCATAGCAAGATTACAAAATAAGTATTGTATGTACAATGTTGATCATACATTGGGATACAATGTATTTTATTGGGTTCATGAATAAGAGAACATGAAATATAAAGGATTAATTGGTAATATAAAAAAAGTATTTTAATAATCATTTTATTTCTATTATGTAATCTAATAAGTACCTATATCATTTGACATTATAGGTATGAACATAATAATTTGTAGTTTTAGTATTATAAATTAACTATACGTAATATACCTACCCATTTAATTACAAGAATCAAGTAATGATTCAGCAAACTCGTTGTTATTAACAATATTCTTATTATAAAATCGACCGAAAGCGGACGATGAATTAGACCACCCTGCAGTCTTTTTAATCAATTCTATATTAACGCCTAATCTACTTGCCTTAGATGTACTTGCATGTCGCGTACTATGGGCACTAAATATTGAAATATCTATGCCACATTCTTGCAATGTATTTTTTTACAGTTAGTTTGGGAGCTGACCTCTGAGTGTGGTTTTTTAATACTTAAAAATAAACAAACAGTATCTTTATTACTACGTAATGGTTTTATTTTCTCTATATACGCTTGTAAACAACGCGCTGGACAAATCTCTGGACGAGAATTATAAAATGGAAGCCTTAGTACTGGTTGAAATTAATTTAATTTAGTTGTCTTTATTACATCAGGAATTTTAATAATTATCTCATTGCTATTTGTAAAAATATTATTTATATCAATTAATGATAATATCTGTAGGTACACGATGTGCAGTCACCAAGGCAAGTATAGTTGCTGTTTTTATGGAAAGAGTTTTTAAATCAAGACTTTCATTAGGCCATTTTTGGGCTAAAAAGTTTAAAACTAAGGTTGGGTCCCACGTAATATTGTATTTAGGATTAGCTGGTCTTAGCTTAAAAACTCCTTTCATAAAACGCTTAAGTCTTTCATCATCAAGACAGTTTCCCAATAGCAGAGACAAAGCGGATTTGTGTGAATTGATTGTCCCATACTTGGCACCCTTGTCAAATATCTCTGTTAAAAAATGAATTAACACCGGTATAGATCCAGAAGTATAGTCATACTCATGTTTTGAACAGTAATTTATCTAGGCTTTAATACAGCTGTCATATTGTTTGTAAGTATTATTTGATAAGGATGCTAACATTATCTCAACAGACCTTGGTGATAGGAATTTGTTCAGTAAATTCTGCCTGATAATCTCGCGGCAACCAACGTTAGAGTGCGGTGCAGGCTGTGACCCGACCTGTAAGGAGATTTTAACAAGTTAGGATCAGGGGAAAAAAAGATTAACTCCGAATGACAAATTCTTTTGAATAACGGATACCAAGCTTGCGTTGGCCAGTATGGGACAATTACAATTCCTTCCGCCTTGTCGAAAATGATTTTTTAATCATTTTTAAAATCATTGAAAATGGCGGAAAAGCGTAAAATTTCAAATCCGTCCACGAAATGGTAAAGGTATCGGTGACCCATGCATCAGGCTCATTCTCCCAAGTTACATATTTAGAGCACTTAGGATTGCAGCGACTAGCAAATAAATCAATATCTGGTGTACCAAATTTGAGTTTTATTTCCTCATACGCGTGATCACATAGTTCCCACCCCGTATCCTTAAAATTTTTTTTAGATAATAAATCAGTTTTTACATTATCGTTAGTGTTAATGTATGATGCGTAAACCGTTATACGACGCCTTTCACACCATCTCAAAATATCTCGTGCCTCATTATTAAGATGAGGATATTGTACACTACCCATTCTGTTAATACAGGAGATACCTGTAACATTATCTATTCTAAGTAACAACTCGCAATCAGAACAATTACTAGCAAATACTTTTAGTCCGAAAAAAGCTGCTTTTAGCTCTAGTTGGTTAATATGTAACTTTAATCCAGTTTCTTTCCATTAACCGTATGACTTTTTACCATTGTAAAAAGTTCCCCAACCAGTGGATGATGCATCAGTGTAAATTTCTTTTTTATAACGATTAGTTTTAATTGGAGATGTAACCTCTCGCCCCTTCTTGGACCTCTTGCTGACCTAATTACATACATACACCACCGCCGTTACCTCAACTTAACATACTATTTTAATTCTTAAAACTAATTAACCTACAACATACCGCCGTGCAAGATTGCCATCAATTACACCTTCCCTAACTCTCAACTTAAACTATATTATACTTACTTTTAACTTAAATAAAGACTATGCGATCTACATCTAATGTTTGTGTCTTTGATGTTTTGTAGAGTGTGTTATAGTTGTATGATAATGGAACCTTAAACTAGACCTAACATAACTTAAACCTATTAGTAATACACTTCAGTCAAGCAATGTAATATTATAATATGATACTATCTTGGCCAGATCGTCTAGTGAACCCTTCGTTGCCAACCGCATCTAAGTAACTCAAGTCTTTTTCGTGAAAGTTTAGTAATTGGCTTATCCCTGCGTTAAATTATTTCCTACTGACCTATTAACCTAACCATCAATACCTAATATCCTAGATGTGCATAAGCCTATCAGTGTCTTCGTCTGAACTGTGACTTAAATCCTTCACAGCAGCTGCGGGAAAGGAATGCTTAACCACTCAAAGATAATCGGATGATAGCTTAGCTTGCAGGTTTTATAATCGATATTATTATACATAAAAGAGTTTTGTGGTAGTTTATGAGCCCCAACCGCCGCTCCATAGCGTGCCAAGCATCTCATTGTTTTATTTTGGCCCCGACCAAGTGAATTTACTTGTTGTTACTGTTAACTTTCATTAACTGAGAATTTACATAATTCCTCAACTTTAATTTCATCTTACATTATGAAAATTATTTATTAGGTTCTACACTCTTATTATTCCTCATAAAATCAATGGAGTTTATCATAGGGCTTGCTATCATCCAAATATCTTAATCACATTCAGAACCCAACTATTCAATGCAATAACTTATGTCTTATGATATCCCTTATAGAACAGAGGTGTGAATCCAGCATTCAACAGATCCCACTTATTTCTCTGATCATTGTGTTTATTATAAAGATATTCATCATCATCATCATCATCATCAGCCTATTAACGTCCCACTACTGGACACAGGCCTCCCACGTGGACAATAGCACGTGGGGATATTGGGCCATAACCCACCACGCTGGCCCAATGCGGGTTGGTGGGTTTTAACGACTGTCATCTTACGACAACAACCGGGTCCAACGGCTTAACGTGCCTTCCGAAGCACGGAGGAGCTCGAGATGTTTTTAATTTGGTCACCCATCCAGCGACCCGGCATTGAGAAAGTGGCTTAGCGAGCAAGATCGCAAGCCGAACGCGCTAGCCGCTGCGCCATCGAGCTCCTCGCGCCATCAAGCTCCTCCATCAAGATATTACAATGTAACAATATTAACTGACTGTCTTTATTGCCTTATCAGAATATTAACCTTCAGTTCTATAAATGGTGAATAATTTATTCAAAACCCACTTTCAGGCAGTGGACTAAAATAGAATGCTATTAATAAAGGTAAAATTACTTTTATTTACTCTTAGTATTTATTATACAGATCTCATAAAGTACCAATATAATTACATTGTATTGGCTGCATTGACAGGTTATTACATCTCAAGTTTATTAAAGATGCCTGATTTACCTCAATATCCTTAACTTTTAGGAAGTGAACTTAATTAGAATACTATCATTTGAAGTAAACTTACTTTGATTTACTCTTAGTGTTCATTATACAGATCTTATAAAGTACCAATTTAACTAGTTTGTATTGGCTGCAATGACAGGTTATCACATCTTAAGTTTATGAAAAGATGCCTGATTTATTCAATATCCTCTTACTTTTAGGAAGTGAACTTCATTAGAATACTATCATTTGAAGTAAACTTACTTTGATTTACTCTTAGTGTTCATTATACAGATCTTATAAGTACCAATTTAACTACATTGTATTGGCTGCATTGACAAGTTATCATATCTTAAGTTTATTAAAGATGTTTAATTTATTTAATTTCCTACTCCTTTCAAGTGGTGAGTTCAAATAAAAAGCTATCATTTGAAGCAAAATTACTTTTATTTACTCTTAGTGTTTATTATACAGTTCTTATAAATTACCAATATAACTACATTGTATTGGCTGCATTGACAAGTTATCACATCTTATGTTATTAAAAGATGCCTGGTTTATTCAATATCTTTAACTTTTAGGAAGTGAACCTAAGTTAATTATTTTTCATTCACTTATACCTCTGTCTCCCATACTGGGTGATTATTTAATAGCCTACTAAATCATAGTTAGTATACTTCAAGTAGGTAGGTACCATGTAATTGTCCACAGTTGTCCTTGTTGATAATTAAGTCAATTATATTTAGAAGTTATTCTTTACTCACTTTAATAGGTATAAAGCAGACTGTCTATTAGTCTAATCGGTTCAGGTTGTTACCAATCAAATATTTATATGTTTCATAATATTAGAAGTACATAACTTGTAAGGTCTTTGACCATTAAGGTGAATTCGCATCTTCAGGAGGAATAACCTATGTTCCAAACTGTTTCTTAGTTGTTTCATATTAGCTTAATTTTTACTAATAGGTATCTGGATGGTCAATTTATAACACATTGTAGAGTTGCAATTTAAGGCCGTATTGTACCTCAGGGAAAGCTAAAAGAATGCCTGTTTGGTCATTTCAGTATCAGAAACCAAACATCACAGCACAGTTATGCTTATATGCTATAACTTATTAGTATTTTTATTGTAATAGGAAACCAGTCTAGAATCTTAGGTAATACAAAGTAATGATGGTTCAATATTACCTCACTTCTGCTAATTATTTAAAATGAATAGTTAATTGGTAACACCTTGAAGAAAGCAATTAGAGTCTTATTGTCCTCCTGTAACAGCTTACATGCCTAGATTGGTCATTTCAGCGCTCATAATCAACATCACTTCATAGTAAGTACTATTTAGGTACCATATCTTAATTATCCCTAACTTTATTAGTTGAAGTTAATCTAGCCCTAGCTTCGCGGGTCTACGTACCAAGTCTATGTGGGCACAGTATGTACATACCATGCTATCCCCAATTACCTAACAATATAAGAGACGCCTACCTACCCTACAGTAAGTTTTCGACCAGCGTCCGTCCCCTCGTCAGCCTAGACAAATTCCACTCTCAAAAAACAATCTCCACCCGGTCTTAGATCGGCTTACGCCTTATCTTTACCATGGCACATCCGGTTAGTTCCGGCTTTACCTTCATCAAGGTATAGAAATTGTCTCGAGAAGGAAACTGCCCTCCTCTGACGAGGTTCCAAACACTACCCGAAATCTTCCTACGTTCTGTCGAACTAGCAATCCCTACTTGTAATCACCTTTGCAATCTAGGCCCAAGCCACATTTAACTTAATTGTGTGGGTGTGTTGTGTAAGTCGAGTCGCCCCTGCAAGCAACAGACCACTAATCCAACTATAAGACGGGCCAGTAAACCCAATGTGGATAACCTAACACTACACTGTGTGTTCGAAGGTAGACTCGAAATTGGACTGGGTCATACGTGTCTACCTCCAGCTAAATGGTGTCTGACCTATCTTCGATTTTCACTAAGGAGACAAACTTGCCTTTCCTCCGTTACTCTCTCGAATATAGGGTATTCTTTAGCGTTGTAATTTATAACGCTGGCATTATTGAATACAAGCAAATGCCCCTGATCGGAATCAGGTGAAAGAAATATAGCTTCGTTGCCACCGTGATGCGTTTCCGCTATATAACCCGAAATACTTCATTTCGTTAACAGATTCGAGTTGTGACAACAATAATTTTACTTTAATAATCACTATCAATTTCACAAACAATCTTAGCTAATATTGGTGCTCGAATATCACTTAGCGCGCTTCAGTAGCTAGGACGCTTATTTTTCCCGCCTATGAGATCGTTACCACGACTCGTAATTCGGACCGTCCGCCCGACGACCTTGAATTGAATGCCCGCTCTTCCCCACAGCGACGCCAAAGCCCTCCAATTTCGCGCCTCACTCGCCCGACTTTCGCCCGCGCAAATCCACTCACCTTCTTCCACCCAATCGCTAGCCCTATCGCTTACTCGCCTCTACTTCACACTCGCTATCATTTGTTACATGGCCAACTTTACGTCCTTACACGTGGAGACAATCTCCTCTCTCTTTCTATCTTTTAATCTCAACTTCCGCCCGCGCATGAACGACGATCCCGCGTAAATTTTAGTGCTTACCATAAATCAATCAAATCTCTTTAGATTGCCAATATTACATGTTTTAACATCTAGATGTAGCCTTCCATCAACAATTCCTTCTTAATAGACACCCACTTATGCTAATAATCCCGTATTTAGTAAAATTATAAAAGTTCAGCATTCAGAACATAGATGGCGCCCGGTTGTATGTGAAACGATTGTACCGACCCGATCCCCGTCTCCGCGAAACTCAAGTAAATAACGCACGGTAGACGGCGCCTATGTCGCGAGGGACGCGCTGACTAATCCCCGCGAATCTCCAATCAATCAAAATCAATAGACAGCGTCTATTTTGCAAGCGACGCATGGAACAATCCCCGCGAAATTCAAATAAAAATAAAGCCAGCGGTCCATTGACTAACTCTTACAACTTTTAAACATAAAGCTACTTAAATATAATAATTGCTAAAATAAAGCAATTATTTTAAACTAGTTTATTTTCCCCTTTTTATGCTTATCACAATAATATTGATTTTAGTGCAACACTCATATATTCCTTATTAACGGACAGATACCATTCATTCTGTACCGTTACGGTAACCCACATTTATATTGTTATGCCACCAGTAAAGGTCTTCTCTGATAAAATTAGGAAGTAAAATTGTTTGATTGTAATTATGGTTTTTTAATAGTGTTTTTTATATTTGAATTGTTCCAATAATTTTGTATGCATCCACGAAAATTGTATCGCAGGACAAGCCGATAACAACAGACCGAGTACACTGGTAAAGCACATAGCTTACATTTACGAATATTTAAACAATTTTGTAAAAGAGCATTTATTTTCTCCTTTTTATTGATAGGTAATTCTAGGATCATCTTTTGAGAGTCAAAAATGAAACCTAGAAACTTACATCGTGTACTAGGGATAAAACAATTTCTTCAAACTTTTTCCTTGTTTGTAATGAAACCTAATTTTTATAATAATAAATTAGTATTTTGTATATTTTCGTTACAGCATTATAGTTCCTGCCAATACAGAAAATATCATCTAAAAAAAGTAACGGAAATCATGTTTCTAGATCGTAAATATAACATTACAGGTTTTAACATCTTTGTGAATACATATGGAGCTGTGTTTAGGCCAAACGTTTTTTTTTTAAGTTTTCAACTAACTATTTAGATCCCTGTGTTTTACTCAAGCATGCAAAGTTTCATCAAAATTAGCTCAATGGTTTTTAAAAATGTCGACTTGGAAAATTGTATGGGAAACCGAAATGCGTAAACCCTCTTAAGTAAAATGTCTTGCCAACGGAAAGCGATGTCTTTGTGAATGTTTTTTCCCAGCGCTAAATCTGGTTGAGGAGCTTCCCCTAAGATTTGTAAAATATCCTCCTCTAGTTCACTTTCCACCTCGTGGTTTGGGGAAACCGTGGTATTTCTATCTAGAGCGGCAGTGGAAAGTCCAGCTCCTATATCAATAGGATCTACATTCACGGGCGCATTCAAAAGTACAGCGTCCGATGATGTTTGAGGTAACGGAGAAACCAAACAGGGCATGTCTAAGACTTCCATCACTTCCATGCCGTAATCTACTAGGGAAGCCATCCGTGAGTCCACCGGCGAACTCGATGGTGTCAGCGTATGCAAAACTTGCTCTTCGGTTGCTGAATCTGCGTCACAAACGTAATTTTTTATTAGTTAATTGTTGAATTTATGCATCAATAGCGTCGAAACTCGACTTATATACGACATAACTGCCAACGACGATGGTCGATTTGCAACATTTACTAACCGCCAAAACGGCGCTTATCTTTTTTTTATGTAATTTAACTGCCAACGGCAATAATTTTTTCCTTGTTAAACTATTATATTTCAAAACTATAACGATAGTAAAGTAAAATATATCCACGTACCACCATCAGACGATGAAATAACACGTCTGCGTCGCAGTAATTTCTTTTCCAATTTCTTAATCTTTTTTAGAAATTCTGGCTTCTTCTTCTCGTTTCCTTTTGTTACCCATGACTTTACTATTTAACGACACTTCACGAAAATAATACGGTTGCAGTTTTATGTGCGAAGGCTACAGCACGATGACACAGAATGACAACTGTAAACGGCGCTCCCTCCGACTATGAGGGGCGACAGGGTTACCATAAATAAAAAAAAAAAAACTTTAAACTAATCGTGCAAGGCTTATAGTAGATGGCGCTACTACAACATGTCAAACTTAAATCGCTAAGAATGAAGCTGCGAAACATAATATTTATCGGAATGATAGGATCGATTCATACGTAGCCGTTGCCATTTTGGCACACTCTTCTATTCAAACATGCATGGATAACACACGTAGTATGAACACAGAAATATAAACATTACATTTAAGTTATTTAATTGCCACGTAATAGAAAATATAATAGGCGTGTACTGTCCTCCATCTGCACGTATGCACCAAATATTATTTTTTCATACAAATAAAACTTATTTTAGGTGATTTTAATGGGCGACATACGAATTGGTTGCACAAGTCAGATGCAAAAGGTTCACAAATTTTTAAGGCTGTGGATAGAGTGCCACAAGCGGCTTTCTAGTACGATCGGTTACGATGCCGTGATTACGGCATCCTAGTACAAAGCGTTGGCAGTATACAGAGTGCCACAAGCGGCATTGTATCTCAATCGGTTCGGGAACCGTTACATATTTTTACATAATATTCAAAAGATATTTTTGTATGGAGTTAGATTTCTGTTGTCTAATAAAAAAAATAACCTCGAAATTCAAGACAATCGTTACCTACTCTACGCTTCGCGATTGTCTTAAATTTCTAACCTATCACGTGACCTACAGGAGTAGGGCAGCTAGTATTTCTGTAGTCTAATAAAAAACTTTACGGCAAATTAGGCGGCGTCACTATTATACCGCAAAACTTACGGTTCCCGAACTGATTGTCGCCGCGATTGTTTTTAGTTATGTGTTTTATTGGGCGACAAGTACAGAAGAACAATCTTTGTACGTTATTTCAAAATTTTAATATAATAAGATCACATAGTTATACTTCAAGAGAGGTCCACTCCACTGTATCCAGGAACAGCTGCCTCGAGTTTAGTTACTGCTTCGCCATCTGTAGATTTAGGTAACAGATGACACCACATCATGTGGTGCCTCTGTTAACGGATCACATCTCCAGCAGGTAGCCGGGGTGACTCTTCATAGTGCTGAAATGCATTGTAGGACCTAAGTACATAAGTTACATGGGCTCTCCCATTGGGTATTGTTGTAGGTAAGTTATAATGATAATGCCTAGTCATGGAATCAATTGTAGAGTAAAACAAAGATACATGGGACCATTAAAGAAGGTCCTGTTGCTCAGATATTAAGCGTGAGAAATCCTTGCCTTCAATATCTTAGGTCTTACTGGACCACTGCAGCCCCGTAGGGCCGTGCGCTATCATCTCATTGAGCAGATGAACAGTTATTGCGGGTGCTTGTATTTTATGTACCACGGTCTTACTGGGACCGTTGCACCCCCGTAGGGCCGAGCTGTGACCTTACTGGGTCAACAAGCCATCGGCCCCTCGGGGCCGATGCGCCTGGCCTCGCTCGCTGGGCCGATTTAACAGTTGTTGCGGGTGCTTGTATTCTATGCACCATGGTGTTACGGACTGTTCGCACCCCCGTGGAGCCGTACGCTATCGACTGCAAGTTAGCAATATGCAGTTCAACCTATCTACCGCAGGGACGGTAATATGCGGTTCAACCTATTTACTGCAGGTACGATAATATGCAGATCTACCGCAGGTACGACAATATGCGATTCGTGATTAATTATACTTATTTAATCATATAGGTTCCTATTGAGTTACACAGTTAGCCAATAGCTTAGACAATTTATAGTTAGTCACTCGCATACTTAGCTTGTTCTATTTAGATAATTATACTTTAGTAAGATATAATTAGTCAATTCTAAATACTTTAAATACTTAGGGGGTCCCTACCAACGGGTCTATCGGCTAAAAAATATGGATATGGACATGGGCTTCATTTGACATTTGAAGCCCATACTTTGTCCGTATATGGGCATATTATGGGCTTCAAATGTCAAATGAAGCCCATGTCCATATTCATATTTTTAGCCGATAGGGTAGCAGGTCATATTCGACGTCCCCATTAGTAGGGAAGGACTCTTCACCCAGGGCCTTAACAAAATAGCCCAGCACCACGCCTAATTTGAACATCACCTTTGAAGCAGATCCGTCCACTTCAGTGGTTGTAGACTTGTAACTACTCTACCTGACCTATCTTTTTTTAAACCTTATAATACATACACACGTCGTCGCCGCCTTTACCTTAGCTTAACTTATTATCTAATTCTTAAAACTAGTTAACTTAATTTACCTACAATCTAATGTTTGTGTCTGGAGGTTTTGTAGAGTGTGTAGTGTTTGTATGATAATGGGACCTAAGCATAACTTAATTCTATTTGTGATAAATTTTAGTCAAGCAATGTAATATTATAATAAATACTATTTTGACCAGATCGTCTAGTGAACCCTCCGTTGTTAACCGCATTTAAGTAACTCAAGTTCTTTTGGTGAAAGTTTAGTAATTGGCTTAACCCTGTGTTAAATTATTTTCTCCTGACCTAATTACCTATCCGTCAATAACTAATATCCTAGATATGTGTAGCCTAGTAATGACTCCGTCTGAACTGTGACCTAAATCCTTCACAGCAGCTGCGGGGAGGATTTGTTAACCACTTAAAGATAATCAGATGATAGCTTAGCTTGCAGGTATTATTATTTATTAACAATAGCATTATACATAAAAAGTCTTGTGCAATTTACGAGCCCCAACCGCCGCTCCATAGCGTGCTATACATCACATTGTTTATATATAGCCCCGGCACGTTGTTTGTGTGTGTTTTAATTTATACTTTATAGAGTATCTACACAACTTTTCAACTTAATTTCTTCTTATATTATAACTATGTGTTAGCATTTACATTCTTATTATTCCACTTAAATCAATAGAGTTTATCTCAAGGCTTACATTAAGAACTTAATTATTCAATGCAATAACTCATGTCTTATGATATCACGACTAAAATAAAATGCTATTAATAAAAGTAAAATTACTTTTATTTACTCTTAGTATTTATTATACAGATCTTATAAATCACCAATATAACTACATTGTATTGGCTGCCTTAGCAGATTATCTCAACTTAAGTTTATTAAAAGATGTTTGATTTATTCAATATCCTACTCATTTAGGAAATAAACTTAAATAGAATACTATCATTTGAAGAAAAATTTCTTTGGTTTACTCTTAGTGTTTATTATACAGATCTTATAAAGTACCAATATAACTACATTGTATTGGCTGCCTTAGCAGATTATCACATCTTATGTTTATTAAAGATGCCTAATTCACTCTACATCCTTAATTTTTAAGAAGTGAACTTAAGTTAATTATTTTTCC
Organism: Scoparia ambigualis; assembly: GCA_963921215.1. NCBI lineage: Eukaryota > Metazoa > Arthropoda > Insecta > Lepidoptera > Crambidae > Scoparia > Scoparia ambigualis. Next base: position 22,734,351 of record OY992505.1, on the reverse strand, counting down.
ATTAACTTCTACCCCTGTATCTCAGACTGGGTGATTATTTAATAGCCTACTAAATCATAGTTAGTATATTTTTTGTAGGTAGTAAATCAGGTGATTATCCCTGTTAATAATTAAATCAATTATATTTAGAAGTTATCCTTTACTTACTTTAATAGGTATAAAGCAGACCGTACTATTAGTCTTATTGGTTTAGATTGTTACCATCAAATATTTCTATGTTTCATATTATTAGAAGTAAGTGCATAACTTATAAGGTCTTTGACCATTAAAGTGAATTCAAATGGTATAAAGTAGAATGTACTATTAGGCTAATTAGTAGGTTGTTATCAATCAATTATTTCTATGTTTCATAATATTAGGAGCTCATAGCTTGTAAGGTCTTTAACCATTAAGGTGAACTTGCAGCTTCAACGAATTAACCTAGGTTCCAAACTGGTTTTAGTTGTTTAGTATCAGCTTAAATTTTACCAATAGGTATCGGATGTCTATTTATAATACTTTGGAGTGTAGCTATATTAAGGCCGTATCGCACCTCAGGGAAAGCTAAAAATGCCTGTTTGGTCATTTCAGTATTAGAAATCAAACATCACAGTACAGTTATGCTTACTTGCTATAACCTTTTAGTATTTTCTTGCAATAGGAAACCAGTCTAGACTCTTAGGTACTCCGAAGTAAATGGTTCAATATTACCACTTTTCTGCTAATTATATAAAATGAATAGTTAATTGTTAACAACTTTTAGGAAAACAATTAGAATTTTATTGGCCTACGGTAACAGATTACATGCCTAGATAGGTCCTTTCAGCGCTCCTAATTTCCGTTACTTTATAGTAATTTCTATTTAGGCACCATAACTTAATTATCCCTACCTTATTAGTCGGAATTAATCCAGCCCCGGCTTCGCGGCCTACGTACCTAGTCTATGTACGCACAGCGTGCACGCACCGTGCTGTCCCCCACTACCTAATAACATATATAGAAACGCCTACCTATAGATCCCTACAGCCTACCTCACTTGAAATACCTATATTTTGTCAACTAACAGTCCCTACTTGTATACCTTTGCAATCTAGGCCCAAGTCACATTTAACTTAATTTCGTGGTGAGTTGTGTAAGTCGAGTCGCCCTTGCAAGCAACAGACTTCTAAATGAACTAGCAAGACGGGCCAGGATACCCATCGTGTCAGCCTAACACTACCCTGTGTGTACGAAGATAGGCTCGAAATTGGATTTGGTTATACGTGCCTATCTCCAGCTAATTGGTGTATGATCTATCTTCGATTTTCATTAGGGAGACAACTGTCTCTTCCCCGTTACTCTCTCGAATATAGTGTATTATTTAGCGTTGTAATAGATAACGCCGGCCTTATTAAATACAATCAAAGGCCATCCTGACCGAGGTCAGTTAAAATCATATTAGTTTTCGTTGCCACCGTGATGCGTTTCCGCTAATATGATCCAGAATACTGCATTCTGTTAACAATTTGAGTTGCGATACCAATAATTTTACTTTAATAATCACTTTCTATTTTACAATCAATTTTAGTTAATATCGCAGCTCGAATATCACTTAGCGCGCTAAAATCGCTCGGACGCTCGTTTCCACGTATGAGATCGTTACCGCCACTCGTAAATCGGACCGCGCCTCCGTGGCCTTCAATTGAATCCCCGCTAATTTTCCTCTTTTCCCCAAGCATCCTAACTTTCGCGCCACGCGCGCCCAACATTCGCCCGCGCAAATCCGCTCCTCTTCCCTTTAACCAACCGCCAGCTGTCCCGCCTAAGCGCCTCGACTTCACGTGTCCTATCATCTGTTACATGCGAACTTCGTGTCGCTCCACGTGGAGATAACATCTTCCCACTCTTTCTATCTTTTCCTCAACTTCTCGCTCGCTCATTGCCGCCGTCCCCGCGTAATTTCTAAAGTTTTTCCATAATCCAACCAAATCTCTTTAGATACCCAATATTACATGTTTAAACATCCAGATGCAGCCTTCCATCAACAATTCCCTCTCAATAACCACCCACTTAAGCCAAAAATCCCGTATTTAGTAAAATTATAAAAAGCTCCGTATTCAGACCATAGGTGGCACCTGCCTGTATGTGAACCGGTCTTGCCAACCCACGTCTATGTCGCAAGGGACGTGTTAGCCTATCACATCACTCTAAGCCATTGCCAACCTAACAATCTTCCGCGAAACTCAAGCAAACAACGCACGCCAGATGGCGCCTATGTCGCAAGGGACGCGTTAGCCAATCCCGGCAGACCCCTCCCCCCCCTATCACTCTAAACCAATAGACAGCGCCCATTCCGTAAGTGTCACCCGGAACAGTCCCCGCGAAATTCAAAATAATATTGAGCCCCTTGTCCACTGACTCATTCTTACAACTTTCAACATAAAGCCACTTGTCCACATGTCCATTATTTTAAACTACTTTATTCTTCCCTTTTTATGCTTATTACATTAATGGTGCAACTCACTAATATTAATTTTAGTGCTACACCCATATATTCCTTACCAACGGACGAATACCATTCATTCTGTACCGTTACAGACTGAGTGGCAAATTTGAGAATAACTCAACGATAATATTAGCTCCAAAACCAGCAACACAGTCATTGCCAAAAACATACGCATCCAAAGTAGGCCAATCACTCTCACTCTCACAAGGCGCACGACCAAAATCAGGATCTCCACCTCCGTCAAAGCCAAACAGCAGCCCTCTGACGCCTACACCCAAGTCAAGAGTAGTCTTCGATATAGACGAGTAGTTTGCGAATATGTCTTCTGTAGAGAAAACATATTCGCAGAAACTCGGGACCAACCTGTGCTTGACGATATGCAAAAACTGGTATTCTTTTTATCCACTAGGATGGGGGACACCAGAAACATGAAAACCGAAATAAAGGTGGACATATGTGAAGGCCTTAGACAACTTGGTAGGTGTATAAACCAGTTGAAAGCCGGGGGAAGCACAATAAGTATAAATAGCGTGTAACCAGAGCTTGAGAGGATGATGCTGCGATGTATTTGGTCTGTGGAGGCTTCACTCAAACCAGTGCCAGGAGGACTTCGTTAACCTGCCGACTAGGGAAACCCGTAGAAACGGTTGTCCCGCTGGCCGCCCGTGGCACAGTACAGGGGCCCAAGCGAGCCTAACCAGCTCGTGAGGCGGCCTCACCATGCCACGCATAATCTCGGGATGGTCCGTCGTGCCGGTTGGTGACCGGAAGGTGGGGTCCCGGCGGCCATTCCCGGGGGGGTTCGGAGGCCCTTCCGTTCGGCAGGTTAATAATACTCGTCTGTGGGCAAATTCCTGGGGAAACAGGACACCACACTTTAACCATTCGCATCGCGGCATCATTTTCTCGATTCACGCCTCTCTCTTTCCACTCCTAAAATGGCAGCGCCTAACAACAAAACTGGTACTAAAGCGGTGCACATCCCCACCACAACCTAACCGTTTGAGGTGGAGTTCGCTATTATCCGCAGACTCCATGCAAACCTCAATGCCGTCCACCACGATCTTGAGACGGCACGGCCAGCAATGTTGTTCCTGAAGGAGACGCAAATAATCCGCCCAGCTGACACCACCTACCTGAACTATCCCGGCTTTGTGCTTGAAGAATCCTTCAAAGCCAAAGCCGGAGTTTGCTTATTCGTTCAGGCGAATGTTTGCTGTCGCCGTCTGCGCTGTCTGGAGGACCCTTCCTTCTCCCTCCTAGTGGTACACGTCGACGTAGGCTTTCATTGCCGTGTCTACGTCTGCGTCTACCGATCCCATAACGGCGACATGGAGACAATTCGACTAAATGAACATCTTAGTCGGGTAGCAGATGATGTGCAGGAGCGGTTTCCATCGGCGGAATTGGTGTTTTTGGGGGATTTCAACGCCCACCAGGAGTTGTGGTTAGGTTCCTCCAAAACAGACCATGCTGGTAAAACTGCCTACGCATTCGCAAGACTCTCACGCAAGACCTGACGCAACTGGTGAATCAGCCCACTAGGATCCCAGACATAGTTGGCCATGCGCCCTCCTTACTCGACCTTCTGCTGACGAGTCGCCCAGCTGGATACCGGGTGGAGATTCGATTCGATTTTACCGACCTAGCCCCGTCTTCCGCGAAACTCAAGTAAATAACGCACGGATAACGCGTTGACCAATCCAGGCGAACCCCCCCCCATCACTCCAAACCAATAGACAGCGCCCATTTCGCAAACGACGCCCGGAACAGTCCCCGCGAAATTCAAACTAGTTTATTTTTCCTTTTTTATGCTTATTACAACAACGGTGCAACGCATTAATATTGATTTTAGTGCTACACTCATGTATTCCTTATTAACGGACAGATACCATTCATTCTGTACCGTTACAACCCATATTGACGATCGTGAATTAGGGAGTGATCTTCTAGGTATCGAATAAGCTGTTTGTTCAATATTCGTTCTAGGATCTTACACAACACTGAAGTTACGGCTATAGGGCGGTAATTAGTCGGATCTGACCGATCTCCTTTTAGAGGATCGGTTGCACATTAGCTTCTTTCCAAGATTCCGGCACACAACCCGAAGAGAGCGAGAGACGGTACAGACGCGTTAACACAGGGGACAACTCCGCTGCACACATTTTCAGGACTATTGCTGGGATGCCATCAGGACCGTTAGCTTTCCGGACATCGATTGACTGCAGCTCCGCACGGACATCACACTGCCTGATTTTAATTTCAGACATTGTGTGGCCACAGTGAGGAATTAAGGGTGGCTGTGCATTACAGTCATCGATCCGGGAGTTAGCCGCAAAGAGTTTGGCCAGGAAATCGACCTTTTCCTGCGGCTTGTGAGCTAAAGTTCCGTCAGGACATCTCAGTGGTGGCAGCGAGGGTTGGCAGAAGTTGGATTGCACGGCTTTGGCCAGACGCCAGTAGCTACGGCTGCCCGTAGGATGCGTCAGGAGTTCTTGGCCTACTCGTGCAACGCGCTGGGCATCCGCTCTAATGTAGGCCCTCTTACACGACTTGGTGGCATTATTATAGGCTGCTTTTAGCGAGCGCGTTTCGGGATCCCCATGAGCTTTACCTCTGATCCAAGCGCGGTATGCCGTCTGTTTGCTCTCAACAGCGCTGGCACACTCGCGATTGAACCAGCGGTGGCGTCTGCCTTTGCTGATGACATAGGAGTGTGGAATATAGTATTCCATTCCTAATACTATCTCATTAGCAACGGCAGTTGCGCTAGCGGTCGGGACCTTCCCACTAAAGCAGTTTTGAGTGGTAGAGCCACGCTGCGTTGCAGCACGCATTGGGCCGGCTCGCCCGGCGTAATACCACCCTCTCACGAATATTCAGCGTGAAATAACGGCACTTGGTGCTGTTGTGTTTCGTCCGACCAGTGAGGGTTCCGGAGGCCCCCTTCCCCCCCCCCTCTCAATTCCTATTCCTTCCTTAAACCTATTCCTCCCTTAAAGGCCGGCAACGCATCTGCGATTCCTCTGGTTTTGCTGGTGTCCATGGGCGGCGGTGATTACTTTCCATCACGTGACCCGCCTGCTCGTTTGCCTCCCTCTTTTATAAAAAAAAAAAAAAGCAGCGCTGCCTCCAAGAGACGGATGCAAAATACTCCCGCATATCGTCCCAGTCTGCCGACGCGTAGTGCCAAATCTGGCGTTTCGAAACGGAAACGTTGGCGGGCGCGATGCCAAGGGCACTGCGCTAGATATCAAACAATGATCCGAGGAACCTAAAGGAGCTCGAATCTCCACCCTGTATCCAGCTGGGCGACTCTTCAGCAGAAGGTCGAGTAAGGAGGGCGCATGGCCAACTATGTCTGGGATCCTGGTAGGCTGGTTCACCAGTTGCGTCAGGTCTTGCGTGAGAGCGAATGCGTGGGCAGTTCTACCAGCATGGTCTGTTTTGGAGGAACCTAACCACAACTCATGGTGGGCGTTGAAGTCCCGCAAAAACATCAATTCCGCCGATGGAAACCGCTCCTGCGCATCATCTGCTACCCGACTAAGATGTTCAGTTAGTCGAGTTGTCTCCATGTCGCCGTTATGGGATCGGTAGACGCAGACGTAGACACGGCAATGAAAGCCTAAGTCGACGTGTACCACTACGAGGGAGAAGGAAGGGTGTCTGACCTATCTTCGATTTTCATTAGGGAGACAAGTGCACCGGGCGCCATCTATGTTCTGAATGCGGAACTTTTTATAACTTTACTAAATACGAGATTATTAGCTTAAGTGGGTGTTTATTAAGAGGGAATTGTTGATGGAAGGCTACATCTAGATGTTCAAACATGTAATATTGGCTATCTAAAGAAATTTGATTAATTTATGGTAAGCACTAAAATTTATGCGGGAATGTCGGTCATGCGCGAGCGAGAAGTTGAGATTGAGAGATAGAAAGAGAGGGGAGATGTTATCTCCACGTGTAAGGACACGAAGTTGGCCATGTAACAAAAGATAACTAATGTAAAGTTGAGGCGCATAGGCGAGAGGGCTAGCGATTGGGTAAAATGTAGGAAAGTGGATTTGCGCGGGCGAATGTCGGGCGAGCGTGGCGTGAAATTGGAGGGCTTTTGGCATCATTGTAGGGAAGAGGGGCATTCAATTTAAGGTCGTCGGAGGCGCGGTCCGACTTACGAGTGGCGGTAACGATCTCATACGCGGGAACGAGCGTCCTAGCCTTTAAAGCGCGCTAAGTGAAATTCGAGCTGCGATATTAACTAAAATTGTTTATGAAATAGAAAGTGATTATTAAAGTAAAATTATTACTGTCGCAACTCGAATCTGTTAACGGAATGAAGTATTCCGGGTCATATAGCTGATACAGATAACGGTGTCAACGAAACTAATATGACTTTCAACGGACTTCGGTCTGGAGGTATTTGACTGTATTTAATAATGCCGGCGTTTTCTATTACAACGCTAAACAATACACTATATTCGAGAGAGTAACGGGGGAGAGACAGTTGTCTCCCTAGTGAAAATCGAAGATAGGTCAGACACCATTTAGCTGGAGGTAGGCACGTATGACCCAGTCCAAATTCGGGCCTGCCTCCGTACAAACAGTGTAGTGTTAGGTTTTACACCCTGAGTTTACTGGCTCGACTTGATAGTTCACTTAGAGGTCTGTTGCTTGCAGGGGCGACTCAACTTACACAACACACCCACACAATTAAGTTAAATGTGGCTTGGGCCTAGATTGCAAAGGTATACAAGTAGGGACTGTTAGTTCGACAAAATATAGGGGGTTTTCGGGTAATGTTTGGTACCTCGTCAGAGGAGGGCAGTTTCCTTCTCGGGACAACCTCTATACCTTGATGAAGGTAAAGCCGGATCTAAACGGATGTGCCATGGGAAAGATAAGGCGAAAGCTGATCTAAGACCGGGTGGAGATTGTTTTTTGAGAGTGGAATTTGTCTAGGCTGACGAGGGGACAGGCGCTGGTCGAAAACTTACTGTAGGGTAGGTAGGCGTCTCTTATGTTGTTAGGTAGTTGGGGTTAGCACGGTGTGTACACGCTGTGCCTACATAATCTAGGTACGTAGGCCGCAAAACTAGGGCTGGATTAACTTCAACTAATAAAGCTAGGGATAATTAAGATATGGTACCTAAATAGAAATTACTATGAAGTGATGTTGATTATGAGCACAGCTGTTACCGTAGGTCAATAGGACTCTAATTGTTTTCTACAGGGAATTACCAATTAACTATTCATAAGAAATAATTAGCAGAAGTGAGATAATATTGAACCATCATTACTTTGGATTACCTAAGAGTCTAGACTGGTTTCCAATTACAAGAAAATACTAATAAGTTATAGCATATAAGCATAACTGTGCTGTGATGTTTGATTTCTGATACTGAAATGACCAAACAGGCATTTTTAGCTTTCCCTGAGGTACAATACGGCCTTAAATTGCAACTCTTCAATGTGTTATAAATAGACATCCAGAAAACTATTGGTAAAATTAAAGCTGATATTAAACAACTAAAAACCAGTTTGGAACCTAGGTTTTTTCGCCTGAAGCTGCGAATTCACCTTAATGGTCAAAGACCTTACAAGTTATGTACTTCTAATATTATGAAACATATAAATATTTGATTGGTAACGACCTAAACTGATTAGACTAATAGTACAGTCTGCTTTATACCTTTTATAGTGAGTAAAGAATAACTTCTAAATATAATTGATTTAATTATCAACAAGGACAACTGTGGACAATTACATGGTACCTACCTACTCAAAGTATACTAACCATGATTTAATAGGCTATTAAATAATCACCCAGTCTGAGAGACTGAGGTATAAGTTAATGAAAAATAACTAACTTAAGTTCACTTCCTAAAGTTAAGGATATTGAATAAATCAGGCATCTTTAATAAACTTGAGATGTAATATGCTGTCAAGGCAGTTAGTACAATTTAATTATATTGTTACTTTACAAGATCTGTATAATAAACACTAAGAGTCAATAAAAGTGAGTTTACTTTAAATGATAGTATTCTGATTAAGTTCACTTCCTAAAAGTAAGAAGATATTGAATAAATCAGGCATCTTTTAATAAACTTGAGAAGTGATATGCTGTCAAGGATAGTCAGTACAATTTAGTTTAATTGGTAATTTATGAGAACTGTATAATGAACACTAAGAGTAAATAAAACTAATTTTGCATCAAATAATAGCTTTCTATTTGTATCCACCTCCTGGGCCTCAATTCTCATTTTTCGAGATGTAGTCTCGAATCGAGTTTTGATTTCGATTTCTATCACGATAATCGACATTTTGTTCACGAATCTCCTATTCTCAGCGCTAATCGAAATAGACTTCGAGTTTTTTTTTTGATAAATATTGCCATTCTTTTTAATGCAATCAATTCGGGATACGTTCCGTTTGACACGTTTCGTCCGGTTTTAAACCGGTTGCAACTATGTACCTCAAATATTTTTACTGTAAAGGTATTTAAATGTATTGAACTTGCTTTTTAATTAAAAAAGTAAATTTTTAATAAGTAATAGTAAGTGTTGTGATCAAATTTAATTTCCTTAAACAACTTGTATTGTTTAAAACGTGACGTATTGTATTGTCGATAAATTTTATGTTTTTTGTTTGTGGTTGTGTGCTTGTTTGGTGACGAAACGATCATTTTAGTATTCACAAGACACACACAACGTCACAATGTCAACAAAAAATACCCAACGCCACAGCAGAAGCAGCTTCTTCTACAAATGTTGGAAGCCGATATACAGTTAAGGAGTGGAAAGTTTTCTTTCACCTTATAAAAAAAAGAGAGCGAGCTCTCTCAATATTTTAAATCACTTCCACGACAAAATTGGAAATTAACTCCTCCATATCCACCGTAATTTCGCCGCTATTTGACGTTTCATTAGCTTCTCGTAGTCGAAATTACGTCTCGACCACTGCCGACCACTCGAAGCAATTCGAGCGGCTCTAATTTGAGAAATGTCGAGTTCGAGATGTTCAGAATAACTAAATTGGATTACCACTCGATAAAGTTCGAATTCGAATCAACCTTAAGTCGATTAGCGCTGAGAATAGGAGATTCGTGAACAAAATGTTAATAACGAGATTTTATGGTCGAGATAAAGATCGAAATTAAAACTCGATTCGAGACTACATCTCGAAAAATGAGAATTGGCCTCCTGAAAGGAGTAGAAAATTGAATAAATTAAACATCTTTAATAAACTTGAAATGTAATAAGCTGTCAAGGCAGTCAGTACAATTTAATTATATTGTTACTTTATAAGCTCTGTATAATAAACACTAAGTGTTAATAAAAGTAATTTTACCTTTATTAATAGCATTCTATTTTAGTCCACTGCCTGAAAGTGGGTTTTGAATAAATTATTCACCATTTATAGAACTGAAAGTTAATATTCTAAGAAGGCAATAAAGACAGTCAGTTAATAATGTTACATTGTAATAGCTTTATAATAAACACAATGATCAGAGAAATAAGTGTGATCTGTTGAATGCTGGCTTCACACCTCTGTTCTATAAGGGATATCATAAGACATAAATTATTGCATTGAATTGTGGGGTTCTGAATGTGGAAATATATTTGGATGATAGCAAGCCCTAAGATAAACTCTATTGATTTTATGAGGAATAATAAGAACGTAAATCCTAATACATAATTTTCATAATGTAAGATGAAATGAAGTTGAAAAGTTATGTAGATTCTCAATAAATAATAAATTAACGTCAAGTGGACGGGGCCATAATTAAACAATGTGATGTATTGGCACGCTATGTAGCGGCGGTTGGGGCTCATAAAGTTGAGAGGTAGGGAAGGCGTAATTGATGGTAATCTTGAACGGCGATATATTGTAGGTTAAATAGTTTTAAGAATTAGATTAATAGTTTGTGTTAAGGTAAAGGCGATGTGTGTATGAAATTAGGTCAGCGAAGAAGGAGAAAGCAAGGGGAGGTTACAGGGTTTCGGCCAAAACGGTCAACGGGTGATCTTCTAGCGTACGTCACACATCTCTGGGGTGAGGCTATTGACAAGCGTGGCGAGTCACTGGCAGTTAGCCTTGACATAGCCAAGGCTTTTGATCGGGTCTGTCACAAAGCTCTTCTCTCCAAGCTCCCGGCATACGGTTTGCCCGCTCAGTTCTGTACCTGGATTGCTAGCTTCCTGCATGAGCGTAGAATCCGTGTCCTTTCGGATGGATGCGCTTCGCGGTTCATGTCAGTGAACGCTGGTGTTCCTCAAGGCTCCGTTCTATCCCCCACGCTGTTCCTTCTGCATATCAATGACATTCTTCCTCTTGGAAGCATTCATTGCTATGCAGATGATAGCACAGTGCATGGGGGATATAACGGTCACCCAACGGCTGGGCGGGTAGACACCGAAATGAAGCGAGCAAATCTTGTCATTAAGCACGATCGGGTGTTGGACCTCATTTCTAAATGGGGATCCGATAATCAGGTGGAGTTCAATGCCAAGAAAACACAGGTGTGCGCGTTCATAGCGAAAAAGTCGCCATTCATTCCCCTTCCCTCTCTTCAGGGTACATCTCTAGGCCTGCAGAGCAGTATTAACATGCTCGGTATGGATATCCGCTGCGATCTAAACCAAAAGGACTACATCGAAACCGTGATTAAAAATGCCTCACGTAAACTCGGTGTCCTGAACAGGGTGCGGCGATTCTTCACGCCTGATTAGTTGTGTCTATTATACAAGACACAGGTGCGGTCTTGCGTGGAGTATTGCTCTCACCTTTGGGACGGCTCCGCAAAGTACCTTCTCGATGCCTTGGACAGATTGCAGCGCCGCGCTGTGCGAATTATCGGCAATGCGGAGGTCACTAAAACTCTCGAGCCTATTTACAGTCTCTTATATTCCATCACGCACAAAGAAATGTGGTGACTCGTTTCTTTGCCGCACTTCCAAAAGATGGAATAGTCTACCACCACACGTATTCCCTCCTACCTATGACATAGGTACTTTCAAACGAGGCGTGAAGAAGCATTTTGTGGGCCGGCAGAGTGAGGGTGACTGATGCTACGTCTCTTACGCTGCACCAGTTGTCTTCGCGCTTGGACTTCATTTCCACTTAACATCAGGTGGAGTGGGGTCATTTGCCAGGCTTATTATTAAAAAAAAAATAGCTGTGAAAATGTTTGAAGAACCGACTGTTCCAACTACTTCCAAGCAAATGGAAGCTGAACGTGAAAGCGGCAGGTACGATGGAAAGCTCGATACCATCCTGACCGAGCTAAAACAGCTTAAGGACCATATGGCACCTGTAAATGGACAGACTGGACCCCTCGAGCCACAGAGACAAGACCAACACTACACTCAGTCATATTTACATCCAAGACTGATTCAGACACCGTGGATACATTAATCGAGCGGATTCGCGAAGCAGTCTACATCACTTCCTGGAGCCTTTTTGGGGTAGAAAGATTCAACTGCGGATTTAAGCTCGGTGATTGTAAATGGAGGGTCGAATGTGTCAACATTCTCTAAGGTCGAATGTGTCAAGACTCTACATTTACATTATTTTTTTATATTTATTCTAGAAAACACTTCAGGGAGTGTTCTTCTCGCTTTATTTAAATGATTTAATCTAAAAAATCTATTCCTTGAACCCACTAGAATAACTTCACATTCGGCCACTTGTCTCCATAATGTTTTTACAGACTATGACCCCGTATCTAAGTCAGTTATTAGTTGTCTTACGTCTGACCATTGCGGTTTGAAGGTGAGCTATGATTTTGTTTGATGTTAAGGAGGAGCCTAATACTGTAAAGTAAAGTAAAGTAAGCATTTATTCGGCGTTTCACATACATACACAGTTACATAAACAGTTACAACAGCAACAAAACAGCCGAAAGGGCTGACCAGCTCAGTAATGCTGAGAATTAGAAATCCCCAGCGCTGGTTTTTAGCTGGACCCGTATAATTAATAAAAATAAAACAATAAATATATATTTAAATTAGAAAAATATTATAAAACTGGTAGTAACATTTTTTGTAACATGTAAACCAGTTACAAAAAAGCGAATATAGTATTTTAAAACCAATGTAGCTTATAAAATTGATAATTTGCCCTTTGTTGAATGATCCGGATGTACTATATAGTAAACTCTTTAATTAAATAAAGACAGAATACAATAAAGTGTTTACCTCTAAAACAATAAAGTTTTCACAAAAACATAAGTTTTGTGACTGGGCCACTACAGATATTTATAAAAGTAGAATTAAACTGTATGAGCTATATAATTTAAGACAATATAACCATAATTAAAATTTTACAGAATATGTAAAAAATACTCTAAATTGTGTAAGAAAGTGTGCATACTAGCAAATTCTAATTTCATTAAAGATAAAACTAAAAAGTCTAATAATAAAATAACAGCCACTTGGGATATCATCAACCGTGAACTGGTAAATTAAAACCACGGGACAACATTTTCACTCTGAAAGTTAATGACAACCTTGTCAATTCAGATGCTCAAATTGCTAATATTTTAGATGATTTCTTCATAACTATAAATGTGGTAACAACCTCAAATTTAAATTCATCACCAGTGGCTTCACAATCTTTTCTCGAAGATTATTAAAAGTTTCAAATTACTAAATATGAAAAACACAGGTGATTTGTGGGGCATGTCTATAATATATTATGGATATTATATATTCTATGGCACCCTATCTTGCTGACATATTTAATAACTGTAATGATAAGGGAATCTTTCCTGATCTTGTGAAGTTTAGTAAGGTTTTACCTTTATTTAAATCTGGAAATAAAGAAGACCCCAGCAACTATCGACCAATTTCAATACTACCAACACTTAGTAAGATTTATGAAAAAAATATTCTTAAACAGTTAGTGGAATACTTTACCTTAAATAATCTTTTACATAGTAAGCAATTCGGTTTTACTAAGGGTCGTTCCACCACTGATGGAGGTATTGCTCTAATAAAACATATTATATATGATGCCAGTGAGGGGTCTCAGAACGCTCTTGGAGTTTTCTGCGACCTGTCCAAGGCTTTTGATTGCGTTGAGCACCTGACACTGGTGACGAAGTTAAATTATTATGGTCTCAAAAGATAGCGATTAATTTGTGACAGTCGTTTCATAGTTTAAGAACACAAACTGTCGATGTTAATGGAACTAAGTCATCCTGTTCTCATGTAAAAATGGGAGTTCCACTAGGGTCAATTCTTAGCCCTTTCTTATTTTTGATATATATCAATGACTTGCCATTCTTTGTAGAAAACTTCTGTGATATTGTATTGTTTGCAGATGATGCTTCACTCATTTTTTATGTGACTAGATGCAAGAATAATTATGAAGATGTAAACAATGCTCTCTTAGAAGTACTCAGTTGGTTTACTGCTAACAATTTACAGCTAAACGCTAAAAAAACGAAATGTATTAAATTTACACTACCAAATGTCAAAATCAAACAAACCGATGTTAGAATAAATGTTGATAAATTAGATTTGGTAGATTCGACAGTTTTCCTAGGGATAACCCTTGGCTCAAAACTCCAATGGAATCCGCATATTTCGAATTTGGCATGCAGACTCAGTTCAGCAGCTTACGCGATTAGAAAAATTAGACAATTAACAGATGTTGAAACTGCTAGGACTGTTTACTTTAGTTATTTTCACAGTGTCATGTCGTATGGCGTGCTTTTGTGGCGAACAGTGACTGATGTTAAAACTATTTTTATTTTACAGAAACGAGCAATAAGAACCATTTAAAGACTGGGATCACGAACTTCTTTGAGAAATATTTTTAAGGAAGTTGGTGTTCTTACTGTTAACTCTTTTATTATTACAAGCTTTTATTTAGCTTGCAATTTATGTATGTATGTATGTAGTTATGTCTTGTTCGGGTGGAATTTTGCAACTCAATTTTGACCCACTTCCCGGTTACCGATTGAGCTGAAATTTTGCATACATGTGTAAATTTCGTGACAATGCAATATTATGATGACATGGTGCTGATCTGATGATGGAGGTGGATGGTGGCCATAGGAACTTCGCAATGAAACAACACAACCTCGTCGAGTTTGGGCTCGTTTGAATCGTCTTGACGAGTAGTTTGTCTATCAATGGTAACCAGGGTCTGATGATGGAGCTGAAATCGACGGTCCCTACGTATAATCTCATAGGTGACAATCGCATTTTTTTTTAGGAGAGCGGTTAGAAAGTGTCTTTATCAGTAACTTTAAAAGTATACAAGCTGTGATTACCAAATTAGGCAAGAAAATAGTAGGTTGGGGCCGAAGGGCGGTTGGATGTATGCTCAAGTGTGCGATGTTGAGCTAGCAGCGTCTGCCGTCAAGTCCTATTCACACACGTCCACGCTGCCGTCCTGTCCTGTCAACCACCTGTACAGACAGGCGGCGGTCTCACTCTAGAGTGAGTCGTCGGTCCTGGTTAATGCTGTCGTCACTAAGCAAGCATCGCACACCTACCACTTACCTTGCGACGTTCAGCAGCCGAGTGTGGGGGGCTAACCCGCCAGTGATATCCCGCACGGTGGGCCATTCCCTTACCCTTAATCCCATGATCCCATCCACAGCAACTCCTCGCCTTACCATTTTCCTTCCCTTATTTCCTAATCCTTTCCAATCCCATATTAGGAGGAATGACAACCTCGACCCCAACATTGTCACTTCATCATCATAAAAAATAATGGCAGATTTAAAAACAAATTTACCCCAGGAGGGTACCGGCAAGGCCGGAGAACCCCTCCCTGGGCCTTCGGGCTCAGGCTGCCCCTTGTATCTGGGGGGGGGGGCAATAAATATGCCTACTTTTAAGGCTGCCTCAGGCAGCGTTCCTTCTGTCCCGCAAGGGACCCAGGCGTGCCATACTCCTTCGGGGGCAGGCGCGTGTACGGCAGCGCCTACCGCGAAACATAGTGGGGATGGATACCTTCGGGGACCAACTCTATCAACTGGACGTGGTGGGCGCCGCGGGGGCAAACGTTCGGCTTCGGGTGCACCGGCACGGCATCCGCTGCAGTCGGGATCCATGCAGGGGCCTGGTAGGAGTGGGAACCTTAGGGGGCCCAACCCGCCGTGAACCACGCGAGGGGACCAAGCGGTCGGAGGTCTGTTGCTCGGTAGTGGGAAGGCGTCAGCACCTGCCCAGCAACCCCATGTGGAGGACCGTGGAATGGTGGGGCTACGGGATTTGGGTCCTGCTGGGATCCGTCCCGCCGCTAACGCCGGACCATCGCGGCCGCAGGAACTGGGTCCTCATAGGAACCCACCCTGGCGTCCCCAGGTCTGATACAGGGGGGAGTGTGGGCAAGAAGCCGAGGCAAGATTCGGGCCACCGCAGGCGTCTGGCCAAGCTACAGAGGCAGCGGGCCCAGGAGGAGACGGCGGCGGCTGCGGTGGTACGAACTAAAAGGCTGAGGGAAATCAGCAATGAGAGTCAGGAGGCGCTTGATGCCAAACGCGTTAAGACTCACGGGTCTTACGCGGGGGCAGTGAGCGCCTACAAGATGGCTATCATTGCTGATGACTACCCAGCGACTACACTGGGGGAGGGTCACTATGTAGCGATCCAAGGGACCATTTGGGACCTGCTGGAGGCCGCGCCTGACCCTCTGCCAGTGGTCAATATCGGAGGCATCTCGTCGGGTGCTATTCTCTTCACTTGTGAGGGGAGTAGCTTGGCGAGCTGGTTCCGAGCACAGGACGGCCTTACTGTGGAGGGTGTCGTGCTCAGGGTGGTTGACGCGAAGGATCTTCCGAAGCCGGTTAAAATGGCTTGAAAATCCCGTAACGTCAGCCGCCTTGATGCTAGTAGGGTGTTGAGGATGATGCAGAGATACCATCCGGGCTTGCGGACTGCTGGCTGGAAGATCGTCGACACTAAGGTCGAGGGTCTGACAGTCCGCAGGATCGTGTTGATGGATGGCGCCTCTGCATCATTTATCAAGGCGGAGGGCTACTGCCTTAATACGGGCATCGACAAGAGCGTCTTTAAGCTTCTAGAGGAGAGGCCTATGGACGAGCTTGTCGATGCCCAAGGCAGTAGTAAGGTTGTGAGCGTGGCGGGAGTGACTGGAGGTGAGTGCTCCCAAAGCGCTGTAGAGGCGGTGGTGCAGCCGAAAATTGGCGCACCGGTAGCGGTAGCCGAGGGTCTTGGGGAGGAGATCACACCAATGGAGTGTGGGGGGATCTCCTCGCCTAGATCCGAGGATGATTTGGGGGAGCTCGCCCTGGACGAGCTGCTTCTGGGAGGGTCGTCTCCGTTGACTGTCCATACGGCATCGGATGGCGAACTCCGCTCAGAAGACGGGCGCTAGGCTGATTTATAGAGCTAAGGTGCGTACAAATCAATTTACATAGCTTGCAATGAAGAAATTCGATATTGCCTTGATCCAGGAACCTTATTTTTATAGGGGCCAGATTAAAGGTTTAGGTGGAACTTCTGATTCATTATTCTACAACTGTTCTACTAATGACATGAGGACTTGCGTCTATGTCAGAAATGACCTACACGCAATGCCTCTAATGAAGTTCTGTTGCAGGGATCTGACGGGGGAAGGGGGTGATAGGCGGACGGTAATTTTAGCGTCAGCTTACCTCCCCTTCGAGAAGGCGGATCCAGTATCAAAGGAGATTAAACTGGTAACCTGCATTGGCCGAGAAAACCAAGATGTCATCATCGGTTGCGACGCCAACGCGCATCATGTGATCTGGGGCAGTTCAGACACCAATGAGAGAGGGGAGAGACTGCTGGAGTATCTGGTGAGTTCACCCATGCAAATTCTTAATAAAGGAAATAAGGCCACCTTTTTCAATGCCCGGAGGGCTCAGGTGATTGATATAACCATTGCTAGTAACAGAGCGGTAAGTAACATCACAAACTGGCATGTGTCGGATGACGTATCACTTTCCGACCACAACTACATATGCTTTAGGTACAGACTAAGTAAGATCATAGGAACTGTGCAAAGGAAGAACCCTCAGAACACCAACTGGGAGGGCTTCAGGAAGGATCTCAGAAGGGATCTAGATGGTCAAAGCGACAAACTTAACTCAGCTGTGGATATAGAGTTTGAAGCTGACAGACTTACAGAAGCACTGATGACGGCCTGGCAAAACAACTGCCCAGAAACGAAATCAGTGGCAAAGAAACTACCATGGTGGACTTCAGAGGTTGCTCAAATTAGAAAAGCGACACGACAGGCGTTCAATGAAGCGAAGGCTAAGAACGATTTTAGTGAATACAATAAAGCTTTAACTCGCTACAGCAGTGCGGTTCGTAAAGCAAAGAGATCAGCTTGGAGAAAACATTGTGAACAGATACAATCTGTTCCTGAAGCAATGAGACTAACCAAGGCAATTTCTACAGCAAAGGCGATTCCATTGTCCACAGTTACGAGGGCAAATGGAACTCGTACAGAAACTGGTGGTAATACACTAAAGGTTATGTTTGATACTCACTTCCCTGGCTCGAGTATCATCCAGGACGAACATGACCCAATCAGTTTGTAACGGTACAGAATGAATGGTATTCGTCCGTTAGTAAGGAATGTATGGGAGTAGCACTAAAATTAATATTAATGCGTAGCACCATTAATATAATAAGCATGAAAAGGAAAAAATAAACTAGTTTAAAATAATGGACATGTGGACAAGTGGCTTTACGTTAAAGGTAGTAAGAATGTGTCAATGGACTAGGGGCTTATCATTATTTTGAATTTCGCGGGGACTGTTTTGTGTGTCCCTTGCGACATAGGCGACGTCTACCGTGCGTTATTTACTTGAGTTTCGCGTAGGATTGTTAGGTTGGCAATGGATTAGAGTGATGGGGTTGGCTAACGTGTCCCTTGCGACAGAGGCGACGTCTACCGTGCGTTATTTACTTGAGTTTCGCGTAGGATTGTTAGATTGGCAATGGATTAGAGTGATGGGGTTGGCTAACGTGTCCCTTGCGACAGGCAGGCGCCACCTATGTTCTGAATACGGAACTTTTCATAATTTTACTAAATACGGGATTTTTGGCTTGAGTGGGTGTTTAATAAGAGGGAGTTAGAGTTGGAGAGGGAATTGTTGATGGAAGGCTACATCTAGATGTTCAAACATGTAATATTGGCTATCTAAAGAGATTTGGTTGGATTATGGAAAAACTTTAGAGTTTACGCGGGGGACGGCGGCAATGAGCGAGCGAGAAGTTGAGAAAAAGATAGAAAGAGAGGGGAGATGTTATCTCCACGTGGAGCGACACGAAGTTTGCATGTAACAAAAGATAAGACACGTGAAGTCGAGGCGCTTGGGCGAGACGGCTAGCGGTTGGCTGAAGGGTAGGGAAATGGATTTGCGCGGGCGAATGTCGGGCAAAGTGGCGCGGTTTTGGAAGATGTTGGCGTCATAGTAGGGAAGACGGGCATTCGATTCAAGGTCGCCGGGTGATAACGATCTCTTACGTGAAAACGAGCGTCCGAGCCATTTTAGCGCGCTAAGTAATATTCGAGCTGCGATATTAACCAAAATTGATTGTGAAATAGAAAGTGATTATTAAAGTAAAATTATTGTTATCGCAACTCGAATTCTTAACAGAATCCAGTATTCTGGGTCATATTAGCGGAAACGCATCACGGTGGCAACGAAAACTAATATGATTTTAACTGACATCGGTCAGACCTTTGACTGTATTTAATAAGGTCGGCGTTATCTATTACAACGCTAAATAATACACTATATTCGAGAGAGTAACGGGGGAGAGACAGTTGTCTCCCTAGTGAAAATCGAAGATAGATCATACACCAATTAGCTGGAGATAGGCACGTATAACCAAATCCAATTTCGAGCCTATCTTCGTACATACAGTGTAGCGTTAGGTGGACACACTGGGTTTACTGGCCTGACGGATAGTTCGCTTAGGGGTCAATTGCTTTCAGGGGCAATGCGACTCACACAACTCACCACGAAATTAAGTTAAATGTGGCTTGGGCCTAGATTGCAAAGGTATACAAGTAGGGACTGTTAGTTCGACAAAATATAGGTATTTCAAGTGAGGTAGGCTGTAGGGATCTATAGGTAGGCGTTTCTATATATGTTATTAGGTAGTGGGGGACAGCACGGTGTGTGCACGCTGTGCGTACATAAACTAGGTACGTAGGCCGCGAAGCCGGGCTGGATTAATTCCGACTAATAAGGTAGGGATAATTAAGTTATGGTGCCTAAATAGAAATTACGATGAAGTGACGTGGGTTAGGAGCGCTGAAAGGACCTATCTAGGCATGTAATCTGTTACCGTAGGCCAATAGGATTCTAATTGTTTTCCTAAAAGTTGTTACCAATTAACTATTCATTTTAAATAATTAGCAGAAGTGTGGTAATATTGAACCATCATTACTTTGGAGTACCTAAGAGTCTAGACTGGTTTCCTATTACAAGAAAATACTAAAAGGTTATAGCAAGTAAGCATAACTGTGTGATGTTTGATTTCTAATACTGAAATGACCAAACAGGCATTTTTAGCTTTCCATGAGGTGCACTACGGCCTTAATATTGCTATTCTCTAAAGTATTATAAATAGACATCCCGATACCTATTGGTAAAATATAAGCTGATACTAAACAACTAAAACCAGTTTAGAACCCAGGTTAATTCGTTGAAGCTGCGAATTCACCTTAATGGTCAAAGACCTTACAAGCTATGAGCTCCTAATATTATGAAACATAGAAATAATTGATTGATAACAACCTACTAATTAGCCTAATAGTACAGTCTACTTTGTACCATTTGAATTTACTTTAGGAATTGCATTTGTGTATTGCTTGCAGATGGACGTGCCATTTGCAATTAATAATTGTTTTGCATAAATAATACTAAATAAAAAAATCTGTGTCATATAACATCCGCGTGAATCTGGGTCAACGTATGTTAGTCATGCAGATGTTGAGTCTAGTGTTGTGAATATTTCTACAAAATGGATAGTCCCTTTAACCGAAGTACCACGACTAGCAGGAGTCCACCACCACTACCTCAGAAAAGACCAACTGAAATAGCTGAAGAACCAACGAAGATTGAAGCCGTCTCAACTCAGGAAATTCAGCAATGGCTCTCTTCTATTGAACAGTGTTTGAATGAGATATGCACTATATCAAGTGAGGGAAAACTAAACACTGAACAAAAGATGAAAATTAGCTCCATCAGGCGAAATGTGATGGGAGGTGTGTCTCAGCTGGCTGTTCAGTACCAGTCGCTAAAACAAAAATATATATCAGCCCAAACCACCATTAAAACGATGACTGACCAGAAGCAGTCTACCACCCAACTGGACAATCAGCTCGAAGAGATAAAGGAAAGCATACGCTCTGCTCCAAAGGTCCAGCCACCCAGCATATCATTCGCGGACGTGGTCAGAACTAGAAACAGTTCTGTAATGCGACCACCATGCACCAGTTCCATTGCTATTTATCCAGCTGAAAAGGATAAGTCAAGCGAAGATACGAAAAAGCTTATTCAGACCATAATAAAGCCGGAAGAACTCAAACTGCATATCCGGGGGATGAGGAAGACCAAAGGCGGAGGCGTCATAATCAGCGCAAAAGGAAAAGATGACCTCGAAAAGTTAAAACGCTCTGAAAAACTTAAGACCTCGGGGTTAAAAGTGGAAGAAACTACAAAACGCAGGCCTAAAATTATATTGTTAGGAGTGCCCACCACTACGTCTGAGAAGGAACTTCTTGATTGTCTGTATGAACAAAATATTTCGGAACAGCATCAGCACCTAGAACGAGAAAAATTCCTAAACTCTATAAAACTGAGTCACAAAACAGGTAAAAAGGACGCGGCACTATGTAACTTTGTACTGGAGCTAACTTCTGACCTTCGAAAGATTATCATTGACCAGGAAAGAGTTTTCATCAATTGGACCTCCTGCCCAGTAAGAGATTACACATTTGTGACTAGGTGTTATAAGTGCCAACAATATGGTCATTCGGCGAAATATTGCCGTGAAACCGAATCTACGTGTGGACACTGCGGTTGCGTCGGACACTCAATAAAAGAATGCTCAAAACAGCAAGAACCCGCAAACTGTGCTACGTGCCAGCGCTTTAACAAGCCCAGCCACCACAAAACCGGAGATGAACAGTGTCCAGCAAGAAAAATGGCCGAGGCACGATACATTAGTTCAATTGACTATGAGGGCGCCTAGAGCGCCGCACATACAGTTTAATGCAGCGCAAGGATGGGTAATGTAACTCACGATATTATTAGAGAATTAGACTCTTCATATGAATATGACTCATTGGTTTGTGAGCCTCATACATGTTCGTCGTTTATCAATAATATTAAGCATAGTCATAATAATTTTATACAAAATATACGTAGCATTAATTGTAACTTTGACGGTATGTTAGCGTTGCTTAGTCAAATCAATGTAGAAATTGACATAATGGTACTGACTGAGTGCTGGTTGTCTACTGCTACTTGTATTCCTCAATTACCCGGATATGTCTCATACTCTACTAACAAAACTAATATTCTAAAAAGTGATGGTGTAACATTGTATATTAAAAGTAATATTAACAAGGTAACTGTAGACGAACCTGACCTAGTAGATGCAAACTGTCTAATTGCAAAAATAAACAATGACACCGCTATCGTAGCTATTTATCGTTCTCCCTCTTATCATAATATCTCCAACTTTTTACAATCTTTAAGTGTAGTTTTAGAACAATTATCATCATTTAAGAATGTATTTGTCATGGGTGATTTAAACATCGATATAAAACCCGGAAATATAGATAGTAATTCACCAGAATATTTAACTCACACAGCCTGTTTAGGTTACCTACCCACTCATTTGCATCCTACTAGAAATAGTAACTGCTTAGATCATATTTTAGCTAAGACAAACATCCCTTTAAAAACTTTTATACTAACATCTACTTTGACAGACCATAATTCCTTATTGTTGTGTTTGCAACAGCGCTATGATAAGTCTTACGCAAAAGTAAAACGTACGACGCTTCAATATGAGTCAGTGACACATGACCTAAACAACCTAGACTTGTCTAGTATCTACAACTCGGATGAAGTTAATAAATCAACCGAATACCTTGTATCGTCTTTAACTAAAATTATTGAGTCTAATACACGCACTGTTTTTCTAACCCGCCGTTATAAAATCATGAAACCATGATTTTAACTCCCGGACTTTTACGTTGCATTAAGCATCGTGATAAACTTCACAGAACTCTAAATAAAAACCCATACAGTGAAATTAATAAAATCACCTATTACAGATATCGGAATTTTTGTAATAATTTGTTAAAAAAGGTAAAGCGACAGTATGAAAGGAATCAAATTCAAAATGCGGGTCACGACAAGAAGAAATTATGGAAAGTCATTAAAAACATTACCTACACAACTAAAACCAAACCGCCTGCCCATAAACTCATTGCAAATTCCGCTACGCCTGCACATTCACTAAACAGAGTTAACAATTTCTTTGTCAACATCGGAAAAAACCTAGCTGCAAAGGCGAAAGTCAGTCACATGCAGCCATTTTCCTCGATTGCACCCCCTTCCAAATTACCAGTTTTAAACTCTTTTGCTTTATTCGACACTGACGAAACCGAAATTGAACAAATTATTATGACTTTAAGAAATGACTGTGCTACTGGAATTGATAAAATATCTTGTGTATTCATAAAAAAAATTAAAGATAAACTGACTCCCCCGCTTACATATCTTTTTAATTTATGCTTTGCGAAAGGAATCTTTCCTAACGTATTGAAGAAGGCCCTCATTCGCCCTATTTATAAAAATGGAGATAATAGCTGTATGAATAACTATCGTCCCATAGCCATACTGCCATCAATATCCAAGATACTAGAAAGACTCATTTATAAAAGACTTGTAAAATACTTAGAAAATAACAAACTCTTAGCAGCTACTCAATACGGTTTTAGAGCAGACAGATCGACTGACGATGCAGTACACCAGCTCACTGACTATATTGTAAGGCGACTAGACTCACAAAAAAAGTGCTTAGTCATATTCCTTGATCTGGCAAAAGCATTTGACACGATTTCGGTACCTATACTTCTCGAGAAGTTACATGAACTTGGTATAAGGGGTGTCCCATATAACCTTATCAAAGATTATCTCTCTAATCGGACACAACGTGTTAAGATAGATGACAGTATGAGTGATGAACTGACTGTTGAATATGGTGTTCCTCAAGGGAGCATAATAGGACCCTTGCTATTTCTCGTTTACATTAACGACTTATGCCTCCTTCCCCTTTCCAAAAGCGGAAAAATAATATCTTACGCCGACGACACAGCACTGCTCTTTAGCGCGGACACTTGGAGTGAGGCGTACGAACTAGCACAGTCTGGATTTAATACAGTCACTCAGTGGCTTAGAAAAAACTTACCGACACTTAACATAGATAAAACAAAATATATGACTTTTTCTTATAATTCACTATCCCAACCTATCCCAAATTCACATTCAATAACAGCACATCTGTGCAAGGACACGCCTGACACTTGCTCTTGCCCTAAGCTCAGTAGCACTGACAATATTAAATACCTGGGGATAATAATTGATAAGTATATTGAAATTTAAATCACATATTGAAGCCCTTACATCTAGAGTTAGAAAGTTAATCTACGTCTTTAAAAATCTTCGACACGTTGCATGCGGTAGTCTACTAAAATCAATATATCTGACACTTTGTCAGTCATTATTTGTATATTGTATAACATCATGGGGCGGTGCACACAAAACTATTATGATAAACTTAGAAAGAGCACAGAGAGCAGTTCTAAAAGTCAGCACATTCCGACCAATACGCTTCCCGACGGCAAAGCTCCTTACTAAATGCGATGTCCTATCTGTACGCCAGCTGTTCATATTACTAACCATCACTAAAAATCACTCATTAATGCCCTTTAACCCTGCGCTCGAAACCAGTCGAAGACGTGCAGATATTGTCTGTTCTACTGAACGATTCAGAAGAACAAACACGCACAGATTCTTTTGTCATCTGAGTAGTTTTCTGTACAACAGAATAAACTTTTCTCTATGTATTTACCCCTTGAACAAATTACAATGTAAAAAAACTGTACAAGATTGGCTAAAAGAGAAAACATATGATGAGACAGAGAACATATTATTAGTAATAACATAATTTTTAAGACCATGTAGAAAATAATGCTAATTAAGTAGAAATAAATAATATTATTGGAATACTTTCTAGTTCCGCATTTGAAATAGTTAGTCATTATTATTGTGTAAATGTTATATTGTAGAATAAGCACTAAAATTCTGTTACAGATAATACCTAATACACAGGCAATATTGTTTGCTTAGCTTAGGTATTACGTAATACATATTATTAAATACACTAACCTCAATTACTTAACATAAGTCTTTTGTATCTAGGCTAAGTTTATACAGCAATAAAAATTATCTTATCTATTATCTTATCTTATCTTACTTTAATGGTCAAAGACCTTATAAGTTATGTACTTACTTCCAATATTATGAAACATAGAAATAATTGATTGATAACAACCTACTAATTAGCCTAATAGTACTGTCGCGACGTCAGACGAACACTCTCAAATGATGGCAACACTCTGACGCGCTGCCAATGTCAGAATAAAAGCCCGCCAATGCGGTCGAAGTGAGTTCATTATTTTATATTATAATATTCTCTCATATGCAAGTTAAGTACTGTGTTAGTGAATTGGGTGAAAGGACGATGCGGAGGAAGGGCGCCACGTGCTGCTGTAATGAAAGCTAAGTATCTCTCTAAGTATCTCTTTATGTATCTCTATGTGAAATCTAAGTACCTAGCTAAGTAGGTACCGAATTATCTAGATGACTTGTGAACTAAGTACTTATATTGGTAACTAAGTATAAGTATGATTTAAGTACAACACACTAAGTATTCTATAGAGAGGTTGAACTGCATATTATCGTACCTGCAGTAGATAGATAGGTTGAACTGCATATTATCATACCTGCAGTGATAGCGTACGGCCCTACGGGGGTGCGACGGTCCAGAAAGACCGTGGTGCATAAGTTACCAGCACCCGTAACGAGTAAGACTGCATATTATCATACCTGCAGTAGTAGCGTACGGCCCTACGGGGGTGCGACGGTCCAGAAAGACCGTGGTGCATAAGTTACCAGCACCCGTAACGAGTAAGACTGCATATTATCATACCTGCAGTAGTAGCGCACGGCCCTACGGGGGTGCAGTGGTCCAGTAAGACCTAAGTAAGATACTGAATGCAAGGGATAGTACATACAAGGATTCTCCCGTACTATCTAAGCAATAGGACCCTTCTTAATGTTCCATGTAGCAACGTCTTATTCTATAATTGTTTCCATGACTAGCCATTATCATTATGACTTAACTACTTACAATAATTACCACAGGGGGAAACTCATGTAACTGATGTACTTAGATTCTATAATACATTTCAGCACTGTAAAGAGTCACCCCGGCTACCAGCTGGAGGTGTGACCCGTGGACAGAGGCACCACATGCTGTGGTGTCATCTGTCCCCTAAATCTACAGATGGCGAAGCAGTAATCTAATTCGAGGCAGCTGTTCCTGGAGGAAGCAGAGAGAACCTGACTTGAAGTATAACTATGTGAGTCATATTTATATTTTTTAATTGGAAACAGCATACAAAGATTGTTCTTCGGTACTTGTCGCCCATGAAACACATAACCTAGGCACATATACATTAAAGCGGCGACAAATGGTGGAGGTGCTGGGATAAAGCAGAATTCAAGATTCAGCATAAAATTAAATAGATCAAATAAAAGGCATAAGGGCTCAGTGGCTTAATAAGACTGGTAGCGGCATCTATGGACGAATGTCGGAACTACGCACCTGACGAAATATTACGAAGTTACATTAAAACAGATTTCATTATTTATAAATCATTGAAAACAAAGATAAGGGAAGAAACATGGAGATGAAGTATACATGGAAATACAATTATCACTCATGACTTGATAGAGTTAATGTAACCCAATTAGTAAACGGCGCCATCTATCGGCGACATTGGAAAAAACCAACTCGGATAGAAAGCGTCGAAAGATAGGAAATGTGCAGATTTGAAGTATCTACGAAGGATGTAGTGTTATAAAATTCAAAGGATGGAATTCATAGCTTATTTATTATAAGAAATTGTTGTAATTTAATTTGGCGTAATTTAAAGGTAGAACCGATCCTACCTACCTACCTACCCGAAGTTAGAAAAAATTGACTGAAGAACGACGAGCCAAATGACGTTTTATTTTATCTCCATATAGCAGAATTTCTAGATATGACCTGACTTATTGACTATTTGTTAGTTTATAAATAAAAACAGCTAAAGGAGTGAACATCTGGTTTAGAAATAGTAATTATCGGTATTTAAGGGCGTGTAGTGACTTCCGTAAATTTAAGCAGTGATGTCATACGAAACATTTTGGTCCAATTTAGGGTATTTTCGAAAGGTACTAGATATGGTGAAGTTGGCGGGTTTCTTACAGTTCATTTAAGTTTTATATACTGATACATCAATAATCAACGGCAAGGACCAAATCTTAGCAATTTCTTGTTTCATAATTCAGATAACCTCTCATTCAGATAAAATTATGCTTGCTCAGTCGCTTCTGCTCCCTCTTCTCGACTACGCTGATGTTTGTTATTTAGATGCAACTGAGGAGCTGCTTAACAAACTGGAGCGCCTGCAAAACCTGGCCATCCGTTTTATTTTCGGCTTACGAAAATATGACCATATTTCGGAGTTCCGGTTGAGGTTAAAGTGGCTCCCAATCCGACAACGCCGTGATATGCACATCCTTTGCTTCCTTTACAAAATACTTCACTACCCCCAACTCCCTCATTATTTACGATCCCGTTTTACGCACTTACCTACCTCTTCCCGCCCAAAACGTTCCTGTGATACCAGGACCCTTTCCTATCCACAAGCCAACTCCAAGTTTTTCCACAATTCCTTTACTGTTTATGCAGCTAGACTGTGGAACAAACTACCGGCCAGCATCCGTGAGAGGTCATCGGTAGAATCATTCAAACACCACCTCAAAGAGCACTACCTGTCCAACATTATCGATAATCAGTAACTTAGTTTAGATATAAGTAATTTGATATATATATTGTGTATGTTTATTTATATAGTTATCTTTATTTATGTATGTCTTGTATAGCGCAATAAGTCCCGCAGATTTAATTTCATCACCACAGCTAGGGTTGGCTGGAAGAGATCTCTTCTAGAGATAAGCTCACCTTTGTATATGTCCTGTGTAACTTGTGTATTAATGTAATTTCTTTGTGCAATAAAGTATTAAATAAATAACCGAATTTAAAGGTAAGGTAAATCTTCACGGTGTATGGTGTTTAGAATGTTCGTATGTTGTTAACCAGTTTTATAACGTGTTTATGTAAATCAGTTGTTTTGTATATTCTTAAATTACTAAATTCAAGTTATTTCAAGTAAACTTGACGATAATTCGTTAAGACGTAAATCTGTGTCGAGATTGTTCTTAACGTTTGTAAACAATAACAACAATTTGATATTAGGCTACATAAGCAATCAAACTAGATAAATAGACACAGTGATCTCCGAACTATAAAGGCATTAATTTAAATAAGATCACGAAACCGCAGATTTTCAGTTTCGGCACCTGGTAACACCGAAGGTTCCAACTTCCGACGCGATGCGCTTCCGCCGCTGCGATGGTGGGAATCTTTTTATTTTGCTAAAATTAATGGCGGGTGCAGAGTGATAAGTTTTAAAGTGATTTTCGGCTTTAATCGGTTGTTATTCGTGATAAGGTGAATAGTAAATCAACAGGTGAGTGTTGTTACATGTGCAATTGTTTACTTTGTCGTAAGTAAAATATGTTGGTTCAGTGAAGGAGTTTATCACTATAGGTTTACAAGGAGATTCAATACGAAATTCGGCGGTTGTGTTTGTGAATTAATATTGCCGATATAACGATAATATGTAACTGTAAGTGATCGTAAAATGTAGGTGCCAACAGGCACCAGTTTAAGCACTATAGACATTTATTCTATTCTTTTCTAAGGGATAGAATACGACGCCATTGCGGCGTCACTTAGCAGTACCTACAGTAATCAAATATACGATCTTCACAAGTATTGCATACACATGATATAGCTACTTGTTTATTAGTGATCACGTTTAGTTTGGTCGAGTATTTTCGTGTTTATTAACTTGAGTTTCGAGTGAATAAGCGCTGCGGCCGCCTTGCACCTATGTAAGTATGCCGGGGGGTACTTCGGCGCCTCGCAGTTATAACTACCTACCTATAACGAGCTCCAAACTTAGGAAACTCGCAAGGATCTCTTGTTTCTGTATATGGTCGTAACGATTTATTCTTATCCTAGGGCGAAAGGGCAGGCAAGCAGGCTGGCCATAAAACGACTTGCAAGCTGCGTCGGGTGCGTCGTCATCGGGTTTGCAAGTTGATTATTCGAACGAGGGAGTGATTGCAGTCTACAGTTGCAGTTTCTTCAAGACTTGTAGCCATAAACCTAGGTATGAGATTATGCTTACACAGTTTAATATACTTAGTCTCTTCTATGTATCGCATAATAAGTACGTAGTAAATTTTCATTGTTGAAATTTATGAAAGGGTGAACTTCCACCGTTTGTACCACTTTGTACCTAGTGGACGATACGGTCGTCTGTACCTAGTATCTGACAGGAACACATTTAGTACAATAATCATTACTGTGGTACAACAACGTAGGTACGCGATTATAATACGAGTGCCGGGCGTATATTGTTCACGTTGTTTGTTTGTCTGAATTATTTTAGTTTAATGAGAGAACTCGTTCGATTTAACGTTTCTAAATTTTATACGTAAAACCTATATAGGTATGAGCTTGAGTGTGACTTATCTATTCAACGCGAGCGTTTAGCGATGACATACAGCGCTCTGCAAAATAAACGTCTAAATTAAACACTAAAGAGCGATAGCAATACATTTAATAACGCGAACTATTGAATTGCAATAAACAAGGTTTATTTTAGTAAATTAAAGCAAACAATAAGTAATTTAAAACTTCAATATTTTATACTTGAACAAATACCTTTATTTTTACAGAAGTTTATTTATTACAGAATCTGACGATTAAGTTAATTGATTATTAATTTATGTTTCTGGAATGAACCGATAAGCAGGGTTAGGCAGTTAATGCTAAAGTCAGTTTTGCCTATTATGGAGTACACTTATTGTTAGTGGGTATTGTTTATTACAGGGTATCAAAATGGAAGAAACACTCATAAATAGGCTTCACCAAATAATAACCCACATAAAGGGATTAAGTGATTCGGCTGATAAATTGAACTCGGTTATAAAGAGGCAGAAGTAATCTGTCGGAAATTAGAAAACTTTATCAATAAATTCAATACGGAATTGAACAACTATTTCAGGCTTAGTGTCGACCCATCTGCAGATGATGTTTCCCAGTTTACTACTATTCAACTACAAGCAGAAGAAGTTCAAATAGAGCTATTATTGAAATTGAGGAAACAGAAACCTGTAGCGACCAACATACACCAATCATCTAGCAAACTGCCTAAGCTCAACTTACCCTCATTTGATGGAAATATATTGCGGTGGCAAGAATTTTGGGATCAGTACAAATCCAACATACATGATCGAGACCTGCCCGACGTAGACAAGCTACTGTATCTAAAGTCTTCACTTCACGGTTCTGCAAAGGATACCATTGAGGGATTAGAGAGTACAAATAAGAACTACCTGATCGCTATTACAACGTTGCGAGAACGATATGGTAAAGAAAGTCAAGTTATAGATGCACACTACTCGGCTCTCACCAAGATCCAACCTGCTGATATTTCTAACAAAGATTGTCGACGGGTGTTTAATGAAGTTGAACGTCATCTCCGTGTACTACAGTCGCTGGGTGAAAACATAGGGCACAACCATCTTCGTTTTCTCATATTAGAGAAGTTTCCTGAAGAACTTGTTTATGAATTAAAAACAAAATTAAAGGAAGACTCTATAGAAGAAATACGGTCCGAACTGGAAAGGACAATAACGGCCAGGGAAGAAGCCAACCGTCTAGTACAGGATAGAAACCCAGCAAAGTCGAACAACTACACCGTAGAGACTCTACATGTCGCAAATAGAAACTGGTCCGGGTCAGGGTCACAGCCAATCAATAAAACCCAACCAAGATACGGGTTTCGAAATTTTCATAAGGGACTTAATCATTCTAATATAGCTAATGAAACCTTTAACAAGGGTAATGGTAATTCCAGTAGAAGACGTGATAGCTTCCACCAAGGTTGTGGTACCTACGACAAAAGACATGGTGACTTCAACAAGGGAAACAGACAAACAAACGACCGGGTTTCAAATAATTTTAGACCGGACCAGAGGCGACCGGACAACCGCAACAAAAGGAAATTTGATCGACAAAATGATAGTGAAAGACAACATGTAAAGAAAAGGAGATACTCATGCCTTTTTTGCGGTGAATCTCATTATAATGATGAATGCAGCAAATTCAAAACTATGACAGAAAGAAAAGAGAAATTAAAGGATCACTGTTATGGCTGCATGCGAAGGGGTCATGTACTTAAACATTGCCGTCACGTGAGAACGTGTGCGCACTGTGGTGGGCAACACAACAGAGCACTTTGCCCTAAGAGAGTTCCACAAAGGAAGGACACTTCAACTACTATGCATGTCAACTGTAAAGGGAATATCGTTCTACAGACAGCGATAGTAAAGGTTATGAGAGAAGATGGTGAAAGGAAATACGAACCCTGCCGTGTTCTTCTGGACTCCGGTAGCCAGCGTAGCTACGTTACCGATAAATTAGCCAAGAAACTTAACCTTGATATTATGGAGAAATGTAGTCTGTCAGTCTTCACTTTCGGCGCTGAAGCTCCACTTGAATATGATAGCAGCCTTGTGAAATTACACATCAAGACTAAAACCAACAATGGAATAACTATGTACGCTAATGTGGTACCAATAATTTCTAACAGCGTGTCTTACCCTCACAAGGAGATTGACAAAATACAACTACAAGACAAGATGGTCTTGGCCGACGACGGCTCGTTAGGGGAAAGGGTCGACATGCTTATAGGCAACGACTATTACTTCTCACTTCTATCAACGACGAAGATCACGATTAAAGAAAATCTGCATCTAGTAGACTCCGAACTTGGTTGGATCCTGACAGGTCAACTAACGTCCGAACAAGACGAACCAGAACTAAAAGTAATAACTTACTTTCAAGCAAACTCACCGTCAAGGTTTAGTAAACCCGACTTGCCTCTAGACAAATTCGATTTGAAAACTCTATGGGAACTTGAGTCGATTGGAATCGTAGACTCACCGAAAATCACCAGGGAAGAAGAAGCAATCAGGAATTTTAATGAAACTACAAAGTTTATTGAAGGAAGGTACTCGATACGCTGGCCGTGGAAGGATTATCCTCCTAATTTACCTTCGAATTTTGGAGTAGCATTTGGCCGGTTGACCAATTTAGTAAAACGATTGGATACAAAATCCTTACAATCTTATGATGAAACGTTTAAACAACAACTCAAAAACGGCATAATAGAAAGGGTACCAGAGACCAAGTGTGCTCCTGGAAACCCAACGCATTACCTACCACATCACGGCATACAACAGCCAGATAAACCTATTAGAATTGTGTATGATGCCTCTGCTAAGATAAAGGATCATAAAAGTTTAAATGATTGTTTATACTGTGGACCTTCACTAGTGGAGGACCTTACAAGTCTACTTATCCGATTTAGGACTCACAGAATAGGACTGTCTGCTGACGTTGAAAAGGCTTTTCTACAGATCGCTATACAAAAGGAAGACAGAGATGTCACTCGTTTCTTATGGATTAAAAGTATCACAAAACCAGTATCAAGAGAAAATCTTTTGCATCTGCGCTTTTGTAGAGTTCCTTTCGGCATTATCTCCAGCCCCTTTCTTCTAAATGCTACAATAAAACACCATCTGTCTAAGAACAGTGACAGACTAAGAGGTATAGGAGACGATATTTATGTTGACAACTTAGTGACTGGGACAGAGACTGAGAAAGAAGCTTACGAATTGTACAACACTTCCAAACAAGTCTTTCAGGGAATATCAATGAATTTAAGAAGCTGGAGCTCTAATTCTAAGGAATTCATGAAACAAGTTACAGATACTAGCGAAAAGGAAACGGTCAAGATTCTTGGTTTAGACTGGCATCTCAATGATGACACTATTAGTTTGCGTCTTAAGAGCATGAAGGTAGCTAAAACAAAAAGAGAAATTTTGAGAAATATAGCTCAAGTGTATGACCCCTGCGGGTTCGCTACGCCCTCGTTACTACCTGGGAAACTATTCCTTCAAGATTTATGGAAAGAGAAAAGTATCAAACGGGATACGATTCTACCTTCAAAACTCACTTCTAAATGGGAAGAACTAAACACTAACTTAAGTGATATAGCAGACATTTGTATACCACGACACTGCGGCAGATCGTTACTAGAAGAAAGTAACCAACTGCATTGTTTTGCAGACTCATCCACTAAGGCATTTGCAGCGGTTGTATACTTAGTAAACAGTAAAGGAAAAAGTTTCGTAATTGGGAAGTCCAGACTAGTACCCATAAAAGACAAAGAAAACCTCAAGATTCCGCGCTTAGAGCTATTGGGAGCAGTCATAGGAAATCGTCTTCTGAAATATGCGGAAAAGTCTATCCGATTAAACATTACACAGCACTTTCTGTGGTCCGACAGCCAGATAGTTATTGATTGGATTAACTCTAGTAAACTCTTAACACCCTTCGTGGCCAGAAGAGTAAGTGAAATAAAAGAAAATAAGAAACTAATCTTGCGATACGTCCCGACTGAGCTTAATCCGGCAGACGTAGGTACTCGGCCGGGCAAAACAAAGTGTGAGAAAACCTACTGGCTACGAGGACCCGATTTCCTCTTACTCAAAGAAAACGAATGGCCTTCTAACCGACTGAAGGAACTTTCTTTGTTGACTCGGGAGGGTCTGTCAGAGACAGAAAACGTAGATGTCGAGAAGACTACAATGAGAAAGCAAGAAAGAAAAGACAACGTTACGAATAAAATAAGCAAGGCAATTGAGAACCGAGAAGGGAAAAATAACAGACAGAACGATAGTTCTATATCTGAAGAAATAAAACTTTTGCAAAAACAACACTTTCCCGACGAGTTTAACGAGAAAGCAACTCACCTTAGCCGAAATCTAAAGTTATTTATCGATGTCGATGGAGTGTTACGTAGCAAGGGCAGACTATCAAACGCTGACTGGTCTTATGACATGAGATACCCAATACTCTTACCGAAAAATTGCGACTTCACCAATGACTTGATTAGAAAGGTGCATGAGAAAAACTATCACGTAGGAGCTAATCATATCTTAAGCATCATTCGGGAAACTTATTGGATTCCGCAAGGTAAATGTCAGGTCCAGAAAGTCATACGAAGATGCCCAATATGCATTAAACACGGAGGAGGTCCATATAAACTACCGGACACTCCAGCTCTACCTCCGGAGAGAAGCAACTATAGTACACCGTTCACCTATACAGGATTAGACTATCTTGGACCCGTGCAAGTTAATACTGGAAACAGTGTCAACAAAAGATGGATATGCCTCTACACGTGTTTAGCAGTCAGGGCGATACATCTTGAAGTAGTCAAAGACATGACGGCCGAAGAAACACTTCTCGCTTTAAGAAGAATGATATCGTCTAGGGGTATCCCTAAAGTAATTACATCAGATAATGCGCAGCAGTTCAAATTAACAGCTGAAGTACTAGCCGAACCATTTTGTATCCAAAATAACATAAGGTGGAAATTCATTCCCCAATTAGCTCCGTGGTTCGGAGGATTTTATGAACGTCTAGTGGGTCTAGTGAAACACTGCATGAAAAGAACCCTACAGAAGAATCTGTTGAACGATAGCCAGCTATTAACAGTCATAAAGGAGATAGAAGCTATTCTGAACACGAGACCACTTACCTGCGTGGACGCTGAACAGGATCATATACTAAAACCTGCTAACTTCTTAACAATGTCCAAATGTTTGACTCCAGGCGTTTCTTCTGAAAATTTAACTGTGCAAGGAACAGTAAAGAAAGCCGACTTAATACAGAGTTGGAAAAGAGGTCTTAAAATATTAGAAGAATTTAAGTCAATGTTTGTGAATCGATATTTACCTAGCTTACGTGAGCGGTATAAACACTCTCCAAAGGAACCTAGGGTAAAATCCAAGTTGGGACCTAAAATCGGTCAAATAGTGCAAATCAAAGGGGATAATGCAAACCGCCAGCACTGGAAGGTTGGTAGAATAATAGAACTGTCAGAAACAGGCAGGACAGCTAAAGTGAAAGTAGGTAGTACAGAATACACAAGATCGATAGGACAGTTATATCCTCTGGAAGTTGAAGAGGACGAAACGTTTTTTGGAGTCACTGAGTCTTATGCAACTGATGACACACCTAACGCGAATCAGCACGTTACAAGTTGTGACGACAGGGTCACTGCAGCCAACGACACGTTTTACATGGAACAGGATAGAACAAATGATAGCAACAAGTCAAATAATGAGACTTGTGAAAGCGAGATGGAGGTAACTAACAATATAAGAGGGACTCAACCCATTGAGGACCTTGGAATGGAAACACTTGATGACGATCAGAATGTACGGACACTTGAGAGTCAAAATGAAAGGGAATCGCATGACGTCGAGAAACCGAGACGTGCTGCGGCCACAAGAGCCCTGGAGAAGATCCGGGAGTGGACGCAAAGCCTTATCACCTTGTTCTAACTTTCGCCGTCGGGAGTGTCGCGACGTCAGACGAACACTCTCAAATGATGGCAACACTCTGACGCGCTGCCAATGTCAGAATAAAAGCCCGCCAATGCGGTCGAAGTGAGTTCATTATTTTATATTATAATATTCTCTCATATGCAAGTTAAGTACTGTGTTAGTGAATTGGGTGAAAGGACGATGCGGAGGAAGGGCGCCACGTGCTGCTGTAATGAAAGCTAAGTATCTCTCTAAGTATCTCTTTATGTATCTCTATGTGAAATCTAAGTACCTAGCTAAGTAGGTACCGAATTATCTAGATGACTTGTGAACTAAGTACTTATATTGGTAACTAAGTATAAGTATGATTTAAGTACAACACACTAAGTATTCTATAGAGAGGTTGAACTGCATATTATCGTACCTGCAGTAGATAGATAGGTTGAACTGCATATTATCATACCTGCAGTGATAGCGTACGGCCCTACGGGGGTGCGACGGTCCAGAAAGACCGTGGTACATAAGTTACCAGCACCCGTAACGAGTAAGACTGCATATTATCATACCTGCAGTAGTAGCGTACGGCCCTACGGGGGTGCGACGGTCCAGAAAGACCGTGGTGCATAAGTTACCAGCACCCGTAACGAGTAAGACTGCATATTATCATACCTGCAGTAGTAGCGCACGGCCCTACGGGGGTGCAGTGGTCCAGTAAGACCTAAGTAAGATACTGAATGCAAGGGATAGTACATACAAGGATTCTCCCGTACTATCTA
The DNA here is from genome assembly GCA_963921215.1 of Scoparia ambigualis. Classification (NCBI taxonomy): domain Eukaryota; kingdom Metazoa; phylum Arthropoda; class Insecta; order Lepidoptera; family Crambidae; genus Scoparia; species Scoparia ambigualis. Next base: position 22,698,194 of record OY992505.1, on the reverse strand, counting down.
AGCAATAGGACCCTTCTTAATGTTCCATGTAGCAACGTCTTATTCTATAATTGTTTCCATGACTAGCCATTATCATTATGACTTAACTACTTACAATAATTACCACAGGGGGAAACTCATGTAACTGATGTACTTAGATTCTATAATACATTTCAGCACTGTAAAGAGTCACCCCGGCTACCAGCTGGAGGTGTGACCCGTGGACAGAGGCACCACATGCTGTGGTGTCATCTGTCCCCTAAATCTACAGATGGCGAAGCAGTAATCTAATTCGAGGCAGCTGTTCCTGGAGGAAGCAGAGAGAACCTGACTTGAAGTATAACTATGTGAGTCATATTTATATTTTTTAATTGGAAACAGCATACAAAGATTGTTCTTCGGTACTTGTCGCCTATGAAACACATAACCTAGGCACATATACATTAAAGCGGCGACAAGTACAGTCTACTTTATACCATTTGAATTTACTTTAATGGTCAAAGAAGTAGTGAGATATTGGGCATTCTAACTCACTTTCGTTCGGTCGCAGATGCGACCTCGCTTGTTCGTTAGAATGCCCAATATCTCGAACGTATCGCAGTTTTGCAATGGATAGCGTACCATCTTCTGTTTTCATGTCGTCCGTTTGAGATGTACAATATTTTAGAATGAGTATCGGCACGAAAAGTATGCAATTATATTAAGAACGTTAAAAACAAAATAAATGTAAATAGCCGATGTTGTCAATTAATTGGTTCATAATACAATTATTTAAACACCAGTTTCGTAATTACTTTAAAACGCATCATCAGCATTTAGTTGCCCGCCTCCCGCTGCGCGCGGCTTCGTTGCGCCATGCGGATGCCGGATGTAGCGATATGACGCATTACCAATACTCATACCTAAATCACTACCTAAATGCACCCGTTCCTGATTATTTACTATAATCGATGAATGAAACAAAATATTATTTGAATGTGGTCCGACGTTTGTATTCGTTTATCAAAACTAAGTAAAATTCATATGGGATGATAAGATGTTTAGTAAACAAAACAGAGAGCATTTTATTTTCGTCAAATTACGATTTCTAAATTTGATTCCTGATTGATTCAATATGACGAAAACCGATTTTCTTATTTCGACATAGATGTTTAATATATTAAATTATGAAATAAATATTGTAGGTTGTAACAATTTTTCACAATATACATATAAATCATCATAAAGAAACTGCATCTTGTTAATTTTATACTACACAATGATAAATTAAGTTCTAAAATATAAAAATAAATATTCTGTATTCTTTGTGTGATTAAACATTAACGTATTTAAGAGTATTCCGAAGTTCGATTCCCAGCGCTAACAATATTATGTAAGCTGCTATGAACGAATCTGGATTGTGTGTAGTGTTTTTAACCAACTAGTAATTTAAGTCTCTAAGTATAGTAAAGTGGGATTTATAATTACTAGTGATTCGTTTTAAAATTAAGAAGAGAAAATAATTTACATTAAAATATTTACTGTCACAGATGTCGCCATACTAAAATGTCTTTTCGTTATCCTTGCTCTAACCACTGAGCTACCGTGACATTCTTTACTCGTTACGAATTTTGTCAATGATGGGATAGTTATGCATTATAAATAGTTAACATAAATAATATTCAAGTTGTTATAAACTTTTTTAGTTTTCCTTAAATACCGCCTCTGTGGTCTAGTGGTTAAGACATCAGACCTTAGACCAGAAGTCCCGGGTTTGATTCCTTTATATTAATTTATTTTATTTACTATAAACGATCGCTTCGGTGGCCAAGTGGCAAAGCGCTCGGCTCGATACTCGAGAAGGTCATGGGTTCAATTCCTAAATTTTGTCAATGACTGGATAGTTATGCATTCTAGATAGTTAACATAATTAATATTCAAGTTGTTATATTTTTTTTAGTATTCCTTTAATACCGCCTCTGTGGTCTAGTGGTTAAGACATCAGGCCTCAGACCAGAAGTCCCGGGTTAGATTCCTATAATCATTTATTTTATTTACTATAAATGATAGGTTCGGTAGCCGAGTGGCAAAACGCTCTTACCGACACCGAAGGTCCTGGGTTCAATTCCCAGGTCGGGCAAAGTGTGTTTGTGATGATCACCAACTCGCATTTGACAAGCGTGGTGTAATCACCACGATGGGTATTAAGCCAATATGATAGCGATTTCAATGATGGAGGCCTTTGCCCAGCAGTGGGACATAATAAGATAAATGATATGAACATTTTTCTTTTTATTTATAAACTTGTTTATAACTGAAAATTTTAAACGCGGACATTTAGGGTAGTGGCGCCAGTGTTCAACATATTTTTTCCTTTTAATCATAAAAAACTGATTTTAGTATTTAGCAACAATTGAATACAGAACACCTGCCTCCTAGCTGTCATCCCGTAGAATTTCAATGAAAATCTGTTATTTTTTGTGATGAAAACTGTGTTGAACACTGGTGTGAAAGTGTTGAACACTGGTCCCAATACGATATGTAGGTTGTACGTATTTCATCACTCTATTTCCGTCCTTCACGCAAATTCACGTTGCTGCAGAAATGCTTTTGTGCACAAATGCACAATGCGTTAGGGTTGGCAAAAATATTGCTACAGCAAACGTTGCTCTCATCGCAACGTTTTCACATTCGAAACCATATTGATGAATTTTTATAATGGAGATATCAAGCAATTTTAAGGCTTTTTACTTTTTTCTGTATTAATTATTTCTGTTTTTATTTTGTAAGTATTGTGTTTCTAAAACGGAAAGCTATGGTAAAGTTTAATAATTGTTGAACACAATAGTGTTCTGTTAATAGTTTAATGGAAATCAGTATTTTGTTACAAAAATATCAAGAGTCAGTAAACCTAATGAAAATCCAGTATAATATTGATTATAAATTATGATTAGCATGATATTAGACAATAACTTATGTTAAGAAAAATAGAAAGAAAAAACATTTACTCATTAAATTGTTATTGTTATGCCCTTACAGAGCGCTACATTGTTTATTTTGACACCTTTTGTACCTATCTATTTCATTACTATGTACACCAATGTGGCATGCAATAATAATATAGAAGAACACCAATGAAATAACCAAACGAATAAACAATTAAAAACCACAACAAAATTCTAGAAACGAATAAACAATTAAAAACCAAATAAACAATTAAAAACCACAACAAAATTCTAGAAACGAATAAACAATTAAAAACCACAACAAAACTCTAGAATGTTTTAATTAAATAAAATTACCTAAATTACCAATATTCATTTTAAATTATATAGATTTATTTTCACATACGTGACGTGAGACGCCGTTTTCCATTCTAAACTTTTTGTGACAACCCTAACACATTTTGCCAAATTATCAATATTTGCCAATAAAATCGAGTATTATTCGATCAGTGCTTCATTCTGTCTGTGCCTTCATTACCATCGCGCTACATCTGCAAGAAGTCTTAGAAGTTCTTCGTCAAGCTGTACCACGTCGATCTCTACAGTCTACAGTTCATAGTGAGTTTCCCGATACCTACTACAACTAAAATGTAAGTTGTTTCAAGTAACTAACAAAAATATTCTAAGTCCTAAACCTTGTTAAAACACTTAGAATATTTTTCACTATCACATTCTCCAGTGATGGAAAAGGCTAGTTTCTGTTTGCATGTGCTAATGATTGATTATTTCACAGGTCTGATTCTGAGTACGAGAGTAGCGGCCCGGTGCAGTGCGAGCGCGCCAAGCCCAAGCAAGTGAAGGAGTCCGTTAAGCGCAAGTCGTCGGCCTGTGATTCTGAGTACGAGAGTAGCGGCCCGGTGCAGTGCGAGCGCGCCAAGCCCAAGCAAGTGAAGGAGTCCGTTAAGCGCAAGTCGTCGGCCTGTGATTCTGAGTACGAGAGTAGCGGCCCGGTGCAGCGCGAGCGCGCCAAGCCCAAGCAAGTGAAGGAGTCTGTTAAGCGCAAGACCTCGGCTAACAGAAGCGTTCCGACCGACCGTTCGAGGTATAATAAATTATTGTTATAGCGATAATTGTAGTTTACATTGTCTCTTGCATTGTCTAATGTGGATTATCACTGCAAATGTAATCTTATGTGTGTTTTTCTTCACAGGTGTTAGTAGATTTTGTATACTTTTTTAACAGAACGCTTTTACTTTTTCAGAACTAATAAGAAAAAAGCACCGGCTCCTAGTTTCGACGTGTTCAACCTACAAGAAGGTGAACTGCCTACCGACCGCGACCGAAAGAGCTCAGCGACGTCGGTGCTATACAATCGTGTTGCTAACGGGCAGACGCGGCGTACCGCGCACCTCGACGGCTCATTCTACATCGAGTTGAAAGTCTTCGACTCGGAGGACGTCGATGCTGGCGGCGACGACCTGTGGAAGAAGTCGTTGCTGTGGTTGAAGCTGCGCACCAACAACGACACTCCGCACTGGGATCACGTGCAGAAGTTTGTGAGGCAAGCGAGCTCTCTATTTGAATCGGAGCCCACGTTCTACTCTAATAATATTAAATTTAAATAAGTAGGCTGTAATTTAATTTAATTTAATAATTTAAATTAGTAGTCTGTAATTTAATTAGTATACTTTATAAACAAAATAAATACATATTGTACATCGAGCGTTTATAATTCACCAACATAAATTTCAATCAGGCTTCAATAATTAACATAACTTTAAGTAATTAATCAATTAATCATGCCTTTCTGTTCAGTTTGTAGTTTGACTGTGGATAGCAAGCAGTGGATAGGGCACTTAAGAAGTAGAAAGCATAAGCAACATACTGACAACGTAATTAGTTTAGGTCAGGGTATAGAAAAAGTGAACTCTGCTTTTCGTAACCGTTTAGCTACCTATAGAATAACTGCTCGAGACGAGAGTGAGCAACTATCTTTATCTGTTTTCTTTGATAACCTTCGAGATAAAGTTAAATCTTTGATAGACCAGTCTCTTGCTATCCACAACTGCATAAAAGTTAATTTTGAAGTATATTTGTTATTTTTAATGATAAAAAATAGCACTCAGGAAGTAAAATCATTTGGAACTAAAAATATAACAATTTGCTTCAATTATGATTTTACAAATTTATTCTCAGATATAGTTAGCAATTTAATGAAGAAGGTAAGTGAGTTTGAACAACGGGATAGCGGGTGGACATTACTCAGTAATAGTCACATTGAAATTAACATAAATAAATACCAACCGCTTCGTGGATCTATGTACATTGATTTGCCGCAAAGCATTAAAACTAAAAAGGCTTGTGTAAATATACGTAATGAAGATATGTTTTGTTTTTTGTGGTCGGTCACAGCGGCTCTTTATCCTGTCAGTAAGAACGTTCAGAGAGTATCGTCGTATCCACATTGCAGTAATCTGTTCAACATTGACGGAATGGATTTTCCTGTAACTTTTTCTGATATTAGTATGTTTGAAAAAAATAATGCAAATATAAGAATCAATGTTTATGGATTAGAAAACGGTAAACAGATTACTGGACCGTTGTATAAATCACAGTACAGCAAACGAAACCGAAAAACTGTTAATCTATTATTACTAGAAAAAGATAAGTGCTCACATTATTGTCTTATCAAAGATTTGTCTCGTTTGGTCAGAAACCAAATTACAAAACATCATGGTAAATTATTTTTTTGTGATGAATGTCTCCTATTTTTCAGATCTAACGATGATATAGATTCTCATATATGTGCTGGCGTAATGACCCAACTGCCTCGAAAGGGTTCGGTAATCGAGTTTAAGAATTATGATCGGAAACAGAATGTGCCTTTTGTAATTTACGCCGACTTTGAAACCATGTTGGTCCCGGTGCAGGGGTGCGAGGCTGACCCGGGTATCGCGAGCACCGCTGATCGTCAGGTGCACGTTCCTATAGCATTCGCTTACTACATAGTTTGTTCGTTCGATCCCAGTAGAAATCGTCTTGTGTCTTACCGTGGAACCGATTGTGTAGATAAATTTGTTAAAAGTATTTATCATGACGTTCATTGGATTAATAGCCAACTATCGAATAACGTCCCGATCATATTTAATAAGGAAGACGCAGTTGATTTTAAAATGACCACTCGTTGTCATATTTGTCAAAATTTACTATTCAACGACAGAGTTAGAGACCATTGTCATTTGACTGGTAGATATCGCGGGGCGGCACATAACTATTGTAATCTGATGTTTAAGCTTCCTAAATTTATACCAATCTTCTTTCATAATCTTTCGGGTTACGATTGCCATCTTTTTATAACTAAACTAGGAGAAGCTCATGGTGCACTTAAAATAATAGCTAAAAATAAAGAATCTTATGTTTCGTTTACAAAGTTTATACAAGTTTCAACAAATGAATGCGTACAACTACGGTTTGTTGATTCCTTTAAGTTCTTGTCAACTAGCTTAGATAAACTGGCTAAAAATATGACACCGAGTCAGTTTGAACATTTGAGAAACTTTTTCCCTTGTTCAAAGCAATTCAAATTACTTACACGAAAAGGTGTCTATCCCTATGACTATATGAACTGTATAGAGCGTTATGCGGAAAAAAATCTCCCAATCGTTGATGACTTTTACAATTCATTAAACAATGAGAATATTTCGTCTTCTGATTACCAGCATGCACAATTAGTGTGGTCAGAGTTTAAGATAAAAAACCTCGGCGAATACACTGATCTTTATCTTAAGACCGATGTACTGTTACTGACAGATATTTTCGAAAATTTTAGAAATACGTCAAAACTACATTATCAACTCGACCCTGCATTTTATGTAACTGCTCCTAGTTTGTCTTTTGACGCCATGCTTTTGAAGACTGGTATAAAGTTAGAGCTTATTGATGACTTAGCAATCATAAGAATGATACAAGATGGGATAAGAGGAGGTATATGTATGTGCTCGCATCGTTATGCTAAAAGCAATAACAAATATATGGAACATTTTGACCCGCGAAAAGATGAAGTTTTTATTGTATACGTAGATTGCAATAACTTATATGGATATGCTATGTGTCAACCTTTGCCTTTGTCTGATTTCAGGTTTCTAAATCAAAAAGAGATAGAAAACCTACAAATAACTGATGTAAAAGATGACGCGGATCATGGATATATTTTAGAAGTAGATTTGATTTATCCTAAACACTTGCACAGCACGCATAATGATTTACCATTTTGCCCAGAGAAATGTATTCCTCCTGGAGGCAAGACTTCGAAACTTATTCCCAATTTATATGATAAATATAAATACGTTATACATTACGTTCACTTAAAAAATTGCATTAAACATGGTTTAATATTGAAAAAAATACATCGTGTTATAACTTTTCGTCAAAAAGCCTTTTTAAAGAAATATATTGACCTTAACACTGAGCTTAGACAAAAGGCTCTTTCCACATTTGAGCAGGATTTCTTTAAACTACTTAACAATAGTATATTCGGTAAAACCCTTGAAAATAGTGAAAACCGAGTGAATGTTCAGTTAGTGAACCAATGGAGCGATTATGACAATAAAACAAAAAAAAAGTTAAGTGCTGATTCCTTAATAGCTAGACCAAATTTTCACAGTGCATCTATATTCTCAGAGAATTTGGTTGCTATTCAAATGAAACCAGAAAAGATAGTTTTAGATAAACCCATTTACATCGGTTTTTCTGTTTTAGAGCTATCAAAAAAACACATGTACGATTTTCACTATTCCATTATCCAACCGCATTATAGGGATCTCGTTAAACTGTGCTACACACAGTTTTATCTATAAAATACATACTAGTGATTTTTACTATGATCTCCAAAAGCATTTTTTAGCTTATTTTGATACCAGCAACTATAGTCCAAGTAACCCATATAACTTATCACTTTTAAATAAGAAAGTACCAGGTCTGTTCAAAGATGAAATGGGTGGTAAAATAATAAATGAATTTGTTGGGTTACGTCCAAAGTTATATTGCATTCAATCTGAGAAGGTTACTTTGAAAAAAGCCAAAGGTGTGAAAAAATGTGTTGTCCGAGATATAAATAAATCTGACTACGAAAAAACTTTAATCAGTGGTGAACTGATACGTAAACAGAATTTACTGTTTAAGTCACTAAAACACGAGATACTTACACGCAGTGTCAATAAAGTTGTATTATCTTCAAACGATGATAAGCGTTTGATATCAAAAAACAGCATTGAAACTGTTGCTTGGGGTAATTGCTCAATTTTATGTTGAAGGTGTTTTATTGAAATTTATGTTGGTAACTTGTACAGTAAAATTATTATATTATTATAGTAACTGTTTTATAAACCTGTTATAATCGTTTATAATACCGAATTAAATAGCTTGCAACTTCTATTTTATCCTCTCTATCTAAATGGTTGTCTGGAAGAGAATATTTTAAAGCGATGTGTAAACCTGCTTCTAATATGCTTCAACATTGTCATAAAAAGTCTAGTTTGTGTTAGATTTACGTTAAAGTTATAAGTATAAGTATTCGATGTTAAATATATACATAAATAAATAAATAATAAATCAAGTTATCTTTAAACGGGTAATTGCTCAATTTTGTGTTGAAGGCGTTCGATTGAAATTTATTTGGTAACTTATATAGTTATTTTATTATATTATTATAGTAACTATTTTATAAACCTGTAATAATAGTTTATATTAAATTGTTAGCAACTCCGATTTTGCAGTTTATTAGCTCTCTCTATTCAAATAGTTGTCTGGAAGAGATTTTTTTAAAACGTTGTGTAAACCTACTCCTAATAAGTTTCAACATTGTAACAGTTATAAAAAAGTCTAGCTTGTGTAAGATTTACGTTAATGCTATAAGTATTCGATGTTAATATATAAAAATAAATAATAAATCAAGTTATCTTTAAACGGGTAATTGCTCAATTTTGTGTTGAAGGCGTTTCATTGAAATTTATTTGGTAACTTATATAGTTATTTTATTATATTATTATAGTAACTATTTTATAAACCTGTAATAATAGTTTATAATACCGAATTAAATTGTTAGCAACTCCGATTTTGCAGTTTATTAGCTCTCTCTATTCAAATAGTTGTCTGGAAGAGAATTTTTTAAAACGTTGTGTAAACCTACTTCTAATATGTTTCAACATTGTAATAGTTATAAGAAAGTCTAGCTTGTGTTAGATTTACGTTAATGCGTATTCGATGTTAATATATACATAAATAAATAAATAATTAGTAAATCAAGTTGTCTAATATCGGTGGTTTTATTTATTTCATTCACGGTCAAAGTACATGCCCCGCATTAAGGTCAACGCCCACTAAGTGCAAACCATGCAATTTCGTAATTCGCTCGCTTAGTAATATAATAATTCATATTTATATCACCGTTGCTTAGAAAGACACGTTTTGAACTCTCTGGTAAGTGTAAATACTTAAAAAATTTAAATACTTAAAAAAAAAAAAAAAAAAAAAAAAACTTTTGTTCTTTCTGTTACAGATCATGACTGAATCGTCGGAAATCGTATTTTCGCAGTACGCCCAAGACCCTCTTGAAAATTTTACTCAGCAATGTGAGGAATTGTTTGGTAAACAACCCACCAAATTAAAGATCGACAAGAGAAACAGCAAGCAAAAACGAGAACCTTCAAAAAAGAATGATGTTTCGTTGAAGTCATTCGTCATCAGTAAGGAGCAAAGAGGATCAAGACTGATACAAATTAAAATATTGGATTTGGCAGCGGATCAGGCAGCGAGGACGACGGCACAGGGAGCCGATGGCGACGACGATGAAAGTGTGGTGCTCAGTGCCCAGTACGTGGTGCAGGATCCGGTGGATGAAATTATGGACCTTACGGAAACCTTAGTTAGAAAGATCTCGAAAAGATTGTGCGGTGATAGTTATTAATTTTATAGGATAAGATTAAGACTGTAAATATACTTTATGTGATATAAATAATTATTGTTTATTGTTGTTTATTAATATTAGTAGGTATTTATGTAACTGATTATTATTAAAGTTGAAAGTAGATAAAGAAAATGTTTTTATTTCTAAAATTTTATTTTATTCTATTTAATAAAATATGCACAAAGAAAATATAAATGACCTATGAATAATATTACTTCCTAATTAGAGAATTTAACACACTGACAAACAGATTTAAAAACATGTAGTTTTTTATAATGTTCTTTACTAAAGATCATATATTATTTCAAAAAGTAAAAGAAATACATTTATTATCATTACACCTTTATTTAAAAAAAATGTTTTAAATACATTATAATTTGCTATAATTAGATATAATAACAAAAATAAAAAGAAACGAAAATAAAAAGTGCATGTTTTTTAAAAGAAATCATGCTTAAATTTATCGTAGTACCACATTTTAAGACATAGTACATTTTTTAATGCACAATTCTTATTGTGATGAACACAATACAAATTTGTGTTTTCTTTCTCACAGTAATCATTATATAATTTTAAAAAATTGGGACAACCTTTTTCCTCTAATTCTATTATTTCACAATCTTGACATAACTCTCGAATCCACATTATTTTTTCCAATCCCTTGGTTAACACTTTTTTGCCATTTATATAAGGAACAATTACTCTTCGAAATTCACGATAATCGATGAATCCTTCACTCCAAGTGAGCCCTCGATTTTTTTCTAACCATCGAACTTGCTTTTTTTCTTCATTTGATAGAGTTTTAAAAGTATAGGGTGGTTTAATTAAAAATGTTTGTGTGTGGTCTTTGGTTGCTATTGCTAACTCTTTAATAATGAAATTATTTTTTGAATCCTTAAATCCTTGCAGATCCACTATTATTGTATTGCTGTTCATGATATCTTCTTTACAATATTGCTCAAAGGTTTGTATTCAAATATACAATCGTTCAGTATGAGACAGTATGCAGCGGTCTGATCAGGTATCTCTTGATCTGCTTCGATTTCAACTCTCACATCAATCGATCCTTTTAATGATTCGTGTTGGCGAGAACAGTCAATTACGAATAAAGGAGCAATAGCCTTGAATTCTTTTAAAGACAGCAAGGGTTCTGATCGGCGACCGTGATAAGACTGCTGAAATCTGGCGTACTGCTCATATAATAAAGAAAACTTATCATCTGAGAAACTGACATTTAGTCCTTCATAAGGGTAATACGATGAATTCAAAAATACTCTTACATCACGTATATTGCAATGGTCGAACTCTGCCATAGACATTTCCGCATTATGTTTTCGGTTGGTTTGTAAAGCTATAACAACGAATCTCGGTTTTTCTATTTGCGATGAAGTTTTAATAGACCAAGAATGTTTACGCGTTTTGGGTAGTAATGGGTATTCATATAAGTCCCAATTACGAAATGCTAGTGTGATAGCTCTATCTTTTTCTAAATGTTTTAACAAATGAATTTTCTCACGATCTGACACCTTAACATGCGGAACGCGCCAAACAATTTTACTTATTATTATATTTTCTACAACTTGTTCCTTATTTAATTTCAAGGCATTGACATTTGTGTTGCTTCTCAAAAGTACTAACTCGTGTTTACAGTTTATAATAATTTTTTCATAATCTTCTGCAAAACCTAATAGTTTGTTTAATGGTATTGAAGCAGAAAATGCGCCTCCACTAACATTGGTGGTTCCTGAAGTAGACCAACCCCAAACTCTAGCACTTTTGGATTCATTTTCATTTAACGATAAATAGGATTTCATTGTTGTTGTTATGCCTGCATTTTTAATTTTATCTATTTCGATTCCATTTAATTCATAGCGAATGTCTTGAAATAGAAATAACGCTGGATTATTAACAAAATGCACACTTGACACTTTTTCTTTAGTAGTACTGTTATACAAATCCGCTTTGCCCTCAATATACAAAGCGCTGAGTGAAGGCAACACATACAAATCTTGTTGATGAATGGGTATTCGTATTTCATCATTATTGTTGAAACTTGTTACATACGGTTTGTATGAATGATATTCAAAACTTTCAATGCTGTTATCATATGACGTTGGTTGAGATATATTTAAATAATTCATTTTAGCAAGCCTACTAGCTTTAGGAAATCTTTATTATTTTTAGTAAGTTTCTTTTTTAGTAAAAGCGGTGTTCTTTTAGTAGATGATCTTTTATAACTGACTTGAGTACAAACTGTAGCAGTGTTTTTATTGAAATTTATCATTTTTTTCTAAAGTGCAAGTATAGTTGTACTTCTTCACCTCGTAAATTAATTTGCTTATTATGACCGTCTAGTAATCTAATATTAATCGCACTAATTGAATTTTGGTTGACTGGAAAATATATTAAGTTTTTGGGTATCTCAATAACTCGATAGCCTGGTGGCACGTTAGGTACAAATTCATAAATTATATGGCTTGCTTTTCCATTCACGAATGATCCTCCAACTACGTCACATTCGATGCGCACGATGGTTGTAGATAAAATGCTGACTGGATACCGAGATTCACAACTTATATTAGCCTTTATTGTTTCCCTAGCAAAACCTAAAATTTTACCGATGGAATTACTTTTCCCAAAGTGAACATCTTCTGAACAGAATATTTTGGTTTTGAGTGTATTATTATTACAACTCAATTTTAATGCAGTATTCTTGACGTTGCCTTTTAAAAAATCACAAATATCTTGAAGTTCATATGATCCTTCTGGAATTTCAATGACCTCATTATTACCATAATAAAACTTATTATTTCTTTCATCTATATTAGGAATAGAATTAAATGTAGAAAAGTACAGAAGTCCACACTCGTATTCTCCACGTAATTCTAAAGTAGGTGAGTAGTTTGTTACGAGGGAGGCTCCCTGCCCAGTTATGGATACAGTGAAAGACATTATTATACTGTCAAGTTATTTTAATTTTAACCTTTATATAAATATTTTTTTCCAATACTTTCTTAAAAATAATAAACAAAGATGACCGCAGTTCGTAGTGCCAAAAGTTTGATACTGTTTGTAATTATAATTTATGTGCATATTTTTCAAATACTTTATTAATTCTAACGGAGGTTTTAAGTTACCAAAACTGTTAAAGTATTCACAGTATTCATTTTGCTTGACATAGGCTACCCAGTGAGTTCCCGGATTTCTGGAACTATCTAAATTTAGAATAGCACACTCAATTTTTCTTGGTTTTGATGGTAACGTATCTCGCATAAAAACGCCACGAAAATATGGAATATGAACCGAGTGCTTTAATATATCTAAATTAGTGAGTGCTCGTTTGGGTAACCGTTTAATTAGTTTTTTGGAGGTTGTAAGTACAAGCCCGCTCCTTTTTTGCGAGACTTCAAATACAATCCTTTCCCAAGTGCAACGGCTTCCATCATCTTGTTATGTCGTTCAGATTCTTGAAGATTTTTTTGAGCAACCTTGTAATCGTTAACAGCCTTTGTTATACCTGCAGCACCTCCAGCAAGTGAACCAAGAGCTGATAAACCAGCAAAGATTGGTATGAGAGGTAACAACCCACCAGTTTTCGGAACAGGAATGCAGCGTGGGAAGCGTATTCCTTTTACATTAGAAAACACTTTTTTTGCAGCTGCATGTGCATATTTTATAGCCTTTCGGTTGTCATTACATTTTAATTTTTTCATTTGCTTTTGAATTTTTTAACACCTTTCATGAATGACCGTACTCCTGCTTCGGCTCTAAGTTTTGCTTTCATTGCATTTTTTACTATCCATGATGCAATCTTTTCTCCTTTCCCAGCATCTTTCGATTTCAATCTTTTCTTTGCCATATTTAAATGTTCTAAATCGGCGTTATGTCTAACGTTCCAATCTTTATTATTGTAAGCGATATCGTGGTACATGCAAGCTTCATCCAATTTATTTATACCTCGTTCGCCCTTGAGTAATCTTTTCTTAAGTTTTGTGCCTGGACCACAAAATTGATATCCAGGTAAATGTAACTCAAACGGAATGTTATTTATTAAGTTGTTAATAATACCACTTCCTTCCGTCATCGATGATTATAAAGTGAGCGTATAAATAATAATGCTTAGTTTATATTAAAGCACCAATAAATTTTTATCAATCCAACTGTTTTCACCGTCACTGAGACCTAACCATTTGACAAAGAGTTTGTTTCCTTTTCTTTTCAAAACCTTTTCAATAAGATAAATATCTGGAAATTTGGTTCTCTGTAATTCATGCTCGTAAAAAGATCCTAAAATTCTCTGTTTATTTTTGTCTTCCAAGTGATAAGTAACTGGATTTGTATGATTGACTTTAATAACATAAAATATTTCTGTTGACCAGTTTGGAGTATAACCTTTGTAGAAATCCCCTTTGTATTTACTTATCCGGACTTGATCACCAACATGGAACTTAAATTTTTGATGTTTTCTGGTAATTTGTGATTTAATAATGTTAGACCTAACAATCATCTGGTTTTCTTTGCTAACATCAATAGGCCTTAGTTTTGTTACACGGTGAATAGTGTTATTGTAGCATAGTACAACGTCTTCCAAATTTTTTTGTATCCATTGATATTTACCGCAGACGCTAAATAATTTGTAAAGATGACTTTTTAGAGTTCTTATTACTCTTTCAACAATTGCTGCTTTTTTTACAGAGTAAGTGGAGTAATGATTTATGTTATATTTTATCGTCAATTGTTTAAAATTTTTATTGTAAAATTCTTTGCCTAAATCTGTTTGTAAATTTTTGGGCTTTCGAGATGACGTGGTTAATATATTTTGCATTGCATTTGTAACACAACTTTTATTCTTTGACTTCAAAGGATTAACCCACACATATTTCGATAAAGTATCAATTACGACTAAAACATATTTATATCCTTTATTAAACTGTGAGTACTTTTGAAAGTCTACAGGGTCTGCTTGCCATAAATCATCTATTCCTTTTATGATTGTACTTCGACGTGGAAAATTTCTTCTCGCCGCTCTGTGAAGTTCGTCTACAATTTCTTTCTTACTCATTTTTGTTTGGCTTGAATCATACGGTCTATTTCTATTTTTGAGTAAAACATAGAAGACAAACGGTCTGTACTCGCTGATTCCAAGTTCTTTAAATAAATTAATACACGACTATTAACTTGGCTTATTTCGTTTCTCAGCTCTTGAACTGTTTTATCCAAATATGCTTTATTTACAGCTTCATCGTCCTTGTCTGGAGACGACAAGCCTTTTAGTTTGGATGATTTTAAATCGTATTCTCCCGTTTCAGACTTCTGTAACGTATCGCTATAGATATCAATATGTTCAGATAATCGTAAACGTTTATGAACGTGATGACCAAATTTATCTATATTCATTGCGGTCCCGATGCTTTGTTTACTGTAAGTATACTGCACAAATTTCCCGATGCTATTTGTTTTTATTCTTTGTTTATGATACCGGCTTCGTGAAGTTCCTCGATGATTGCAATAATTTCATTATCTAACCCAGTGTTACCAGCATCTCGTGATGCGAACAGTAATTTCAGTCGTTTTACTAACTCGTTAGGATCGTCCCAGTAAACTAAATCTGTATTTCTTTTTACTCTTTTTACGAGTTCAATACCTTTTCCTCGAGGAATACTCTCTGTACTAGTGGTCGGTTTTCTAGAGATTTTGAATAATGGCTTTATAATATTCATGTATTTAAATCCCTTGTTGCTATTTATTGGTTTAGAGGGATCATAATTACGTCTGTGTGCATTAGTATCGATAAGTAGTAGTTTATAGTTTTCAAGGTCGTTATCTGTGATATCATCTAGATTTGGTTTCTTTTTAAACAATAGTTCTTTTAAACCGAGAGTTTTTCTCAAATTATGATTTCCAATTATTAGAGTGGTGCCGTCATCATAAACGCGACTTTTTCCAAGCATAAGTTTTCCTTGTTCATTTCTTATTCCAAAAGGTATAGCACTAAATACTTCAGATGAAGTAGACCATGATAAAGATTGATTTTTAACGTTTGGCGATGATTGTAGCGATTTGAACGAACCTTCACTCACATCATGGTCTTGAGTAGGTGATACAGTAAGGGTTTTGTCGGTTGTTCGGAATTTTTCATGATTTTCTTCATCATCTTCGCTACTTTGTTCGTTAAATTCTTCAATAGACGAATACGACTCTTCGCTTTCATTATTCTCTATTTTTTTAAATAAAGGGTTATAAAAAGTCTCTTTGTCATGTTGCTTTTCATCATTTTTATTTGCTATCATATTAAGAGGGTCAACTATGGGTTTAAATATTGTTTCTAAAGTATTATTTCTTGTAGTTTGTGCATCCTTTATCATGTCGAACTTTCTTTTAACAGCTGATGCTGATTTAACGATTTGTCTCTTTAGATCTTTTTCCATTTTATTGGGTTTCCTTTTATCTCCGAATCTCATGTGGAAATGATTTATAAATATAATAACATCCGTATATGTAGTTATTAATCTACGACTATAAATGTATCAAACGTCATTCTATAGCATCCTTTATTTCGCTCACAATCCTTATTTATGACAATATAATTGTATGGTATTTTCCAAACAGTTGAACACATTTCACGGAATTGAAGCCATGACATATCAGACCCTACATGCTCATCATAAACATGTTTTAAATTTACGTCGTCTTGTTTAAATAATATAATCATGTTAGAATTGTCTCTTACGAGTTGTTTAGGTATTTTGGTGTAAGTTTGATTGATATAAAAACAATCAATATTCCTATGACGCCCCATAGCAAAATAGTTACGGATGTTGTTTTGATTTTCACAAGCAACATCATCGAAAATAATAATGGAATCAGGTGACGCTTCGTGAGGGCTCAATATTTCGCTATTATGATTATATTTGTGAAATGATGTACCTGGAACCAATTCTAAAACTTTTTCGAGATAACTGTATTTAGGTTGATACAAAGATTTTGAATACACGTACAGGTTTCGAAATCGTGGACCATCTTTATGTAATAATAAACTTATTACTAGGTTGGTTTTCCCGCAATTAGATGGACCGCAAACAATACAACGGATTGTATTTGGCAATAACTTTCCATGTCGACTTGCCCCTGACAATGAAGTTGGACAAATACATTCCAATTTTAACGATTCTTTTTGTTTTAAGAATTTCATTATATATTATGATTAAAAATTAAATTTGACTGCAGTGTTAAAAGGATTTTACAGAAATGACAACATAAAATGGTTGCTACGCTTAAATAACGAAAATACCAATAATCCACATCGATTATTGGGCGTTCTAATTCACTTTTTCGAGAGAGCGAACGGAGTGAGCGAACGGTGAAATGTTTGTACATTTTTACAAATAACAATATTTGTCCGTTTGAGATGTACAATATCTGTACATCTAAAACGGACGACATGAAAACAGAAGATGGTATGCTATCCATTGCAAAACTGCGATACGTTCGAGATATTGGGCATTCTAACGAACAAGCGAGGTCGCATCTGCGACCGAACGAAAGTGAGTTAGAATGCCCAATATCTCACTACTAAGACCTTATAAGTTATGTACTTATTTCTAATAATATGAAACATAGAAATATTTGATGGGAACAACCTAAACCAATTAGAGTAATAGTACAGTCTGCTTTATACCTATTAAAGTGAGTAAAGGATAACTCCTAAATATAATTGATTTAATTATTAACAGGGATAATTACCTGATTTACTAACTACTAAAAATATACTAACTATGATTTCGTAGGCTATTCAATAATCACCCAGTCTGAGAGACAGGGGTAGAAGTTAATGTAAAAATAATTAACTTAAATTCACTTCCTAAAAGTTAAGGATGTAGAGTGAATTAGGCATCTTTAATAAACTTAAGATGTGATAATCTGCCAAGGCAGCCAATACAATGTAGTTATATTGGTACTGTTTGGAACTAAATGGCCACTTACGGCTAGCAACTTTTGTCGTCATAATTTGTAGTGACAGACGACTGTCAGTGTCAGTGTGACACACACACTCACGTTGGTTTTTTGGTGAGGCTAACGGAACGCAGGGTCGTGTAAAGTTTTGGTGTAATTTGGTATGTGGGGCACATTGTTTTGATTCGGAGGGGCCCGTAGGAATTATGGAACAGTGTTAATAAATTAGTACCAGGGCGGGCTGGTTAAAATCAGTTATTGGTTTGGTTGACACGGACACGTGGCGTGCTAAGTGGTATTGTGCAGTGGTACGTATTTTTCTGGGGTACAGAGCTCTGGGTGTAGACAACGGGATGTTTAGGGACACCTAGGGCCTTTCCACCCATCACAGCAGTCGCCGGGGAGGCGAGCTACCATCACCACCGCAGCCAGCAGCGGCCTGGGCACGGCGGACTGCACCGGGCTGAGCGGCGCGTCTCAAGGGAAGACTAGCATGTAAGTCGTTTAAGATTACTTTAGTATTAAGTTAGCATAGGCTGTAGGGTTTAGAGGTTCCCCGAGTGAGCCATCTGGACCATACATTGTTGGCTAGAAATAGCCTGGTAGCAGAGACGCTATTAGGGAAGTCAAACGGTGATCTCTCTGGAGCAAACTTCGGGAGATACCCAGAACAGCACTGATTGAGCTCCCTATATCAAACATTTCTTGGTAACCAGAGCGTGGTTTTACCTACGGACCTGAATTAGGTAGTAATTAGTTATTAGTCTTAGTGTTAAGATTGTTTGCTACCGCATATTAAATATGCAATGTTGTAATATTTAGGTTTTGTTGTGTAATTACAGCAAAGTTGTGTAAGATTGTCTCACTGCGGTCAGTGTAACAATAATTAATTTGGTTTTTGTCTCGCATTTAGAATGCTTTGAGTATGTAGGAAGTACACTGCGGAAAGGGCAATTGTCATACCTAACTTGCTGTAATTGCAATAGTCATATAAATAGTGCAATGTAAACATTTGGTTTTTGATTACACATTTGGAATGTAATTACTTGCTTAATAGTGCAAGGTAAGCATATGTTTCTTGGTTTGGTATACATTTAGAATGTGGTTAACTATGGTTAACTGTTGGTTGGATTAAAATCATATCACAGTACAGTATTTACTTGCTTTGAATTATTTGAGTACTATCTACTCACCGGGGCGGTGTAATTGTTGGACAACTTAAATGTACTTACTGATTAAAACTGTTTGTGGCAGTTTATTGTTGCTTTGTTGTCTAACTTTAATTTAGAATTAGTCTCGCTAGGGTAGTGTAAATTTGTGACAACAAATAAATGTTTTGATTTTGGTTGTTGTATTTGTTGTGCAAACTGAATTTTAAGATTCTAGCGGTTTGTAAATAATTAAACATTTGTTTGTTCCTTGATTGCTTAAAAACTTAATTTGGAATTTAAAGCATTGAAAATTGTGGAATTTTGATTTGGTTTGTTGTTTCATTTTGAAAACATATTTAAATATTGTAGGCATTTGATTCACAATATTTGTAGTTAGGTTGTATAGCGATTGCAAGGCTGTAGACACATATATTAATATTGCAGTTATGTTACCATATAAACTTTTTGCTTACATAGTGAGTTTGGCCTATGTATGATTGATTGTAACATTTGTTTGTTAAATGACTTGTTTACATTTCTACTTTTCTACTTTCATTTCATTTCTACTTTCTATGAAAAGAAAGTAGAAATAATAGACATAAATAAATTATTAGATAATAATTTTATATTGACAAAAGATAAATATTATCTTAAGAATTATTTTAAGCGACAGATAGCAAATTCGCTATCATTTTATTTTAAGTATATAGCCAATAACATGGCTAGCTCAGCGGCTTCTATTGAGCTGCAACATACTGACATGCCAATTCAGACTTTGGAATATGTTCCAAATAATTTAAATTAGCTTATAAGACAATAGAGGACACCTCTGACAAATTATTGGAATTAAATTATAAGACAAAAGAGGAACTCTCTTCCAAAATGTGTGTAAATAAAATGAAATTAAATAAATGTAAAAATAGCTTTATAAAAAGCCCCGGTCAATCGTTAAATTTAAAAAATGTAGAATCTATGAACATTGTTCACCAAAACATCCAAGGAATGATGGGCAAAGATTTAGAGATTGAATTGTTCATGAACTGTAATAATATCGATATTCTTTGCATTACCGAGCACTGGCTTAGAGACCATCAGTTCATGTTCAATTTTAAGAATCATTTGGTAGGAAGTTCATTCAGTCGAGGAAATGCAATACATGGTGGCTCCTTAATTATTGTAAGTAAAAAGTTTAAATTAAAGGAACGCAAAGACATAGTGAGCCTCTCGGTTGAGCGAACAATAGAAATAGCTTGTGTGGAATTGGAGCAGTTTGTTGTGATAAACCTCAGAACAATATTATTTAGTGTTCTGAGTTTGAAACTATGAGTTAAGTTTAATACTTTCTAAAACTTGTTTTTTATTAAAAATCTTTGATACTCCAAAAATGCATTAATATTTCTTTAATATTTAATAACAATATTTGATAAATTAGTTTTCTCCCAAAAACGCTGTTTACAGCTAAGCCCAAAGTGAATAATGTCCTTTTGAGTATGTACCTTTGTCTGTAAGACACTGCTGTTAGAGGCTATCGTATGGTACCTTGATCGTACCAACGTAAAATTAATAAGTTGTAAAAATAATTGAATAAGAAAATATAATGTGAAAATATTATTATAACTGGGCTGTTTTGTGTTCTAAATATTCCTTGACTGTATAATAACCTTTTTATAACAATAAGTAAATAAGTTTAAGAGTCATGTAGGTAAAACAAGATTTCACACGATTCTTTATCTAAAGGTAGGTTAATCTAGTACAATCTTAGATTAAAACAAAAAGGGAAGATACGGCATGCTCCTACTTATAGTCATTCAAAATATAGTCCTACTCAACTACTTAAGCAAACACTCACACACGCACACCTATAAAGTGTAAATATCGAGTGAGCGAGACAAAGCGGTATGTTTCAACGTCAGCGCGAGGGAGTCAGCGAGTAGCGCGTTGACGTCTCGGTCGCTTCGCAACAGACGAGTACGTACGACCGATTCCGACGCCACAGCGGGGTAGCGTCTTTCTCTTTTTCACACAGTAGAATATCCGCAATAGTGCGATGTAGCCTGTTTGCTCGGCAAATTGTGACTGAAGGGAAATTGTGCCTTTAGGCCTAATTTTGGCGGCTCACTCACGAGACGCTAATGCCGTATCTTCCCTTTTTGTTTTAAAGGGCTACCACACTGTTGTAAACCGACGTTTACAACAGCCGTTTACAACAGTGTGGTAGGTTGTTTTCAACGACATTTCGGTCAACCTTACACGACCTTTGTTTGCGGGCGCGCGTTGAAAACCGCTGTGTTGCTACTGCCTTAAACACCATTACACACAAACCGCTATCTTCAACCTACAACCTACATACAACGTGGTTACTGGAAAAAGCCAAGTTCGTATATATTAATGTACGTACAGCGCGGTATTTTTTACATCTTTAAAAGCTCATATTTAGCTATTAATCATATAAATTTAATCGCGTTTTTCTCCAGTAAATTAATCATTTTTTTTAAATTGCCTCACTACTTAGGTATATCAAGGAAGGGATGCCAATAGCGCTATTTAAATTCGCAAATAAAACAAAATACGATAATGCTTAACATCCTGCTGTAGCCTAAATTTTACTCTTAAAAATACTAATAAAGCAGGATCCTGCTAAAAATGGCAACACTGTGGACTGTGGCAAACCAAGTGGAAGCTCGTTCACAACAAGTTGTAAACGAGCCTCCCGCCAAGGTGACCTGGTGGGAAAGGCTTGTTTACAACAGTGTGGTAGCCCCATTAATCTAAGAGTACAATACTTGTTTTTTTATTATAATAGTGTAGGTATACCTTGCCCCAAGAAAGAACCGAGAAACTTTTGTAACCTAAACAGTGACATTACTAGTTTAGACTTACTTTTAGTATTAAAATTGTGTACATCACCGTATTTAGAAAAATAAATTAAAAGTAAAAAAGCCTTTTTAAAAAACAAGCTTTTATTTAATGCGCTAAAAAGAAAAAAATAACTTTTACTTTAAAACTTTAACTATCAACTTATCATTACACAATTTATATGATATAAAAGGTTGTCGCGAGATTTAAGTAAATACTTACTCGTATTTTTAGAGATTGAAAATTTCAATAGTTAAAATCAATCACATCAAGTTACATATTTAATTTACTTGTTTTTACACATACTTATAGTAAATCTTGCGACAACCTTTCATATCATATAAATTGTGGAGGTAATGACGTTATAAGTCGATAGTTAAAATTTTAAAGTAAAAGTTATTTTTTTCTTTTTAGCGCATTTTAATAAAAGCTTGTTTTTTAAAAACTTTTAATTTATTTTTTACTTTTTAGTTATTCCTGGACACGTTTTTCATTGGTTCATTTCACTGAATACAAACATTTAAGTAAACAAAATTCACGTCCACCAAACCACCACCACTCACCCATCAAAAACAGTCCACCCAATAAGACGAATCAAACTCGACGCGATTGTGTCGCTTAATTACTGAGTTCCTATGGCCACCTTCCAGCTCCATCATTAGACCCTGGTTACCATCTAGCACCAAAGTACTCGTCAAGACGAATCAAACGAGCTGAGACTCGATGGAGTTGCGTCGTTTCTTTACTGAGTTCCTAGGACCACCTTCCAGCTCCAACATCAGATCATACCCTGGTAACCATCTTAAACAACGCACTCGTCAAGACGAATGAAACGAGCCGAAACTCGATGGGGTTGCGTCGTTTCATTACAGAGTTCCTATGACCACATTTCGACGGTCCCATGAGTATAATCCCAGATGAGGCACATCCGTGATTTTCAGTTTTTTGTTTAATTGTCTTCTACTGATTTAACTCTATCGGTCTATAAAACAAACAAGTAAAAAAGTTTATTAATTTTCTAGATTTCGAAGTATGTCAAGTACTATAAGTAACTGCATTTTAAATTAAATTCTCCGCCGTAGTATGTCTGAAGTGCTACAACTTGAATGATACGTCGGAGCTTCACTGCGCGAGGGGCCTCTCGTGTAAGTACCCTAGTGTCACTTGCGTTTAACATTTAAGTGATTTGGAACTAATTATGTAAATTAATAAAAGTCAATTTTAACATATACCTACATTACAATTTATTTTATTTGTCTAATACCCTTTCTTAAATTTAAACCAATAAGTTTTCCGAAAACAAAATCATTAAATACCATATACAAAATTTGACGTTGAGCAACTCCCCATGTAAAATTCAGTAAGTGCCATTTGATTTGTTATATAATTTGTATGTTCTAACGTAAAGTTCAGTAAGTGTAAAATAACATACAATATTATAAATCGAGTTAATATTATATTCAGTAGATTCTTAACTTAACCTACTATTTCTTATCTTATCTTATCTAGTGGGGCCTGCAGAGGTCTCCCTCTCGCAGTAGCACGTCGACCCATTGGGATCTTTTGTGCCACCCCGTCCTATCACTCTGCCTCCTCAGTGAAGATAATTGCCATAAGCTTGGCAATGTCCTTGAGGGCGAAGAGCCTAAAATCTTCTGGTTTGGGGTAGGCCGATCCCAGAAGATTCATTCTTTTCCTGGCAAAAGAGTCGCAGTCACACAGTAGGTGCTGCATAGACTCCGTTTCCCCTCCACATGCCCTGCACAGGTTGTCTGTTGCTAGTTGCATTTTGTGGAGCATTTGTTTAGTGGCATAGTGCCCAGTCAGGGCACCGGTGATTAATCGGGCCTGCCTTCTGCTGCATATGATCTTACTCCGTCCTAGGGCGCCTTCGCCTATAAAGGATTTTGAGTGTCTTATGCCGGGTAGCTCTTTCCATTCGGTTTTATGCCTGTTTTGGATATGGTCCTTGAAGGCTTTGTTGATGGTACTCGATGCTAGTGCCACAAATGACTCAGGGCCAATATATGGGGTCTCTGAGCCCTCCCTAGCAAGTGCATCGGCCATCTCATTGCCATGGATTCCCATGTGGCCTGGTACCCAGATCAATCTCACCCTGTTGTGCCTACCTAGCTTGTTTAAGGCTTTCGTAGTTTCAAGCACAAGGCTGGAGTTGATTCGAGACGTTATAAGTGACTTAAGCGCGGCTTGGCTGTCACTCAGGATGAATATATTACGCTTCTTAGGAGCGATTTCTAAATTATTTTTAGCGCACAGGAGAATTGCGAAAGTTTCTGCCTGATAAACAGTAGCGAACTTTACCATACTCTGACTGTGTTTAAAATCATTGCTAAAGATACCTGCTCCAGTGCCCGACTTCATTTTGTATCCGTCGGTGTACCAGATCAGGCTGTCTTTCTCTGGAGACGGTGGCTGTTTCCATTGGTCCCGTAGTTGGGACATGTATACTGAATTTCTTTTCGAACATGTACTTTGGGGCAATCTTGTCGCACCTCATTTCCATGATCCTATCAAGGGTATCATTATGTTCCCATTTTGTGTGTCTGGTCAGAGGCAAAGATGCGCCGCACAGCCATGCCACCTTTAGGCTGTGTAGCGTTTTCCTTGCCTCCGTCTCTATGACACTGTGCAGAGGTGGGAGGTCCGTGAGGACCTCCAGCGCTGCTGTCGGTGTGGTTCTAAATGCCCAGGTAATCGCCAGGCATACTGTTCTCTGTAGTTTGCTCAAAGCATTCTTACAGATCTTTAGCCTGGTCCTGGGCCACCAGACGATGCTGCCGTATGTGAGAATCGGCCGCACCATCATCATGTAGATCCATCTTATGATTTTGGGGTTGAGTCCCCACATTTTACCATAAGTGGACCGGCACATACCAAAAGCCTTATAGGCCTTGACGACAGTCGTATCCATGTGCTGTTTCCAGGTGAGTTCCTTATCTAGTGTTAAGCCTAGATATTTCACTTCTCTGGACCAAGGAAGCTGGGTGCCGTAAAGCGTTAAGTTTCCCAGTTTCGTAAGGTTTTTCATTCTAGTAAAGAAGATGGCGGTCGTTTTTCCCGGGTTTACAGATAGATGATTGGTATTACACCAACCTTCCAGCAAACCCAGGGCACGTTGCATTAGCTCCGATACCGTGGAGGGAAATTTCCCACTGACCGTGATAACTAGATCATCAGCGTAACCAACCGTAAAGAATGGTCCATGGTTCAGCTTTGCTATGATTTAATCTACCACAAGGCTCCATAGCAAAGGAAAGAGAACCCCCCCTTGCGTTCACCCTCTAGTTGTCTGAGCAAGTAAGCTGTCCCCTAGTAGTTCCGAGTAGATGATTCTACCCTTTAGCATACATTCAATCCATTTACAGATCGGTTGTGGCACGCCATGATCCCTGGCTGCAACATTAATGGAGTCAAAGGTTGTGCGATCGAATGCACCTTCAATATCTACGAATGAACAGACGCAGATCTCTTTGTTCTCCAGGGCGGATTCCGCTCTACTCACCACATGGTGAAGAGCAGTTTCTGTTGACTTCCCTGGCTGATACGCGCATTGTAGTCCATGAAGTTGGAATTTTTTCAATGGTCCCGCTTTAATAAATTTGTCTACCATTTTCTCCAAGGCCCTTAGGAGAAAAGATTGAAGACTTATTGGCCTAAAAGCTTTGGGTTCTTCGTAATCCGGTTTACCCGTTTTAGGTATATAAATTACTTTAACACGCCTCCATATTCGGGGTATATAACCGAACGCAATGCAGGCTTTGTACAGTCTGCAGAGGTGGGGGCCCACTATGGAGGCGCCCTGCTGTAGTAGGATGGGGTAAATGTTATCAGGCCCTGGTGCTTTAAATGGTTGAAAGCTCCCCAGTGCCCATTTAACTTTAGATTCATCTACTACCTTTTTCGCTATTGTCCAATCATACTTGGAAGATCTACTATGCTGCTCCTTCGAGCTAGTAACTTCTCAACCTGACTTATTTTTTAAACCTTATAATACATACACACACTCATCGCCGCCTTTACCTTAGCTTAACTTATTATCTAATTTTTAAAACTAGTTAACCTACTTTATCTACAATCTAATGTTTGTGTCTTGATGTTTTGTAGAGTGCGTAGTGTTTGTATGATAATGGAACCTTAACGTAACTTAATTCTATTAGTGATACATTTCAGTCAAGCAATGTAATATTATAATAAATACAATTTTGGCCTGATCGTCTAGTGAACCCTCCGTTGTTAACCGCATTTAAGTAACTCAAGTTCTTTTGGTGAAAGTTTAGTAATTGGCTTAACCCTGTGTTAAATTATTTTCTCCTAACCTAATTACCTATCCGTCAATAACTAATATCCTAGATATGTGTGGCCTATCAGTGACCCCGTCTGAACTGTGACCTAAATCCCTCACAGCAGCTGCAGGAAAGGAATGTTAGCCACTCAAAGATAATCAGATGATAGCTTAGCTTGCAGGTATTATTATTTATTAACAATAGCAATATCCCCTCACCTGATTATAGGTAAGTCGTGCCTACCAACTGTCATCCCTTCTTTGATGTTAGGTGGGAAAAGCCTATTTGGCAGACCCGTATTTCAAGTCTGTTTTCTACTTCGTTTTGAGTTTTTAGTGTTTGCGGCTTGTATCGGTTGGCAGCACTAGCTGTCTAGTGTGAATAAACGTCAATAAAAACAGACTTACTTCGAATAGATCTATTTTTAAAAAATTAAAAAAAAAAAAAATTAAAAATAACTCGATGCGGAAATTGTTGTTTTTCTTTACATTTTTCTATGAAAAGTTGTAAACATTTTATATATTATTATTACTATGTAGTAAGAGGTTACATATAAAGAAAAAAAAGATACCCTTATCGCGTTTAATTTTTTTTTATTCCATAGGAAAGTCAGAAGTAATATTCCTTCCTTCACTCGGATACTGTTGGATCATAGTATAATATTTTTTAATCATACCGCCATAATATTGAAGATAATTTATCTAGGAATCCAATTTATACAAAATGTGTGGTGTTTAAAAAAGGAAGGCCACAAAAACCACTTAACACTACTCAAGTACCTGTATCAAATTACGCCGCGTCATACCCCTATCAAATAAGGACTTGCGCGCGCGGTGACATCCTGTCATGTCATCCTGAGTGACAGCCAAGCCGCGCTTAAGTCACTTATAACGTCTCGAATCAACTCCAGCCTTGTGCTTGAAACTACGAAAGCCTTAAACAAGCTAGGTAGGCACAACAGGGTGAGATTGATCTGGGTACCAGGCCACATGGGAATCCATGGCAATGAGATGGCCGATGCACTTGCTAGGGAGGGCTCAGAGACCCCATATATTGGCCCTGAGTCATTTGTGGCACTAGCATCGAGTACCATCAACAAAGCCTTCAAGGACCATATCCAAAACAGGCATAAAACCGAATGGAAAGAGCTACCCGGCATAAGACACTCAAAATCCTTTATAGGCGAAGGCGCCCTAGGACGGAGTAAGATCATATGCAGCAGAAGGCAGGCCCGATTAATCACCGGTGCCCTGACTGGGCACTATGCCACTAAACAAATGCTCCACAAAATGCAACTAGCAACAGACAACCTGTGCAGGGCATGTGGAGGGGAAACGGAGTCTATGCAGCACCTACTGTGTGACTGCGACTCTTTTGCCAGGAAAAGAATGAATCTTCTGGGATCGGCCTACCCCAAACCAGAAGATTTTAGGCTCTTCGCCCTCAAGGACATTGCCAAGCTTATGGCAATTATCTTCACTGAGGAGGCAGAGTGATAGGACGGGGTGGCACAAAAGATCCCAATGGGTCGACGTGCTACTGCGAGAGGGAGACCTCTGCAGGCCCCACTAGATAAGATAAGATAAGAAATAGTAGGTTAAGTTAAGAATCTACTGAATATAATATTAACTCGATTTATAATATTGTATGTTATTTTACACTTACTGAACTTTACGTTAGAACATACAAATTATATAACAAATCAAATGGCACTTACTGAATTTTACATGGGGAGTTGCTCAACGTCAAATTTTGTATATGGTATTTAATGATTTTGTTTTCGGAAAACTTATTGGTTTAAATTTAAGAAAGGGTATTAGACAAATAAAATAAATTGTAATGTAGGTATATGTTAAAATTGACTTTTATTAATTTACATAATTAGTTCCAAATCACTTAAATGTTAAACGCAAGTGACACTGGTACTTACACGAGAGGCCCCTCGCGCAGTGAAGCTCCGACGTATCATTCAAGTTGTAGCACTTCAGACATACTACGGCGGAGAATTTAATTTAAAATGCAGTTACTTATAGTACTTGACATACTTCGAAATCTAGAAAATTTATAAACTTTTTTACTTGTTTGTTTTATAGACCGATAGAGTTAAATCAGTAGAAGACAATTAAACAAAAAACTGAAAATCACGGATGTGCCTCATCTGGGATTATACTCATGGGACCGTCGAAATGTGGTCATAGGAACTCTGTAATGAAACGACGCAACCCCATCGAGTTTCGGCTCGTTTCATTCGTCTTGACGAGTGCGTTGTTTAAGATGGTTACCAGGGTATGATCTGATGTTGGAGCTGGAAGGTGGTCCTAGGAACTCAGTAAAGAAACGACGCAACTCCATCGAGTCTCAGCTCGTTTGATTCGTCTTGACGAGTACTTTGGTGCTAGATGGTAACCAGGGTCTAATGATGGAGCTGGAAGGTGGCCATAGGAACTCAGTAATTAAGCGACACAATCGCGTCGAGTTTGATTCGTCTTATTGGGTGGACTGTTTTTGATGGGTGAGTGGTGGTGGTTTGGTGGACGTGAATTTTGTTTACTTAAATGTTTGTATTCAGTGAAATGAACCAATGAAAAACGTGTCCAGGAATAACTAAAAAGTAAAAAATAAATTAAAAGTTTTTAAAAAACAAGCTTTTATTAAAATGCGCTAAAAAGAAAAAAATAACTTTTACTTTAAAATTTTAACTATCGACTTATAACGTCATTACCTCCACAATTTATATGATATGAAAGGTTGTCGCAAGATTTACTATAAGTATGTGTAAAAACAAGTAAATTAAATATGTAACTTGATGTGATTGATTTTAACTATTGAAATTTTCAATCTCTAAAAATACGAGTAAGTATTTACTTAAATCTCGCGACAACCTTTTATATCATATAAATTGTGTAATGATAAGTTGATAGTTAAAGTTTTAAAGTAAAAGTTATTTTTTTCTTTTTAGCGCATTAAATAAAAGCTTGTTTTTTAAAAAGGCTTTTTTACTTTTAATTTATTTTTCTAAATACGGTGATGTACACAATTTTAATACTAAAAGTAAGTCTAAACTAGTAATGTCACTGTTTAGGTTACAAAAGTTTCTCGGTTCTTTCTTGGGGCAAGGTATACCTACACTATTATAATAAAAAAACAAGTATTGTACTCTTAGAATAATGGGGCTACCACACTGTTGTAAACAAGCCTTTCCCACCAGGTCACCTTGGCGGGAGGCTCGTTTACAACTTGTTGTGAACGAGCTTCCACTTGGTTTGCCACAGTCCACAGTGTTGCCATTTTTAGCAGGATCCTGCTTTATTAGTATTTTTAAGAGTAAAATTTAGGCTACAGCAGGATGTTAAGCATTATCGTATTTTGTTTTATTTGCGAATTTAAATAGCGCTATTGGCATCCCTTCCTTGATATACCTAAGTAGTGAGGCAATTTAAAAAAAATGATTAATTTACTGGAGAAAAACGCGATTAAATTTATATGATTAATAGCTAAATATGAGCTTTTAAAGATGTAAAAAATACCGCGCTGTACGTACATTAATATATACGAACTTGGCTTTTTCCAGTAACCACGTTGTATGTAGGTTGTAGGTTGAAGATAGCGGTTTGTGTGTAATGGTGTTTAAGGCAGTAGCAACACAGCGGTTTTCAACGCGCGCCCGCAAACAAAGGTCGTGTAAGGTTGACCGAAATGTCGTTGAAAACAACCTACCACACTGTTGTAAACGGCTGTTGTAAACGTCGGTTTACAACAGTGTGGTAGCCCTTTAAAACAAAAAGGGAAGATACGGCATTAGCGTCTCGTGAGTGAGCCGCCAAAATTAGGCCTAAAGGCACAATTTCCCTTCAGTCACAATTTGCCGAGCAAACAGGCTACATCGCACTATTGCGGATATTCTACTGTGTGAAAAAGAGAAAGACGCTACCCCGCTGTGGCGTCGGAATCGGTCGTACGTACTCGTCTGTTGCGAAGCGACCGAGACGTCAACGCGCTACTCGCTGACTCCCTCGCGCTGACGTTGAAACATACCGCTTTGTCTCGCTCACTCGATATTTACACTTTATAGGTGTGCGTGTGTGAGTGTTTGCTTAAGTAGTTGAGTAGGACTATATTTTGAATGACTATAAGTAGGAGCATGCCGTATCTTCCCTTTTTGTTTTAATCTAAGATTGTACTAGATTAACCTACCTTTAGATAAAGAATCGTGTGAAATCTTGTTTTACCTACATGACTCTTAAACTTATTTACTTATTGTTATAAAAAGGTTATTATACAGTCAAGGAATATTTAGAACACAAAACAGCCCAGTTATAATAATATTTTCACATTATATTTTCTTATTCAATTATTTTTACAACTTATTAATTTTACGTTGGTAAGATCAAGGTACCATACGATAGCCTCTAACAGCAGTGTCTTACAGACAAAGGTACATACTCAAAAGGACATTATTCACTTTGGGCTTAGCTGTAAACAGCGTTTTTGGGAGAAAACTAATTTATCAAATATTGTTATTAAATATTAAAGAAATATTAATGCATTTTTGGAGTATCAAAGATTTTTAATAAAAAACAAGTTTTAGAAAGTATTAAACTTAACTCATAGTTTCAAACTCAGAACACTAAATAATATTGTTCTGAGGTTTCAAACACACCAACCAGGCACACGGGTCCCAGTGATCCCACAGTCTGTGCTAGGGTGCGTTCCGTCGTTTTGGGTGTAGTTGTTTGGTTAAAGTTTACCCCGTTGAGTTGCAACCAAGCCACGGAACGATCGAGTTGTTTTTTATAACCTCTTCTGCATTGAGATCTTTATCATAAGTTTGCTATCTCTTTCTGCCTTAATCCATTACTACTTTTGTTCCGTTTCGGCACATCATGTTTACCCTAAGTAAAAGAAAAACAAAACATAGGATGAAAGGACCGTGTCGGTGAAACTGTGCAACGTTTTACATGGATCCAGCGACACTTGGCCCCAAACAAATCGCTGTCATTATTTTACCTACCAAATAATTATTTGTTTTTTTAGTTGAATAAGTGAATATTATAAGTGTACATATTATTCCGTTGGGCTTAATTGAACAACAAGTTGTTCAGTCAAACATTGCAGTAATAGAAGTGAGTAGCAAGTGCCTGGAATATCGTTTCTTACGTAAGTTTTGTTGATCTGGTTTCGTGATGATTATTAGCAATTTACCATGCAATATTTGATTTGTTTCTATTGAAAATGCTAATAAATGATTGTAAATCTCTAATTCTAGTCTTAAATATGTGTGCTTTTGGTTTAATACGGAAATTTCATAAAATTATTTCAACATAACCTGTAATCAGTATTGTCAGGTACTTGGCAAAGTTTACCCCAAAAATACTTAGGTTTTAGTATGGAACGAATAGCATAAAATAAATTATTTAATTAAAATATATCTACCTGTACTTTTTACCTTTCCTATCTATTCGAGCGTTAGACTGAGCGTGGTAGAAAATAATAAATTTAGTTTTAAGGTTTTAGGGACCTCACGAGAATCAAGCCAGGCTAGTGTAAATTATCGTTTATTTTCTATTTATTTTAGATTTCCAAAGGACGAAACACTCAAAAAAATGATAATGGAGACATAAAAATATAGAAAAATGAAATCTTAGCGAAATCGCAGCCACTTATCAAAACTTGATAACACGAATGGGTGTTTTGGGTTGGGGACGTGGCGTCGGTGCGGGTCTGGTTCGATTGATGGTGATGTGAATGTGGTTGAGTGTGATTGATCTAAATCTACCACTTATTTATTAGGTATATCTCATCTCAGCTGCAATTTAGGCAAGCAAATAGGCACAATCATCACAGGTTATTTAAGTTTAATATTTAGTATTTAATTTTTAGTTATACTTTTGATTTTTTTTTTCTAACGTTGGTAAACGTACTCGCGTTTACACTCACGGTTGTAGCTGAAAACCAGCGATTCGCGGCTAGCGAATATGACGATGAGCTGCCACCCTTTTGCTGCTGCGGCACACACACACATATTTATTATTTTCTTTTTTTTTTGTTCTATGTTTTTTATTGTGATTTTGTGTACCAACATGTGTGTGTCTTTTAGCAGTAAATAAAGTTTTTATCTATCTATCTATCTATCTATCAGTAGCTTAGTCATAATATTGAAAAAACATTACAAAAAGGGGTAACTTTGGGTTTTTTTTATTTATTTATTATTATTATTTTTTTTTTTTTTTTTTGTCGAGTGATGTTTATTGGATTTTGTAACTGAATGAGACTTTGAATAGATTAGATCCTTAACCATTAGCCACTTACCACTAGTTTTGCTTCCGTAACCACTTACCACCGGTCTAGGAGACCACGCGCATTAAATGGCTCAATTATGAATAATATTTGAAGTTGGATTTATTTAAATAAAAAATAGGCAATTCTAAAGTATACTAGTATTTATTAAAAGAAAAAAACACGAAATAAAATCAACCCTATTTGAAATACAACAAAATTTCTTGTTAGACTCTAAATTATAACAAAAACTAACGACCTATTTGGAAATTGAGATTAAAATTAATAGGACCTCTAAATTAAATATTTTTTTATTTATTATCTAATGTTTACTAATCAAATAACACAAGAAAAATATTTTAGTGCCACAATTGTTTCTTTTTCAATAAAATTGCAATCTAGTGATTTAACATTTTTTGCGGCAGTGAATGTACAACTTATTAGAGCATTCGAGACATATTGGGGCTTTACATTCGAGACACAGGTACTGCGTCCTGCGTTTTTTCTTTGTGTCACAAGTGGAGCAAATCTTACGTATTTCCAGCTTATCGCAGCTACCACCTGCAACAGCTGGAGTGTCCGCTTCAATGATTTGGTTGGTTTGTTTAAAAAAAAATCTAGTTTCATCAGTAAAAAACAGATTCCAGATTTCGAGAGGGGTAAAACAAGCATTTATAACCGTTCTGTACTCTGGCTTTATTTATATCTTCTATTTCTTGTACGATATTATGTTGTAAAGTTCTCGAACGATAATATGGAGGCTCAGACAACCAAAGAAAGCGAGTTTTGCCAAAAAGAAGCTTATTTCTGGGGCGAGACCGCAACTCTGGCAGCGGCACATCTTCGTCTGATGAGGTTTGAACAGACGATACGGAAGGCGTGTTTCTAGTCTGAAGATAAGTTCTTCCGCTTGCTAATGTAGATTCTTTCTCTCCTTCAATTTCAGAATCGGATCCACTTGTTTCTTCTAGGGCGTGGTCGGCACCAATATCATCTTCGACATCACTAAAAACTCCATTTACACTGACCTCTTCATCTGACGGAACTTCTTCTAGCCACCTAGCAATAAGTTCGTTATCAGCAGCCATTATTCACTGCACACGAAGAACTTAACGCAAAAAAAATAATTACGTATCCACTTACCACCGGTATCACAGACCGCTGACAATGTTTGGGACCTTACCGTGGATGAACGCGGGCACCTATGAAGTCGTTCGGCGGCTCGCGCGGTACTGACGAGAGCGGGGGGAAGGTACATGGACGCACGAAAATGGACGATGCACTCACGCCGAAATATTAACAAAAATTACTTCAACGGTGTCTGAGAGACCGGTGGTAAGTGGTTAAGGGTTAACTAATACATAGTTTTTTTTTTTTCCAGAATTTCAACCATTATTTTCTATGTCTCAGATGGTTTGAAAAAACTTAAAGCGCGATCTATCTAGCCTTGAGAGGAAACACTGCGTCGGCGTGGCGTTCGGGATTCTCATGCGGGGCGCGGGGGAGCGGCGTTTCGTGGTCCCCTGTTTCCTCCTTCAGAGGTGGACCAATTTTTATTTAAGCGTCGGTTGGGGGAGGAGGTTTTCTGTGTCTGTATGTTTGATTTTTTTTTAAACGAGTTACTTAATGTTTCTGAAGACGCCTTAAAACGAAGTGATTTCGCTTAGTTTTGAAGGCTCCTGGTTATTAAATAAATGACTTAATGCAAAGGAATCAAGCATACGGACGTGAAGGGTCTCTTTCTTTAACCGTTGCTGAAGGGGTGGTGGGGGTTGGTCCGGTTTTGGAAGGGGGCTGCGGGGCGTCGTTTTTCTGTGTTTTGTGTGGGAGTTTTGGGTGCCGCGTCGGCGTGGTGTTTCCTCTTAACTCGTAATCCCTACGCGCGCGCGTAAAACCTGCGCTCCTGACGGACGTCAAATCGATATCGAGTCGGCTGTGCTTATCGGAATATGAACGCTCGGGTCACGAGATAGGTTTCAGTTTCGCGTGGGGGTCGTTGGAGGGTGAACCTTCTGTACGGTAGTAGTATTAGTTATTCAGTGCTTGTACCAAGACGAAAAACGAAACAATTTTAAAACACACAAGTTTATGCTTATTAATTTTTGACGTTTTTTTATGCTTAAGTTTTTATAAAAAAAGATATTTGAATGATTAAAAATGTCAACCTTATTGGTTAGGTACTAATGTTTTCCAAAACTCATTTCAGCCGCTACTTTATTTTACTTCAAAAACTCTCCAATTTATATTACTTACCACAGTATCAATACGATAATTGGAAATCATATTACACAATTCTATGACCACGGCTTATATTTCGGTTCGACGCGATTCTGTTTCGGCGTGCAGTGGTACTGGGGGTAGCAATGCGCATTTGTCTGGCACAGACTATAATAGCTCGTTAGATAAGTATAAGTTAGTTAACTGTTTTTTTATTATTATTAGTATTGACGTCAATAAGTGCCTGTAAAGGTTTACATTGAATAAATAATTTGACTTTGACTTTGAAAACTTGCATTTTTTTTATTATTTTATATATTTTTCCCATAACATCAAAATTTTTGTTTGTTTTCAACTTTTCTATTGGTTTATCAGTGACCGCGATTTCGCAAAATTCTCCTTTATTTTAGTATGAATTTTCGGTATTCCACAAAATTAAGATGAAGTATTTATGTTACAGGTTGTTTAATCGTGCAGTAGTTGCAGTACTGAAGAAACATTAGAACCAAAGCAGCAATGCATCTTTTTCACTTAAATAATCTTGACTTTGTCAGATTGATCCTTATTTAAAAACAGCGATTAAAAGTTAAACTTACGTTGAAATTAATGTTAGAAAGAAACAATTTAGGCCACGGATTGTTTCATAAATAAGAGTTACCTATTATAATTTGGCTTCACGTGTTATTTTATTTTATATTGTATAAAATTTCTTAAAGATTGATTGATATTTCATCCACAATACATTGTTGTTGATTTTATGTTTTCGTTTCTTTTATCCTAACCATTCTACATCCGACACAAAAATGAGAGGTGTTATGTCGAGAGGTCGAGACTTGGTATTTGTTCTTAACATTGTATAAAATTTACCCATATTTAGGGAGTGACAACTGTGAGCTGGCAACATTTTAGTAACGCACACATAGGCCCCCTTTTTTTGTGCATGTGTGAAAATTTTGCACATCGAAATTACCTCTATAGTATCTATCTCAATGCTCTTCTGAAGTATTCCTGTCCAAAACGAGAGAAAATTCTTCTTTTGTCTCCATTTTTTCCACTTTTATACCATATTTAACAAAATTATTAAAAAGTAAATCAATACGAAACAACAGGCGGAATGGGCGATTTTCTGACAGCCCAAATTAAAAAATAAAAATTAGTTCAAAAATACTCGATAGATGGCGTTTTATAAGCCGACCCGTTCCTACCTAACGGCTGTAATAAATTCTACACTTTTGCTTGTCTATCAAATAAATAAAAAAATAGTACTTACAAATTTTTATTCAGGATCTCCAGGACCTATTTTTATTTTGGAATGGATTAAATATTACGTAGCCATACACGTGTTCTTCATGGACTCGCCTTTTACTAAGCGCCATACTAATCTATGCTAAGCGCCATCAGTAGTAAATAAATTGGGCATTCTGGCTCACAAAGTTGTGTCCTCACCGCTCGCCGTGCTCGCTTCGTCGTCACTCCGCGACGACGTTCGCACACAACTATTGTGCGCCAGAACGCCCAATTTTTACTACTGTCGTAGATTACAAACAAAAGTATTACTTACCATGTTTAAAGCTTTTTTTCTAGAAGTATATGGTTTAGGTTGGTGTAAAAAGATTTTGAATGAACGTACAAGTTACAAAAACGTAAACCATCTTAATGAAGTAATAAACTAATCACTAAGTTGATCTTTCCGCAATTCGATGAGCCGCAAACAATACAGCGAATAGTATTTAATATAAGGTACCCTGGCGTTTTGGAGCGTTTGATGACGTAGGACAGATGCATTCCAATTTCAATGATTTTTTTGTTTAACAAATTTCATAATTAAATTGACTGCAGTGTTTCACAGATTTCAATAAACTACTTAAAATATTAAATGTAACTTGTAAAAATCAAAACATTTGGGATTTTATAGATCAAGGTTCCAAAACAGTTTCTAAGGAAACTCAAACCTAATTATATTACGACGAGATAAAACATAATTTACCATCACAAACTTCGAACCGCAGTAAATCGATACAAAAAAGATTTAAGAAATATGTAGTTAAAAATAGCGCGACATTTTATTACTCCTTATAAATTTTTTATAGTTTTAATATTAATTTCTAAATACTTCTTTTACAATTCATATTTTAGTGCCAATAACGGATCAAATCTATCTTAGGATCAAATATACCTAAAACGTTTTATTTATGCAAGGTAAATCATTCAAGCTCAGAGCAAATTTACTTTAAGACTAAATATTCGATAATAAAATAAATTAAAAAGAAAAAAACAGGTATCGGTAACTGTATCTTTTCCTCCAAAGTTAAAGTGCATCCCTTCGTCAGGAATTGTGAAGACGTCCTACATAATGTACTTATGTATCCCAGACAATGCTGAGCACTTGACTCTTACACGACAAATCAGACTTGAAGTAGGTTACGTAACACTATAGTGTTTTTAAATAGTTTTAAGTATTATTTCCTTCAAGTTACAATGCATCCCTTTGTCGGGAAACGTGAAATGAGCCCTACAAAACAGGCTTTAAGATTTTCTTAAAACTGAGATGTATCCTGGACTTGCGAGGCACATGGCTTTTCACAACATAGCAACTACGAAGTAATCAATACTGTTATTTCTTTCAAAGTTAAAGTGCATCCCTTCGTTGGGAATTGTGAAGGCGTCCTACATAATGTTCTTATGTATCCCAGACAATGCCGGGCACTTGACTCTTACACGACAAATCAGACTTGAAGTAGGTTACGTAACACTATAGTGTTTTTTAAATAGTTTTAAGTATTATTTCGTTCAAGTTCCAATGCATCCCTTTGTCGGGAAACGTGAAATGAGCCTTACAAAACAGACTTTAAGAGTTTCTTAAAACTGAGATGTATCCTGGACTTGCAAGGCACATGGCTTTTCACAACAAAGCAATTACGAAGTACTCAACACTGTTATTTCTTTCAAAGTTAAAGTGCATCCCTTCGTCGGGAATTGTGAAGGCGCCCTACATAATGTACTTATGTATCCCAGACAATGTTGGGCACTTGACTCTTACACGACAAATCAGCCTTAAAGTACGTAATACAGTATACCAATAGTCTTATTTTTTCTTTCAAGTTACAATGCATCCCATCGTTGGAAAACAAAAATGCTCAGTTTTAAGAAGGAGGTTCTTAAAATTCTGATCTACGAACTGTTTTTTTGTTATACCTAACTGTTAAATCAAATTTAATGGTAACCAAATGTATATTACATAGTTATTTAATTGTTGGTTGACGGAGCTTACAAAGGTCGCGATATTTTTGAATGTGTTATTGAATGTGTATTAAAATTAAGGAAAATTACTCACCTGATTACACTTTTCAGAAAATTTATCACTTGTTATCACAATCGTCAAGTAACAACGTATCAATGTATCCTTCATTGTGAAGTAAAAAAGTTCTACAAAACTGTCTATAATTTTTTTAAACAGATGTATCCCGGTTTCCGAACCATGCATGCAAATGTCAACCATCGTCGTTGACGACCACTGAAGACTAAAATTTTATTTTATTTCTTACTGATACAAAGTATTAAGTACACTGCGAGCTTAGATAAGATAAGATAAGATAAGATAAATATACTTTATTGTACACCACAAAAAGACATATTGACAAAAAATAAAATAATTACATATTAAGTTGACGTACAAAGGGCGGTCTTATCACTAAAAGTGATTTCTTCCAGACAACCTTTGGATGGACAAAAAAGATTTTAAATTTAAAAGTGGG
The DNA here is from genome assembly GCA_963921215.1 of Scoparia ambigualis. Lineage (NCBI taxonomy): Eukaryota > Metazoa > Arthropoda > Insecta > Lepidoptera > Crambidae > Scoparia > Scoparia ambigualis. Next base: position 22,659,815 of record OY992505.1, on the reverse strand, counting down.
CTTGTAGTGCACCATGGATATAGATAATAATTAGTGATATTGACTTATCAAACTACTTAAATAAATGTAATGTAATGGCATGTATTCAGAATTAGCAATAAACATAATATATCGGCTTTACACCAAACAGATGGCTATAAGGACAAGTAATAGTCATTCACCATCCTCTTGAAACTCGCTAGCGTTTTGGCCATTCTAATGTTCAAAGGCAAATCATTCCACAAACGAGCAGCCATTACTGTAAAGGACTTGTCGTAAAATGTTGTCGAATGTACTGGGATCTCGAGTGTCAAGTTATGTGAAGATCTTAATGATCGTGAGTGAGACTCACACAGAAATTTGAAACGACTTTTAAGATAGGAGGGAGTAGTCGGGTTAAACAGAATGTTGAAAAGGAAGTACAGAATATGAGCATTCCGGCGAAGTCGAATAGGCAACCACTTGAGTTTTGTACGGAATTCGGAAACATGATCATATTTGCGAAGTCCAAATATGAATCGTATACTAAAGTTTTGAAGTCGCTCAAGCTTATTAAGTTGTTCCTCTGTGAGATCGATATAGCTGACATCCGCATAGTCAAATATGGGCAGAAGAAGCGATTGCGCAAGAGCAATTTTAGTGGCGGTTGGTAGAAAATTGCGCAGTCTTTTCAAAGACCCCGCAGATGCAAACATTTTACGACTGACTTCTTTCAATTGATAGCTCCAGGCAAAATTTTTGTCTAAAAGCACACCCAAGTTCTTCACACAGTCACTCAGATACAGTTCAGAGCCATCAAAATATATTTTAGGAACCAGTGACCAGTCGATTCTGCATGTCATTCTAGGACTGCCAATGCATATAACTTGAGTCTTTGTGGGATTTACTTGGAGTCCATATGATTTGCTCCATACGCATATGGTAGCCAAGTCGGTGTTTAGGGTGGTAATGGCTACATCTAGTTGTTCTACTGGAACTTGCGTATACATTTGTAAGTCATCTGCATAAAGGTGGTAGGAAGAAGTTAAGTTATTTGAGATGGAATTTATAAATATGGCGAAGAGCAAAGGAGATAATACGCCACCCTGTGGTACCCCAGCAGACGTATCGCACCAACTAGAGAAAGTGTCGTCGATGCGAATTCGCTGCCGGCGTCCAAACAGATAACTACGAAACCAGCCAATCACTGTAGGAGATATGTTAATAGAGCGCAGTATGCCGAGCAGAACTTCAAAATCTACGGTGTTAAATGCATTACTGAAGTCAAGTAGAGAAAGTAGCGTGACTTTTCGTGGCTTAGCTTACTTCGCTCAGTATAGCACGCAAAATAACATAGCCATTCATAGTTCACAGCCGTTTCATAGCTTGCGGTGGACGTTGCGGTTAATGCGCCTTATAAAATGACGACGGTGTAATTTCATGAGAACGATAATGATTAACTTGCTATTTTTACATAGGTGCAAACAAAGCATCAGCTCTGTGGGGATAACTTGTAACCAACTTGATAAAAAAAGGAGGTTCTCAATTCAATGCAAGGTTTTATTTATTAATTATTATTTTTTAAATATTGTTAAATAATATATTCAATTAATAACAGCCGCTGTGGTCTCAGACCCAGAGGTCCCAGTTTCGATTCCCAGGGCACAATGTTGTGTTCGGTTTGGTTGGTGGTATAGTTTGTTCTAAGTCCGCCTGGCTAACTTAGTAGTTAGATGGTAGTCCATCCTAGGTCTTGCGCATAGCAACAATGTTATCTACATTGTTGTGTTCCATCATTTAGAAGTAAGATAGCCAGTGCAAAGATGTATATTTTTTTTATAAATATACATAAACATAGAAAAACACCAAGACCCGAAATCAATTTAGAAAAACAGTTTTTCCAAACTGACCCGACCGGGAATTGAACCCAGAGATGGCGCGACGCCAAACCCGGCGCGCTAACCACTCGACCACGGAGGTCGTCAAGTCAATATATTCAATTCTATGCTAAAACATAACACACAGTACAAGTACATACACAAAACATACAATAATATTACATGTACCTACTTACTTATATTATTATTTGGACTTTTATGAGTAAGTAGGTACACCTACCTAAGTTTTTTTTGGGAATCGAACTGAGCACTGCTACTTACCTAAGCTTATTACTACACGTAACTGGTTTTATAATTTATATTTTGATGACACTTTATTTTAATTACTTCATAATTTGTAATTCGATGAAGTGATTGTTGGTCACACGTTATTGCTGATTTAGATATCTACGAATGTGTGCATAATTGCACACATTTTTCGTGTATCTGTATTTGCCAAGTTTTTGTATAAATAAAGTTTCCATAGAATACATTAAATCAATTACGATCGACTTGTCATCAAGCACGTCTACCTATTGCTGCCTAAAGTGTTATTACCGTCAACATTGTTCTTCACATCAAGTGCGTCGACATAATGTTCGTGAGTCAATAATATTTTACTGTTTTTTTTTTCATTTTATTATAATATATTTATTTATTGGTATTATTTACAATGATTGTACGATGGTCCACATACAGACCTATAATTTATTTTCCGTTCGTGTCTCTACAGGTCTGAACACGAGTACAAGAAACGGCTCGCCGCCGCAGCTGTCCTAGACTCAGACCGTGAACAGTCATCTGACTTTGAAGACTCTAGGTAATTACACACATCAAAAGTGTCTAGGGATCAACATATATTTTTGCAATAACTTTTCTCCTGATTGATATTAATTAAAATTTTCTTTAAGGATTCATCAAATAAAGTATTTTCGTTTGTCTACCTACAGTAACGATAAACCAAGTCACCTTTGCATTAATAAAGAAAGGAGATGTTTAATTTTATGCCAAGACCATGTACACCTACTCAAAAAATAGTATAAAATACATGTATTTAGTTGGTAAAAGTAATATTCCGATATGCTTTACCATTTTCGTGTAGTAAAATAAAAATGAAAACATAATTTTCAATAACCTGGCAACTCGATATGCCTTCCTGAGTTAAAATCAAGTGTCCAAAGCTGTAAAACTGTCACCATGATTTAAAAAAATAGACCGGCGTTTTTTTTTTCATTCCGGTTTTTTGGTGGTGGATTCTGAGATTCTGAGCACTATGAGTAGTTGGTAGTTGTGTTGTGGTGTGGTTTTGTGCTGTGCTGTTTTTCTATGCTGATTTCATTGAGGTATTTCTGATTTGGAGCGATTACCTGATAACCGTTTACTGCCTCACTTCTTGACTTCTGCCTGCTATCCTGGACTTTCGTTTGCTGCCTCACTTGTTGACTTCGGACTGCTATCCCGGACTTGGATTTGCATTTGATTGACCTGTTAAATTGTTGATACCATTGTTGCTACTACCTACATTCGTTGTTTTCAGGTGAGGTTTTCGTATTTTAATTAGGCATTTACGAGAGAATTAATAAAATACTTACTATCACTTCTTTACAAGGAAATAGATTCCGAACACTGCTCTATTGAAATAACAGTAACTATAATCAAAGTGAAATACATTAAACTAAATATAATATCTATTTCAGGCAGCAAACAATGTCTTCTTTGTGTGTGATGGACAGATAGATGTGTTCGGTAGACCATTATCTGGCATCTGGGGATAGAATTACTAGGTACCTACTAAACTTGGAACAACATGTTGGACATGAGGTTAGTAGTGCATGTAGATAGATAGATAATACTTTTATTGTAACAGTTTACATTAAACTGTAGTATTTATGAAAAACTATTTTTATTGCATTTTTATTTTCCTATTATTTAGAACCTAACACATTCTTCACAAGACAAAATAAATAGTAGTTTATTAACAAACTTCTGAATTTTAGGTTGACACTGATGGAATAGTTTGTCATCCATGTTTCTCAGGACTAGGAGTAGGAACGTCATTAACTGAAAATGAAGCTTCTAGCCGTCAAGAACATGTTTGGTGCAGATCATTGTTTCAAAGATGAACACATTCTATCTCAGAAGGACCTTAGAGTGAACTGATTGCTGCTAGAATTTATTCTAGACAGGTATTGATTAACTTTTTTAATACATAATATAAATTCATGTTCAAATAATAATAATTGAAGTACTTACCTAGATCTTTTTATGAATTACTGATTTAAATTATGGTCTTTTTTGTAGATTCCTGAAGGAGGATTAGTACGTTATTCATGCTGGGTCATGCTTTAGGGACTCATTAGTCAAAATCCCAGGCCTCCTAGAACTTTGGCATCACAGGACTCAAATGTCTGTTTATGGTGCAGGAGATCACATGCATTGTTTGAAGGCCCCGAAAGAAATAAACTCGCAGAAAGAATTAGTCCAAGACAGGTATCTTTTCATAGCTTTATTTTCAAGAGACGCAAGTGAGTGATCTAATGTAAAAAATTACTTTACATTCCTCACATTTTATGATTTCTTTGTTTACAGATACCTAATAGTGGACGTGTTTGCTATGCTTGTTGGGTGGCTGCTCAGCGAAATATTCGCAGACAAGCTGCAAACAATGCTGTGAGGCAAATAGAGAACGTAATTGTTGATAGGAACGAGGATCAAGCAATCACGTATGATAGAAAGGTTTGCATGGGGTGCAGATCCTCTTTGCTCCACAGACGGACACATATGTAGGGAGATGGTCCTGAGAGAAATATAATCTCAGAAATAATGTTTTCAAGAGAAGTAAGTAGTCTTATTTATCAAAAATCTTTTTATATAATTGCCCTGAAACAGTATGCCCCATATCTTCATTCTACTGTACGAGGGGATGACAAAAAAATTGTTTTGAGCTCACAATTCACTAAATAGTCAATCTCATTTAGTTTATTAAAAATATCTTCAGTGTTTTATAATAGTATAGGTGGTAACAATTTTGTGTTTTTCAGCTTCCAGCGGATGCATTAGTATGTATGGGATGCTGGAGAATGGTCCAGGAGTTACGAGAGAACCCCAATATTATCGCAGTACCAGAAACAAGTCTGCAAATAAAATAAACATTAATTATGCTTCATAAATTGTAAAAATGTTTTATTTCATTACTGCCAGTTACCTACTTAGGTGTGTTACTTTAACTAGGTATTATTCACTGCATATTAGTACATACACTAGGACTAGTACCATGTTCTCATATGGTTGTGTTCTTTAATGTATGTTAGATTTGATTTGATGTAAGGGTCGAGGTGCTGCTCTTCTGTTATGTGTAGGTGCAGCAGTAGGTAATAAAACGCTGAAATCTAGCAGTCAATTACAATTAACAGCTTAAGTATAACTCTACCTACATGTTATGAAACTAATAGAAGATATAATTGTTATTATTATAATTTGCCGCAATTGTCCCACTGCAGGGCAAAGGCCACCCTTCCCTTCTTCCATTCCTCCCTACTAGCAGCGATCTGAGACCAATCCTTTTAGGAAAAGGAAAATTATGTTAAGTACCTATAAAAACAGGCTCATCTGGGTAATCTCCTAGTGCCCAGTTATAGGCAGCCAAATAAAGATAAACATGTTCCTCATAATGTTTGTTGTACTCGTTTGTTACCCTAGGCACTACTAGTAGTGTCATATGCCTACTTCAATAAGAAAACAATAGGTCTATCTTAGATTAAAACAAAAAGGGAAGATACGGCATGTGCCTACTTGCAGTCAATCAAAATATAGTCCTGCTCAATTACTCAACTGACGCGCCTTGCCGTCTCTCGTACGTACACGACCGATTCCGACTGAAGTGAAATTGTGTCTTTAGGTCTCTAAGCCTAATTCTAGCGGCTCACTTACTAAACGCTAATGCCGTATCTTCCCTTTTTGTTTTAATCTAAGAGGTCTACAGATGGAATGGATGCCTCAGAAAACTGCATTGTTGTGCAGAGCAGCAGGCAGATGTATGTTTGTCTATTTCTCTTTATACTTACACCAATAGAAATACATGCTTTGCTAGGAAAAATACCTCGATTTGACCTGGCCAAGAGTAAGTTAATTTATAAGTAACATTATCAATGTCAGTAATGGAATAAATCACAGAAAACAATTAATAAAAACCAAAATGCTGTACGTAGGTAGGTACTACGCTACTACGAAAAAGAAAAAATTACTTTTGTTTTGACAGCTACTTGACATCTCACATGACGTTGACAGATTACCGCCTGCGATCACGAAAGTTGCTTTATTTAGTTATTTAAAATAAATTCTACATGAAAACTATTCATTTATTTGAAGAAAATCATTTCGAATAAGCTTATTCCATTAATTAGCTACATTTTGGTATTGTGTACATGGTGTTGGCATTTTCTCCATACAAAATTAAACATCTCCTTTGCCATTTTCCTAATAAAGGGATTTTTGACATTTGAACCACTAACATTAAAGTTCGAAAAAAAGACTGAAATAACAGTTTTCTTTAAAATTTTATTGGGTAACTTAAACAATTAATAATCCGTGTTTCTACCGCGAACACTAACAACACAAGAACATCGGTTTGGCATACTCAAAATGAATTCATCCAAATCACGCTGTGGAATGGCCGCCCATGTTCGTTGCAACAACAAAAAAAGGTCTTCTTGCGACTGGATACCCTCCATATTCGGCAGAGCTCTTCTCTGTAGCATATCCCATGCATGCTCAATCGGGTTCAAGTCTGGCGACTGAGCAGGCCAGGGCATGACATTGATGTTAGCTGCGGCGAGAGTCTGTCTTACAACTCTTGCGGTGTGCGGTCGTGCATTATCATGCATTAAGGGACCGATTTGCACTTGTATAGGAACGATGACGTCTGATACAATCGTCTCAGCATAAATTTGAGCGTTGAGGTTGCCTCTGATCCAAATCAACTCAGTTCTTCCGCCGATCCAAATACCCGCCCATACCATGATGGTTCCACCACTATAAGGATGGACTTCCTGGCAGGATTTTAATCGCTGTTGGCGTCCAGGGGTTCTCCAGTGTCGTATACGTCTTGTATCCGGTCTCAAACCAAAACGAGACTCATCAGAAAAGCACACGAAACGCCATTGTTCTTCTGCCCAATTTCTGTGTTCAAGAGCCCATTGATATCGAATCCTACGATTGTGCATTGCTATAGGTGGTACCCTTAGCGGTCTTCGGGAATGAAGGTTCACTTCATGCAAGCGGTTTCTGACTGTTTGGTCGCTAATTAAGTTCCCTGAAGAGTGATGAAGCCTCACGGCTAACATCATGGCGGTTATTAGGTAGATGGCGCTTTCCGTCTAGTAAACATTGGCTCCGTAAATATTTTATCGAAATAATAAATTTCTTTATTGTTTTCGCAAAAAGGTCGTTTCACAATTTACGATAAGTGATAAATATTAAGTGATAACGTTATTTCGGATATATATTCAACAATGCTCAAATGATTTAAAGATAAATGCAGTGCTAAGTTTTGTGATCATTCAAGTTTTCTACGAAAGTTTTCAAAACAGTGAGTACACTATAACAATATAGAAACGTTAACAAAACTCCTTGGACATAATAGTGATTATAAAGCTTATTGATCTTTATTTTACAAACAAAACAACCTCAAAAGAGAAATAACTGCCTAATATTTAAAAAGAAAGAGACAGCAAATATTGACTATTGCTGCCACCTATTAAATGTTTCGAAAACCAGCTATACATTAACAGATGATCTTCATTAAATCCTAACACGGAGCACAACCATCAGTGCTTTATCAAAAGACCGAAGTAGTTACTACGTAGTTTATCCACATACCGCTAGAGGGCGCTTTCATATAATAAGTTAAAAAATCACCATGGAAAATATTACTTTGAGAAAACCGATGACAAGATCTAAATCCGACTTAGATTTATCTACAATAAACAATGATGCTTTAAATTCTACAATTTTGGACTCCACCATGCTGAGCATACAGAGCGAAACGCAATATGAAATCTCAAAATATAATGAGGATTATCAAGAAATTCAATCATTAAAGCAAGCATTACAAACCTCAGAACATGAAATTGACAACCTAAGTTTAGAAAATAGCAGTTTAAATAAATTGGTAGAAAAGCAAAATAAACAAATAGAACTATTAAAAAAAATTACAACTACTATCGGACAAAAAAATAAAAATAAAAATGTAACACCGGTATCTAGAAGAACCCTGCATATTACTAGAAATACGTCAAGAACTTCACCTTTACACTGCTATAGACCTATTTTATTTAATTCACGTTCCTTAGAAAAGTCCAATAGTCTTATACAAAAAGGATTGAAGATCGACAACGACTTTGTACATTCTTCATTTAATCTGCAACTTACGCCAAAAGATGGCAGCAGCAGTGGAAAAGACGCATCACGAACCTTATTTAGTACAAAGAAAACGAATGATTTTAATGAAAAGATTAAAAGGAATAATAATGAAAATTTTATCGAAATTGACAAAAATGTACAGCAAACGGGAAAAATGTACATAATTAGTGATCAACAATGCGTCGGCCTCGCATCGCAGCTTGTTCATTCTAGGTACAACAACAAATATGGGACATACTCAGTTTCTTCAGTAACCAAGCCGTTCGGCACTACCGAAGAAGTGTTAAAGGATTGGAACAAAATAGAAGACTCGTCTAATAACTTTTTAATACTGTCGGCGGGAGCAAATGACACAAACCCAACAAAAATGTTTGTTGAAATTGCATCGTTTTTAAAACGGTTTCAATTCATTAATGTAATTTTATTAAGTGTTTAGTGTTTGAAAACGTTTATTCACTGAGAACTGTAACTATTTCACAAACGTGATAGGTACGTACAGCCGTGAAGCGGCGCGTACGCGGCAAAGTAACACAGGTTCCTCGTAAGTAAGCTCCGGGCAGACTAGCGTCGCGTGGCGGCGCACGCAGGCGGCCGCCGGCGCAGGCGACCCGGAGAGGGGCGCGGGGTATCGAGCGAGCGAGACGGGAAGGGTGAAGATTCAACGCGTTACATACTCCCCCTTTTTACCAAGAGTGAACTTCACGACTGGTCAAACTTAAAAAGAGAACGCCTAAGAATGAATCTTGCGGGGACGACCTCTACGTCGTTTCGGCGCGACCGGCTCCGGACACTCACCACACCTATTATGGTATCTACGCAGATCCGACGTGTGATACTTACCCACGACTTCACCTGTCTTTTGTGAGGTTAGAAGATAGGTAGTAGGACTCACCTTTTTGGAGACCACATACGGCCCGTCGCGTTTTGGAATGAACTTAGAAGTGACACCCTTGGCAGCATTACTCAACACGTGAGTTTTCATCAGGACCAGGTCACCTTCTTCGTAGGTATCCGAATCACTGCGTCCTAAGTCGACTTGGGCCTTGCGAACATCCTGCTGGTGCAAGATGTTCTCTTTGGCTTGGGAGAGATGATCGGCAAGTTTCAAGAGGTAGGGAGTAATTTGCGGAACAAAGTTTTCCGACTCAATGATCGTGCGTAAATCAGCCTGAGCTGACAGAGGCGAACGAAGCTCGCGACCAAATGTCAAGAAAGCTGGAGTTGAACCTGTGGAACTGGTAAGCGAACTATTGAGGGCAAATCGGGCAAAGGGTAGGACCTCCGGCCACTGCTTATGGTTTCCCTCAACAAGCATAGCGAGGTGAGCCTTTAGGTCCCTATTTTTACGCTCCACCGGGTTGGCCTCCGGATGGTAAAGCGGCACTAAGTTTTGTTTTACCCCTAAAACAAACAGTGCTTTCTGCATAATATCGGCTACAAATTGTACGCCGTTATCCGAAATCATACGCCTTGGGAGCCCAAACCTCATAAAGATCTCACTCACCAAAGTTTTTGCACAAACTTCGGCAGTGGCTTCTGGAAGGGCGAAGAGCTCAACCCACTTACTGGCAGTGTCCTCCACAATTAACACCCACCTTTCCCCTAGAGGTCCCTTGGGTAGTGGTCCAAAAAGGTCAATCGCGATAATCTCGAATCGCTGAGCTGGTACTGGGGTCTGGAGTAGGCCAGGTGGTTTTGTATTAGAGGCCTTGTACCGCTGACACTCGGTACAGGTCTTTAAGTAGTCGGTAATGTAGCGCCTCATACCGGGGAAATAAAATTGCTGCGATATGCGATATATTGTTCGCTGAATACCTCCATGAGCAGCGGTCGGCGAGTCATGACACTCGAACATGACTTTGCTCCGCAAACTCTCCGGCACAACAAGCTGTGGCTCCTCGGAATCGGAATCGTCTACAAACCTGTATAAAACTCCTTGACTTATCATGTAGCCCCTTTCCGACCAACGATGCACTGACAACTCATCAGAACCCTCGAAGTCGCTAAGGATTTTAGCTACTTCCGGATCAGCTAGCTGAGCTTCGCGAGTTGATGTAGCGTCCCAACGCGGAACGTCAACAGTAACCGGACAGACACCACATTCCGGCAACATATTATCTATCACTGGGCGGCTGAGGGTGTCGGCTAACACATTAGCTTTTCCAGGGGTGTACTCTATATCTAAATTAAAAGACTGGAGCTTCAAAGCCCAACGAACAAGTCTGCCACTCGGCGATTTGAGTGAAAACAGCCACTTTAGGGGTTGGTGATCGCTCTTAACCAGTATCTGATGACCGTCAATATACCCACGGAATCGATCAACTGCCCAAACAACGGCCAGCGCCTCCCTCTCGGTGGTTGAATAGTTTCGCTCAGGCGGCGATAGGAGACGGCTGGCGTACTCGATTGGATGTTCGTCGTGTGGCGTCTCCCCCTGGAGCAAGGCTGCACCCAGAGCAAAATCGCTGGCGTCTGTCCTAAGGATGAAAGGTCTTGAGTAATCGGGTTGAACCAGGAGGGGGGGTGTAGCTAGAAGAGACTTGAGCTGTACGAAGGCCCTAGCTTGATCCGCTCCCCATTTCCAGGACTGCGACTTTTTTGTAAGACGCGTAAGAGGTTCAGCCACTTTCGAAAACTCTGGCATAAACTTGCGAAACCAGGAGCATGTTTGTAAGAAAGTACGAAGTTGCTGAAGACTAGTGGGCTCCTTCATTTCTAGGACAGCACATACCTTATCCTCGTCTGGCGATATCCCGTCACGGGATATTACGTGACCGAGATATTTGAGCCTGTCTCTGGCAAACACGCACTTCTCTCGGTTTGCTCTTAGCTTGAACACACGGAGACGCTCAAATACCGCACGTAGATCTGTCAAATGGGAGTCCAGGTCTTCCGAAATCACCAGAAGATCATCTAAATAACCTAAAATGGTCTTATCACCAAGTGTAGGTCCTGATCTGAAGCGGTCTATAAGTCGCTGAAACGTTGCCGGTGCGTTCTTTAGGCCGAACGGCATACGTTTGAAGCGATAGGTACCAAAGGGCGTCACAAACGCAGTTTTGTCCCTATCAGTGGTACTTACCTGCCAATACCCACTGCGGAGGTCTAACGAACTCATCACACAACCCTTCTTGGTTGACTGCAACAGTTCGTCAATGCGCGGCATGGGGTACGCATCCGTCTTGGTGACCGCATTTAACTTTCGGTAGTCTACACAAAACCTATATGTACCATTACGTTTCGGCACCAAGACGCATGGGGCGGCCCAGGCAGATTCGCATTCCTCTATCACATCCCCTGCCAACATCTTATCTAACTCGGCGCGCATAATTTCTTTTTTCGCTGGCGTGACACGATACGGGGGCATAGCGATAGGCGGGTGGTCACCTGTATCGATATGGTGTTCGGCAAATGGTGTTGGCTCTCCAGCTACATTAAAAATATCCAAATACTCACATAACAGGCTTTCAAACTTAGTCCTCTGCGACTCTGTTAAAGCAGCACCCTCGTCCTCCCGCAACACGTTCACCGAGGCGCACTCGATAGGTTCGCGTCGAGTTTCCCAAGACAAGGCGTGAAATGTCCGAGGCCGATCAGCTGTTTGCCAATTCCAGTTTGAAAAGTCTAAAATCATCTTAGCCTTAGTAATAAAATCAATCCCTAACAATGTATCGTTATTAATCGCGTCAGGCAGAATAATAAACTCGATAGGTATCGATAACGAAGCAAGTTGAACATTAACAACCGATAGTAGCACCTCACTATTCCTAACAGTACCATCCGCAAGCTTCACTGACATAGTTTCAGCGCGAAAGTTTAAACCAATACGTTTCATTAGGGAATAAAGTGAATAACTCGCAATGCTACGACGCGCGGCGGTATCAAGTAAAGCGGTACCCGAATAACCCTCTACACTCACTCGCACGATAGGCCGTCCCTGCTGAATATCATTAACAGTACATAAATCCATTTTCTTACTATCGACATACACCGATGAAAATACATTTTCTACCTTTACATCATTAGATGAGCTAGTTGGTTTACATTTAGGGCAATTTATTCTAATGTGACCTTTCTCGCCACAATTATAACAATATGTACCAGAAGGGTCTACTTTCGAAAAAGATCGTTTACTTAACTTATCACAGGAGTCACGTACGTGTCCTCTTGTTTTGCAGTATACGCAGAATAGCCTCTTATCACTATCACTACTTTCGCACACACTCTTATCACTACGCGGCGTCTGCGCGCGATCACGGGTTAACTGCGCGGTGTAGGCAGTGTGGCTCGGCGGCTTTGAACCCAAACCCGAACGAATCTCCGGTCTTGTAGTCATCGGTTGCGGCTGCGGCGGCGGCGGCGGTAGTGATGGCGCGGCGTTCTCCGATAACGCCTCTTCTATTGATCGCGATTTATCTATAAGGCCTTCGATGCCCCTTATGTTGTCTCTCGGCAACCTCTTTCTAATTCTTTTATGGAGCAGCCCATAAATCATGTCCAGTTTCGCCTCTTCTGGTAACTGATAGGGTAACTTCGCCAATAAAGCTCTTATTTTTACGACGAAAATATCAGCGCGTTCTGTCCCCTGCTCGGCAGCGAAGACATCTCGAAACAACTTGTACGCTGGTCGTGGTGTTCCGTACATTGACCGTAAGCGTTTCACGGCGTCCGACCACGTAGCTACTTCGTCCCTGATACCACGCCACCATACCGCGGCGTCTCCATGGAATAACATAGGTAGTCCACGCAGCGCCATGTCATCACTGACCGATGCACAGTCTTTGTACATTTCCACGGAGTCTATGAAGGCCTCGACAGCCTCTGGATGATGAGACGAGCCGTCGAAGCGTGCGGCACATTTGACCAAGTTGCCCTGGGTAGGCCACGGCCCCAGAGACGGTGACGTGACGGCGGCTGCGACACCGGAGTTCTCACTCGACGGCGGCGTTCCTAAGTGCGATGTCAGAAGAGACTCGACGAGCTTCCGGTTTGCCTCGGCCTGCGCCGTGGAAAAGGCGGCTAGAAGCGACGACAGTTGGTTATCAGACATAAGCACAGGCTGTGGTTGGGTCACAGGAGCCACTGGTTCATCGTCTGAACTGGAGTCATTTTCGTTATTTCGAACCCTACGCGGAGGCATTTTGTTCGTTATAGGAGTAGGTAGGTATGAAAGAACGTTCAGAACGTTCGCACTAAACCTTTATAACGTAACCACGTATCACACACGTACGCACTAAAACCACAGGAGTCTCGGGCTACAACGTTGGGCGTCAATTTAGTGTTTGAAAACGTTTATTCACTGAGAACTGTAACTATTTCACAAACGTGATAGGTACGTACAGCCGTGAAGCGGCGCGTACGCGGCAAAGTAACACAGGTTCCTCGTAAGTAAGCTCCGGGCAGACTAGCGTCGCGTGGCGGCGCACGCAGGCGGCCGCCGGCGCAGGCGACCCGGAGAGGGGCGCGGGGTATCGAGCGAGCGAGACGGGAAGGGTGAAGATTCAACGCGTTACAAGTGTCAATAAAAGTCAACACCTAAATACTATTAAACTTAATAGAAACTTAGAAAATATATCTCGAATATTTCCTAATTGTACCTTTGTAAACATCAATTTTATTTATTCACAATATCAAAAAAAAACTATTTTGTATTCAATTTGTAAAAAAATCAATTTTATTGTTGACGCTTACAACTATTCCATTAAGTATCTGTCATCTAAGGGGCTCAGAGATATATTGAAAGCCGGTAGGGTAAATAGAAATATATCTCACAAAACTATATTACCAAAAAGGGGCACTATTCCCTATTATTTTCGGGAACAGATTAAAAAAAAGTTTTACACATAGATCATAATTTGCCGGGTGAGAATTTCAATCGTACTTTTTTTCGATAACAATGTTGGCTTTAATATAAACAAAAGAAAAGCATTAAACAACAGTACATTTATTTTGTTTCACCAAAATATAGCGGGAGTACTTAGTAAAAATGAGATTTTAGAATTGACAATTGATGAACTTTCTGATAGAATTGGTCTCATTGACTTTATTTGTCTCTCGGAAACCTTCATTAAACAAGGATCAGAATGTAATTTAAGACTTTCGAGTTATAAACTAGTCTGTCAATACGCTAGAATACGCGAAAGACGAGGAGGCTCGTGTATACTAGCTAGGCGAGGCTTAAATTTTGAATATACACCGATACAAATAACATCTCAACTAGCTTGTCCCTATAGCTTCGAATGTTGTGGCGTTGAAATTCATAATTGTAATCTCTTGATAATTTGCATATATCTAATACCAAAAGCAGATATATACGTTTTCTTCAAAAAACTTACAACCCTTTCAAAAAGCATTACGTGTAATAATAAAAAATCAATAATAATCTGCGGAGACTGGAATATTAATGTACTAGAGAGCAACTGGAAATCGAATGAACTAAAATCTATTTTAGCGAATTTTAATTTGTTTACTCACATAAATGTACCGACGAGAAGTAATACGTGCTTAGACCAAATTGCTAGCAATGTGAATTTGTCAAAGGTAAAGGCAAGCGTACATCATTTAGGATTATCTGATCATGACACTGGCCAATCAATATCGTTTCAGATATCAAACAAAAACAAAAACAATAACAAACAAGTTAAGCAATGGTTTGAAAAGCGACGCGACTATGGTAAAGACAATATTGCTAAATTTTGTTATAATTTATCTTCTCTATCATTTAGCCAGATATTTGAAGAGAATGATTGCGAAAATTCTTTTAATCTATTTCATGATTTATACAAATTGTTTTATGAGTTATGCTTTCCAATAATATGGGTCAAAATGGGAAAAAAGGTAATAAAAAATAAATGGATATCTATTGGTTTAAAAAAAAGTTGTATAAAGAAAAGATTGTTATATTTTAAATATCATAATAAATCAGCTAATAAAAAATATAATAAAAAACAATACATGACATACAATAAAATTTTGAAAAATGCATTTATAAATCACAGCACCTAAATAATTGTAAATTTATCAATAATTCAAAAAATAAATGTAAAGCATCTTGGAATGTAATAAAAAACAATATTAATCTGATCAATGATTCAAAGGACATTATTGAAATAAAGAAAAATGACATAACTTATGATAAACCTAACGACATTGCAGAATTATTTAATGATTACTTTATTAATTTGACTAAAGAAGGTAATGAGTTTGATAACAAAATCAATTATAATAAATCACAAATCAAGGAGATAGCTAATAGTATGTTCGTAACACCTATATGTGATTCGGATGTTATACAAATAGTTAAATCTTTAAATCAAACTAATTCCGTGGGATACGATGAGCTTAACACTAAAATAATAAAAATAAGTGCTAACTTCATAGCGGCACCTTTGTGTCACATAATAAATAGGTCGTTTGAACAGGGGGTATTTCCTACACGTTTGAAAACGTCTATAGTCAAACCTCTGTTTAAAAAGGGTAAACATACTATTATGGATAACTACCGACCTATCACACTTATACCCATCTTTTCCAAAATATTCGAGAAGGCGATGTCAAATAGAATACTTAGTTTTATCGGGATAAATAAGGTGCTTACACCGAGACAGTTCGGTTTTAGGAAAAATAGCTCCACTGCTCTGGCTTGCTTTTCATTGGTAAAGGAGATTACAGAGACTATTAACAGTGGGTCGGCGGTATTGGGGCTGTTTTTAGATATGAGCAAGGCTTTTAATTTTGTTTGTCATAGCAGATTACTCAACAAGCTACAGCAATATGGTATTAGGGGTCCAGCCAATGATTGGTTGAAATCCTACCTAGCTGACCGGGAACAATATACAGAGGTGACAACATTAATCAAAAACAAAAAAACTACGGTTTATTCATCGTGAAAAGTGGGTACTTCGGGCGTGCCGCAGGGCAGTGTTTTGGGACCGCTACTGTTTTTATTATATGTAAATGACTTGCCAGCTGCACTAATTCATGACTGCATTCTATTCGCCGACGACACTTCACTGTTAATAAAGTGCAAAAATGCAGATAATTTAGAAAATGAATGCAATGAGGAACTAAAGAAAGTAATTGAGTGGCTAAAAGACAATCATCTAAAAGTTAACTTAGAGAAAAGTAGTGTTGTACATTTTCACTCTTACAATAACCCAACCAAGAATGTTAACATTAATTACAATAACGCATCTGTACCGCAAGTAGATTGTACTTCTTTTTTAGGGATCACTATTGATAAGAACCTCAACTGGAAAGAACACGTAGATAAAGTTTGTACTAAATTAGACAAATTCGTGTTTGCTCTTCGACGCCTACGATTAGTTGCAAACAGAGAAACTGCTTTGGCGGCATATCATGGATATATTTCATCTGTGTTACGATACGGCATTATTATCTGGGGAAACTCTGTAGACATACACAAATTATTCAAAGCACAAAAGAAATGCATTAGGGCGATTTGCGGGGCTGATTACCTTGACCACTGTAAGCCATTATTTAAAGAGCTAAGTATCCTACCACTACCCTGTCTCTATGTATTTGAGATTTGCATGTTAGTAAAAAAATATCCGCATCTGTTTCCCTTACATGACACGGTACATAAAAAAACTAACACTAGAAATAAGTATAAGCATAGACTTTATGTAACAACAGAGAGACTGAAAATATACAGTAATAATACATTTTGCATGGCGATTAAGATGTATAATAAATTGCCTGTTGAACTTAAAGAATTGCCTGTAAATAAATTCAAACATAAATTATTTAAATTATTGTTAAACGAATGTTATTATACGACCAAAGAATTTTTAGAACATAAAGTGTAATTTTTATTAAGTTAGTTAAATTATGTTGACATTTTATGAAATTTTTATTCCATTAATTATTATTTTTTTTTGACATTACTTATATAATTTTTGTAATTTAAATTTAAATAAGCATATAATATTTCCACGCTGAAGATGGCAGAATATGCTGAGACCTGTATTAATATGACACCCTAATGTACACCATATTCTTGGAAATAAATGAATTGAATTGAATTGAATTGAATTTATTGTTGGAGCTCTTCGAGTTGTGATTTGAATGTATCGGTCTTGTCTCCGTGTGGTGCAGCGATACCGTCCTCCATGGCGCTCAGCCACGGTACCAGTGCTTCGGTAACGTGTCCAAAGTCGACTGATAACACTCTGACTTGTATTCAGAGCTAAAGCCACAGTACGTTGCCGGGAACCAGCTTCTATCATTCCCACGGCTCTGAGCATTTCTTCCCTGCTTAAATGACTTCGCCGCTCCATAATAACGTTGGTTTTAATCAGTAGTAGGGAAACAGTAGCACTAATAATGTCTTCAATGCGTTGTATGTTTTTATAGGGAAAATATTGACAGCTGATTTTCATCTTTTACTAGAAATTGATTGAAAGTTCCTGTTTCAAATTATAAAATGCACCAAAAAGGATCCATATAAATTTATAAAATCATAAATTTATTACAAAGCTACATCTCAATCTCAAGAAATCCGCATAAAAATGCTTGATCCCTAGACACTTTTGATGTGTGTATTTGCTATGCATATCTCAAGACTTTGATACTATGTCGCCATAATTGCCATATTTTTAAATACTTTATTTTAATTTTCTTATTTTGACGACCTCCTTGGTTGAGTGGTATGTACACCAGTTTTCATGGTGTCGCCATCTCTGAGGTCCCGGGTTCGATCCCCGGTCGGGTCAATTTTAGAAATTATTGTTTTTCTATATTTTCTCGGGTCTAGGTGTTTTCTACGTACTTATAATAAGTATGTATTTAAGTAATTTAAGTATGTTTATCCGTTGTCTAGTAACTATTTAACGAGTTTCATAACGAAGCTTCTCTTGGGCTAGATAATTGGTGTGAGTGTAGGAAAGTTTATTATGTTTATAATTTATGTTCTTTCTTTTCTTTTTACAGTCCTCCGAAGAAGGCGAAAAAATCGGCGAAACCGAAAAAAGAGCCTGCGAAAAAGAAGTCAAGTGGGTATGTATAACGTTTTTAAGTTTTAGCATAGACGAATGAGATAATATATCGTCTTTGGTTTTAGACAATCACACTAATATTATAAAGGCGAAAGTTTGTGAGTGTGTATGTTTTTTACTTCTGCACGTAAAAACTACTGAATGGATTTGGATGAAATTCGGCACACAGATAGTTTATAACCTGGATTAACACATAGGATACTTTTTATCCCGATATTTCCACGGGAACGGGAACCACGCGGGTGAAACCGCGAGCGACCGCTAGTTATTTAATAATTCTACGATAAAGAGTTAGTTACTGTGCTAAAAATAGATTTCATGAATTGGCGGTTACAATTTATAATTATAATTGTTTCAGAAAGCCTACTGCAAAAACAAACGACTCGGCTTCTGTGCTGTCCGACCTATTTGGCTCCGACGACGAGTCGGAGCAGCCTAAGCACTCCTCCAGCAGCCCCTTGTGGTCGTCGTGGTTGTTGGTAAATGGTTAATCTAGGTAATATAAATTCTAAAACTATATTTTCTTTTTTGACTTAGCTTAATCAACCGCAGAACTATTAACCACTCAACTATGGGTAAATCTATCTATTGTTCGATTTGTCAAGAGTCAATACCAAGTAAATCGTTTTCGGGGCATTTACGCAGTATTAAACATAAAAGTAATAGTGCAGTAAGTCTCGATAGTGGCATTGAAAAAATAAGTTCCGCGTTTCGTTGTCGCATAGCGTCTTATCGCATACGGGCAGAGCGCGAGCGTCTGGCTGACGGCAGCGAAGTAGCTGTTACTTCGCCCACGCACTTCTTGCGTTGCATTGCCTCAAAGTTACAAACAATACTTCATTCAGCTTTATCTAATCATATAAATATAAAAGTAAACTTTAAACTTTTTGTTAAAGTAATTTTACCTAAAGATGATTCTACGGAAACTAAATCATTTACAACTGCAAACATTTCTTTACATTTAAACTACAGTTTTAATGATCTACTAAATAACATCTCTGAAATTATTTGTAAAAAGATAGACGAATTTCAGGAAAAGGGGAGTGGATGGTCTATGTTGGATATTTTATACCTCGAAACTAATATTAACAAATATACGCCATTGAGAGGATCATCATATCTAAAATTACCAAAAAAAAATTACTCCAAACAAGCTTGTGTAAATATAAAAAATGATGATGAATATTGTTTTGCTTAGGTTGTGATGGCGGCTTTGTACCCAGTTAAAAAGAATGATTGTCGAGTAGCATCTTATCCCCACTTTAGTACAGTATTAAACTTAATTAATATGTCGTTTCCAGTTGCAAATAATGACATAAAAACATTAGAAAAAAATAATAAAAACATAAGTGTAAATATCTATGGTTCGGATAGTAAAAGTAATATTACTGGGCCGTTGTATAAAACCATTTTACGAAAAAAATACATATTAATATGCTTTTAGTTCAGAATGGTTCTAAGTCTCATTACTGTCTCATAAAAAACTTTCCTAAACTATGTATTAAGAAGTCAAGTGACTAAACATCACAGTAATCTTTATTTTTGTGATGATTGCTTGTTGTTTTTGCGTTTGCGTATTATATTGTTTGTAATTATGATAGCTCTCCAAACCGCCTAGTAAAGTATCGCGGTCCTGATTGTGCATTCAAATTTGTTACTTATTTACAGAAAGACGCGAAAAGAATTTATGATGATAATCAGTCGGCTTCAGAGAATCCAGTGCCTATAATTTTTAGTAATATTGACTCGCGTGCTTTTGATCGCGCAGACTATTGTTATTTATGTTCAAATTTATTAGTCGTAGATAAAGTGAGAGATCACTGTCACTTCACAGGTGTTTACAGAGGCGCAGCTCATTCATACTGTAATCTTAAATTTCAGATTCCTAAATTTATCCCCATTTTCTTTCATAATTTATCGGGTTACGATTGCCATTTGTTTATTCGGGAATTAAACACAATATCAGGCTCAATCAAAGTTATTCCGAAAAGCAAAGAAAATTATATTTCTTTTACTAAGTTTATTCCACTTTCAGATAAAACTTTCGTTGCAGTACGTTTTGTCGATTCTTTTAAATTTTTAGGGACTAGCTTAGACCAGTTAGCTAAAAGTCTTAACCCTAATGACTTTATACATTTACGTAAAAATTGCGATAGTGAACGAAAATGTTCATTGTTGCGTCGCAAGGGTATATATCCATATGAATATATGTCTGCTTGGGAGGTATATGAAGAAACTAGTTTGCCGCCGATAGAAAAATTTTACAGTAGTCTTACGAGTGAATCAATTAGCTTAACTGATTACCAACATGCCTTAACCGAATGGAAAACTTTTGACATACAAAATTTAGGAGAGTATACAGATTTATATGTAAAAAATGATGTTTTATTATTAGCCGATATATTCGAAAAGTTCCGCTTAACTTGCAAAAAAAATCTAAGCTATCTAATCTAAGCTTCGATGCAATGCTTTTAAAAACTAAAATAAAGTTGGAACTTTTATCTGACTTGGAAATAATTCGTATGATACAAAAGGGTATTCGAGGAGGCATTTGTTTATGTTCAAAAAGGTATGCTCAATCAAATAACAAATATCAGCCTGATTTTGATTCATCTCAATCTAATAGTTATTTAATGTAGGTACTTGGACTGTAATAACTTATATGGTTACGCTATGTGTAGCTATTTGCCCTATGCGGACTTAAGATTACTTGATGAGGAGGAATGTAGTCAGCTTAACATACTGAGCATTCCTAATGAAAATGAATATGGATACATTTTAGAAGTAGATTTAGAACACCCAGAGAGTTTACATGACTTACACAATGACCTTCCATTTTGCGCCCAAAATTTTGTTCCACCGGGTTCGAAACATAAAAAACTGATACCTAATTTATTCGATAAATATGAATATGTCATACATTACGTTCATTTGAATATGTGTTTGAATCATGGATTACGCCTTAAACGAATTCGCAGAACAATAACATTTAAGCACAGTCAGTTCTTAAAACAATATATTGATTTAAATACGGAGTTAAGACAAAAATCTAACTCTGCTTTTGAGCAAGACTTTTTTAAATTGTTAAATAACAGTATTTTTGGAAAAACATTAGAAGATACAGAGCGCAGAGTCGATGTAAAACTTGTTAATGCATGGCATGACGATCGCAATAAAACAAACAAGTACTATTCCGCCGAACAACTGATAGCTCGCCCTAACTTCCATAGCGTAGCAGTGTTTGATGAAAACTTTGTAGCTATTCAATTAAAACGAGAAAAAGTAATATTGAACAAACCAATATACATAGGGTTTTCAGTTTTAGAGATATCAAAAAGCCATATGTACGATTTTCATTATTCTGTTATGAAAAAATATTACAACGAAAAACTGTCTTTATGTTACACAGATACTGATAGTTTGTTATACTCCATTCAAACGGATGACTTCTATCGCGATTTAAAAGACCACTTTTTGAGTTGTTTTGACACTAGTAATTATTCTAGTAATAACTGCTTTAGTATTATTCCAAGGAACAAAAATTCCCTGGTTTGTTCAAAGACGAACTAGGTGGTAAACTTCTCTTGGAATTTGTAGGATTGCGATCCAAACTGTACAGTATTAAAACAATTGATAATGAGGTTAAAAAAGCAAAAGGAGTCAAAAAACCTGTAACTAAAAAGTTAAAATTTTCTGATTACGTAAATGTTCTTTCAACAGGAACAGATCTTAAAGGTAAAAACGTTCTATTCAAAACCACAAAGCATGAAATTTTTACAAGAGAACAGTATAAAGTGGCATTGTCGAGAAAAGATGATAAACGTTTTATTTTAGGTGATAACGTGTCAACGATATCGTGGGGACATTATTCTATTACAATATAATACACTATCCTGCAGTAGATAGTTTTTACCATAGGTGATAATAATGTATGATGGTTTATATCTAGATTAAATCACTAAAACTTTAACGTTTTAAACTATCAATTTAATGTTTTACTGTCATCGATAAATTTAAAATATAAACATAGATTTTTAAGATTAATTTTAATCTGATAGGTAGTTTTAAAAAGTTAAATAATCTATGACCTTTAATCAGCTATATAATATGTTAAGTTAATTAATTGGTGTTAAGTTTGATTTAAATTTAAAAATAAATATTTGTTTACAATCAATTTGATGTGATATTTTCATTTTTGTATGGATTTACACCATAGATTAATTATTGGTCTCGCAACGCTCGTCTAGATACCGCGCTACCTATAAACCACAGCTCCGTAAATGCGGCAACTCATTATTGTAGTGTGTTTATGACAATATGCAAGGATGCTAGTGTGAGTGAAAAATTTGTTGCCAGCTGCTCAACTGTTACCCGAGTTAATGGGAAAAATATTTTTGCTGTGATGTATTAGTGTAAAGTTGCTGGTTATAAATGTAGCTCAGAAAATATTTAAAAATTAACAATTAAAAGCGAATATGTATCAATATAATTGTATATATTATTATGTAGGTTAGACGTAGGTTTCTTCTGTAGAAAAATGGTAGGTATGTATAGCTATGATTAGACCTCATTTTTTAGTAGTTTTTTTATTACTACCAACCCCATTTTTCCCTTGGGTATCGTAAAAGGCGACTAACGGACTAAAGACTGCACATACATCCAACAGCATAGAGCGGCGATGGGCTCATCAAAATAATACTACCAACCCCTCTCTTCCCTTCGGTGTCGTAGGAGGCGACTAACAGACTAAAGACAGCACATACATCCAACATCATAAAGCAACTATGGGCTCGTCAAAATAATACTACCAACCCCTCACTTTTCTTCGATGTCGTAAAAGGAGACTAACGGACTAAAGACTGCACATACATCCAACAGCATAGAGCAACGATGGGCTCATTAAAATAATACTACCAACCCCGCTCTTCTCTTCAGTGTCGTAAAAGGCGACTAATGGACTAAAGACTGCACATACATTCAACAGCATAGAGCGGCGATGGGCTCATCAAAATAATACTACCAACCCCTCTCTTCCCTTCGGTGTCGTAGGAGGCGACTAACAGACTAAAGACTGCACATACATCCAACATCATAGAGCAACTATGGGCTCATCAAAATAATACTCTCACTTTTCTTCGATGTCGTAAAAGGGGACTAACGGACTAAAGACTGCACATACATCCAACAGCATAGAGCAACGATGGGCTCATTAAAATAATACTACCAACCCCGCTCTTCTCTTCAGTGTCGTAAAAGGCGACTAATGGACTAAATACTGCACATACATTCAACAGCATAGAGCGGCGATTGGCTCATCAAAATAATACTACCAACCCCTCCCTTCCAATGGGTTTCGTAAAAGCCGACTAATGGACTAAAGACTGCACATACATACAACAGCATAGAGCGGCGATGGGCTCATCAAAATAATACTACCAACCCCTTTCTTCCCTTTGGTGTCGTAAAAGCGACTAACGGGCTAAAGGCCACCACCTAAGCTTTTGTGCAGACTGTGCAGTTTTTTCTTGCTGAAGCGTGGACTGTTTGGGCGTGGTCTGTGTTGTCCATAGATTCAAATGATTACTAATTTTACCATAAACTTTAATAATAACTATCTCAAAAAAGTTGTTGATCTAAGTAAACAGTAATATGTCGAGTCTATATTCATGATTATTCTACATATGACTAAATACTTTTTCGTTTTTGTAGGCTCATTGTCATGTAACAGACAAAAATTAAAAAAAAAATACTATTACCCCTAGGGCAAGAAAAGCTATTTTAGCTCGCTTAACAACGCTACAATGACGGTCTTTTTGAGCAAGATGGGTGAATATATTATTTCAAACATTGTCTATGTTTTTTTTCAAAACGAATACGTCCATGATTTGCCGGTGGCGGCACTGACACTGAGAGCATTATCACTGACAAGTGAGGATGCGTTCATAGAGAATATATGAAAAACACTGTGCTGGAACTGTGTCGGAACTGTGGCTTCACTGATATTTGTGAAGCAACCTTTAACCCGAATCATAAGCTATACACCTGTTCTCAGTTTCATTAAAATCCGTCCAGCTGTTTTTGTGTGATGCGCGTCAAACAAACAGACACAAAATTCCAAAAATGATTTTAATGTTCACGTATCCTTCATCCCCTAGATTATGTTTTTCGCAAATATTTTCAATGTAAGTACAGACACGAAAAGTTTACATTTCAGGAACATAGGTCAAAATGAAAAAAAAAAAGCTTTTCCTAGCTATTTGAAAAATAATAAATTTTCAACCCATGTTTCTTATGGAAAGTTGTTCAGTTTCATCGGTAGAATCCCCTTGATATAGTGTCAGCTAACATTTTTACACCTTACAAATATAAGTAATACAAATAACAAATTCACAAATATAAGTAAACATGAAATAACATAGAACTAGGTTAAGTATAATAGTAACTTTGTAAGACAAATGAAATAGGTTACCTTTAAAATAAAAGACAATAACAATAAATTCACATAATAAAAATCTCAACAACGGGGACTTTATTCTTGTATAAGCGGTAACACTGAATGGCGTTTATTGTTCATATTATTTAATGATGAATTTTCGAAATTATACGATACTTACTGATGGTATGTGATCCCAGTGTCCTTCTTATTTTTAGAAGTATTATTTTTACACAGTTTTACTACGCAAACTGGCATTTTAGTTTGAATTAATCCCAAAATTGAATAAAACATTCGGGACGTACACGTCACCCACAGCTGTCAGTGTGACTGGCTCGGGTACGCCGATTTCGGCGTAGTATTTGTTGCCGCATTTGACAAGTACGACGGAGGTATCTAGTCGAGCTCAGCGAGACCAATTATTAATCTAAGGATTACACTTTATGTTGTTGAAACTACACACATCAAAAGTGTCTAGGGATCAAGCATTTTTATGCGGATTTCTTGAGATTGGGATGTGGCTTTGTAATAAATTTATGATTTTATAAATTTATATGGATCCTTTCTGGTGCATTTCATAATTTGAAACAGGAACTTTCAATCAATTTCTAGTAAAAGATGAAAATCAGCTGTCAATATTTTCCCTATAAAAACCTACAACGCATTGAAGACATTATTAGTGCTACTGTTTCCCTACTACTGATTAAAACCAACGTTATTATGGAGCGGCGACGTCATTTAAGCAGGGAAGAAATGCTCAGAGCTGTGGGAATGATAGAAGCTGGTTCCCGGCAACGTACTGTGGCTTTAGCTCTGAATACAAGTCAGAGTGTTATCAGTCGACTTTGGACACGTTACCGAAGCACTGGTACCGTGGCTGAGCGCCATGGAGGACGGTATCGCTGCACCACACGGAGACAAGACCGATACATTCAAATCACAACTCGAAGAGCTCCAACAATAACCGCCATGATGTTAGCCGTGAGGCTTCATCGCTCTTCAGGGAACTTAATTAGCGACCAAACAGTCAGAAACCGCTTGCATGAAGTGAACCTTCATTCCCGAAGACCGCTAAGGGTACCACCTATAGCAATGCACAATCGTAGGATTCGATATCAATGGGCTCTTGAACACAGAAATTGGGCAGAAGAACAATGGCGTTTCGTGTGCTTTTCTGATGAGTCTCGTTTTGGTTTGAGACCGGATACAAGACGTATACGACACTGGAGAACCCCTGGACGCCAACAGCGATTAAAATCCTGCCAGGAAGTCCATCCTTATAGTGGTGGAACCATCATGGTATGGGCGGGTATTTGGATCGGCGGAAGAACTGAGTTGATTTGGATCAGAGGCAACCTCAACGCTCAAATTTATGCTGAGACGATTGTATCAGACGTCATCGTTCCTCTACAAGTGCAAATCGGTCCCTTATTTCAGTTAATGCATGATAATGCACGACCGCACACCGCAAGAGTTGTAAGACAGACTCTCGCCGCAGCTAACATCAATGTCATGCCCTGGCCTGCTCAGTCGCTAGACTTGAACCCGATTGAGCATGCATGGGATATGCTACAGAGAAGAGCTCTGCCGAATATGGAGGGTATCCAGTCGCAAGAAGACCTTTTTTTGTTGTTGCAACGAACATGGGCGGCCATTCCACAGCGTGATTTGGATGAACTCATTTTGAGTATGCCAAACCGATGTTCTTGTGTTGTTAGTGTTCGCGGTAGAAACACGGATTATTAATTGTTTAAGTTACCCAATAAAATTTTAAAGAAAACTGTTATTTCAGTCTTTTTTTCGAACTTTAATGTTAGTGGTTCAAATGTCAAAAATCCCTTTATTAGGAAAATGGCAAATTTCTTTATTAATGCAAAGGTGACTTGGTTTATCGTTACTGTAGACAAACGAAAATACTTTATTTGATGAATCCTTAAAGAAAATTTTAATTAATATCAATCAGGAGAAAAGTTATTGCAAAAATATATGTTGATCCCTAGACACTTTTGATGTGTGTAAAACTGTAAATAACAATGAAGTGCATTTTTGTATGTTTTATTTAAGTTTATGTCTAAAAATTGTTTTTTTCTTAAGTTACGAAATAAATGTTGTTGTAATATAATATACAAAAAAAGTTTTGTATTGTCTACAATCAATTTGATGTGTTACTTTCATTTTAGTATGTACCTATCCATATACTCTTTATAAAAACTGTTGTTACTTAATTCGTGAATAAACAATAAAGTGAATTTTTATGTTTTATTTATACTTAGCCCGAGTATTTTTTTCCTTAACTATTACAAAGCACAATTATTATACAAACTAAAAGTACTTACCTACTTGTTTAGTTTATTACTGATTACTTTTATTACTTTGAATTAATGGTTTTATTAGATGATGTGCCTAAAATTACTATTTTATACAATTACCTTACATTACATTATTACATTATTTCATAATTAGGTGTAAAAAATATGAAAGCTGAGTAAAATTTCAATTAAAGAATTATCATATAATGTAAACTCTACGAGGACTAGGTATACAAAAGCATAAGACTATTTTAAACAAATTTTAACCGCACCATATTTTATATTTTTTAAGTTAATGTTTTATATTTTAGCGTTTTATTAACGCTTAAATATACTTAAGTAAAATTTTAAACACTGAAAAAAGACGACAACCTCAGGCGGGAATCGAACCACGCACCTTCCGCATTCCGGGCGGCTGCCTTAACCACTTGGCTACCGCGGTCTGGCTTTCAACCGTCGAAATTTGTCAGTGCTTGATGCTTATGTTTTTAGTCAACATTGCTTCATCAAATCTTAGAAGTTTTCACCTCTGAGATCCGAAAGAAATATTTTACAAATATTTAAACATTCGGTTAAGATGAAGCATCGTTTATAGATTAATGTTTTATATTTTAGCGTTTTATTAACGCTTAAATATACTTAAGTAAAATTTTAAACACTGAAAAAAGACGACAACTTCAGGCGGGAATCGAACCACGCACCTTCCGCATTCCGGGCGGCTGCCTTAACCACTTGGCTACCGAGGTCTGGCTTTCAACCGTCGAAATTTGTCAGTGCTTGATGCTTATGTTTTTAGTCAACATTGCTTCATCAAATCTTAGAAGTTTTCACCTCTTTTTTAAGTTGTTATCAAATTCTAAGAAAGATTGTACCGAACTGTATGATTTAAACAAGTCATTACATGTCGACAATATAATGCTGATTACGATGGGAAGTCATTTGATGCTATTCGCACACGTTTCACAATAATTACGTGTCATGTTGTTGAAAATAACACCTAGTCAGCGGTTACTTTTTTGCATGTTTAAACATGCAACGAAGCAACTTACACCGACGCACACATATTATCGGTTGTAGTAAACTAGATAAATAAAGCGTGGTTTGTCATGTAATTCATTTACAATAATAGACAGAACGTTGTCAGCAGCAGTTGCATTGTCTCAATTGTTTTTATTTTTTTTATTCTAAATAAAAAGTTATTATCATGGTAAGTGGAATTATGCATTTAAAGATGATGGACATAATTTATATTTGTAAGTGTTTTATATTATTTTATTTTATTTCAGGAAACTCCACCCACTTCACCGGTCTACATTCTGCCTGATGAGGAACACCAAGATCGAGTACTGAATCAACACACACAAGGCCAACATGAGGGAATTGACGAAGCGGGTCCCTTTCACTATGGATTCAGACCTCAGAACCCGGAGCCGGAGATAAAGAATTCGAAACATAGACATCAAAAGAAAAAATGTTTTCTAAGACACTTTCACAACAAACAAAATTCCTTTGTATTGAAAAGCGCGCCGAAAAAGGGTCGCTATTTAATCAAATTCAAGTTATTGACTTACAATCAAGAGTGCCTGTTCCAGAGAAGCTGTTGTGCGCACAATATGTTGTGGAGGATGATGTTGATCCAATTATGGATCAGACAGAAGGAGTTATTAGTAACATTTCGAAAAAATTGTGCGGCTATAGCTATAACTTCTATTGAGGCTATATGGCGCAGATTTATTTGTAAATTAAAGTTCTCAAAAGGTTTCAAGCGTAATTTCTATATTTACGTGTAAACCTCCAGAGACACATTTAAATATATAAAATATTTTGATTGTATAAAATCTTATTTTGAGGGGTACAATACTTAGTTACACAATTTTCTTTTTAGTATATAAATAAATTTAACGTATATATTTTTAAATGTTATTGAAACTTGTTAAAATTTTTGTAAATTTAGTAATAAGCGTTATAATAAACTTAAATAAAATTAAATAATAGTAATAACGTTTTTTTCATTTTATTGCTCTCGGTTATATTGATTATACTCGTAGTTTAATAAAGAAAACACAGTATTCAATTTAAATTTATGTTTATTAAAAAATAACTAATAGGTATTAAAGCACATACTTACATTATAAAAACAAAAAAATACTTTTAACAGTCACATAAAAATAAAAAGTTCTATTCTAATGCCTAGTTCTATAAAATTCAATGAATAAAACCTAAATAAAACTATAATTATTACAAAATTATAAGATCACTTTATTTTGTAAACACCATTTTTTAATACACAGTACATTTTTTAATGCACATGTTTTCCTATGAGTAAAACAGTTATATACGAAAACATCTTTACAATACAATTCAGAAAGAGTTTGTAAATTAGGAAGCCCTAAATTACTTATGCCTAACACGTTGTTATGATCACATAATTCTTGTATCCATGTAATCTTTTCAAGACCTTTAACTAAAATTGTACGATCTTTTAAATACGGTTTGATAATTCTTCGAAATTCCCTATAATCTATGTACCCTTCGCTCCATCGAAATCCTCTGTTTCGTTCAATCCACCAAACACTTTGCTTTTCTTTATCAGTAAGAGCGGTAAACGGGTAAGGTGGTTTTATTAAAAAAATATGGGTATATTCTTCAGTGGCTATAGCTAATTCCTTTACCAGAAACTTATTGTTTAGGTTTTTAAATCCTTGTACATCCACGATAATGGGCGATTTTCTGACAGCCCAAATTAAAAAGTAAAAATTAGTTCCAAAACACTCGATAGATGTCGTTTTATGAAAGCTGGGCTACTTATGGGCTGTAATAAATTCTACACTTTTACTTGTCTACCAAAAGAATAAAAAAATAGTATTTACTTACCTATTTATATTCAGGACATCCAGAACCTATTTCTATTTTGGAATAGAATAAATATTACGCAGCCATACACGTGCTCCTCATGAACCCGCCTTTTACTAAGCGCCATACTAATCTATGCTAAGCGCCATCTATGAAGTCATTTACGAACCAATTTCTTTTTTTTTTTTTGATCTCGGAAAATCGCCCATTGTATTACTTTTCATGATAACTTTTTCACAATGTTGCTTGAAGGCTTGTACTCGAATATACAGTCGTTTAATATAAGACAATATGCAGCTGTCTGATCAGGTATCTCTTTTTCAGTTTCAATTTCAACTCTTACATCTATTGACCCCTTTAATGCCTCGTGTTGTCGAGAACAATCAATAACGAATAGTGGAGCGATATCTTTAAATTCTTTTAAAGTCACCAACGGTTCTGCTCGGCGTCCGTGATAAGTCTGTTGAAATCTAGCGTATTGCTCATATAATAAGTAATACTTGTTTTCCGTAAAGCTGACGTTCAAATTTTCGTAAGGGTAATATGAAGAATTCAAAAAAACTTTTAAGTCACTAACATTGCAGTGGTCAAATTCAGCCATTGACATGTCCGCCTGATTTTTACGATTGGTTTGAAATACAATAATTACATAACGTGGTTTTTCTATTTGCGTTGAAGTTTTAATTGGCCATGTATGTTTGCGTGTTTTTGGTAATAACGGGTATTCATATAAATCCCAATTTCGGAACGCTAAGTTAACAGAACGATCTTTTTCTAAATGTTTTAACAAAGTAATCCTTTTACGATCTGATACTTTTACATGCGGAACTCTCCAAACTATTTTACTTATTTCAAGGTTATCGATAATTTCATTTTTATTTAACTTTAATGCATTAATATTAGTGCTGCTTCTTAATAAAACTAATTCGTGTTTACAGTTAATAATTATTTTTTCATAGTCTTCTGCAAACCCCAGTATTTTGTTTAAAGGTATTGAAGCGGAAAAAAACTCCATTATTGGTCGTACCAATAGTAGACCTGTAGGTTTTGTAGGTCAGAGGGGCTGAATTAAAATACAGAATTATGACGAAAGAGAACTATATTAATTACTTTCACTAGAAAGCTAGTACGACTGACTCCTAACACAGCAGAAACAAAAGTGAGGTTGAAAAGAAGTGATTTGAATTGAGTGAAGCGTGAGAATGAACGAATGAGTTGGGATTGAGTGACTTTATGATTGAGGCTGTTATAATGAATTACTTTGGTTTTCTGTAGTCATTTGACATTCTTTTAATTAGAATAAAAGCACTATTAATAATTGTTTTGTATGATTAATTTTTGTAAACCAAATGAAATGTTAAATTCTACACGCCCCCTCAAAAATTAATCACCTTATTTACACTATATAAACAAAATAATCTCCTAAACAGTACATATAACTTCCTAGTGTTCTGGGGAATACAATATATAAGGTCCAACATTTGTTGCAAAGGGGCAAGGGAAACCCAGTAAAACCTTGCCAGACCATTGTACATTACTATGTAAAAGAAAATAATAAATTCATCTTAAAATCATTCAATCAGCAAGCAAAAGTACAAAATATTAATAAATATTATTCTAAGCCCATTTCTTGTCTCATTTTACGAAATGAAAATGCAGGTAACGGCTTCGTTAATCCATCAGCAATTTGCTCACCCGTGGGAATATACTCAAAGTCAAAGTCAAAGTCAAATTATTTATTCAATGTAAACCTTTACAGGCACTTATTGACGTCAATACTAATAATAATAAAAAAACAGTTAACTAACTTATAGTTAAGACTTAATAACTAATCTAACGAGCTATTATAGTCTGTGCCAGACAAATGCGCATTGCTACTAATTTTACAACATGCTTCGCAACTTGTTCCCGTGAAAAATGGTATTTTATATCTATATGTTTTGACCTGTTATGGTTAGTGGGATTGTTTGCGATACTAATGCAGCCGTTATTATCTTCATAAATGATTATAGGCTGTTCAATATTTAATCCAATTGTAGTCGCTAGTGATTTTAGCCAAAGAGCCTCTCTTACAGCCTCATATAGTGCCATGTATTCTGCTTCGGTTGACGAAGCTGCTACTGACAACTGTCTTTTTGTGTTCCAGGTTATTGTACACGATTCAAATAACTTAAATACATAACCCGTGGTACTTTTTCTGTCATTAGTGTTACTTCCCCAGTCAGAATCGACATATCCACACAATACATGATTATAATCACGTTTATGATACACTAATTTTAAATCAATAGTACCTTTTAAATATCTAAGTACCCTTTTAAGGCATTGCCATAATTGTTTGTTATTTTTATTCGTGTATCTACTCAAAATATTTACACTGGTACTTAAATCAGGACGAGTACATATCATTATGTACATTAAGCAACCGATAACATTTTTACAAGGTGCATTATAACTTTCATCACAATTAAATTCATCATAATTTAATTTACTCTCTAATGGAGTACTGACTGGATTGCAATCTGTTACGGCGAAAGGCGTTCGCAGTAACAGCGACGAAATAAAGGTTGTGGGCTGGGTAGGTATGGATAGTGAAGTACTTACAGGGATGATGAGTCACAGGAGCCGGGAGACGAGCTGACCACGGGCGGCGATGTAGTGGTGGGTTTCCTGGCGCACAGTCACTACACTACACAATGGGCATTTAGGCGTTCTCTTCACATTAGGTCAGGAGTCACTATTAACCAAAGGCTGTGGCGTGCGCGGTAGCTAGCTAGCTTGCAGACGAGTCGGCGCCGTATGCTCACGAAGCGCGCGGCCGCGAGTCGCGCAGCGGT
Organism: Scoparia ambigualis; assembly: GCA_963921215.1. Taxonomy (NCBI): domain Eukaryota; kingdom Metazoa; phylum Arthropoda; class Insecta; order Lepidoptera; family Crambidae; genus Scoparia; species Scoparia ambigualis. Next base: position 22,627,112 of record OY992505.1, on the reverse strand, counting down.
GGCGCCGCGGCAGATAGGCGGACGCGGCCGTCAACAACCGCTGTGTCAACCACCTTACAGCTGGCGGTATGATTTGAATGGCCGTTGCGCTGTGGCGCAAACATCTTCCCGGGGCCCAGGGTGGGCTCATCCAATGGGAGCCTGGCGATCCGGAATACAGGCCTCCGAAGATGTCCATTCGCGGTGTCCAGGTCTACCACCCGCACGACGCCATCCTTCCCAGGCAGGGTGCGAGCAATGCGCCCCAGTCTCCATTGGAGGGCAGGCAGGTTGTCCTCCTTGATGAGGATGAGCTCGCCAACTCGGGGAGGGGAGGATGGGGACAACCATTTGGAGCGGGTTTGGAGGGTATGAAGGTAGGACTGGGTCCACAGCGTCCAGAAGCGCTGGGAAAGGGCCTGTACCATCTGGAATCGCCTACGTGTGGAGATCGGCCTATCTTCCACGGATAGTTCGGGAAGGGCCGTTAGTGGGCGGCCTATGAGGAAATGTCCGGCTGTAAGCGGCTCAAAGTCTGAAGGATCAGACGAAAGTGGGCAGAGAGGTCTTGAGTTAAGGACCGCTTCGATTCGAGCTAAAAGTGTGGAGAATTCCTCGAATGTGAGGTGTTGTTCGCCAATTACGCGATATAAAAGTTGCTTTGTTGATTTTACGTTGATCTCATGTAACGCACCGAACCATGGTCCCTTAGGGACGTTCAACAACCAAGTAATGTGCTGACCAGCGAGCTTGTGGGCAATCGTGTCATTATTCAAGGCAAGAAAGTTTTGTACTTCGATGAGCTGATTTCTAGCGCCTACATAATTTGTACCGCAGTCCGAGCGGATGAGAACCGGGGCACCGCGGCGTGCTATAAAACGCTGTAATGCCGCGAGGAACGCTTCCGTGCTGAGGTCCGAGACCGGTTCCAAATGAACCGCCTTAGTCGAGAGGCACACGAATATACAAAAGTACGCTTTTAAGAGTTTAACATTACGTAGGGTACTAGATTTAACGAGGAATGGTCCGGCAAAATCGGTCGTGACTTGACTAAATACTGGCTGAGGCGTAACTCTATCGGCTGGCAGGTCGGCCATGAAGGGCGCTTGCGGCTGGGCCCGGCATCGAAAGCATCTAATGCATTTAAAAACTCGGTGTCTAATAATACGCCGCGCGGACAATATCCAAAATTGTTGGCGTAGGATAGCGTGTAAAGTGTCAGCGCCAGGGTGGCAGTGTATTTTGTGGTAGTGGTCAATGATAAGGTCTACAAGTGGGCTAGAGCTGGGAAGTATGAGCGGATGCTGCGCGTCATATCGGATAGACGCATGGGACAGTCGTCCACCAACTCTAAGGAGCTCATCTTTAATAAGAGGTGACAGCCGCTGGAGTCTGACGGAGCAGATTTTGCCAGTTTGAAGGCGGTGGATGTCCTCTGCAAATTCATTGTGCTGAACACTGCGCACCCAGTAAAGTAGGGCCTCTCTTCGTTCACTGACGTACAAGGGGCCTGAGCGTCGCGAATCTGGGTGGTGTCTGCAGTTGTGCAGAAAGCGTTTTAGACAAGCTGTCACTCCGACGAGCTTGTCTAGTGAACTGAACCGAGTGAGCAGGTCAAAGTCAAGACCGGGCACTGTGACCAATGACGGGACGTGTTTGGGCTTAAGGCCGGGCAGGGCGTGATGGCCCAGAGCTAAGGGCATCGCAGGCCAAGACTCACAAGGCTGTCCAAGCCACGTGGGAGACCACCATAGGTCGTGGGCTGACAGGGATTGCGCAGACATCCCTCTGCTTGCGCAATCTGCCGGGTTGAGCTCGGAAGGTACGTGTCGCCAGGTACATTCTGGTGAGCCTGAGCTGATTTTGACTACCCTGTTGGCTTCAAAGGGTTGAAGACGGTGAGGCGGTGTATTGAGCCAGGCCAGGACTATCGTACTGTCTGACCAACATATGTGTTGTTGTATACTGATATGGGCCGATAACTGAACTGACACAGCGATCATGAGCTGGGAGAGTAGAGTGGCGGCCGACAGCTCTAACTTGGGGATTGTGAGGCGATTCTTGATTGGTGCGACTCGCGACTTGGCGACAATCAAGTGTACCAAAGTATCTCCGGAGGCATCGAGCTCATGGAGGTAAACAACGGCGGCAAACCCGGCTTCAGAGGCATCTGCAAACCCGTGAAGCGAGTATGCAGCTGAGCCTTTGTTTGCACAAATGTGCCGAGGGAAGCGAATGCTAGACAACAGCGGCAGATCCTCTGAGATGTGGTGCCACTCCGTTTGTACTTCAGAGGGAGTGGGCTCATCCCATTCCAGCTTCAGTAGCCACAATTGCTGAAGCAGCAGCTTTGCGCGGAAGATAACGGGAGAAACCCAGCCGTTTGGGTCATAAAGTGAGGCTACGGTGCTTAAAATAGACCGCTTTGTGACATGTGTGATGGGGGGCAGAGAGATGCGGTAGGTGAACTCGTCTGACTGAGGGCTCCACTGTATACCCAAGACCTTAATGGACGTGGACTCTGGGTTCATATCGAAGTCCTTGGGCATGTCGCATTGGTTGTCGGGAAATCTCTCGAGCAGCTTAGGCGAGTTAGATGTCCACTTACTGAGCTGAAAGCCGCCTAGGTCTAGCAGACTTATCAACTCGTCCTGAAGTGCTTGGGCGGATTCAACTGTGTCATGACCACACAAGATGTCATCAACGAAGATAGACTTGCGAAGAACCTAAGCGGCTCCAGGGTAGCGATGGCCTTCATCATCAGCCAGCTGAAGCAGAGTGCGGATTGCATGGTATGGGCTTGATCTTAAGCCGTAGGTGACTGTATTGAGGGCCTAGGTGAGCAGAGGGTGATCTGGTGAGGACCGCCATAGTATCAGCTGATACCGTCTCTGGTCTGGGGCAACCAGCACATTTCTAAACATCCTCTGGATGTCAGTGCTGAAAACGACTGGATGCGTTCTGAAGGACATGATGATGTCCACAATGTCCTGTTGAAGGGCGGGGCCTGTGTGTAGGCATTCATTTATGCTGACACCATTGGAGCTTTTGCAGCTACCATCAAAAACAATGCGCAGCTTGTCCGACCCTGACTTAAATACGCCATGGTGAGGGATGTAGAAGTGAGGTTTATGGGCGAATGTATTTGGGTGACAGGGAGCCATGTGCCCTAAGTCGATGTATTCGGCCATGAAGTCGACGTATTTAGAACGCAGAGACGGGTTCGCCATTAGCTTCTTCTCAATATTGAGGAATCTGCGTAATGCGATAGGGTGAGTTTTACCTATTTGAGGGGCGTCCTTTAGAAAGGGCAGAGCGACCGTATATCTGCCTGAGGGATGGCGTGTAGTGGTAGAGCGGAAGATTTCCTCGCATTGTTCCTCCAGGGGATCATTATGAGTGTGAGATTGAGGGAGGGGCTCCTCAGACTCCCAGAACCTTTCCAGACTCTGACGTATGTCCTGGGCTGATTCAGCTGAGTCTGGTTGTGAGCTGACGACGTGAGCTGAGTTAACCTGCTGCGCCGGCTGCGCATACAAGTCCTCAATGGGTCCTATCAACGCGAAGTCGAAAATCGTGCCGAAGGCTATGGGCTTGCCCGGGCCCAACGAGACCTTAGTCCCGTCCAACACCTGGCCAAGAACGTCCGACCCCAATAAGAGGTCGATCGGGGCTGGTGTGGTAAAGCTGGTCAGCCAATGGCACGGGTGGCTGGCCTAGTACGTGGGAAATGTTTGGTACCTTCTCTAAGGGAAGGTAGCCAGTGACGTTTTTTAAAATGTGAGCTGTGGCAGTGATTGTAGGAGTATCATTGTGAGTGGGTCAGCATACTATTGTTATTGCCGCCTTTGACTCATGTTTGTGTTTGACTCAGGTTCAAAAGTCGTGCCATGCGTGACGTTATTAATGTCAGCATACTGCCACAGTCCAATAAAGCTCTGGCTGTGTGAAGATGGCCATGTACGTCAGCGACTCTTAGTGAGACGGTTGGCAACAAAATGGGTGTGCCAGTAGGCACAGAAGGTGAGTGAGCTGAGTATGTATCAGCTGTGTGGGCATGGGTTGACTGGGCATGGGCTAAATCTACCTCTTCGCTAGGGTGCTCTGTGATAGTTGGGAGTCATAATTGCTGGCGGCGTTCGCGGGGCCTACCAGGCGAACCGGACCTGGACGGGCTGGCTCTGTGAGCAGAGCTGGGTCGCACCTGTTTAGCCTGTGCGGGTTCGTGCCGCCTGCTGTGTCTGGGACGCTCCTTCGAGTGCTTTGTCAGCTGTGGTGGGGGTACATGTACAGACGACGAATGAGCTGAGTGCGTTGGGCCGTCTGGTCGATGGAGGGACGTGTGGTGGTTCGTGCTCCCACAGTCTTTGCATGCCCCCCTTGACCTGCACTCGCTCTCGTAGTGACGGCCGAGACAACGCTGGCAGCGCTCGCGTGCCTGTACAAAGTCCCAACGGCCCTGTGTTGGCTGGGCATTGTACCATCTGCACGTCATGAGCGTATTTCCCCTAGTGGCACAATAGGGACAGTAGGACGTCGAGCGTGAGGAAGAGGACGAGGACGATGATGAGGAGCAGCTTTGCTGGAAGGCCGAGTAGACGGGGAAGGGCTGACTGCGAGCCGGGGAGGTGGATGGGCGGTGACGCATTTGCTGCGCTGGGCGTGATGGTTGGTGAGTAGGCTGATCATAGGCGCGGTGAGGCGATGGAGCTGAGGAGCGGCCACGGTAATGGTCGGGCTGTTGCTGAGCCATCTGAGCATAAGTGCGATGGGGCAACTGTGGAGGCGCGCGGCTACGAGAAGGGCCGGGCAGGGCTTGAATGGGCTGCGGCTGGGCTATGTTGGAGAACTCTGTCTCCACACAGCGCGCGTGCTCCTCGAGGTAGGAGATGAGGTCACTCAACGTGGGCAGGGTGCTGCTAGACCCGTGTCTGCGTTCAAATAACGTGCGGAGCTCACCCTTAAGCTTTCGCACCACTATCGACACAAACACGTAGTCGTCTCCTATGGGCAGATTCAAATTACTAAGGGCACACTGGGCGGACACCAGCGGAGTGAGGAAAAGTGTGCGTATGTTAGAGCGCGTGTGGATGCTCGGCAGCCCCAGGATTATGTCGACGAAACTATCGATGAGAACCCGGCGGTTCTCGTACCGCTTTGTAAGGATGTCCATGGCCACGGCAAAATTTTCATTGGTGACCTTTAGGTGGGACACCATGCTTAATGCCTCACCGCTGAGACTTGAGAAGAGATAGTGGAGCTTGACTGCTTCCGACAAGGTCGCCATGTCGTCAGTCAAACTCCTGAACAGTGCAATAAAGGAGGGCCAGTCCTCCACCTTTGAGCTGAACCTGGGCAGCGCTATCTTGGGGAGGACGGCTGTAGGCGTATTGACGCCGAGACTATGCTGAGCGTTATGGGTTGGTGACGACGTGGAAGAGGGTAAGATTTCCTCCCTAGCCACAAGTATCCCCAGGTATGCCCCGGAGGCTTTTGTGTGGTTCTCAGTGTATGTCCTCTCAACCCCCTCGTCTAAGTTCTCTTCGTCGAGAATGTTGTAGTACACTGAGTCCAGCTTGTCCTTTATGCCCTGTATCTGTGCGAAACGCACGTTAAATTCCGTTATGGAATGTTTGGTGTCGCCAGCAATGATCCTTGATCCCACCTCTAGGAGCTGGTGTATAGCTTTGGCGGCCTCCCTAAATATCGCGGCTTGTGACTTGGTCGGCATCGCGATGAATGAAAGGAAACAAAAAAACTATTTTTTTTTTTTTTTTTTGTTTATTTAGGAACAAACAGTTACATATTTTTTAATTAAAGCGAACAAATTATTACTTATAAACCTAAAGTTCCCTAAATTAAACACATAATTATATAAGGCAAACAAACTGTACAACGAAAAACAGGCAATATACATAATGCCTATTAAATGAAAATAAAAATAAGTACAAAAATGACGCACAGTGAGCCCCGCCCGGCCACCGGGACCGAGACCGGCCACGGCCAGTTACGCCATTACGCCAGTAACAGCTCACTGCGCCTAGGGACAGACGTGCTCGCTGTGATAGTACAAAACATTGATAAAACACAGTTAAATTACAAAAACTACACTACAATATTTTAAGCAAAAGACACGAAGGCCTCAGTGAGAGACTAAGAAAATAACAAAAACTAATTATACACAGACATATTTCTACGAGGTAAGTACATATTATGTAAGATTATGATATCTAAAGTTGAAATTAAATGTTTTCCTAAATTTAAGTTGTTTTTCCAGTTGAAAAATAAAAGATTTGGCTACTTGAATTATCCTAGTGCATACATGATCGTATTTGCTGTTGTATTATAACGCGGAAAGGATGCTGCCGATAAAAACACATACCACTACATGTCCATAGGCCAGAAACTTTAGGTAAGATGTTAACAAAATTATGTAACTTATCTATCGTTTAGTTTACATTGCAATATTAAAACGTGGATGAGCAGTATCAAGAAACAGCAAATAAGTTGATGAAAACATTATGAAAAACACAATCTCATTAAGATAAACCAAAAAGGCCAAACCAAACAGGCCACAGGTCCTAACTTAACACACACTAAGTTAAAAAACAAAAATCAATATAGGTAAAAAAAATGATAAGTTAGGTGCACTATTATAATAATATTTTATTATTATTTTAAATTTATATGTCAAGGTCATGGTCATGGATGAGTTCAGTGATGCGATGCTTAAACCTAACTAATGAGGTCTCAAAAATATCGACATTATTATATATGTCATTATACAAAGCACAGGATCGTTTTATAAAGCTGTTGCTCCCATAACAGGTTTTACTCGCTTTCACAGTAAATAATTCTTTCTTGCGAGTAGTTCTCTCTTGCCTTCTAGGCACGCGAAAATATATATTCTCTAAAAGATAAGGAGCGTCGACCATATCATGTAATATTTTAAATAAATACGTTATATCTATAAGATCCCGTCGACGCTTTAGAGATACAATGTTGTGGAAAGCAAGAGAGGTCTCATAGTCAATATGTGGATTGCCAGTCCTGTAATCAAGTGATCTAATAAACTTTCGTTGTACCTTCTCAATTTTATCCTGATGTACTTGATGGTAAGGATTCCAGACAGGGCTTGCGAATTCTAGCCGACTACGTATGTAACTATTGAAGAGTAATTCGTATGTTGCGGGATTTTTAAAAGGTCTACCTATGCGCAATATAAAGCCTAAGAACTTGAATGATTTATTAACAATTTTATCAATGTGTGGAACAAATGTAAGACTAGAGTCCATTATCACGCCTAGATCCCTGATTTCAGTTACACGGTTTAAGATCCTTCCACACAACTTATACGGGAATTCAATTGGATTTCTTTTTCTAGTGAAAGTAATTGTGTGGCATTTGTCTGGATTTAAAAACAAATTGTTTCTATTACAGAAGTCCTCAAAGTTACTTAAGTCGCTCTGTAATAATAAAGAGTCTGACGTGTCTCGTATAACTTTGAAAATTTTAGTGTCGTCTGCATAAAGGAGCACGTTGGAGTGACTTATGGCCTTGGTAATATCATTCACATACAAAACAAAAAGTAATGGCCCTAAGTGGGACCCTTGCGGGACTCCTGAGGTCATGTATTTGTATGTGGAACGATAGCCAGATACTACGACAGCCTGACTACGATTTCCTACGTATGATTTGATCCAACGGAACAGATCGCCGTGAATACCTAGCCGCCAAAGTTTAGTAAGGAGAGTATTATGGCAGATTTTGTCAAAACACTTGGCAAAGTCTGTGTATATAGCATCCACTTGACCGTTTTTATCCATTGCCTCCAACAATATTTCTGTCATATTTAACAAATTACTCTCCACGCCACGCCTTTTACAGAAGCCATGTTGAGTAGGTGTAATAACTCGTTTAACTACGCCAAGTAATTGCTCAGTGACAATTTTTTCCTGTATTTTGCCGAATTGACACAGCTTTGAAATGGGTCGGTAGTCAACTATGTTTTGACTAACAGCACCTTTAGGTATCGGTGTTATCAAAGCACGTTTCCATTCGTGTGGTACAACGCCAGTACTAAATGATTGCTTAAATAAATGTAACAAAGGAGCAGTTAACGAATCGGCACAATTTCGTATGAATAGAGGGTGTATGCCATCTGGCCCAGCTCCTTTATTCGTATTAATATTTTTTAAATACTTATTTAAATTATTATAGGTTAACTCAATGGAGCTTATGTCTAATAAAGTGTTTTCAGGCGTATCCGTTATGTCATAGGCTGCATTACCTGTGCTACTTACATAAATTGAGTGGAAATGTTCGCTGAAATAATTACAAATTTGTTTACCGTCATTACTGCTTTGTCCCTTAAAACTCATAGTTTCAGGTAACCTATTATTTGCTTTTATAGCTTTGACATACGTCCAGAAATACTTAGGTAAAGTTTTTATTTTATTTTCGGCATAATTTATGTAACTATTATAGCATTCTCTTTCCATGCATGCAGCTCGTTTTCTTAGCACCTTAAAACTTTGGTAATCTAGTGGGTTTCCATATAATTTCCATAACTTGTGAAATTTTCTTTTTTCGTTTAGGAGTTTTCGCAAAGGTTTAGTGTGCCATATAGGAATAGAATTTTGAGATCTGAATTTACCTGGAACATACTTAGCTATAAGGTTGTTTAAAATTAAATAAAATTTAGAGACACATTCCTCTAATGTAAATTTTTTAAAATGTTGAGTCCAATTTATACTGTTGATTTCATTATTAATTAAACTGTAATCAGCTGCACTGAAATTATAATTATAAATTAACGCTGGTCTTAATTCAGTAAACTGATTAATATTTATACGGATTTCTATGGATTTGTGATGTAAATCTTCCTGAGTTAAGGGGTGAGAACAACCAAAAACATTGCAACTTATGTTACTCATTACCAAGTCCAGGATTCGATTACTAGCATTGTGAATGCCGTTAAATTGCTGAAGACCAGTAAATGCAAGGAAGTCATTTAGAGTGTTGACCGAACTGTCACAGCTCCTCCGTAATAACTTACTAGGAGTGCAACCATCTATCCATACGGCGTTAGTAATATTAAAGTCACCTATTAACAAGAAAGCGTCATCCGGGCGGTCATTAAAAATGTCACTGGCTATGGCGAAAAAGGACTCTAAAGTGTTACGATAACTAGGTCCGTGCGGTATGTAAACACACGCGATGTTTAGATACTTATTGTTATTTGTATTGAGAGGTATAGATAGCCAAACGCAGTCTGAGGAGGCGCGCGGTGGGATCGGCCAGTCCCGGCGCTGGGGCCGCAGGTTAGTGCGCACCGCGACCGCGACACCGCCACCGCGTTTCGCGCCGCTATCCGCCTGCGAGCGGTCGCATCTAAATACTGCGTACCTGCCGTCGAAATACTCTCTGTCGTAAAAGTCGGGAGTCAACCAACTCTCCGTTATACATATGAAATCGTAGTCAGATGTAGTTAATTGTGATAGAAAATCGTGTGATTTTGTTCGCAAGCCCCGAACGTTCTGATAGTAACATAACAGATTTTTTGTTGTGGAATTCATCTAGTTTTAGTTAAATCATATAAAATTATAAATATCTGATTTTTAATTTTAATTAAAGGTACAAATAAACTGAAGAAATAATTTTGAAAAAATAAATAATTTAGATTCAAATATTGAAAGCAAAAGAAAAATAATAATAAATCTCTCATCACATCACTGGACTCATTGACACATAATAAAATTAGGTTTACACATAAAGCGACCTTTTGTTTACTATAATAATGGTAGTTAGATAACAATAAATAAACGGAATAATATATTAGAATTGTGTGTACAATAGAAAAAACAATGTAAGTTAGTCATTTTAATTTGGACAGGTCAGACTCACTGCTTATAATTGTGACCCCGGATTTGTCATTCTTTCTCATGAGTATCTTGCAGTCCCTTATCCACAAGTAAGAATAGCCCAAATCGGACTTGAGCTGCCTAGCTTGTTTCAATAGCAACTTGTTTGGCGGAGTGAGGTGATCGGATACATAAATATTTTGTTTAGGACCCGGAAGATTGATGTCCGTGGTAGCGAGGCCACGTCGCGAGCGAACCGCAGCCAAGAGTTTATCCTTAGCGATGCGACGCGTGAATTTCACGACAATGGCTGGGGGTCGCGGGTTACCCGCCGCAGGGCCCGACGCCGCCGACGACGCATCACCCACCTCGAAACGTCTCACACGCATAATGCCGTCTATGTCACGCTCATCCAGTGCGCAACCTACCATATTGCTGATGGTATGCAATAGTGTATGGAGATTCTCACCGGCAGCAACAGGTATCCCAGATATCTCGACATTGTTCATACGTGACAGTTGATCCCGCCTATGATTTTCACTTTCTAGAACAGCAATCGTTTCTCTGGCGGAATCCAAATCCGACTTTAATTTTGGTATCATACAAACTTTTTTTTCTGTTTCGATGAGTCTGTCCTCTATAGTGCTAAAACGAGTCTCCATATCATTAAATTTTTTATTTAGTTCCTGAACTGCAGTGGTCATGTTCTGGATATTAGTATTCATTGTAGAAAAATCGCTTCTAAATGCTCTTAGCTCCTGAAGAATATCAGCCATGCTTGCCACCGCGATGACTGAGGAATTGGTTGAAGTGCCCACACACTCTGAACTGATGTCGTCGCAGGACATATCCGCATCCGTTGCCGGCTGTTCGAAATGCCTTCGGGTAGGTGTTTCGTCGCCCTTTGGACGTCTCGTTACCATGTTACATTTGGGACATAACCAGTTGTTCTTAACGGTCGAAGAGGTCTGTGGTAACACATTCAAACATTTGTAGTGGTAACGCCCCTTACAACCAACACAGACCAAAACCTCCCCACGACTTATCTTATTATTACACGCTAGGCAATCCATCGCCTGTATAAATTGTATATAGTAAAATAAATAATAAATATCCTGTCTATCCAAAAAGTTGTTTTATTGGAACCCCGCCTCTCAGAGTTCGATAGTAGTAGGCGCGTCTGCGGAGCTCTGCTCTTTGCCGGATGACGCAGTGAAGTGGCCCGATGACGCGCAGAGGTGAGACGCAGGCGAGTATCACACTTAACAATGTGTGCAGGCAGCGGACACGGCGGACGAGATTCGCTTGTATGAGCACTCTCACAAAATTCGAGAAGGTAGATTTCTAATGAAGCCGTAATCACTTTGCATTAATAATTGAATCAAAAACGCTTATAGATTGCACTAAAAATCACACAATTTATGTATTTTACTATGGTAATATATAATTTTGTAATTATTGAAAGAAAACTGCACAAGTAACACTTTAAAAAATTAATTTAGTTGGGAGCTCGAACTAACATAGACTAAGCGGTTTACCAGCAGGGCAAAGATGTACTGAACTAATAAAATAAAAAAAAAATAAAATAAAAATTTAAAGGCAGTAAAAAGGACAACACCCTGTATATATTCTATAGTTGGGCTGGACGTATTTGTTTACTAATATAATGGCAAATGGGCCAAAATTAACGCAACAATAAAGAAAGCAAAACTAAGTTGGGACGCCTTGTATATGGCCCACGGGTGGGCAAACGCGTGTGTATGTGTATGTCTGTGTCTCTATTGAACGCGCGTACGTAACATTAGCCGACCGCAAAACAAAAAACAAACAAAACAACAAAAAAATCACGTCATCCGTAGCCCACTGTTGGGCAAGGCGCTCACAGTCGGGCAGACCTGTAGCGGAAACTAGCGCAAAGAATGAGTCGGTCGCAAAAAAATATTAAAAATAAACAAATAATAAAATCTTAATTAAAAAATAAAATTGGGACACTCTGTCTGTGTCCCACAAGTGGGCAAACGTGTGTAGAAGCGAAGGCGACGCACGCAAATAGCCGTAAGCGATATAAAAAAAACTGATGAAACTAAATGAAACACACTAAGCTCATGTGGTGAGCACGCACAAAGAATGAGCCGATCGCAAAGACAAAAATTAAAAATGAAAAAAATAGATATAAAATTAACACGAGCGAAAAAATAAAGCACGCTACTTGGCACGCGTGGTGAGCATGCACGAGATCTGAGCCGATTTAACACGACAAGAACATAAAAAATTCCTTAAAAAATAAAACGGGAAGAATAACAATGCAATCTCTCGTCATAATACCATACGTAACGTAATAATTTAACTACTAATTTACCGTTAGGAGTATGAACAACGTATCATTAGGCAAAAATCATTTGGGTACACACACAAGCCCGCTCAGATTACAACAACATTACAACATTGCATCACACTTTCGATTTGTGATCAGACAATCGGATGCATACACAAAATCAACAATAAAAATAAAATAATATAAGTGTACGTTGGCCAGCAATACTAACACAATTGTTTTACGAGTATCGACAAAAACTTTTATTGGGGCTGGCCGTTTCGCCACGAGATAAAGGTAAAGTTACGGAAACAAATGAATTTAGAAATGATGGTAGGAATTAGATTTAAGATTTAGACATAGAATAAGATATGGGCAGAAATAATTATCTTTAGCGGACTGTATTAAAATTGAAAATTAAACGAAAGTTAGGTTCTGGTTACGGGTAGGTCGCCGGTATTTAATATTACCGGCTCGAAGATGACCAAAATGTTACGGCGAAAGGCGTTCGCAGTAACAGCGACGAAATAAAGGTTGTGGGCTGGGTAGGTATGGATAGTGAAGTACTTACAGGGATGATGAGTCACAGGAGCCGGGAGACGAGCTGACCACGGGCGGCGATGTAGTGGTGGGTTTCCTGGCGTACAGTCACTACACTACACAATGGGCATTTAGGCGTTCTCTTCACATTAGGTTCAGGAGTCACTATTAACCAAAGGCTGTGGCGTGCGCGGTAGCTAGCTAGCTTGCAGACGAGTCGGCGCCGTATGCTCACGAAGCGCGCGGCCGCGAGTCGCGCAGCGGTGGCGCCGCGGCAGATAGGCGGACGCGGCCGTCAACAACCGCTGTGTCAACCACCTTACCGCTGGCGGTATGATTTGAATGGCCGTTGCGCTGTGGCGCAAACACAATCATTCATATTAAATTTATTTAAAATAGGTTTTATGTATGTACTTTGGTCTAACGTTATTTTATTATCATAACGCATAACTCTTATACCAAGAAACAATTTAATGTCTTTCAAATCAGTCATTTTAAATTTACTCATTTAATAACCTTTAAAATTTATCAATGTTTCATTATCACCACATGTTATTACCAAGTCGTCAACGTAAAGGACCAAGTAAATATTTTTCTGAACATTTCCTTTATCTAACCAATAAATACATCTATCAACAGATGAATTCTGAAAACCCTTATCTATGAGACAACGTTCAAATAACTCGAACCAACACCTGGCCGCTTGCTTAAGCCCATAAAGAGCTTTGTTTAATTTACAAACGTAATTATTAGGATTAATCATACCATCAGGAGCTTTCATATAAATTTCTTCTTTAAAAATTCCATTTAAAAATGCGGTTTTACGTCCATATGATGGATTAAAAGATTAAATTGATTTGCAAAACTAATAATAAATAGAAAGCTTGCAATTCTGGCTACTGGTGCAAATGTGTCATTATAATCAACCAAATATTGTTGGCTAAAACCTCTAGCTACGAGGCGTGCCTTATACCTTTGGGGATTTCCGAATTCATCATATTTTATATTAAAAACCCATTTGCAATCAACAATGTTTATGTCACTTAGTGCGGGTACTAAAGTCCAAGTGTCATTCGCTAACAAGGAATTTAATTCTTCCTTCATAGCACTTTCCCATAAATGCCTATCATGTCGTTTAATTATTTCATCGTAAGAACTTGGTACTTTACATAAAACTGATAGAGCACACAATAAATGATCAAAATCATCATCAGTTTCCTTATACGACACAAGGGGGCGATTTTTAAGCCTATCACTCCTCCGTAGGTCAACATTTTTGTCAGTACTATTTTCATTAGAACTATCATGGTCAGAAATAGGCTCAATAACATTATTATCAAGCTTGCGAATTTTATTTGGACACTTAGAATCATCAGATTTAAATACATCTGATTTGTTACTGTCAGCATTTTGAGACTTTTTAGACACTGATTTTGGCCTGTATTCATTTTTATCAGTTTTGTCATGAGTATTTTTATTATTATACTCTTCAGACTCGAGTTGCGGTCTGGATTGAAGAAAATTAGTCTCATCAACTATTACGTCCCTGACAGTAACGAATCTTTCGCAATCAGTACTCCAAACTTTGTATCCGTTTGATTCGTACCCTACCAGTATACCTTTCCATGATTTTTTGTCGAATTTTGCTTTACTGGTTTTATTATGAACATAAACAGGCGAGCCAAAGACTTTTAAATACTTAATTTCAGGTTTTTTATTATGCTACAACTCAAATGGTGTTTTAGAATGTTTTAAAGCCCTAGTTGGAGTAATGTTAAGTAAATTTACTGCAGTCAAAACTGCCTCTCCCCAGAATACTTTAACTAGTTTTGCACCATGAATCATGGAGCGAGATTTTTCGGTAACAGTTCTAACCATTCTCTCTGAAACACCATTCTGTTGTGGCGTTCGTGGCGTGGATAAATGGTAAGTAATTCCTTTTTCAGAACAATAGTTTTTCATTTCGGTAGATAAATATTCGCCACCGTTATCACAGTATAAATTTACTAATTTTAAATTAAATATAGCTTCACTTTTAGCCACATAATCTTTAAAAGCATTAAACACTTAAGACTTATATGTCAGTAAATATACAACACAGTAATGAGTGTACTGATCAAGAAAAAGCACATAATAATTTTTATTGTCAATCGTTGGATCGTCGTCGTCGTTAGGAGTAATAGGTCCACAAACGTCTGAGTGGACGACATACAAAGGTCGTTTTATATGAGTCTTATCTTTGCAATGGTTAAAAGGCAGTCGCGTCTGTTTCCCATATATACAAGGTTCACACACATTATCATTTGGCACAATAGAATCAATTTGGTTAACATCACTTAACATTTGATTCTTTTGTAACTGAATAAATTTACTTTTACTAATATGACCCAAACGTTTATGCCAAAGCTCATATTTATTTTCACTAACACTGTACACTTGGGAAACAGCATGACTTATATGGTTAGGTACTACAAAAACTAAAGCTATTAAATTATTAATCGACCTATCTCGCATGATGGTTTTACCATCTTTACAAATTTGTGCACCTACTTGGTTGAAGATGACGGTTAATCCAGCTTGTTGCATCCTCGACACCGATAGAAGATTGTATGGAACCTCCGGGCAGTACAGGACATCTTCCAATTTTCCAGCGACGCCAGTATTGCTGATGACATTAAGGCTGCCTTTCTTGTTTGCTGAAATAAATTCACCTTGCTTAGCAACTGATATTTTTAGAGGAACTTTTAAATGTACAGAACTACAGAATAGGTCTTCCCTGTTTATTATATGATCAGAAGCGCCGGAGTCTAAAATAAAAGTTATTTTATTTTTATCCATCTCTTGAACTTGACAGCCGGAAATCATAAATGCAAAACCAGAAAATTCGTTTGACTTAGCAGGATCAGATAATTCCACAGCTTGTACTGTTCTTGTCCTCTCCAAATTATTGTTGTGCTTATTCAATCTTTTAAAATAATAACAATCATTTTTGGAATGTCCTTGTCGACCACAGTGATAACATTTCACAAATGACTTCTACTTTGATTTGTAATTCTTCTGATTATTATTTGTATTAATGTAATTATTCTTTTGGTTGTTAATATATCCTTGTCTTGAACTAAAGCTATCTTTGCGAAAAAAATCTCTTATATTTTCAACTTGCAAAACCTTGAAACTTGTATCACCACTTTCATTTCTTAATTTTACCTCGTGATCTAAAAGTCGCGTCTTGACAAAAGTCAATGTCAAGTTATCCTCAGTTAGAGTTTCTATGGCAGTAATAACGCCGTCATAATTTGTGGGCAATGTCAACAATAAATGTGCCACCTTATCTGTTTCCTCTAATCGTGCACCAGCAGCATGCAACTCAGAAATTAAATCATCGAAATGTTGTAAAATGTTTTATCAAAGGAACATCACCTTGAAGTTTTAACGACAATAACTTTTTTCTCAAAGCTAATTGAGTAGCTATACTTTTACGTTCATAAAGTGAATCAAGACTTGCCAATATTTCCCTCGCTGTAGCGTCCTCTTTAGCAAATCCGAGGTAGGAATCCGACAAATACTCAATAATCATACTTTTCGCAATCCTGTTGTTTTTCTCCCACGTACTGCATCGAATAATTGGTTCGTCGTCAATAACTTTTATAACATCGAGCTCACATAGCAATGCACGCACTCTGAACTTCCAAACGCTATATTTTTCGCCATCAAACGGCTTGATGTTGCGTTTGCTTTTTAAACTTTCCATAATGATAAAAAAATATATATTACGAGGGTACTTGGCCATTGAAAAATAACTATACACTTTTACACGCGAGCACTGGGCCCATAACCTGTAGGTTTTGTAGGTCAGAGGGGCTGAATTAAAATACAGAATTATGACGAAAGAGAACTATATTAATTACTTTCACTAGGAAGCTAGTACGACTGACTCCTAACACAGCAGAAACGTGGCAGAAACAAAAGTGAGGTTGAAAAGAAGTGATTTGAATTGAGTGAAGCGTGAGAATGAACGAATGAGTTGGGATTGAGTGACCTTATGATTGAGGCTGTTTTAATGAATTACTTTGGTTTTCTGTAGTAATTTGACATTCTTTTAATTAGAATAAAAGCACTATTAATAATTGTTTTGTATGATTAATTTTTGTAAACCAAATGAAATGTTAAATTCTACAAGACCAACCCCAAACATTCATTTGCAGATTTTGATTCGTTTTCGTTTAGCGAAAGATTAAAGGTGGTCGTAAGGCCAACATTTTTTATTTTGTCTATTTCAACACCATTTAGTTCGTATCGTATATCTTGAAATAGAAATAATGCTGCGATATTTATAAAATGCACACTGGATACTTTTGCTTTAGTAGTGCTATCATGAACATGTACTTTGCCCTCAATATACAAAGTGCTAAGGGAAGGCAACACATACAAATCTTGTTGGTTAATAGGTATACGTATTTCATCATTCTTGTTGAAACTTGTCACGTATGGTTTATATGAATGATATTCGAAACTTTCAATGCTATTATCGTGTGACGATGGTTGAGATATATTTAAAATATTCATTTTATTAAGCCTATTAACTTTAGAAACTTTTTATTTTCTTTGGTTAACTTCTTTTTGAATTTAAGAGGTGCTACTTTTAAAAGTGCTCTTTTTGAACTGACTTGAGTCCCGGATGGTAAATGGGTTTTATTAAAATTTAGCATCTTTTTCTAAAGTGCAAATATAGTTGTACTTCTTCGCCACGTAAATTGATTTGCTTATTTTCAGCGTCTAACAATCTTATGTTTAATGCACTGATTGAGTTTTGGTTAACTGGAAAATATATTATGATCTTAGGTATTTCAATAATTCGATAACCAGGTGGTACGTTAGCTACAAATTCGTAGATTATGTGACATGCTTTTCCGTTTACAAATTTTACAGTTTATCATTTTCAAAGTGCACATCCTTTGTACAGAAAATATTGATCTTAAGTGTATTATTATTACAAGTTAAATTAAAAACTCAATTTTTATATTTGCTTTTAAATAATCATAGATGTCTTGAAGTTCATATGAACCTTCAGGAATTTCAACAACTTCGTTGGTACCATAATAAAACTTATTATTTCTCACGTCTACATTTGGGATTGAATTAAACGTAGAAAAGTAAAGTAGTCCACATTCATATTCTCCACATAAGTCTAAGGTTGGGGAATAGCTAGTTGCCATAAAGGCTCCTCGACCAGTTATCGACACAGTGAAAGACATTTTTATACTGAGAAATATATTTACTATTCTATATTTAAATGGTGTTTCCAATATTCCTTTAAAAATTTTAAGCAAAGATGTCCACAATTTAATGTGCCAAAAGTTGTGTATAATTATAATTTATAGGAATATTTTTTAAATATTTTTGTAATTCTAGCGGAGGTTTTAAATTACCAAAACTATCAAAATATTCAGAGTTATTGTTTTTCTTAACGTAGGCTACCCAATGAGTTCCAGGATTCACAGAACTGTCCAAATTAATTATAGCACACTCATTTTTTCTTGGTTTTGAAGGTAAAGTATCTCTCATAAAAACACCACGGAAATACGGAATGTCACATGCGTGTTCTAAAATATCCAAACTTGTTAATGCTCGCCTGGGTAGCCGTTCCACTAGTTTTTTGAATTATTTAAATATAAACCTGCCCCTTTTTTATGAGGTCTAATATACAATCCTTTCCCAAGAGCAACCGCTTCCATCATCTTGTTATGGCGTTCAGACTCTTGAAGACTTTTCTGAGCAGCTTTGGCATCATTCACGGCCTTTGCTATACCTGCCGCACCTCCTGCTAATGAACCCAAAGCTGACAATCCAGCGAAGATTGGTATCAAAGGTAAAAACCCACCACTTTTAGGAATGGGAATACAGCGTGGCAGGCGTATACCTCTTTTGTTCATAAATAGTTTTTTGGCAGCAGCATATGCATACTTAATAGCTGAATTATTGCTTTTGGATTTCAATTTCTTTACTTGAGATTGTAGTTTTTTCACGATAGACATGAAAGAACGTGCTCCACCACCAGCTTTAAGCTTTGCCTTCATTGCATTTTTAACTAGCCATGAGGCAACCTTTTCTCCTTTTCCAGCGTCTTTTGATTTCAATCTTTTCTTAGCCATATTCAAAAGATCTAAATCAGCTTTATGACGTACATCCAAATCACTATTGATGTATGCAATGTCGTGGTGCATACAAGCTTCATCCAATTTGTTTACACCTCGATTGCCTTTTTGTAACCGTTTTTTGAAGTTTAGTTCCAGGACCGCAAAATTGATAACCAGGTAAATGTAATTCAAAAGGTAAATTATTAATTAAACTGTTAATGATACCACTTCCTTCCTTCATTGATACTCACAAAATTATTGAGCGAGTATTGCGTTCTTTATTTATATTACATCACTAATGCATTTTTTTCTACCCAACTGTTTTCTTCATTACTTAGGCCTAACCATTTCACAAAAAGCCTGTTCCCTTTTCTTTTTTAAACTTTTTCTATGAGATATAAGTCTGGAAACATAGTTCTTTGTAATTCATATTCATAAAATGAACCTAAAATACTGTGGTTTTTTCTGTCTTCTATGTGATAAGTTGGTGGGTTTGTATGATTGATTTTTGTGATATTAAATATTTCAGTAGACCAGTTAGGGGTATAACCTTTGTAAAAATCGCCTTTATATTTACTAATACGAACATGATCACCAACACGAAACTTAGGTCTTTTCAAAGTATTGTGCTTTTGGGATTTAATTATGTTGGTTCTTACCAACATCTGGTTTCTGTTGTTAACATCGACTGGTTTAAATTTGGTTATGCGATGAATGGTATTATTATAGCATTGTACTACTGAGTTTAAATTTTTCCCTAACCATTCATATCGACCACATAAACTAAAAAGTTTAAAAAGACGACTTTTTAGAGTTCTTATCACACGTTCAACAATAGCTGCTTTCTTTACAGAGTAGGTTGAATAATGATTAATTTTATATTTCTTCATCAGTTGTTTAAAGCTATCATTGTAAAACTCCTTACCTAAATCAGTTTGCAAATTTTTTGGTGTTTGAGTAGACTCTGCTAGTATACGTTGCATCGCCAAAGTAACACAGACTTTCTCTTTTGATTTTAAGGGCTTTACCCTAACATACTTAGATAAAGTGTCAATAACAACTAATATGTACTTATAACCTTTATTAAAGGATGCATATTTTTGTACATCTATAAGATCTGCTTGCCATAAATCATATATTCCTTTTATTATCGTGCATCGTCGTGGAAAATTTCTTCTAGCAGATCTATGAAGCTCATCTACTATGTTTTGTTTACTCATTTTTGGTTGTCTTAGTATTAATCAGAAAATCGATTTCCGTTTTTGTATAATACAAAGTACTCATATTATAAGAAGTAACTTTTTCTAAGTTTTTAAGATAAACTCAACGTCGTTAAGAACTTTTTTCAATTCTTTTTTCAAGTCTTCAATTTCTTTATCTAAATGAGCTTTATTTACAGATTCATCATCATTTTGTGGAGGTAACAAACCTTTTAATCTTGAGGATTGCAAATCGTAATATCCAGTCTCTGATTTTTCTAACGTGCAGTCAAGAGTATTCATAAATTCAGAATATCTTAAACGCTTATGAACGTGATGTCCAAATTTATCTATATTCATTGCAGTCTTTATGGGTTGTTCACTGCTATTAAACTGCTTAATTTTCTCAATACATGCCTTTTATATTTCACGTTTATAATACCAGCTTCAAACAGTTCTTCGATGATTGCTATAATCTCACTGTTTAGGCCAGTGTTGCCTGCTTCGCGTGATGCAAGCAGTAATTTTAGTCGTTCCACTAATTCATTTGGATCATCCCAATAAACCAAATCGGTATTCTTTTTAACTTTTTTAAAAATATTTATACCTTCCCCTTTTGGGATGCTTTCAGTACTTGTAGTTACTTTTCTAGTAAATTTGAATAAGGGTTTAATAATACTCATGTATTTGAAGCCTTTGTTACTGTTTATAGGTTTATTTGGATCAAAATTACGTCTGTGTGCGTTGGTATCTATTAGAATTACTTTATAATTTTGCATATTCTCGTCTGTGATTATATCTATATTTGGTGTTTTTTTTAATAATAATTCCATAATACCAGGCGTCTTCTTCAAAGTGCGATTTCCAATCTTTAAGATACGACGCTGATCATAAACACGGGCTTTCCCCAACATTAACTTATCCCGTTCAGTCTCGAATCTAATCTCAATGTCGATATCAAAGCCGTCAAATAACAATACCATATTAAGTGCGTACTCTTGACGCGCTTAAATTCGGGATCAGATTGAAATCGAAATCATGTTCATATCGGAAAGATAAGTATGAAGTTTGCTGCCAATAATGTCATCGATAGTGAGAACCTTTTCTGTTTTTGACGTATCGATAAATGTAATGCATAATAAAAATCCACTATAACATCTAAAATTATAGCTGTATCTAATTAATGAAGTTATAACTCATTTTATATCAATAAATCCTTCAATGTTAAGCAGAATTTACAAAACAATATTGCATTATTTAAAGCGACATCAACATTTTAGGACGTATGAAGCGCTGCCTTCGCCTTGAAATGCTTTAAAAAATAAAAAGTCTGTCTGTGGCGTTGTCTGTCTGTCTCTGATTTGACAACATCACTTTCTGTCATGATTCATGACTCATGAAGGACAATAAGTTTAATTTTCTGCGATGTAAGATCTAATATATTTGTTTGTTGTGAAAGTTAAGATTAATATTACACTTGCTATAATTGACCGACGACCTAAGTTTTACTTATTCCACCAATAGTCAATTAAAGTGACAGTGAACGTTTCAAACTTTCGTAACGTCTTGAAAAATATTTGGGATTATCGAATCAAATATCATAAAATTCATTGTTCACCTTTATTTTATAGTATTGGGCTCAAAAAAAGACCACTAAAAGCTCAGTATTCGGTTTTAATGAATAAGGCAAACGGGTAGAGGCAGTAAGGAAAGTGGTTGGACCGTCTCAGATGCAGTAGAGCCTCCAGCACAAGATATTTTTGAGGCACGGACGTGAGGTTGCCAATGCTCTCCAACAAGCAGCAAATAAATAAATAATGAAGCTAATGAAGACATGTGTATTTTTTTGTTATCTGGATTAAATTAAAATTAAACAAAATCCGAACTGGTGGTAGATTGGTTAGGTAGGTAGATTAGGTAGGTAGAGTAGATTATGGTCTGTGCCAGCTAGATGTGCATGAAGGGTCATTTACCCCACTTGTACCAGTGGGGTGCTGCAGTTTAGGTACGTTCGGCCGGCGTGTCTCCCAGGAAGGCCGCCTAGGCGTATGACAGTAAAGGTTGCCGCTCGGCTCGCACGCTCCACGTCGCGCATCGTCGCTTAAGGCCAGGCGCCCAGGTCTGCTAGTTTGCGGGTGGCGTGGTTGGGTCGCGGTTGTGTCGCGTTGTGGTTGTTTGGCACATTTGGTATTCTTAAATAAGTAAGAGAATGCCAAATGTGTCAAGCGGTTGCAGTGCGATCCAGCTGCGATTCAATTGTGCCATTCGTGAATTGGCAGACTTGGGCCCCAGGTATTTCTCTCTCGCGGTTTCTCTCGCTCTCTCGATGGTACGGGACGGGTATAACAGCGAAGCGGCGCGTTTTATAGGTTTTATTGACTTTAGGTATAGACTTTATAGGATTCTCTGCTAATTTATCTGCGAATTGTTTGTCTTTCGTTGAGTACAAAAATTAAATGTTAAGTATCAGTAGTTTAGTCATAATATTGAAAAACATTACAAAAAGGGGTAATTTTGGGATTTTTTTTTTCTATCGAGTGAAGTTCATTGGATCTTGTAACTGAATGAGACTTTGAATAGATTAGATCCTTAAGTATGGCCTGGCCGCAGCCGATGTGCCGCGCCTTGGGTATGCGCGGGTGGTGGGGGGAGTGGGAAGTAAAGAGCATGAACTAAGCACAGTTTATTGAAGCTTTATATTTACGAGTATAATTACATCCAATCCGTTTTTGAATTAAAGAACCAATATAAATGAAATAAATCTTTAATTCTTGGAAATATATGGGGTGACTGCTAGGGGCCGCGGGGGGCTTCGGGGGCTGGTCGGGTCGGGTGTTTTGAACATGACAAAGATGACAAAAAAGGAATTCGTGTTTTTTTTCATTTTTAATTAAATAATTCTTTTTGTGAATTTTAATTGGATAGTCTTTGTATTTATTTGAGTATCTAATTTATTTTAAAGCAATAACATAAGAAAACTAAATGAAAAACAATTATTTACAACGCGCGGGCAACGGCCGGCCGGTCGACCGTCTGTTGACCCGTTCGCGTCAGCTGGGCGATAAGTACCTACGTTAATCTGCAATGATACCATTTTTGTCATGTTTAGGACGCTTGACCTGATCGGCCCTTGAAGTTTCTTGCGGTTTCTGGCAGTCACCTTATATAATATAAACTTTGTTTGCTTTTTTTTTCCTGAAATATTCGGCCACTTTAAAAATGACTGTCTTGATTATCTCGTGATAATGCACGACCCATTTTGGATATTTTATCTCATGTGCGTCTGACACACTAGTTGCCGCCGTGAGCGATGACGGCAGAATAACTAAATGGAGCAACTGTTTCGCCCCCCCGCCTCGCCGCTCGCGTGCCCGGGGCGCGGTGCGGCGTCAGACTATAATACATACTTTTTTTCCAGAATTTAAACCATTATTTTCTATGTCTTAGATGGTTTGAAAAACTCAAAGCGCGACCTATCTAGCCTTAACTCGTAAACCCTACGCGCGCGAGTAAACCCTGCGCTCCTGACGGACGTCAAATCGATATCGAGTCGGCTTTGCTTAACGGAATATGAACGCTCGGGTCACGCGATGGGTTTCGGTTTCGCGTGGGGGTCGTTGGAGGGTGAACCTTCTGTACGGAAGTAATATTAGTTATTCTGTGCTTGTACCAAGACGAAAAACGAAACAATTTTAAAACACACAAATTTATGCTTATTAATTTTTGACGTTTTCTATGCTTAAGTTTTTATAAAAAAAGATATTTGAATGATTAAAAATGTCAACCTTATTGGTTAGGTACTAATGTTTTCCAAAACTCATTTCAACCGTTACTTTATTTTACTTTAAAAACTCAGTTATTTCCAATTTCTATTACTTACCACAATATCAATACGATAATTGGAAATCACATTTAATTTTATTCCTTAAAGTAATAACTTAAGTTAACAATTCATTGTGATTTATCATTCTTCACCTTTCATCCTAAAAAAAAACGATAAATTACCTATAAATATTAGCCGTTTGTGTCGCTAGGGGAGAGACACTTGCCCGCTATTTTTGTCTCGTACCAGGATACGTTTGTTTACACAATTCTATGACCACGGCTTAAATTTCGGTTCGACGCGATTCTGTTTCGGCGTGCAGTGGTACTGGGGGTAGCGATCCGCATTTTGTCTGGCACAGACTATAGCTCGTTAGATTAGTTGTTAAGTCTTAACTATAAGTTAGATAACTGTTTTTTTTATTATTATTATTGACGTCAATAAGTGCCTGTAAAGGTTTACATTGAATAAATAATTTGACTTTGACTTTAAATAATTGTAAGCAAGCAGTAGGTATACAATTGTGTGTTAGGCAATAAATTTTGCTGAATAGTATTATTGTTTTATTAAAAGAGTATTTGTTTTGTAAAGAAACTGAGAGTTAAATAAACTGAATATAACTGTAACTTCTCCGCCCACCTTAAACCTAGTGCCTAGTCTACCTTATAATACATACACACATCATCGCCGCTTTTACCTTAACTTAACTTATTATCTAATTCTTAAAACTATTTAACCTAATTTATCTACAATCTAATGGTTGTGTTTGTATGATGATGAAACCTTAGCATAGCTTAATTCTATTTGCAGTGAATTTCAGTCAAGCAATGTAATATTATAATAAATACTATTTTGGCCAGATCGTCTAGTGAACCCTCCGTTGTTAACCGCATTTAAGTAACTCAAGTTCCTTCGTGAAAGTTTAGTAATTGGCTTATCCCTGTGTTAAATTATTTCCTCCTGACTTAATTACCTACCAGTCTATAAAACATATCATAGATATGTGTAGCCTAGCAACGACTTCGTCTGAACTGTGACCTAAATCCTACACTGCAGCTGCGGGGAAGATTTGTAACCACTCAAAGATAATCAGATGATAGCCTAGCTTGCAGGTATTATTATTTATTATCAGTAGCATGATACATAAGAAGCTTTGTGCAATTTACGTAAAGGTTTTGTGGAATTATAAAAGTCTTGTGGAAGTATAAGAGCTCCATCCTCGCCCATATCGTGCCATTCAACGCATTCGTCCTTCAGGCCCCGCCACTTCGACTTTAATTTATAGAGAGTCATCACAACGTTTGACTTATTTTCCTCTCACATTATGAAATATGTGTTAGCATTTTAATTATCATTATTCCTCATAAATCAATAGTGTTTACCTCAAGGCTGGCTATCATCCAAATATCCTTTTCACATTAAGAACTTAATTGTTTAATGCAATAACTGTGTCTTATGAAATCACTTATTGAACAGATGTGGGATGCCAACATCCTACCGGACACTTATTCCTCTGATTATTGTGTCTATTATAAGAGATCACAATGTAACAATACTAGCTTACTGTCCTCTTGTCTTATTAGAAAGTTAATATTCAGTTCGATAAAGGGTGGTTAATTTATTCAAACGCCACTTCAGGCGGTGGCTAAAATAGAATGCTATTAATACAGGTAAAATTACTTTTATTTACTCTTAGTATCTATTATACTGATCTAATAAAGTATGTATTTTTTTTTTTTTTGGGGGTAGGAAGACAAAACCGTAAATACGTACTTTTGTGCAGCTCTTGTTTTATTTTATTTAAATAATAATATTGGTAATTTATACATATTTTTTCTACATAAAAGTATGTGTTAGAGTGCATAAATACCTGCAGATATTAATTCCTTTAATCATAACACTATTTGTAAAACTGCACTATCACTTCAATTAGCAAGAAGCAATTGAGATGGAAGAATTGAAGGGAACGTTGGAATCACTGTCACAATCTTTTGCAAAGCGGATGGCAGTCTTCGAGAATGAGCTCAAGAAGACTCACACACCTCAACCAGTATCTGTTGCCTCTCTTGCTGCAGACTTCGAGAGCTTTCGCAGCTTTGTTCTGGCTACCTTCAAAACCTTGGAGGGACAGGTTGCTATGTTAGCAAAGGAATGCGATGGCATTGAGATGCGGAGTCGACGTGGCATGCTGTTGTTTCATGGAATACCAGAACAAAAGGACGAGGATTCTGCTAAGGTTTTGTTGAGCACAACGGAGAAACACCTGGGTATGCGTCAGCTGGCAGCAACAGATGTGGGCCGAGCTTTGCGACTGGGCCGTCCAACTCCAAATAAACCACGACCTTTACTTGTTAAATTTCAGACAGAGTCTATTCGTGACAGCATTTGGTATGCAAAGACGGGCTTCAAAGGCTCTGGTGTGACCGTTTCAGAGTTTTTAACAAAGGTCCGGCATGGTATCTTCCTAACTGCCCGTGAGCGTCTAGGAGTAACAAGATGCTGGACACGCGAAGGGCGTATTCTCGGTGTCGATGATGAAGGCAAACGGCATATTATATCATCATTGGCAGATATTGAGAAGCTTAGTGTGACAACTGCAGCCTCTTCCGGGAAGTCGCTTGTTGTTGACGCTGTCAGCCCTACTAAGACACTCTCAGTGTCTGCCGCCAACACAAGGGCCAAACGTGCTGTCCCTGCAAGAAAGAAGTAGGTGTTTTTTAATTTATGTTCATTATAATTTGGTAATTGTTCTTATTTTCTTTTTTTTCTTTTTTTTATGTCACATTTTTTATTTTCACACTTACTTTTGATGTTAGCTGCACTTATTTGCATTGGCTTTGCACTTGCTTTGTAGTTACACATTATGTGTAATTTGCTTTATTTGTAGTTGTAACTATTGTGTTGTCTATTTTTCTTACATTACTTATGCTTACTTGCTGCTTTGCTGTTATTCTGTATATCCTTTATCTTGCTCTTTACTTCAACTCTATTCAACTAAATTATTTATTACCTACGCGTTTTTGCTTTTTGCTTTTTTGTTATTTTGTGAGAATGAGAAGATCAGAAGATACCTATTTTCTTTGTAGTTTGAGATAGGCTTGTTGAAAAAATATCGATACATCGATATATCGATATTTTTTGTTCAATATATCGATATTTTTAGGCGATTTTTTTTTTTCGATACATCGATACAAATTAAGCAATATCGAAATTCGTATCAAAATCGATATATTTTTATTTATTATCATCGCATCACTATCTAACTTTTTAACTCGTTAGAATTCAAAGCCGTAAAAATAGTTAAAAAAAACTTATTGTTGCTGAATTCCATTGATGTAATCTGTGGTAGTGAGTGTGTAACTGTCACTGTCAGTGCGTTGCTTCAATCTACTTCATGTCATGTGTGCATGTGTGCTACGTATACGCAACGGAAATATTTAACACCTACGGCTTCCTCGGTGCCGGTCCGAAAGATCAGCGTAGCAGACATCCGCATAATCAAGAATGGATAGTAGAAGTGTCTGTGCCAGAGTTATTTTGGTGCTAGTCGGTAAAAAATTACGAAGGCGGTTGAGGGAACCGTAAGCAGCAAACACCTTTTTCCGAACTGCCTCCACTTGGGGGCGCCAAGTGAGGCATTGATCAAAAATAATTCCTAAATTTTTGACAGTTTTTGCAAACGGAATATCAGCGCCCGCGAAATTAACACGAGGTAGAAGGTCATAATTAATTCTAGAAACAAAATATGGACTGCCAATGATAATTGTCTGCGTTTTGCTAGGGTTAACAGCAAGACCATAAGACTTGCTCCAATTATTTATGACGTCTAGATCTGCATTAGTAACTTCCACAGCACGTGAAAGATCCGATAATGGTGCCTGTGTGTAGATCTGGAGATCATCAGCATACAAGTGGTAGGAACATGAAAGCGACTGCGAAATTGAATTAATAAAAATTGAGAAAAGTAGGGGAGATAAGACGCCACCCTGAGGGACACCAGAACCAATATTGCTCCATGTAGAGAAAGATTCTTCAATACGTATGCGTTGCCGGCGGCCCATCAGGTAACTTCGAAACCAATCAACCACGGAGGGAGAGATGCCAATAGAACGTAGAACACTTAGGAGAACGTCAAAATCCACTGAGTTAAAGGCATTACTAAAGTCTAATAATGTCAATAGAGTAAGATGACGATTTTCCATGCCATGATGAATATCGTCAGTGATTTTGGTTAAGGCCGATGTCGTACTATGACCAGTACGGAAACCAGATTGAAAGGAATTTAGGAGATTGTTTTTATTTAGGAAAGTAGTTAGTTGACGATGAATAAGTTTTTCAATGACCTTAGAAAGAAAAGGTAATATGGAAATAGGACGGTAGTCGGAATACAGGGTAGGTTAGGACTTTTTAGGAAGTGGAATAACAGAAGCATCCTTCCAAGATGACGGAAATGCTCGAGACGCTACTGAATTATTGAGGATGTGAGTAATAATGGGAGTAAGGATATCTAATAAAGGAAGGATCATATTACGACTTATAGAATCGTTACCCACAGCACTAGAGCTTATGGAGAGTATTGTTCTCTTAACATCATCCTCCGTAAATTGATTTAAGACAAACGGGGAAAAATCAGGTGTTGGTAAATTAGAAAGACGATGCAGAGTTTCTATCTTGCAATGAACGTCAATAGGCGATGATGAAGTAAAAAAAGAATTGAGATTATTAATATCCAGGTTAGTTTTGGGACTACACTGCTGAGATTTACCAACCCCGAGAGATTTGAGGAATTTCCACACCTTAGCAGGGTCCTCATTTTGTACGGATTTATGGATGTGGCGTCTTTGAGCGTCCCTTACCACTGTATTGCAGCGATTTCTAGCACGGTTATACTTATGTTCATTCTTAACCGAGGGATCTTGTTTGTACCTAGACTTTGCAGCGTTCTTTTTAGCCATAAGCAGTCTTATATCATCTGTTAACCACGGCGCAGGCAAATGTTTTATTTTGACCGGTCGGACAGGTGCGTGCACGTCGCACAGCTCGATCAAAAGCCTATTAAAAAGTTCAATTTGCCTATCAACAGAGTCAGCAGTGAATATGGCTGACCAATCCAAACTACCGGCGTCTTCGTGCAGCTGTGCTAGATCCATTTTAGCGAAATTACGCTGAAGCAGCACGCGCGGCTTATTTTTCGGAGGGCGAACCCGATAAGATAAAAAAATCAGGTCGTGGTAAGAGAAGGCGTCTGCAGAAAATTGACCATGCTTATTAACAAGGTTGGGAGAGGAAACAATCATGAGATCTAGAAGTGAAGGGGAGCAGTTGGGAAAACGGTGAGTCTCCCGTAAGGGAAGAATATGTAAATTACAAGAGTTGACTAAAGAAAGTAACTTAATAGAACGAGAATCATTCTTTAAGAGGCAAGTATTAAAATCACCCATAATAATGGTGTGGTTATAAACAGGAGTAAAATTTTCAAGAAGTTGTTCTAAAGACGCGAAGTAGTCCACTCTCAAGGAGGGACTGTAATAAACACCCAAAAGAAGTTTGGTGTGACATAACGAAATTTCCAAAAACAAATGCTCGGCAGAATTGGTGGGTGGCGGCTGGGGAGATCGACTAAGGATAGAATAAGGGATATGTGAGCGAAGATAAATGGCCACACCACCATGAGAGGAACTTACACGGTCATTTCGGACTAGTTTAAAACCAGGGAGGAAGTAAGACGTGGACATAAGTTGAGGATTAAGAAAAGTTTCAGAAATAAGAATTGCCTGTATATTCTTTATATCGAAAGTGGCAAGCATATCTGAATAGAGAGCCGGAATACTTTGAGCATTAATATGCACCACATTAAAATGTTTTGACACATTGGAGAAGCATTCGTCCAAAAGTTCATTCAAGGGTCGATCTAAGCTCGAAAAACTGGAGTCAGGAGAAGAAGAGCAAGAGAAAAAGTTATCACTGTTATCAGATGATAAATCCATAACAGTAAGTATAATAATAATATTACATACAACTACCTATTCAATATATAACAATAAACTAATACATAATATACATAAATACCCACAGGTTGACTGAGAGAAAATTTTAAAAAATAAAAATAAATAGACTTCAAAAATTAAAACAGAAACAAAGCAAACTACACAAATTCACAACATAAAAACATATAGACTTAAAAAATTAAAACAGAAACAAACAAACTACACTAATTCACAATTTAAATAAAAGTCAAATTAAAAAAAAAAAAAAAATCAGTGTCAAGCATTGGAAACTACGAAATCACCCGATACTCTCGTATCAAGTGAATCGTCGCAGATACCGTCGAGAAAAAGCAACACAATAAAACGTTAAAATAGTGAAGCAAACAAATTGACAATGACAGATACTAATAAAATAATTCTCAAACTAGGGATGTCGGAAATGAAAAAAAATATCGATATATCGATACATCGATATTTTAAAAAATATCAATATCGGGCTCGATATATCGCGAAAAAAATATCGATATATCGATATATCGGTCAAGTTTTTCACCGTATTTAAATGAAGGAGAACCACCTGCTTTTTCTTAAAATCGGTTAAAAAATTATTTAGGTGAGCCTAGCTCAGTAATAAAAACATAAAGCTCTCTCTGACGGCACCGAGGAAGCCGTAGGTGTTAAATATTTCCGTTGCGTATACGTAGCACACATGCACACATGACATGAAGTAGATTGAAGCAACGCACTGACAGTGACAGTTACACACTCACTACCACAGATTACATCAATGGAATTCAGCAACAATAAGTTTTTTTTAACTATTTTTACGGCTTTGAATTCTAACGAGTTAAAAAGTTAGATAGTGATGCGATGATAATAAATAAAAATATATCGATTTTGATACGAATTTCGATATTGCTTAATTTGTATCGATGTATCGAAAAAAAAAAATCGCCTAAAAATATCGATATATTGAACAAAAAATATCGATACATCGATATATCGATATTTTTTGTTCAATATATCGATATTTTTAGGCGATTTTTTTTTTTCGATACATCGATACAAATTAAGCAATATCGAAATTCGTATCAAAATCGATATATTTTTATTTATTATCATCGCATCACTATCTAACTTTTTAACTCGTTAGAATTCAAAGCCGTAAAAATAGTTAAAAAAAACTTATTGTTGCTGAATTCCATTGATGTAATCTGTGGTAGTGAGTGTGTAACTGTCACTGTCAGTGCGTTGCTTCAATCTACTTCATGTCATGTGTGCATGTGTGCTACGTATACGCAACGGAAATATTTAACACCTACGGCTTCCTCGGTGCCGTCAGAGAGAGCTTTATGTTTTTATTACTGAGCTAGGCTCACCTAAATAATTTTTTAACCGATTTTAAGAAAAAGCAGGTGGTTCTCCTTCATTTAAATACGGTGAAAAACTTGACCGATATATCGATATATCGATATTTTTTTCGCGATATATCGAGCCCGATATTGATATTTTTTAAAATATCGATGTATCGATATATCGATATTTTTTTTCATTTCCGACATCCCTAGTTTGAGAATTATTTTATTAGTATCTGTCATTGTCAATTTGTTTGCTTCACTATTTTAACGTTTTATTGTGTTGCTTTTTCTCGACGGTATCTGCGACGATTCACTTGATACGAGAGTATCGGGTGATTTCGTAGTTTCCAATGCTTGACACTGATTTTTTTTTTTTTTTTAATTTGACTTTTATTTAAATTGTGAATTAGTGTAGTTTGTTTGTTTCTGTTTTAATTTTTTAAGTCTATATGTTTTTATGTTGTGAATTTGTGTAGTTTGCTTTGTTTCTGTTTTAATTTTTGAAGTCTATTTATTTTTATTTTTTAAAATTTTCTCTCAGTCAACCTGTGGGTATTTATGTATATTATGTATTAGTTTATTGTTATATATTGAATAGGTAGTTGTATGTAATATTATTATTATACTTACTGTTATGGATTTATCATCTGATAACAGTGATAACTTTTTCTCTTGCTCTTCTTCTCCTGACTCCAGTTTTTCGAGCTTAGATCGACCCTTGAATGAACTTTTGGACGAATGCTTCTCCAATGTGTCAAAACATTTTAATGTGGTGCATATTAATGCTCAAAGTATTCCGGCTCTCTATTCAGATATGCTTGCCACTTTCGATATAAAGAATATACAGGCAATTCTTATTTCTGAAACTTTTCTTAATCCTCAACTTATGTCCACGTCTTACTTCCTCCCTGGTTTTAAACTAGTCCGAAATGACCGTGTAAGTTCCTCTCATGGTGGTGTGGCCATTTATCTTCGCTCACATATCCCTTATTCTATCCTTAGTCGATCTCCCCAGCCGCCACCCACCAATTCTGCCGAGCATTTGTTTTTGGAAATTTCGTTATGTCACACCAAACTTCTTTTGGGTGTTTATTACAGTCCCTCCTTGAGAGTGGACTACTTCGCGTCTTTAGAACAACTTCTTGAAAATTTTACTCCTGTTTATAACCACACCATTATTATGGGTGATTTTAATACTTGCCTCTTAAAGAATGATTCTCGTTCTATTAAGTTACTTTCTTTAGTCAACTCTTGTAATTTACATATTCTTCCCTTACGGGAGACTCACCGTTTTCCCAACTGCTCCCCTTCACTTCTAGATCTCATGATTGTTTCCTCTCCCAACCTTGTTAATAAGCATGGTCAATTTTCTGCAGACGCCTTCTCTTACCACGACCTGATTTTTTTATCTTATCGGGTTCGCCCTCCGAAAAATAAGCCGCGCGTGCTGCTTCAGCGTAATTTCGCTAAAATGGATCTAGCACAGCTGCACGAAGACGCCGGTAGTTTGGATTGGTCAGCCATATTCACTGCTGACTCTGTTGATAGGCAAATTGAACTTTTTAATAGGCTTTTGATCGAGCTGTGCGACGTGCACGCACCTGTCCGACCGGTCAAAATAAAACATTTGCCTGCGCCGTGGTTAACAGATGATATAAGACTGCTTATGGCTAAAAAGAACGCTGCAAAGTCTAGGTACAAACAAGATCCCTCGGTTAAGAATGAACATAAGTATAACCGTGCTAGAAATCGCTGCAATACAGTGGTAAGGGACGCTCAAAGACGCCACATCCATAAATCCGTACAAAATGAGGACCCTGCTAAGGTGTGGAAATTCCTCAAATCTCTCGGGGTTGGTAAATCTCAGCAGTGTAGTCCCAAAACTAACCTGGATATTAATAATCTCAATTCTTTTTTTACTTCATCATCGCCTATTGACGTTCATTGCAAGATAGAAACTCTGCATCGTCTTTCTAATTTACCAACACCTGATTTTTCCCCGTTTGTCTTAAATCAATTTACGGAGGATGATGTTAAGAGAACAATACTCTCCATAAGCTCTAGTGCTGTGGGTAACGATTCTATAAGTCGTAATATGATCCTTCCTTTATTAGATATCCTTACTCCCATTATTACTCACATCCTCAATAATTCAGTAGCGTCTCGAGCATTTCCGTCATCTTGGAAGGATGCTTCTGTTATTCCACTTCCTAAAAAGTCCTAACCTACCCTGTATTCCGACTACCGTCCTATTTCCATATTACCTTTTCTTTCTAAGGTCATTGAAAAACTTATTCATCGTCAACTAACTACTTTCCTAAATAAAAACAATCTCCTAAATTCCTTTCAATCTGGTTTCCGTACTGGTCATAGTACGACATCGGCCTTAACCAAAATCACTGACGATATTCATCATGGCATGGAAAATCGTCATCTTACTCTATTGACATTATTAGACTTTAGTAATGCCTTTAACTCAGTGGATTTTGACGTTCTCCTAAGTGTTCTACGTTCTATTGGCATCTCTCCCTCCGTGGTTGATTGGTTTCGAAGTTACCTGATGGGCCGCCGGCAACGCATACGTATTGAAGAATCTTTCTCTACATGGAGCAATATTGGTTCTGGTGTCCCTCAGGGTGGCGTCTTATCTCCCCTACTTTTCTCAATTTTTATTAATTCAATTTCGCAGTCGCTTTCATGTTCCTACCACTTGTATGCTGATGATCTCCAGATCTACACACAGGCACCATTATCGGATCTTTCACGTGCTGTGGAAGTTACTAATGCAGATCTAGACGTCATAAATAATTGGAGCAAGTCTTATGGTCTTGCTGTTAACCCTAGCAAAACGCAGACAATTATCATTGGCAGTCCATATTTTGTTTCTAGAATTAATTATGACCTTCTACCTCGTGTTAATTTCGCGGGCGCTGATATTCCGTTTGCAAAAACTGTCAAAAATTTAGGAATTATTTTTGATCAATGCCTCACTTGGCGCCCCCAAGTGGAGGCAGTTCGGAAAAAGGTGTTTGCTGCTTACGGTTCCCTCAACCGCCTTCGTAATTTTTTACCGACTAGCACCAAAATAACTCTGGCACAGACACTTCTACTATCCATTCTTGATTATGCGGATGTCTGCTACGCTGATCTTTCGGAGGAACTCCTTAACAAGCTAGAGCGTCTGCAGAATGTGTGTATAAGATTTATTTTTAATTTAAGAAAATATGACCATGTTTCGTATTATCGAGCTCGGCTTAACTGGCTGCCAATTCGACGACGTAGGGACTTACACGTTCTTTCCCTTCTATATTCTGTCCTCTTTTTACCAACTTCTCCTCTTTATCTACGAAGTTGTTTTTCCTTTCGTTCTTCTTCCTCTAGTAGGACTTTACGTTCTGCTTACAACCTTTCTCTAACGACTCCACTTCACTCCACTGATTTCCTTTCCTACTCCTTTTCTGTGCATGCTGTCCGGCTATGGAATGCTCTACCAGAGAGCATCAGGAGTGCTCGTACGTTGGATTCGTTCAAGGGTCAGGTCCGGAGTCATTTTTTACGTTTAACATCTTAGTTTATTTATTTCCATAGTATACCATAATATTGCATTATCTCTTTTTATCTCATTTATTTATTTAAATTATAATTATATTTCATTATTATTATTTATATTATTATCCAATCTTTTTATATTTCTATTTCTTATTTCCCTTATTCTTGCACCCATTTCGATATTCTTTTTATTATATTTCTATCACCCAAGGTTGCCTGGAAGAGATTGCTTGTTAGCAATAAGGCCGCCTGTTTTGTACTTTGTCACTGTATAAATGTTTTCTGTTATATGTTCTTGTGTGCAATAAAAGTATATTTTATTTATTTATTTATTTATTTATAAGTACATCTCAAGTTTATTGAAAGATGTTTAATTAATTCAACATCCTTGACTTTAGGAAGTGAACTTAAATAGAATACTAACATTTGAAGTTAATTACTTTGGTTTACTCTTAGTGTTCGTTATACAGATATTCTAAAGTATAAGTACATCTCAAGTTTATTGAAAGATGCTTAATTTATTCACTCACTATCCTTGACTTTTAGGAAGTGAACTTAAGTTAACTATTTTTCCATCAACTTCCACCCCGGTCTCTCAGACTGAGTGGTTAATTTGATAGCTTACCAAATCATAGTTAGTATACTTTTAGTAGGTAGTTAATTATCCCTGTTAATCATTGTATCAATTACATTTAGAAGTTATCTTTTACTCACTTTGATAGGTATAAATTAGACTGTACTAGGTATTAGTCTAATTGATTTAGATTGTTCCCATCAAATATTTCTATGTTTCACATTATTAGAAGTAAGTACTTACATATCTTAAGAGGTCTTTGACCATTAAGGTGAATTCAAATGGTATTAGTAGACCATTATCAGGCTAATTAGCAGGTTGTTATCAATCAATTATTTCTATGTTTCAGATTATTAGAAGCTCATAGCTGGCAATGTCTTCCTGCAACGACTTATCCTAGGTTCTAAACTGGTTTTAGTTGTTCAGTTTGTATCAGCTTATTTTTTTTTACTAATAGGTATCGGATGTGTATTTTTAATACCTTGAAGAGTGCAGCAATATAAGATCGTATCGCATCCCAGGGAAAGCTAAAAATGCCTGTTTGGTCATTTCAGTATTAGAAATCAAACATCACAGTACAGCTATGCTTATTTGCTATAACTTTTAGTATTTTTCTTGTAATAGGAAACCAGTCTAGACCTTTTAGGTATTCCAAAGTAATGATGGTACGATATTACCATACTTCTGTTAATTATTTAAAGTGAATAATTAATTGGTAACAACTTTAGGAAAACAATTAGAATTTTATCGGCCTGCGGTAACAGATTACTTGCCTAGATAGGACCCACATCACTTCATCATAATTTTATTTAGCACCGTAACTTAATTATCCCTACCTTATTAGTCTGAATTAATCCAGCCTGGCCTCGCGGCTCAAGCACCCATCCTATGTACGCACAGCGTGCAAACACCTTGCCCTCCCTTAACTAACAATATATATATCCGCCTACCTATAGATTCCTACAACTTTCCTCACTTGAAAATGCCTATATTTTGTCGAACTAACAGTCCCTACTTGTGTACCTTGCAATCTAGGCCCAAGCCACATTTAACTTAACTTCGTGGTGAGTTGTGAGAGTCGCATTGCCCC
The DNA here is from genome assembly GCA_963921215.1 of Scoparia ambigualis. NCBI lineage: Eukaryota > Metazoa > Arthropoda > Insecta > Lepidoptera > Crambidae > Scoparia > Scoparia ambigualis. The sequence goes on along the minus strand of OY992505.1, from coordinate 22,590,699 downwards.
TGAAAGCAACTAACTCCTAAATGTTCTATCAGTCGAGCCAGTATACTCAGTGTGTTATTTTCCTATCACTACACTGTGTGTACGGCTAAACGGGTAAACTTTAACCAAACAACTACACCCAAAACGACGGAACGCACCCTAGGGCTGCGTTCCGTCGCTTCACTCGAGTGCACTCGGGCGCACTCCGGCGCGCGCTCTAACCGTTCCGTGGCTTGGTGAAATTTTACTCTGATCTGATCGCTGACAGAGCGTAGTTTTATCTGTTCTATGGCTCAGAGCACAGCACCCAAACAACCATCAAATCGGATGGTTGTTTTTCACTCTGACAGCTGTTTGACGTTTCTAAAATTGTTTTTAATGTCAAAGTTTGCAATTTATGTCAAAACGTCTCGAAAATTCCGTCTGTTGTTTCGTATTGATTTACTTTTTAATAATATTGTTAAATATGGTATAAAAGTGGAAAAAATGGAGACAAAAGAAGAATTTTCTCTCGTTTTGGACAGGAATACTTCAGAAGAGGTTATAAAAAACAACTCGATCGTTCCGTGGCTTGGTTGCAACTCAACGGGGTAAACTTTAACCAAACAACTACACCCAAAACGACGGAACGCACCCTAGGGCTGCGTTCCGTCGCTTCACTCGAGTGCACTCGAGCGCACTCCGGCGCGCGCTCTAACCGTTCCGTGGCTTGGTGAAATTTTACTCTGATCTGATCGCTGTCAGAGCGTAGTTTTATCCGTTCTATGGCTCAGAGCGCAGCAACCAAACAACCATCAAATCGGATGGTTGTTTTTCACTCTGACAGCTGTTTGACGTTTATATAATTGTTATATGTGTCAAAGTTTGCAATTTATGTCAAAACGTCTCGAAAATGGGCGATTTTCCGAGATCAAAAAAAAGAAATTGGTTCGTAAATGACTTCATAGATGGCAGTAGTAAATAAATTGGGCATTCTGGCTCACAAAGTTGTGTCCTCACCGCTCGCCGTGCTCGCTACGTCGTCGCTCGGCGACGACGTTCGCACACAACTATTGTGCGCCAGGCCAGAACGCCCAATTTTTACTACTGTCGTAGATAACAAACAAAAGTATTAAGCCGGCTCCAGACGCTTGCTGTTTGCCGCAAACACCGATCACTACAAACAAAGTCGCAAACATCGACCACAAACACCCAACACAAACAGGCATCCTCATGTTTGGCGAACGTGCTAGTATATACCGGATCGGCAAACATGACGGACGACGAACTTGTGGCAACCTGTTTGTGTTGGGTGTTTGTGGTCGATGTTTGCGACTTTGTTTGTAGTGATCGGTGTTTGCGGCAAACAGCAAGCGTCTGGAGCCGGCTTAATACTTTTGTTTGTTATCTACGACAGTAGTAAAAATTGGGCGTTCTGGCCTGGCGCACAATAGTTGTGTGCGAACGTCGTCGCCGAGCGACGACGTAGCGAGCACGGCGAGCGGTGAGGACACAACTTTGTGAGCCAGAATGCCCAATTTATTTACTACTGCCATCTATGAAGTCATTTACGAACCAATTTCTTTTTTTTGATCTCGGAAAATCGCCCATTTTCGAGACGTTTTGACATAAATTGCAAACTTTGACACATATAACAATTATATAAACGTCAAACAGCTGTCAGAGTGAAAAACAACCATCCGATTTGATGGTTGTTTGGTTGCTGCGCTCTGAGCCATAGAACGGATAAAACTACGCTCTGACAGCGATCAGATCAGAGTAAAATTTCACCAAGCCACGGAACGGTTAGAGCGCGCGCCGGAGTGCGCTCGAGTGCACTCGAGTGAAGCGACGGAACGCAGCCCTAGGGTGCGTTCCGTCGTTTTGGGTGTAGTTGTTTGGTTAAAGTTTACCCCGTTGAGTTGCAACCAAGCCACGGAACGATCGAGTTGTTTTTTATAACCTCTTCTGAAGTATTCCTGTCCAAAACGAGAGAAAATTCTTCTTTTGTCTCCATTTTTTCCACTTTTATACCATATTTAACAATATTATTAAAAAGTAAATCAATACGAAACAACAGACGGAATTTTCGAGACGTTTTGACATAAATTGCAAACTTTGACATTAAAAACAATTTTAGAAACGTCAAACAGCTGTCAGAGTGAAAAACAACCATCCGATTTGATGGTTGTTTGGGTGCTGTGCTCTGAGCCATAGAACAGATAAAACTACGCTCTGTCAGCGATCAGATCAGAGTAAAATTTCACCAAGCCACGGAACGGTTAGAGCGCGCGCCGGAGTGCGCCCGAGTGCACTCGAGTGAAGCGACGGAACGCAGCCCTAGGGTGCGTTCCGTCGTTTTGGGTGTAGTTGTTTGGTTAAAGTTTACCCCGTTTGAGTTGCAACCGAGCCACGGAACGATTGAGTTGTTTTTATAACCTCTTCTGAAGTATGCCTGTCCAAAACGAGAGAAAATTCTTCTTTTGTCTTCATTTTTTCCACTTTTATACCATATTTAACAAAATAATTAAAAAGTAAAACAATACGAAACAACAGGCGAAATTTTCGAGACGTTTTGACATAAATTACAAACTTTGACACTCTAAAACAATGATATAAACGTCAAACGATGGTTGTTCGGTTGCAGCGCTCTGAGCCACGGAACGGATGAAACTGCGCTCTGACCATTGAGATCTATAACTATAGAGAGAGCATAAGTTGCTATCTCTTTCTGCCATAGTCCATTACTACTTTTGTTCCGTTTCGGCACATCATGTTTACCCTAAGTAAAAGAAAGACAAAAAATAGGATGAAAGGACCGTGTCTGTGAAACTGTGCAACGTTTTACATGGATCCAGCGACACTTGGCCCCAAACAAATCGCTGTCATTATTTTTTACCTACCAAATAATTATTTGTTTTTTTAGTTGAATAAGTGAATATTATAGGTGTACATATTATTCCGTTGGGCTTAATTGAACAAAAGTTGTTCAGTCAAACATTGCAGTAATAGAAGTGAGTAGCAATTGCCTGGAATATCGTTTCTTACGTAAGTTTTGTTAATCTGGGTTTCGTGATGATTATTAGCAATTTACCATGCAATATTTGATTTGTTTTTATTGAAAATGCTAATAAATGATTGTAAATCTCTAATTCTAGTCTTAAATATGTGTGCTTTTGGTTTAATACGGAAATTTCATAAAATTATTTCAAAATAACCTGTAATCAGTATTGTCAGGTACTTGGCAAAATTTACCCCAAAAATACTTAGGTTTTAGTATGGAACGAATTGCATAAAATAAATTATCTAATTAAATTATATCCACCTGTACTTTTTACCTTTCCTATCTATTCGAGCGTTAGACTGAGCGTGGTAGAAAATAATAAATTTAGTTTTAAGGTTTTAGGGGCCTCACGAGAATCAAGCCAGCCTAGTGTAAATTATTGTTTATTTTCTATTTATTTTGGATTTCCAAAGGACGAAACACTCAAAAAAATTATAATAGAGACGTAAAAATAAAGAAAAATGAAATCTTAGCGAAATCGCAGCCACTTATCAAAACTTGATAACACGAATACTATTGAGGACTTGAATACTGACAATAAAAATAATCTAGAAGTAAGTATCACAAATCATAAAGTGTGTCGCTTCTGAGATTTTGATGTCAATACTTGCATTTTTTTTATTATTTTATATATTTTTCATATAACATCAAAATTTTTGTTTGTTTTTAACTTATCTATTGGTTTATCAGTGACCGGATTTCGCAAAATTCTTCTTTATTTTAGTATGAATTTTCGGTATTCCAAAAAATTAAGATGAAGTATTTATGTTACAGGTTGTTTAATCGTGCAGTAGTTGCAGTACTGAAGAAACATTAGAACCAAAGCAGCAATGCATCTTTTTCACTTAAATAATTCTGACTTTGTCAGATTGATCCTTATTTAAAAACAGCGATTAAAAGTTAAACTTACGTTGAAATTAATGTTAGAAAGAAACAATTTAGGCCACGGATTGTTTAATAAATAAGAGTTACCTATTATAATTTGGCTTCAGGTGTTATTTTATTTTATATTGTATAAAATTTCTTAAAGATTGATTGATATTTCATCCACAATACATTGTTGTTGATTTTATGTTTTCGTTTCTTTTATCCTAACCATTCTACATCCGACACAAATATGAGAGGTGTTATGTCGAGCGGTCGAGATATGGCATTTGTTCTTAACATTGTATAAAATTTACCCATATTTAGGGAGTGACAACTGTGAGCTGGCAATAATTTAGTAACGCACACATAGGCCCCTTTTTTTGTGCATGTGTGAAAATTTTGCACATCGAAGTTACCTTTATAGTATCTATCTCAATGGCTCTGACAGCCATCAGAGTAAAATTTCACCAAGCCTCGGAACGGTTAGAACGCGCGCCGGAGTGCGCTCGAGTGCACTCGAGTGAACGCCGCCCGACACACTGTCAAAGTGTCACGACTTCTTGGCGGGAAAGTGAAGTGTCATGTCTGCAGTTTTGTTTTATTTTTTAAAATTTGTGTTTTTTCGAATATTAATGTTAATAATAGTGGATTATTAACCGCTAAGGGTTTGTGAACATGCATGAGTGTTGGCAAATAAAACAAAACAGTGCAACATCACTTTTCAAATTCTCTCAAGAAGTCCGCGTGAGACCTCAGTAAAGTCCCACATCTTTACCGAAGAGTCCTCAGTGAGGACTCAAGGGGTTTGGGGAACATCATTTATCATTCATCATCTTAATCACCACTCATTATCATCAAGGAAAAAAAAGAAAAAAAAAACTAATGACTAGGCAGTATAGTCTCAGACCTTAGCCTGTTCCTTCACGGAACAAATAAATTTTTAAAAAAAATGTCAAAGTGTCACTGTCAAGTTTCTTTCTCTGTCTTGAAGTTAAAACTGCGGTAAAGTTAACATTTATTTACATTTTATGCGAACTAAACAAGAAAGATGTCTTCACCCCTAATCGATAAATTTAAACAGCTTGATGCATATGCAAAAACCTTAGAAGACTTCCGAGTAAAAACTGCGACCGGCGCCGCTAGTGTGTATTCAACCTATATTAATTTTATTCTTCATGCATTTACAGCTCTCATTTACCTCAGTTTGTTTCAGTTACTGTCACTGGTGCATTAGTAATGATTCTTCTGTTTCTATCGGAACTTTATACGTATATGTCACCTAACATTTCCGAGGAATTATTTGTGGATACGTCAAGAGGTCATAAACTGCCAATTAATTTTGATATAATTGTGCCTCGAATCTCATGTGACTGTAAGTAAATACTTTAGAAGCAAAGTATACTTTGACATAAAAGACTTGGCACATGACTGTAAATAATTAATTTAAAAGAATCTTTATTTTAATGTAAACAAGCTCTGTTGGTAGATTCTTTTACATTAACCTTTTGAATGCCACGGTCGGATCCTCCTCTTGAGCGTCGACTTACCGACTATCGACAAAGACAATTAAAAAATTTATTGTGTCTGGCACGCGACGCGCAGGCAGATATGGCCGACAATTAAAAACGTGCCCAACATGCCACCGTTGTGTATAGCCGACAAGAAAACAACATTTTTAATACAAAATAAATACAGTAGAACTCCAAGTATCCGAACTCCGACTATCCGAATCGCCGATCATCCGAATCACAAAACCACCACTTGCAACTGCTCACCGTCAAGCGAATGCGTGACCTGGCTGCCCGAAAACGGTTGAAGACCGCAAACAGCTTACATTGACGGAGATGTTTAAAAAACAATGATTTTTATTTCTAAACTTGTACATAAGTACATTTTATTTATATTTAAAACATGTGAAAATTTCATGTTTCTTTCATTTAATTCAATAAAAAAATAAAATTCGATTATCCAAATATTTGATTATCCAAATGGGTCCCGGTCCCCATTAATTCGGATAATTGGAGTTCTACTGTATACTAAATTAACTTTTATGCATTGGTTTATAATGTAGTACATACTAGAGAAGACGTCACAACTAGATTGTTTGCTATACGCGTTAGAGCCAAGTCGCTCCAACTATATTAGTCTGTGGCAGGCGCTACACTCTACAATACGTGTGTGTTCTGTGTTCTATTTTATTAAAATATGCCTTCATGTGTGCTAAGGTACTGTTAAAAGAATTCAGGAAATACAAATAAAACTAAACAAATCACTTTTCACCTGTAAATACGCACTAAATTATCAATATAACATGCATTTGACTAATTATTTTATTAAATCGCCGAGACATGAGCGGCGGCCATGTTACGGCGCTTTATAGACCTTTTGGTCGCGAGATTAGAAACGGTCTAGTGCTGTATGTTTGGATGGTTCAGAAAGACGATAAATTATTGTTTTAGCGCTGCAGCACACTTTTGTTTTATCTTTAAAAAAAGTAGTACAACTAGTACATAGTACATTTATAACTCAATGCTTTTATGTTCCTATTTTATTTGTAGGTATTTGCTCTGAATTTGTGGCTTGGTATGGAAGGGGTGCCGATGCGTTTCCGCTCTGGCGTTCAAAAGGTTTCAATAAAATAAAAATTACGATTTCCATGGTCGAATAGTCAGCCACAATAACAGATATTAAGATAATGTATAATTAAAATTTTGTTCTAAATGCTTAGTAAACTTCTTTTCTTTTAGATTTGGTGTTAGATGCTATGGATTCATCGGGAGAGCAACATCTACAAATGGAACATAATATACATAAACGAAGATTGGATCTTCAAGGAAACCCAATTGAAGAACCAAAGAAAGAAGAAATTGCAACATCCAAAATAGTATGCACATAACAATCTATGAATTTGTTAAGTATTATCTTTAGTGGTTGCTGATGACAGTTTATTTGCAAATTGTCAGATTCGCAAAATTAATAGGTAGCTACCTATTAATTAGTTGACTTTCATTATTATTAAAACTAAAGAACTAGAAATTCTGAAGACTTGACAATTTGTGAATAAACCCCGGTGACTTCATCCATAGGACAACAATATTTATTTATTTATTTATTTGCTTGTTGGAAGATTTACAGTCAAAAATCAACTATTCAATACCAATTTGAGTTAACGGCCCTGTACACATCTCCGCATATAGATTAATTAATTAAGTAATTAACTATACAAAGAGGATAACAGAAATTGAATGCATTACAAGTAAAATTACGAGTATACTTAATCCAATATTTATTTATTAATTAAAATAAAAATTATATTAATCTATCATACAGGAACCTGTTGCTGGTATAAACAGTATCTTGCCGTACTCTTGGTTATGGTCTGTTTTCAAAGGGTTGCACTTTTTGAATTAAGCAATTTTTTTCTCTGGCAGAATTAGGTTAGTACCTACTTATAACTTTTTTTATATCTTTACCTAAGTTATGTTTTGTTATTGTTTAAAGGTTAAACAAAATAGTACAAGTATTGCTAAAATTGTTTGTGGAAGCTGTTATGGAGCAGCCCTTAATGAATCTCAGTAAGTTGGTAACATTTATTAAACTTTACCTTACAAATGTAATAAAAATACCTAAATACCTGAACATAAAACACCCCATAGTAAGTTTAGTGAACCTGCTGTTTGCTATTAGCTGTCATTCAAAATATTTTAGATATTTCACACTAAAATTTTCAATATAAGTACTATTAAAAAAGGTATGTGTGAGGGGATGACTGTTTCCAAAACTGTCAGTAAAGATTGGAAACATTTTGCTTGGTAGAAAAAAATCCTGAAGTTACCTCCAAAAGATTATGATTATGATAATGGCTTATTCACCAGATGCTGTAATACTTGTGAGGATGTTAAGGAAGCTTATAGATTACGGCGATGGGCTTTACCTGATTTATCTACAGTTGAGCAATGTAAAGATGATGAGTCCATAGAAAGAACTAATTTAGCTCTAAAGGAAGGTTGCCAAATATATGGCTACATGGAAGTTAACAGGGTAAAACAAATTATATAATTTTAAGTCAACTCCATATAGCACATATATTTCAACAAACACAAATAATAATAATAAAATTTGTTTAAGCTCACACCAATTATTTAGACCAAGATAAGTATTCTTTTTTTTAAACTCGTTGATATGGTAAGATAACTGATAAATATACATAAACATAGAAAAAACACCGACCCGAAATTAATTTAGAAAACAGTTTTTTCCTAAATTGGACCGATCGGGAATTGAACCCGGGACCTCAAAGATGGCGCGACGCCAGACCCGGCGTGCTAACCACTCGACCACGGAGGTCGTCAAATAAAGATAAAACTCAGTTATTAACAAAACAAATCATGGAAGTACTTTCTGATTTACCAACTTTCTACTTTTTATTTGGTCTGAGCTTTCTAATAGATAAGTAAAAAAAAATGTATTTTATATATTACTAGCTGACCCGACAGACGTTGTCCTCTCGTAATTAGGAATATTGCAAAAAATATTTAAAAAAAAAAAGAATTCATTTTAATTTTTTCTTTCATAAGAACCTTCTCCTGACAATAACAAACTCAACAAAAAAAAAATCAGCCAAATCGGTCAAGCCGTTTTCATGTTATGTCGTGACAACGGAAAACGGGTTTCATTTTTATATATATAGATTTAGGAATGCAGGAAATTTTACCTTTTTTCAGGTTGGAGGTAGTTTTCACATAGCTCCAGGGAAAAGTTTTACAATTAACCATGTCCATGTACATGACGTTCAACCTTTCTCATCATCAGCTTTTAACACAACACATGTTATCAAACATCTCTCTTTTGGAAGTGACATTAAAAGTGGAAACACAGCACCATTAGATGGAGTCATTGGGTTAGCAAAAGAAGGTTAGTTAAAAATAGTTTATTTTATTCTTCATTTCTGAACAGTGTCATACGTGACATAGTGGTATTATTATTTCAATGCTATGGTGTTGAACGAATACTATATAATTCACCCTCTTCTCTCGGGTGTCGTAAAAGGCGACTAATGAACTTAAGACTGAAAAACACATTGTTGACAGATCGGTCACAAGCGCCTGCAAACGCTCTATCCACACGTTTGAATTTGTGACTGCTTGCAGAGGTTTGCCAAGCCTGTGGTGCTGGCATTATGTTTTTGCATGGTATAGCAGCAGTAAGAATTTAAAAATAAATATGTTGAAAGGAAAACCTAATGTAGTTACAATATATAAACAAAATATCTTTTGTTGTCCTAAACAATTTCAGACTTATAACAATTTTAACCCAACATTAAAAAACAAATGCTACCTACTTAAAATTTTAATAAGTACTATATGTATTAAATATATAATAAATTATGGTAAAAAAGATGATAGGGAGAAACAAAAATAAAGAAATCAAGTGCTATGGTTTGGTAATAGATTTATTTGGTGAATTTGATTTATGAAAGTATCAATATATCTGTTCATACCTATTATTTCGAGAATAGAGCTGTGATTTAATTTTATGGGTAAGATTAGTGGTGTGACAATAAGTTTTAGATATAAGTAGGTAAATTACATTTATTTTATATCCAAAACATAACTTGGGCATTCTACACTTAAATTATCTAATGTAATAATAAGAACAGAAATATCTGCTGGGTATAGGTTTCAAAATGACAATTCAATTTGGTGACAGAATATATACCTACTAATAATTTTCTTTACTTAACAATATAAGTACCTACTTATAAGTTATTTGCAGATAAGTATTTTTTATTATTAACAGGGTAGTAAGTATGCTGATGTCCTGAGGATGCTCTTTTATATTTTATACATTTCAAAGGACTAATTAATTGATATATAATATTATGTAATAACTGTGTATTAACAACACATCACCTACAAAAACCTAACTTTACCATCATCATATCCAGCCAAAAGACTAACCTAACTTATTTCTAACTTAATATTGAATTAATAATAGTAAGTTGTTATTGCATCATTTCTTTATAAATTTCTGTTTACTTGTTTGTAGCATGAAACAGTTGTCTCAACAAGTAAAATTATAAATGAGCCACTCAAATAGTTGATCATAATAATTTAATCTAAGTTTATTAGGTTATGTAAGACAGGCTCTCAAATTACTTCACAATATGTTTGAGCAAGTAATTTTAATAGAATTAAATAACATTTAAAGTAGTTAGGTACTACAAGATATTGCATAAAAAAGTTGTTATTTCAGCAGCGAATTCCAGTACCGATAGCCATAAATGTACCAAATGTTCCACCGCCTTGTAGCATGACTTTGCCCACAGAATGAACTAATTCTCGCCCTCTTGATCCATATCTGCAACATAACAGAAAAAATGTTGTTCAAACACACAACTTTACGCTTGCTACACCAAAAACTAATTTGAGTAACCCTTCGTGGATAATAGTCGTAAATATATTTAGGTACAACCTCAGTGCAGTAAAACCGCCGAAGAGACATCCACTAGCCATTCCAACACAAAAGCCTATCATAAAACCCATTTTCATCTTATCAAAACAGGTAGGCCCTTGACTTTGATATAAACCGCCGGGAACAGGCATTTTATTACAGTTTACACAGAGATGTGAACCTATTAATTTTTTCTACAAGTTTTATTATTTTGTAGCCAGCCACTTTTTATTCGACAAAGTGACAGACGTCAGACATCATATTTCTAAATTTGTTCCGTGAAGAAACAGGCTAAGATCAAAAACCATACTGCCTAGTCATTAGTTTTTTTATTTATTTTTTCCCAAGATGATAATGAGTGGTGATGATGATGAATGATAAATGATATTCCCCCAAACCCCTTGAGTCCACAGTAAAGATGTGGGGCTTTACTAAGATCTCACGCGGACTTGAGAGAATTTGAAAAGTGATGTTGAACTGTTTTGTTTCATTTGCCAACACTCATGCACGTTCACAAACACTTAACGGTTAATAATCCACTATTATTTTACATTAATGTTTGAAAAAACACAAATTTTCGAAAACAATACAAAACTGCAGACATGACGCTTCACTTTCCCGCCAAGAAGTCCCCATCGACGTACATGACATTGATTTTGTTCCGTGAGGGAACAAGCTAAGGTCAGAGACCATACTGCCTAGTCATTAGTTTTTTATTTCTTTTTTCCCTTGATGATAATGAGTGGTGATTAAGATGATGTTCCCCTTAAACCCCTTGAGTCCTCAGAAAGATGTGGGACTTTACTGAGATCTCACGCGGACTTCTTGAGAGAATTTGAAAAGTGATGTTGCACTGTTTTGTTTCATTTGCCAACACTCATGCACGTTCACAAACACTTAACGGTTAATAATCCACTATTATTTCACATTAATGTTCAAAAAAACACAAAGGAGAATGGCCACGGCCTATACAAAAAAAACCCAGGCCGGCGCAAAATAAAAATATCTTAGGTTTTAGATTAAAATAAATATTGTTATTTTCAGTAGTCATCATTGCCGAATTCAGTGGCTAATATATATTTTTTGCCCTTTAAAGTTATGTAGGCGCTTAAGGCAAACATTTCTTTTTTCAAAAGCTTTCACTGACTGATATTATTTCTTATTAGTTAATGAATAGAAGGACTGTAGAAAGTAACGAATGGCATTAGTACAAAACTAAATAAATAAAAAATGTAATGTAGTTGATTATATTTAATAACAATAAAAAAACAAGAAAAGTATTCAGTCAAGAGTTTTCTAAATCTAACAACACATAGTCCAAGTCTTCGGCAGGGTGATCAACATGTCCTTCGTTGTTATGTCTTGCCCAACTCTGGTAACACAAGTGGCATAGGGGCGCTGCAAGCCCGCCTGTGTAGTCGCGCGAGTGGAACCTTACTGCTTATTTTATTTTAGTATTTTATTTTATTGGGTCAACCCTAAGGTATTCTCACACCGCACCGGCTGACGTCATCGCCCGCTGTGCACTTGAAACGCTCCGTTGAGTCAAAGCAGTTAAGCTCATATTACCTCGCGTCGCTTGACAGCTAGTTTAGTTAAATAAGCGTAAACATGTTAGCCACTGAATTCGGCAATTATGACAACTGAAAATGACTATATTCAATTTAATCTAAAAACTGAGATACATTTCTTTTGCGCCGGGCCTGGGTTTTTTTGGCCATTCTCCTTTAGAAAATAAAACAAAACTGCAGACATGACGCTTCACTTTCCCACCAAGAAGTCGACAACATTGAGATGAGACAGCGAGACCTTTTTTACTCCCGTTTAGTAGCGGCAGAGGGGTCTAGCTCATACATCCAAATCTTCTTGCATTTTTCTTGATTGATTAATAATAATAATTTCTAAATATAATGGTCGATGATGAATAGAAGACGTAGACACGTAGACAGAGAATCTTAATATAATTCCCTCAGATTTCTTCAAGTTTTAACACAAATGAATCAAATAATTTACTTAAATTAAATCACATTTCTAAACTTGACTCATTAATTTTTTCCGGTTTTTACCAAAGTTGATATTTCAATGCTCATGATAAAACTTATTTGTTTGTTATACTAAGTATTAAAACATCTTTAAAATGTATTGTCTCATGCTTTGATCTATAAATGAGATCGACGGGACGGTCTCATGAGGTCTCGTGCTATACTTTAGGCCTTACATTAGAGTGTAACATCTCGTCTTTTTTTTACAGGTTACATTTACTTTTATTTCATAAAGCTATCGAATGGATATGTTTTATCGAGGATTGAAATATCGGCCCTAAATTAAAAATCATATATTTCGGGTCCACACACTATTGGCCCACCTTAGAGTTTAGGTTTCTATGGCCCCTACTTAAATATGATTGCTAGATTGAACAAAAACTATTGATGCAGTTTTAAACCTGATACATTTTACCATCTTTTTCAATCGTATTGTTTTAAATTTGAATTCAGAATACCACACGACATGGAGCTACGCCTAACAAGTCGGGTATGCGCCTTGATGAAGGCAGTTGATTTTTGAATAAAAACATGTTTTATCAAATAAAGGTTTAATTTAATAACGCGTGTTGCCTCCATGGGCATCTACGACAGCTCTAATACGATAGAGTTAGGCATAGAGTTTATCAACCGCTCTATGAAATTTTGAGGGATCATCTCCCATTAATCTTCTATGGCACTTTTCAACTCCTGCATCGTCTGGGCAACTGGCTGACGAGCCCTAACACGTCTTTTTAGCTCGTCCCACATGTGCTCAATCGTGTTCATGTCTGGGCTTCTAGCTGGCCAGTCCATAACTGTGAAGTTCACATCCCGAAGATATTCCCAGACGATGCCGGCCGTATGGGCTCTTGCATTATCATGCATAAAAAGGAAATTTAGGCCCACATGGTCCACGTATGGCATCACGTGAGGTTCTAAGCACTCACAAATGTACCTTTCAGCATTTAATGTTGGCAGCCGTGGTCCCTTAATAACCTCAAGTTGAGTTTTGCCGCAGATATACCGCCCCAGACAGTCCATGAGTCACCGCCATAAGCAACCCTCTCTTCAAAGCAGCATTGTGCAAAACGCTCTCCCTTACGTCGGTAGACCTTCTTTCTTCCATCATTGTCATGTAACGCAATTGCAGACTCATCAGAAAAGAGTACACGGCTCCGATGCTGCTGAGTTCAATTTAAATGAGTGCGCGCGAAATGAAGACGCGCTGTTCGGTTGGCTCGCGTTAGTTTGGGGCCATTAGCTGGCTTGTGTGGTACCATATCGCGTTCTTTTAACCTTCTCCGAACAGTTCGAGCGCTCACAGATACTCCGTGGAAGTCGCGAAGTTGGTTTTGTATCTCAATGGAGGTAAGGTGACGATTTCTCAAGCTGGTCGTCACGATGAATCGATCCTGCCTTTCAGTTGTGACCCGAGATCGTGGCCTTCCTTGGCGACGAACAAAGCCGCCAGTCTCTAGGTACCTCCGATAAACATTTCGGGCCGCAGAACGACTTAAATTAAGTTGAGCACTCATATTTCTTTGGCTGTGTCCGGCCTGGATAAGTGCCACAGCTTGGGCGGCGACTTCAGTCGAAGTATCCATAGATTATTGATAGAACCTCACCTTAATGTTAAGAATAAGTAATGTTTGTTGCAAAACCAAAGAGAAAAATCACACTTTCAAGAATTAAATCCAAGTAAACCAATAAAATCAAGTTTTCTTAGTATGCGATTGTTTGACATCAACGAACAGGCTTTAAATTGTCTTTTGTTTCTTTAAATTCTGTGTTCGAAATTTAAAAAATGATTTTAATAAAATTATATAATATAATTAATGTGCCTGATTCAAAACTGTATAAAAACTTTTTGCTCGACCTAATATAAATTTTTAGCTAGGACTAAACGAAACTGAAAATGCAAGGTGGGCCAATAGATGTGTCCAGAAGTGTACATTCTTTCACACAACTGACACAGCCCTTGTGCTGACAATTACGAGCTCAACAAAAAGAATCAGCCTAATCGGTCCAGCCGTACAAACATTTCGGCAATTGATTTTTATTAATATATATTACCTATCATAAATTATACAACATATTTGGACGGATATTAACGCTAATTAGATAGATAGATAGATAGACAATACTTTTATTACATTATTTTACAAACATTTACATAACACATAATAACAATGAGCACAAACACAAAGTTACAATTTGGCAGTCTTATCGCTTTAAAGAAATCTCTGACAGACAACCATTCGGATGGAGAGAACTTATACACTCAAAAATCGGAGGTGCAAACCACAGTTAAACAATTACAGGCAAAAGCAAATTAAAAAGAACTAAAATTAAATACATAACATTATAAAATAAATAATAGGGTGTAACAAATATATATATATAACATACTGAAATATAATAGTCTCAAGTAGGATGTAGCGGACAATGACAGCTATGCAGCAGGATAGGGTTAAAGGGAAAGGTAGAAATTCTTCACGTGCACCTTAAATGCGTGAATTGTTTTAGCACGCCTGATCGCAACTGGAAGCGAGTTCCAGAGACGAACAGCTTCAACGGTGAAGGAACAATCGTAAAAGGTAGTGTTGTAAAGAGGGGTTTTAAGGGATAGATTTTCTGATGACCGTAAGGAGCGCGAGGATAAACAATAAAGGAAACTGAAGCGTTCCTTTAGATAGGAAGGATAAGTGGGATTAAACAATATGTTATATAGAAGGGAGAGGATGTGAGTATTCCGGCGAAGACGAATAGGAAGTCACTTGAGTTTAGCGCTTTATTCAAAAACATGATAATACCTGCGTAAGCCAAATATGAATCGAATACAAAGATTTTGAAGGCGCTCAAGTTTATTTAGCTGGTCCTCCGAGAGATCAAGATAGCTGGCGTCGGCATAGTCTAAAACGGAAAGAAGCAGCGAAGCGCTAGTAATTTTAGTGGCAGTGGGTAAAAAGTTGCGTAGTCTTCTTAAAGAAGCCGAAGATGCGTAGAGCTTGCAGCTGACAGTTTGTAGTTGCGGCCCCCAACTCAAGCAGCTATCAATAATAACGCCCAAGTTAGCAACTAATTTACTGAAAGGGATGCTCACTCCATCAAATGTAACCTTAGGGAGGGTTAAGCAACCTGGAGCTGCCGACTACAATGGCCTGCGTTTTGCTTGGATTGACTTTGTCCGTAGGCTCGGCTCCAATCTACAATATGTTTCAAGTTTACGTTGGTAGTTACTATAGCCTCGGCGAGATTACCAAGTGGTGCCTGGCAATACATTTGTAAATCGTCTGCATATAGGTGGTAGGAGGAAGAAAGGTTTTCAGAAATATAAGTGTTATATATAGCAAAGAGGAGAGGAGATAAAACGCCACCCTGCGGGACACCAGCCGTCAAGTCACACCACGTAAAGAATTTCTCTTCAAGGCGAACCCTTTGCCTGCGTCCGTACAAGTAGCTGTGAAACCACTCAATTACCGTTGGAGATATGTTAAGTGAGCGCATCAAAGATAAAAGTATGTCAAAGTCAACTGTGTTAAAGGCATTACTGAAGTCCAGCAACGTAAGCACAGTTAGCCCCTTCGTACACAAGTCTACACAAATCTTCGATACTCGACGATTTTAGTCTTCAAGCGACCACCGCCATTCAATTTAATTCAATCAATCTCAAAATACAAGAAAAGATTTTTTTTAATTTAGGCTTCTGACTATTTTTAATTACCTGTACAAAGCGCGCGTGCTGCTGTACCTACTTTTCACTAGAAATTTGATTTCCTGTAATTGTGACAATATTTAATTAGACACGTATTACCTACTTTATTAGCTCTGTAATGGTAACCATTGGTTAAGATCACCAACGTGACATAGATGTCATGTTGGTGATCCTTAAATATAGGTAAATATCGCCTGCAGTGCGTATGGAAAAACAAGAAAGGTTCTTTGCAACTGAAACCTTGTAATCGCCTTCCGAATACGTCTTCTCCAATGTTATATCAGGGGGGCGATCGCGCTGAACAATCTCAACCAAACTACAATTGAACCTCAGCCGTTATAGTGCTATCGCGTTTGACACACACGATGGCGCTATACGAATTACGAAGTCGGCAGAACGGCTGCGGTTCAGTTGTGGTTTGGTTGTGATTATTTAGCGGCCCCCTGGCCTATACGGATGTGAGGCTTGGACTATAAAGGAAGATCTCAGGATCTCCGACGTATAGAAGCTTTTGAAATGTGGGCATACAGATGCATGATGTCTATATCCTGGACTCAAAAAGTCACCAATGAGGAAGTTCTGTGACGGGTCAGCCAGAAACGTGAGCTTTTGCAAGCCATCTAGCAAAGATAAGTTGCATAATATGATCCATGTGCTTAGACACGACAGATACGAGTTCTTGGAACCGATAATGATGGGAAAAGTTGCAAGAAAACGGATACCTGGTCGCAGAAGAAAGTAGTGGTTGCGAAACATTCGGGAGTGGACGGGAACAGCGAATGCCGCTGAATTCTTTTGCCTTGCCAAAAACAAGTCCTAATATGAAGAGCTGACTGCCCTTAGTACTAGTGAATAAACTTCTTCATAAAGAAGAAGAAATATAAATAAATAAACTACACAGTACACATCAGTTTACGAGGAATTACGAATAGACATGGAGTGAGCATTTGCCACTGGTCTATAGGGGCCGTATGGTTAGATAAGATAAACACTTTGCTTTTCGTTATAGTTAAAATCGCAAGAGGATAGACTGATAGGAAGGTAGTTGTATTTTAAAAATGCTGCAATATTATTTTTAAAAAAATACTTGGCTACCTAACCTTACGACTCTTAAACAGGAGGAACTGAAAAACTGAAAAACATGTATTTTCATGGTTCTAAACGCCGATCAATTATTTTTATGTAGTTAGTGTAGGAAGGGTCCTCTAAGAAGAGAACTATGAGTATGAAAGTAGACAAACAAAATGAAAATGAACCTTCTACATTAACTGCTCCTATTTCAAATAATTGTAAAATGTTCCTATTATTTATCTGAATAAAGGTTTTTCATCTTTAAGGATTTCTTAAAGTTGGGAAATCAAAATGAGAAAACCAAACAACAATTTCAATAATCTTTATTTGTAATGGAAGTATTTCAAAGAAGTAATGTTTAGTACTTTATCATAATAAAAACTTCAAACACCATATAAAAATAGATTCACAATCCTACTAAATCGTAGCGGATAGTGGCAGCTTTGGCATATACATTAATTGACGTAAGTATATATGTTTTGGCAGAATTTTTGAAGAAGCTCTTCTTCATGTTGACATTTAGCTTACTAAACAAAATAAGTATCTAAACATCTCACTATATAACAAACTCTTTCTGTGCAGATGTTTTGAGAGCCTTGATTGTGCATCTAGTTTTTCTAAGTGATCGAAGAATAAAAAGCTTAAATTCTGAAAACGGGAGTAGGCACGACACGCTTTTTCAATCTTCTCTTGTTATTGGATTGCATAAGTTTGAAAATGCTGTGAGCAAGTGTACTAGTGCGCTTAGGAGTCCGAAACATGATTTCCACAAACTCGGATCCAAACATCTCGAATAATTACATCTTTTGGTTGGAAATCTGAAAAATTAATAACAAGAATAAACATTATGATGAAGTCGATATCGATATTTTGTACTGTCGTATCTCTAGAACTGTTTCAGTGTGCCAATGTAATGAAATAAAATTTTCCTAATTTCGGGATAAATGATAGGCTGTAAATAATATATATTAATGAAGTAGACTGATCATAAACATACAGTTTAATAGTATTGATAATTTTTAAATCAATTTAGTTAAAAACGACTGAAGAAAATTAATATAAGTAACAATTAATAAATAGTTATCTATCATTCATTTAATTAGCATCCATAGTGAAAAATAGTTTTAACAATAATGAATGGGACATAAAAGTAGTTTTTTAATGTTAGCACGTTTAACTTTAAAAGTTACGCAAAGTTGCAGATTGTCGTTCTAGTGGCAACACTTTTTGATTGCCAATATTTTTCAGTTTATTGCAAATTTAGTGCATTTATCAATAGTATAAAGACAAAATAATACTTACAGATGAAAAGTAACGCTATCCTTTTGTACATTTGATGTATATGTTCGCTTTTTGCACGAAAAGACGCTGTAATTTGGCATTATTTGCTCCCGTCGTGACGCGTCAACTGTGACATGCAAATGGTGCAGTGACACGCGAAAACTAGTTTTATATAACGGGTATGACCATTGGGCATACCCTCTTGGCAGAGGGGAACGTCTGCCAGTGGCGTCTCCTGTTGGTTGAATGCTCTAAGCACTACAAGACTTTCTATTTTTTATTTGATACTAGATATGCCTTCCAAAATGTGACGTTTTAAGTGAGATTTGAATTTGTTAGTTTTAAATGTTTAGGTAAAGAGTTATATAATTTTGCACCTTCAATCATGATGTTTTTTACCGTAATTAGTTCTGACCCTTGGTAAAGAAATGTTATTTGAACTTCTCAGGTTATGTGAACGTATTTGTTTGTTTTGGGTAAAAATTATATCTGAATGTATTTCATTATTTAGTATTTTGTGGATTAGTGTACAACTATTATTGTAGTATATTTGTGTCAAATTCATTAGTTTTGTTTCTTTATACATTTTATCGGATGAAGTTAAGAAATTGTAGTGAAAAACTACTTTTATAATTTTATTTTGAGTAATTTGAAGTGCCTTCAGATTTGTTTTACACGCTGTATCCCACACTTCAATCAAATAATCAATATGTGACTTGACGAGTGAATTATAATAATAGTGTAGCGGACATTTAATGGCAGACATATCACCACTCTTCGCATACAGCCCAGAAGTGATGACAATTTGTTATGTATTTTTTCAATGTGTGGTTTCCAAAATAATCCACTATCCAGAGTTAGGTCTAGATATTTTTTCTGTATTTACTTTATTTATCTTAAGTCCGTTTATAGTTAGTGCAGGAATAGGTGGGATTACTTTATTTTTTGTTGAAAAAATCATGTAATTAATTTTTAATGTATTTATGGTCAGTATATTATATGAAAACCACGTTTGTAATAAATCTAGGTCTTTTTGAGCCTCATCTATAATAGTCTCAATTTTGTCTCCATAATTGAAGAGACAGGTGTCATCAGCATAGAGAGTAATGTTACTCTTCAAATTTATGTTGTGTATACTGTTCATGTAAATTAAAAATAACAAAGGTCCCAGTATGGACCCCTGGGGAACCCCACATTTAACAGACAGGGGACCACTAACATTTTCGTTAATTTTTACTACCTGGTAACGATGGGTTAAATACGATTTTAACAACTGTAAAGCAGTCTCAGTGATTCCGAGTGCAGATAACTTATAAATGAAAATGAAGTGACTAACGGTGTCAAATGCTTTTTTCAAATCTATAAATACTCCAAGTGCTATGTTTTTTTGTTGATATTTGTTTTTATTTTTGTTATTAAATCTATTGTTGCTGAGAGAGTATTGGATTTTGACCTAAAGCCATATTGCCTTTTGTTAAGTAGTTAATAGAGTCTAAAAACAGTTAATCTGTTGTGTATATTTTTTTCGTAAATGGAGATACTCGGCAAAACCGAAACAGGTCTATAATTCCCAGGATCTTGTTTTGAACCTGTCTTATAGATTGACTTTGGCTAGTTTAAGTGTGTCTGCAAAGAGGCCTTCAAAAAAACATATGTTTATACATTTGGTTAGGCATTCGATAATAGGATAATTTATACACTTAATAGTTTTGGCACTTATTCCATCAATACCAGTACTCGTGTTAGATTTAAGGTTGTTTACTATTTTCCTAACCTCATCTTTAGTTGTGGGTCTAAATTGTGTAAGTTCAACATTGGGATCCTTATTAATATTTTCTAAGTTTGAAAACTGGGTATAAGTGTTTTGAAACTGACTTGGGATTTGACTTGCTAATGTAATTCCTATACTCGAGAAAAATTCATTGTTCACAAATTTCCTGAGGGTCTGTTATATCAACATTATTCATGGACAATTTGGGTGGCGCAAAACTTTCTTTAATTTTGTTATTAGATAAGTTATTAATTAATTGCCACATTTTTAAAGGCTTATCTTTACAATCTTTAAATTTTTTAAAGTAATATTCATTCTTAGTTTCTATGAACTTAAAAGTTCTATTTCTTTCTTTCTTGAATTTATTCTCTATTTCTAAGTTCTTAGGGTTATTTTTATGTAGCTTCCATAGTTCGTTTTGTTTATTAATTTGTTCTAGCGTCTCTTTAGTGATCCAATCATTTTGCGGTGGATTTATAATTTTAGTTTTCTTGCTTTTATTCCTTGTTATTGCCATCTGTATGTGCTTTTCTATTTCAATATATTCGTCACCTTTGTATTCGAAATTTGTTAGGTATTGTTGTAGTTTGTTATAATCCGTTGTAACATATTGCATTCTTTTAAGTTTTATCGGTTTATATTGCTGAATTTCGAAGTATATTTGCTTGTGATCCGAGATGGAAGAGTCTAGAACAGTCATATGAAAATTATGCCCTTTAATATTGCTACAGACATGGTCAAGGATAGTCTTAGTGTCCAAGGTTTCACGAGTGCAAAACGTTTTGTGGATTTTGTTCAATATGGTGTATCCATTTTCTGTAATATTTTTCATATATTTTTGAACAGCACTTTTATTTTTATTTAGTATGATAAAATTGAAATCTCCAAAAATTATAGCTCTTCTACGATCTTGGACAAATTCTGTAAACGTCGCAAAGTAGTTGTTATCGTTAGTTCTGTCAGGCTTGTAAACTCCTCCTATGTCTATAGAGTATTTCTCCAAATGAACCCATAGAAAGTGATTATCATCTTTAGATTTACTATATAAAGTTATTATGCATATAATATTGAATCGCCTCCGCCTCTGGAATGGGTTCCGTAGTTGTAATAGTGAGTGTAGTTTGGCAGTCTCAGTGCTTGTGCTTCAGATTCAGATTTAATTCATGTCTCTACTAAGATGACGATATGAACATTTTCCAGTGAGTGTAAGATACACCTTAACTCATCCAGTTTGCCAGGTTTTACTAAGCTACGAAAATTTGCGTAAATAAAGTTTAAAGATTTTTCGCATCTTTTTATTTCCATGTAATTGTTAGTGGCTTGATAGGTCGTAGTATTATGTTGTAGGTGTATTGTATTATTTACTTTTTTATTTAGTTTTTTGGCTGGATGTCTATTATTTTCGGATTTCCTTTTATATGCTTGATTCCTATGTTTTTCTCCCCATTTTCAATTCTACGGTTAAGCTCTATTTTTAGTAATTTCATTCGATTTTGTTGATGAACAGTTTAATCGTGATACACTTTATAGGGAAAATCAGTTTGGGTTGATTTCTTTAGCAGAATTGTATAGCCGTTTCCTGTAGTAAAAAAGTAACCTTTAGAGAACGATTTTTATTAGGGATGTATTTACCCAGGCGTCGTATTTCAATGGGATCAGGACATTCTGGAAACAAGTGTTTAATAAATTTCATAACTTCGAGTGTATCAGCTGCAGACCTGTCGCTTCGATTCTCGCCGTTATTGGCCTCTGGGACTCCAGTCACTATTATATTTTTCTCTCTGCGACATCGTTCTTGAATTTCGACAAACATTTCATCGTTTGATAATGTAATAGGTATTTCTTTAGTATTTATTTCCGTTTTTAACATATTAACGTTAGTTTGTATTTTCTCAATTTTTTCGTTTGTGGCAGTTTGACTAGTTATCAACTCTGTAATGTCTCATTTCATTTTCCGTTACGATATTCTGTGTAGTTTTTTTAAGTACGGTAACTTCTTCCCTAATGGCCGAGACGTCATCCGAAATTTTACTAAGAAAAGTGTTTTGCAACGCCACAAAATCATTAAAAAGCAAAGTCATTTCCTTACGAAAATTCTGTAGCTCTTCAGCAGTGTTACAATCGTGTTCAAGTTTTCTTTTAGGACGGATAGTAATCTGATGAACATCATGAGGTTCTGTTTGTATTTTAGATAGGATAGATCCACTTTTACCCAGTGGTGATCTTCGGACGCTCATTTTTAGCAATAAAATAAAATAAAGTCCACCCGTGTGAATTCACTTTAAATTTGTACCTTTGTTGTGCGACGTGCGCCAGCGACTGTGGAGGTGGTGCGCGGTGGTAGTGGTTGCACGGAGAGCGAGAAGAATCTTCGCCAAACCGGAGCCTGTCCTGTTTACGCGAGAGGGTGAGGGGAACTTTCACGAGCTCGCTGCACTTCGTTTCTTTTGTCACTCACTTGCAATAGGTTGTATGTTCATTATACGATGTAAACAAAAAGTACCTTTTGGTGGACGATAGGAAGTATCAAAATTGCTTGAGTTTATTTATTTTAAATTTGAGAAAAATTTTATACACGTCTGCTCCGTATGCTCGCCGAGCGTGCATCATCTTGATTGAAACATATATAAACATAGACATCCCAGCCCTAGACTACAACCTATCAAAATGCACCTATTAAATTATCCTACTATTCTACTAATATTATAAACGCCTAAGTTTGTAAGTATGGATGGATGTTTATTACTCTTTCACGTAAATACTACTGAATGGATTTAGATGAAATTCGGCATACAAATAGTTTATAACCTGGATTAACACATAGGATACTTTTTATCCCGATATTCCCACGGGAACGGGAAACCACGCGGGTAAAACCGCGAGCGGCCGCTAGTTATTACATAAAGTTACGACCGATTCCGACGCCACTACGGAGTAGCGTCTTTCTCTTTTTCACACAGCAAAATATCCGCAATAGTGCGATGTAGCGTGTTCGCTCGACAAATTGTGACTGAAGTGAAATTGTGCCTTTAGGCCTAATTTTGGCGGCTCACTCACGTGACGCTAATGCCGTATCTTCCCTTTTTGTTTTAATCTAAGTATAATTCCTTCCTACAGCCATTCAATTATAATGGGTGACTTTAATACTTGCCTCCTAAAGAATGATTCTCGCACTGTTTCACTTCAATCCGTCATCAGTTCTAGTAACTTACATATTCTCCCATTTACTGTCACCTATCATTTTCCAAATTCTACGCCATCTCTTCTTGAATTGTTAATTGTGTCATGTCCCCAGCATGTTGCAAAGCACGGTCAATGTTTGGCCGATGGTTTTTCGTATCATGATCTCATATTTTTGTCCTATAAAGTTCGTCCTCCTAAAGCTAAACCCAGTCATTCTTCAGCGCATTTTAGTGGTATGGATCAACGCGCGTTCCTTGATGACGCGGGTAAGATCAACTAGTCTCCTGTTTTTCTAGCTCTGTCTGTCGATGAACAAGTTAATGTTTTTAACTCCCTTTTAACCACACAATACGACAAGCATGCACCATTTAGATCTGTTAAGATAAAACATCTCCCGGCTCCATGACTGACTGACGACTTAAAAATATTAATGAATAAAAAAGCAGCAGCAAAATGCCGATTTAAACTTCGACCTACTGACCACAACAGGGAAACGTATGTCAAGGTTCGTAATCGCTGCAATAGGGCGTGTAGGGATGCGCTACGCCGCCACATCCACAATTCAGCTGAAAACGTAGATTTATCCAAAGTTTGGAAATTCCTTATGTCGCTAGGAATTGGAAAATTAAAACAAAATTCTATTTCGCCCAATATTAATATTGACTCACTAAATCCCCATTTCTCTTCCTCATCATGTATCAATGATGCTGAAAAAGCGACTACATTAGACAAACTGTCTACTGTACCAGATCTTGATGTTGTTCCCTTTGCATTTTACCAATTATTGGATTGTGATGTTAAAAAGAGCTTGCTGTCAATTACTTCCAATGTGGTAGGCAGTGACGGTATTAGTCGGTGAGATAAGAAATAAACCTCTTCATTTTTCATTTTTCTCGTTAACTGCACAAGTTTCGTCTAGTAACTCTATAACATCGCAGGAAAGGGCACCTTTTCTTCTGAACTTTACTGAGTGAAGATTTCTAATTATAAACTTTGTTCAAAAAGTGCAAAAATGGGCAAAAAAAT
Organism: Scoparia ambigualis; assembly: GCA_963921215.1. Classification (NCBI taxonomy): domain Eukaryota; kingdom Metazoa; phylum Arthropoda; class Insecta; order Lepidoptera; family Crambidae; genus Scoparia; species Scoparia ambigualis. Next base: position 22,566,286 of record OY992505.1, on the reverse strand, counting down.
CTCATTGAATATAACAGCTGAGGGTCTGATAGTCCTAAAAAACTTAAAATATCCATGTTTCTTTATGTTTCTCTAAACATAATGGCATCAAAAACAAAAAAAAATAGGTAAAATCTTGTATATACGAAGAAAGAATATGCACCATTTTTTTAAAGCCAACAGTAAACAATTTACTCTAAAATACATAATCAACTTCACTAGATAAATCTTATGTAAACAGCAATTATTAATGCAGTTTGCGTAATCGTTATCTTTGAGCACTAATATCTAATAAACATCGTATTGAAATAATATTGTAGCACGAAGTGGACACAATAGTCCTAAGCACGTAGCGACCTTTTTTTCGAAAAACCATCATTTTGAGAAAAATGAATTTCGTCCAGCTAAAACTCAATAATTGATCAGTGTGCGACGGCTGGTGTCCCGCAGGGTGGCGTGTTATCTCCTCTCCTTTTTGCTATATTTATTACTTCTATTTCTGAAAAGCACGGGTAATCCCGGGATTTTTTAAACAACCCGGTACCGAGTCTTCAGCGAACGAATCCCGGTTCTTTCGATACATTCGGTACTTCATACGTGCATATCATTTTCTCACTATATCTTTCAATATATGATAAAATCATATAATTAAAATATTAAAAAGAATATAATATAACGTTTGTTATTAAAGTTACAAGTAACTTAGAATGTAACTCTAATTCTGTTAATTTTTAATATTTTCAGTTGTTTTGATCTGGAAGAAGCGTTTCAGTTTGGCTTTGCTCAATTTGTTTAATTGTCTTTAGACATTGTGGTATTGGCGACGTAAAGACTCGACGTAATTCTTTCTCGAAGTTGTTTCTACCCATCTGTAAAATTTGCCCGAGGTAGACATATTCCTTATCAACTTCGAGAGCACCGCCTTGTATTGCAATCGGTTCCGGGATGACATGTCCGTTGAACATAACCTTGGTTTTGTCCCAAGTTCATCCGGAGACCGATGCGTCGAGAAGAATCAGCTAGTCCGTTCAGCATGTGTTGTAACTCCTGCAACGTTTCGGCCATGATGATTGATGACGATGTTATCTGCAAATCGCAAGTGTGATATGTATTCGCTGTTGATGTTGATGCTACGTCTTTCCTGTCCAGCGTTTTAAACATATCCCCTAAGGCATTTGTGAATAATTTTGGGGATATCACATCCCCTTGTCTCACACCTCGATGTAAGTGGATATGCTTTGTCTGCTGGTTCTGTACTTGGACGGCCATCGTGGCGGCATTGTAGAGATACCTTAACACTTGGATATATTGCCAATCGACTTGGCATCGTTGCAGGGATTTAAGAACAGCCCAGTTCTCGATAGAGTCAAATGCCTACACATAGTTCACAAATGCAAGGCACAGGGGTCGATTATACTCTTCGGCGTTGTGTATAATCTGCCGCACTGTCAAAATGTGGTCTATGGCGTATCCTCCTCGAAACACGGCCTGCTCCGGGGGCTGAAATTTGTCGAGTCTTCGCGCATGGCGGTTTGTAATGACTCTTGTAAACAGCTTGTGTACGTGGCTCAGGAGCGAAATGGGTCAGTAGTTCTTCAGTGGGTTCTTGTCTCCTTTTTTGAAGAATAACACGACGACACTCCTACTCCACGTTTCCTAAGTTCTCCCATCAAAGAGAACGGTGTTAAAGATGTATTGGAGCTCCTTTAACACAGGTTTACCGCCTGCTTTCAGGAGCTCAGATGTAACACCGTCTTCACCAGGGGCTTTTGCGTTTTTAAGCTGTCCAAGAGCTATCTCAATTTCGCCTAGGCTGGCAAGTCTTCGGTAAAGTAGTGGGTCAACGTGACTGGTATCCTCATTTTCGGGATCAGGTTGAGATGCATGCGAGGCGTATAGCTGGTTATAGAAGTTTTCTATTTCCGAAAGGACGTCTGGCTTCGAAGCAACGACTGCTCCGCTGGCCGTAGTCAACTTCGTCAGATGACTTCTACCAAGAGACTGGACAAACACTTTGGACCCCCGATTTTGCTCAATTGCTCGTTTAATCGAGCGTGTATTGGAACATCGGCGGTTAAACCGTACCAGTTTGAACATCTTCTTGTTGAGGGCCCGTTGTTCGGACGAAGTGACAGGTGGGTCTTTGCGCCGTCTCTTCATCAGCCTGAGCGTTTCTTCCGAAAACTTTGACTTCTTGCCTTTACGCTGAATTTCACAAAATCTCAACCCTTCCTCCCTGAGGATTTCATACACGTTTTCGAGGTTCTGGTCAACGTCAACAGTATTTCTGGTTTCCACGGCAGCGAATCGGTTCTCTAGGTTTGACTGGAACGTTTTACATCCTACGATGGTTTGGAGCAGATTAGAACGGAGTCTGGACTTCATCAAGCAAACGCGTTCAAGCTTAAAGGTGATATTCAGAGAGCCTCGTACAAGTCGGTAGTCACTGCGGATATTAAACCTGTTGATCACTGAGACATCTCTAAATATTTGCTTCTTATCCGTCATGATGAAGTTGATCTCATTTTTTGTCATAGTATCGGGATTCCGCCATGTCCACTTCCGTTGGGGCTGTTTTTTGAAGAACGAATTCATCAAGAAAAGTCCCTCCCGCTCGAGGAAGTTGACAAGCATCTACCCCCTATGATTCCTGCTGCCAAAACCATAAGATCCTACTACCGATTCGTCGCGATTCTGTACTCCCACTTTAGAGTTGAAGTCCCCCATGACATGACATGACACGTTGTAGTGGGCCTTCGTGGTGAAGTGTAAGGCCTTGGATATGTCTTCAAACATATCTTCCACTTCTTCGTCCGAGTGTGTTGAGGTCAGTGCGTAAACCTGCACAACCTTAAGGCAATACCTCTCGGTTAGCTTGATTACGAGGTACGCAACCCTGCTTGACACACTCGACACTTCCAAAACGTTGTCACAGAGGGCTTTATTTACCAGGAACCCTACACCACCTTGGGATAACTGGTCTCCCTCTCAGAAGTACATGAGGTGACCCGATCCAAGGGTTACAGTATCCTCCCCCTGTCTTCGGACTTCACATAACTCAAGGATATGCCACTTAATCCTCCCGAGTTCCTCTTCGAGTTGCGCAGGTGCTCATCGAGCAGTAACGTGCATCCGTTATACGTTGCCAGGGTCAGTTGTTTATGGCGACTTTCTGTAACCCGGGGATTCTTTGCACCCCCTATCCTGCCGTTACCGTGAAAGCCGCCGTGATCAGGAATAGCAGGGCGGCCGGGAACTGGGGGCCGTGGTCTTTTTGTGTCGCCATTTTGGACCCGTCTGTGCACTTATTAAGCTACGCATGGGCTGTGATGGTTATCCCGCCATCGATCGGTCGCCAGAGCCTCGTTCGTTGTTCGGCAGGATGCACCACGAGCAGGAGAAGTTGACTTGGGCTCCGTTTGGTCTAAGATAGAGCCCTGTTACACCCAATAATTAAATAAAATAAAAAAAAGGGAAGTAATTCTTAACTTGTACTGTCCACCGACTAGTTAAAAATGTTATTACATGATTGTTTTTATCTTTTATTTTATTAAATAAATAATTTTATGATTGGATTGTAGGATTTGGTAACGACATATTGTTTTGTAAATTTTAATGTCGTTACTTCTATATTATTATAAATCTGTGGAGCTTCTTGCTCCCGTTCTTCAGCTAAAAGACGTTCTGAGTGGGTTTGCCTACTCATCCATATAGAGAAGTAAAATTTATTAATTTTGATTCAAAATGCTTATTTTAAATTTTATTAATAGAGTCAAAAATCAAATCATAATGATTTAATTTGATTTACACACATATTTAAATCATATACATACATAATAAATATAATAATCACGACTATTATCCCCGAAAGGTTAATCAGAGACTAGAAGTCTAAGATCCGAGTATAGAACGACCTTCACCGGGAAGGTTAACGGATGAAAAATGTTTTATATCAAATTTAATATGTTAAATAATATATCGCGAGTGGGTTGGCTGAAAAAATTCAGTCCAGTACCTTTAATGATTAATTTAATATTAAAAAAATATATTTTTTTACATTGCACTGGTTTGGTGTGTGTGTTTGTAATGAGCTTATCTTTATATAAACATAAATTTTATTTATTTAACCAGACGGTTGCAAGTTACTCATATTGACTTGCCTGTTTACACCTGCCTACCCAATGTTATGACAGGAAAAAAATAGTCAACCTAACGTTTGCATATTCTATAGGCTTCATACTTTCGATTGGTACCTATGTAATTTATCTATTATCGAAACAAGTGCAATATTTAAAAAATATATATTTTTAAATATTTAATTATTCATATACTAAAATAAACTTTTTACTAAAACTAATTATTCATATACTTAAATAAACTTTTTACTAAAACTAACTAAAAAAACGGACTAAAATTTTTTAGCCAACCCACTCGCAATATATTTTTTAACACATTAAATTTGATATAAAATACTTGTCATCCATTAACCAGCTCGGTGAAGGTCGTTGTATACTCGGATCCTTTACTATAGGCAATGAGGACCGCAAAAGCAATCCTCTGCTATAGTCCACTTTTCAACAATAATAGCGACTGCACATGTGTTCAGCGTGTTAGGTAGTGAACCCATCGCCGTTCTATGCTGTTGGATGTATGTGCAGCCTATAGTCCGTTAGTCGCCTTTTACGACACCCAATGGAAGAGAGGAGTAGTATTCTTTGTGTGCGTTACCCCAGCAGGAAAGTAGCTCCTTGAGTGTTATGAGTGGAATGTATAATTAGTGCGTAATCTGCTGGAAATGAGCGCCGCATAAAAAATTTGTGCATGTTGTCGTTTTTAAGGAAAAACGAAAAAAACGATTCCTGCTGCAGTAACGCTGTTCCAGCCGGAAAATTCTAAACGAATGATCGGAAAGAGAAAAATTGTGCATGGGCAGAGCTTACTTTAGCGCAAAACTGTGCGCCGAAAATAAAATTTGTGCTTCTTTAGGTTTTCGAGATATTGCATTTCCTGCTGGAGTAACGTTTTGCAGAATCGTGTATCTCTAAAGCCATCGTATGTGCGCCTGTAGACTAAACAGATACGAGTAGCTTTGTGTGCGTATTTGTGACAGAATTAGATTTACGAAAATATTCATAAATTTCAAGTAATCGCGCTTTTTTTGTCATAGCTTTGACGTCAACATACAAAAAACCGGCTCTACCCAAGATAAGCGGGATTAAACCAAACATTAGTGCGTTTAGTCAAATAACATAGTGAAAATTTTCAGCCTGGAATGTTTCGCTTATAAATAGATATAAACAAAAACCAAAACATGTGAACAACGGCTAGTTATCCGACCAAATTTGAATGACTACAAAAAATTGACGAATTCGTACATGTCAATGACCTTCTTTATTAAACGTATTAAACATAAGCTGTTGTCCGTACAGTCGCGTTCAAACGTTTTTTGGCAATTTATAAGACCTAATTTTGGGGCCTAATTAAAAAAAAATTAATGCACCTTGTGACCATATCAAATGAAAGAGCTTGTTGATGTGGAAATAATTATTTTTACAAGCTTTTATTTACTTTCACCTGTCCGGTGTCTGTAATGAAATCTTGCAACTTAAAGAACAATGGCCACTGTCAATACATTTGAAAACCTGTCAATGAGTTAACTTGTATAAATCCTCTTCATAGCAAAATGTGATTGTTATTTGTCATTGTTTAAGGATCTGAAGTCAGATTTAAGGTCTAAGAAGTCTAAAAATAACACTTAAAGGTTTGAGGTTAGAAGTCTTTTTTTTATCGTATTTTGACATTATGCCATGCTAATTAAGTATAAAAGGTACACTTTTTATTTAAATTAATTCTCTGGAACACATTACATTGATAGACCAATAATAACATGTCATGACTATTCATGACTGTTAAGGAATACTTCCGTGTACTTTTATGTAAACCATTATCTACTTCATCAAAGATGTAAACATGTGGATATTACTTACTAAAAAGTACTTATGATGTGCAGCAAAACTGAAGCATAAAGGTTGCTTCACACATATCAGTGAAGTTACAGTTCAGACACAGTACCGGCACAGTGAAAAATATTCTTTCATACATTCTCTATGAACATTGTCATAAAGTATACGTCCGTGATTTGCCGGTGGCGACACTGACACTGAGAGCAATATCACTGACAAGTGGGGATGCATTCGGAATGTATGAAAAGGAATGTGCCGGTACTGTGACTTCACTGATATGTGTGAAGCAACCATAAATAACAAATGAGTTTGTGCCTGTATTATTAATTTTCTCTTTGGTTTGTACTTGAGTAGTTATGCACAATTTCTTTCTATAGATGTTAAGGTACTAATAAATAAAATAAGTCTATTCGGTACATAATATTTTTTATTCATTATCACTACCTAATCTTACAGCTACCTCAACCCTAAACTCCACTGGTGCTGATATTAGATTGATATTTAGTCCATCCAAGGTACCAGACTAACGTAATTACGTGGGTTCAACAGCCTATTGTTCAACGCCCCACTAAACAATGAGCTTGGGAAAAGTATTTTTATTTATTTATTTTTTAAATATTTACATTATAACTTAAATTATGTCATTTAAATTTTTTCTGTAGCCCTTCAAAATACTTCACAATAATTTTTCAAACATTCATAAAAATTACCACGCGCTATTGTTTTTGTGACAATCATAACACGCGCGAAACCCGCGGCGTGACATCATCGGATTCCATTCTCTCGCACGGGTGGCGATTTCGTTTTATTAATATGTCTGCTCTGAACCAGTGCAGTTGTGCCACAGATTACTTAATAATTAATTGTGCAAATTGTTAAATAATGTAATCGGACGCCCGCCGGGTGCGGGCGGCTAGAGCGGCGGTGGGACGGGGGGATACGATGACGTCACGTCATGTTAGTCGAGTGCCAGCGAACTAAGCGAGGTAGTAGTGTTTTATGCAATTATTTATGTTCAATAACTTAGTAAATACTTCTCGTATCGAAGTGAAATAAAAACTATTGGTTTTAGAATAACGACTTCTAGAATGGTATAAAGTAAAAATGAACTTTTTTTTCATTTTTCCCAAGTCCATTGCAACAATATTCTTGTTTCTATAATAGTTATTATTATTCTTTTCATGGGTGATGGGTTATCAATACAAATAAGATGACTCTGTTGTCTTATTAATGAGCAACCACACTGTAGGCAGACTTGAGTATGTCTTACTTACAAGAAGAGCTTGCACTCTCTCTATCACCACTTAAAGTGACCATTCTTTGATTCACTTCCCTCATAGCAATATAAAATCATAACCTCAAATCATAGCATGTTTCACAATAATCCTCTCAGTAATCTTAAATAAAATACAAAAATAAACTATTAACACATATACCTACATAATATATTAAGCACATACTTGTCACAGACAACAGAATACTAGTTTAATTGTATTATATTTGAACCAATTTGAATAGACTGATAATAATGTAGCAGTATTTTCATACAATAAAGTTATTTGTAAAGGTATATTCAAATGTGACAATCAATGACAATCGCAACAGAATTGAGGCACTTCTGCCACAATAAATAAGTAAGCTTTACTGTGCTTCTGCTTGGGTTTAAGTACAAAAAATATGTAAGTAAAATGTATCAAAATCATTGTAGATGGTTAATTGAAATAAAAGTACCTAGGTACTTACGAATTATGGTAAGAGCCACTCGCTGAGTACTTAATGAAATAACTCTCGTATTAAGGTCGAACAACAAATTGTATTTACACAAACTCTGAAGTCTATGCACAGAATGCGCCCACTTGATATGAACTCTGCATCTTGAAATCCAAATCGCAAGCCAACAGTATCCAGTAATCGTGAGCCAAACCAAGTGTAGTCGGTGTAAGAAGGCAGATAATATCAGAGTCCAGCCAGAGGATAGCGTAAGTCAAAAAGCAAAAACCCAAATCGAAACAACAAAACAAACAAACGAACTCAACACAACGACAGAAAGACATTTTTTTTAGTTTTGTTTGTCCTACACGCAGCCTAGTCTTCAGTATTTCTTCCTTTCTTTCTTTTTTTTATTGATTTTTAATGAGTGAATTATAAATTATTGTTTTAATTATTCTTCTCATAATGTTAGATGTATTTTAAGTAATAGTAACGCTTCCTATAACTGATATTACCTACCAATAATTTATCAAACATCACGTTCAACTGACAATACAAAGGTGAAACGGAACGCTCACAGGCGGCAGGGTGCGTTCAAAAACCTTAACTTAGTTACTGCCCTAGAAATAGAAAACACAATATTGTATTACTCCTTGAGCTTTAATGAAAACCTAGATAACATGGTTTGATTTAATGAATTTAGAGCTTTTTTGCCAATAGCATTTGATTTTATCATTTCCAAAAAAATCAGGTCTATAATGGCCATTGTTCTATAACCCACTTCCTGGTTTCCGATTGAGCTGAAATTTTGCATGCATATGTAAGCATATCACGTGACAATGCAATATTATGATGACATACAGCTGATCTGATGCTGGAGCTGGAAGGTGGCCATAGGAACTCCGCAATATAACGATAAAACCCCATCGAGTTTGGGCTAGTTTGATTCCATTCCTCAAAATGATTTTGATGAAGCGTAGAATGGGGCGACTTTGATCAATTTATAAATTGAAAGGCTTCTATTTCATTCAATTTACGTCCTAGACAAGTAAAAAAATCGTATTGACGACTCATTACATAAATTTTCTATTTTTTTTATAATAAATATTGGCTTGATACTTTTGGAGAAAAAAATTAAATAAGGCCTATCAACTTTAGACTGGAAATGGGGTTGCTTTGATACCCGATGTTTTTATTATTGATGTCTAAAGTGGCATTTTGTGATAGCAAGTAGTGGCATTTTAAGTAAAACTATGCATTTCTGATTAAAAATATCGTGTATTAATAATTTTTACTTGAGGTAGGAACATGTGAATTAGTAAATTTAAGTCTTAATAACTAAACAAATAATCTTGATAATTTCTTCTCTCTTCTATTCTACACATATGGGATGTTATATGTCGAAGAAGCAGCAAAAATAGAGAGATCACCATCGTTGATCTTCGCAAGGGCCTCTTCAAGTGCCTCGTCTGTATAATTCTTACAATTGCGACTTCCCGCAACTTTTTTGTATGTGCGAACCATCACTAGGAACCTAAAAAAAGTAGGGGTTACTTTGTAATTCAATACAATTTCAAATATATCTCTAGAACAATACCCATTAGGGCGATATTGATAACTATCAATGTCGCCCCGTAGCTCTAGTCAAAGTACCCCCTTGTAACAGATTTCGTTGTGCAATACAAGATGGCCTTAGGTAAAACACAAAAACACTGTCGATTAAGCAAAGCATGTCAATATATCATGACCTTATTATAATTACTATGAATTTTATACTTACGGCCACACTTAGGAAGTTTTTTACACCTTTTTTCACGAAAAATTAACTACAAGTTCGGGGATTTTATTTTAGTTTCCATGTAGTGTAACGTTCTAGCGAATGCTTGACGCTGTGTTCGACGTAAGGCTCACGGCGAGGTAGCCTGTCAAACTTCTTTTTACCTTACGTACTCTTGGTTGAAATGTCGAAAAAAAAGAAAAATAGAAATAGAAGATGGTGGCAAATGAAATTATACAAAGACAAACTTTAAGCGGTTTCCAATTAACGTTGGATAATAAATAATTAATGCCCCCCTGTTACCCGCGCTCGTGCCTTTGCTCCATCATGATACGTTACACCAAAATGCTCGTTGATTTTTTTTATTTTGTACACGTGTAACGTTATACGACGTGATTTTTTTTTATTTTGTACACGTGTAACGTTATACGACGTGAACCGATCAATGTAAAAAAGTACTATACTTATGATTGCAAACTGTGTTTTTTTCTAAAATTACCATAAAAATAAACACTTTGCTAAATAAATTTGATCATTTTATTTCAACATGCCTTAGATTAGATGGTAAATCATAAAAAGGTAAATCTATCTATCTAGTATCTACATTAGTATAGGTATTGATTTGAATAGTTATTCATACATAACATTAGGTATACTTATGGTGATATTAGGTGTATGTATTGAATTATGGTGTACCAATATTTGAATATAATGTCCAACCACGTTTTATCGGAATCGGCCCATAAACAAAATAATTGGCCGCTATCTTGGTCTTTCTAAGGAATCAACTTAATTTGGTCGGCTTATACGCGTACTTTTAATATGAAAAAGTTATAAACTTTAATTTCTCTTATAATACTGTACCTAGGAAACTGAAAAGTAGAAACGGGTTAGATTTTTACATCAACAAAATCTTGGCTATAGTCATAAACTCGCTACTTGCTCCATTCCTGTGGAAAAACAATGTTTAGGTATCGACACCGTGACTCCAGCGGGATAACCATAATTAGCGTTATATCTCAGGATGTACTGTAGCTAGAGTTCTCGTTTTTGTCTAACAAATTTTCTCTCAGAGTCAACAAAATCTTCCCCAAATTTCATGAATGTAGCCTTTTTTCTTATACCTCAACTAGAACTTACTTTTCGGAGGAATTTTGACGAAAAGTAGGTATTTGATTACTCGGTAACTACAGAAGGTAGAATCCTAGATTTTTCACGGATGGGTTCGTAATTGAATCAACAAAAACTTAGCACAATAACTATATCAGTAGCGTGTCTCGTTGTTGCTCGTTTTAGGTCAAATAACTTTGACGAGCTCGACTCCAGCGAGATACCCTTTAACATGGGATATCTCGATAACTATTGATCAACAAATTCTGGTATAAATACCAGAATTTTGCATTGCAAATTTTGAATTGCAAATTTGCTAACAAATTTAAACATATTATCAACTAAATCGGTGCGTAATTTGAAGCCGATCTGAAGGGGTTATCCCGCTGGGGTCACGGAAACAGCTAGTAGAATATAATCCAATTACCAGTTTTTTTTACTTATTGTTTTCTACTTCAGTGTACTTAGGCACAGTACGTTTCAACCGGTTCATGAGTAAAGTTATGAAGGTCATTGATGTGTACGAATCCGTCGCTTTTTTGTAGTCATTCGAATTTGGTCGGATAACCAGCCGTTGTTTACATGTTTTGGTTTTTGTTTTATCTATTTAGGTATATGCGAAACATTCCAAGCTGAAAAATTTGACTAAACGCACTAATTTTTGGTTTAAACCCGCTTATCTTGGGTTGAGCCGGTTTCTTGTATGTTGACGTCAAAGTTATGACACCGCCGTTTTGACTTTTAGTATTATTATTCATTAGCGCATTTATGCACACTTTTGAAACTTTTTATGGTTATTAGATGTGTCGAGAAGGATCGAATACTTACAGTTTTCAGTGAGCTTATACATTTTCTTGTTTAGGCGCTGCGGTTTTTGTACGGATTGAAAAAAAAAGCACGATTACTTGTATGAATATTTTCGTAAATCTAATTCTGTCACAAATACGCACACAAAGCTACTCGTCTAAGTTTAGTCTATAGGCGCACATACATTGGCTTTAAGCCGGCTCCAGACGTTTGGCAAACAAGGGCAAACAGCAAACAGCAAACAACAAACACGAACATGTGGACGAGTGTTTGTCTGTGTTTGCATGTTTGTGTTTGTGTTCGCCAGTATTCGGCGTCGGTGTCGGTTTTTCTTCACAAATCAAATGTGTTCGGCAAACAGTTTGCGATGTCTCCACACGCTTGCTGAGCATCAGTATTGTGCGCGAGCTTCCCCTTTACTCTCCTCTTTGAGCTTGCGGGCGGCGGACGTTCCTTTTCTCAGCAGTTTTCCGCGCGCAATGTGGTGGAGCTAGGAAAATGGCTGATTGGTCTGAGGATACAACTCTATCCTTTTTGGAAGCATACCATAATGAGCAATGCATTTGATATACTAAAGATGCCAATCATAAAAATAGGCAGAAGGTGACCGATGCGTTGGACGAACAAAAATATAAAGGAACTACAAAACAAAAATATTCTTTTATTGATACTTGATATAAGTAAATTTTTTTGACTAAAAACATAAGCATTAAGCACTGACTAATTTCGACGGGTGAAAACCAGACCTAGGTAGCCAAGTAATACGGCTAAGTGGTTAAGGCAGCCGCCCGGAATGCGGAAGGTGCGTGCGTGGTTCGATTCCCGCCTGAGGTTGTCGTCTTTTTTCAGTGTTTAAAAAATTTACTTAAGTAGGTATATTTAAGCGTTATTAAAACGCTAAAATATATAAAAACATTAAAACGCAGTTTCATCTGAACCGAATGTTCAAATATTTGTAAAAAAATATCTTTCGGATCTCAGAGGTGAAAACTTCTAAGATTTGATGAAGCAATGTTGGCTAAAAAACATAAGCATCAAGCACTTACAAATTTCGACGGGTGAAAACCAGACCTCGGTAGCCAAGTGGTTAAGGCAGCCGCCCGGAATGTGGAAGGTGGTGCGTGTATATTTAAGCGTTAATAAAACGCTAAAATATGTAATAAACAAAGATACAATTTTTTTTAATTTAAAATTAAAATAGGTCAACCCGAAACTAATAGCTGCCACAAGTTCGTCGTCCGTCATGTTTGCCGATCCGGGACATATTAGCACGTTCGCCAAACTTGAGGATGCCTGTTTGTGTTGGGTGTTTGTGGTCAATTTTTGCGACTTTGTTTGTAGTGATCGGTGTTTGCGGCAAACAGCAAGCGTCTGGAGCCGGCTTTAGAGATACACGATTCTGCAAAACGTTACTTTAGCAGGATATGCAATATCTCGAAAACCTAAAGAAGCACAAATTTTATTTTCGGCGCACATTTTTGCACTAATGTAAGCTCTCTGCCCATGCACAATTTTTCTCTCTCCGATCATTCGTTTAGAATTTTCCTGCTGGAATAGCGTTAAGTACTGCAGCAAGAATCGTTTTTTTTTCGTTTTTCCTCAAAACGACAACACGCACAATTTTTTTATGCGGCGCACATTTACAGAAGATTACGCACTAATTATACATTCCATTCCACTCTAGGAGCTACTTTCCTGCTGGGGTAACGCACACGTATTATTTCACCAATACGCGACACGGGTAACGGATATCATTTGATTGTCCTTAATTTCAGGTGCTGTTATGTTTCAGTACTATTTAAAAATAGTTCCAACGATGTATGTAAGACTGGACAAATCTGTTTTACATACAAATCAGTTTTCAGTGACAAGGCATCAGAAATCTGTTTCCAACACTAATTCAGAGTCTGGCATGCCCGGTGCCTTTTTCAGTTATGAACTATCACCACTCATGGTAAAATACACAGAAAAAGAAAGGTAAGTTAAAATTAAAGACAAAAGTTTGTACTTACAGATAAATGTTATTTATGTAGTAGCACAGATGTCCGCTACTGATAATGAGATTAGATGTTAGAGCTTTTATACTAAAGTTACAATCATGGACATATTAACCTTTTGAGCGCCAACGTCGTCTATACTTGACCAGCACTTGCGGGCCCTGTGCGCCAACGACATCTATAGTTGACAAAAAACCCGGCTTACAAAAATATTAAATAAATGTGTTGAAAAACTAAAACTGGTATTTCTTTTTCTACATTCGACAATAAAGAATATCCGTGCAACATATGAGTATAAAAACAAGTCTCTTAAAGGTGTCCATGTCTACAGCTTCCTCATTCGATATAGAGAAATTCTAAGCATACCATATTTTTGTGCATATTATGTGCAATCAAACGTTTCAGTCCTAATTTTTGTGCCACCACAACTTCGTTACTATGAGTTGTTTTATGTGTGTAAGCTGGAGACACGTGTCACCAGCTCGCACACGCCCGTTAAGGCAAACCAGTGAGGTTAGGGTTTTGGACTATAGCTAGAAATTTTGTGCATAATTTGTGCACTAGGAACAAAAAAAACTAACCATCACACTCAAATACTGTTGAAACTACGATCATAAAACTGTGTGCGAGCTGGAGACACGGGTCTCCAGCTCGCACAGCTTCTTAATTGTTCTGTATCTTCGTGTTCAAGCTACGGTTATGAATTATACCTCAAAATTTTGTGCAGAATTTGTGCATAAGGCACAAAAATTTTCAAAACTTTAACTCAAAAGGTTTTTGAGCTACGAACCGATAAGTATGTGTAAGCTGGTGACACGTAACACGGGCTAACACATGGTGAATTATTGTAACTGTATAAGATAGCGCTTCGTTTTAAAGATAAAATAATACGTTATAATTTGTGCACACACGAGGCAAAATTTCAAATCTCTGGGCCTCTTACTTTATAAATTATAAGCCAAAAACTGTTTTCCCGCCAAAAAATTCAAAATAATGGCTCGGAAGCGGCTAAACGCGCGCCGACCGCGCTGTTGCCGTTCCGTGCGCTACACTATTGCAATCGAGCTTGAACTTGAGAGCTAGCTTAATTTAGTGTCATTTTAATTTGCGCTCTCGATCGTTTCGTTTCTACACCGAGAATTTTAGACTAGGAGACTGCTGATATAGGAAATTGGTTAATTTAAAATAAAAGCAGTCTATTTTATTTATGAATGTTCATAAAATATCGCTATGCTTTGTTTTAAGTATTTACAATAACCTCATTAATATGATAAGTAGTGATAAAATTAGTCTGCCTGTATGTTTTTATTACCACGTTTTTATTAGGTAGCTTTCTCGTTTATTTGTTTATTTATTTGTCGACAAATGCAAACGATTTTATACTAGCTTCCCGATGAGCTAGACTTGCAACTTTGAACATAGGTCAGAACAGGATGGCAATGCAATATTATGGTGTCATGAGCTGATCTGATGATTCAGCCGGAAGAAGGCCACAGGATCTCTGTAAGAAAACCATGAAACCCCATTCAGGCTCATTTGATTAGTTTTGATGAGCACTCTGACGGGAGACGACTAGACGAGGTCCATGGTCTGATGATGAATCCGAAGGAAGGCCACAGGAACTCAGTATTGAAACCATGCAACCCCATCAAGTTTGGGCTCGTTTGATTCATTTTGACGAATACTCTGTTAGAAAAAAGGGTCCAGGGTCTGATGATGGAGCCAGAAGAAGGCCACAGGAACTCGGTATTGAAACCATGCAACCCCATCGAGTTTGGGCTCGTTTGAATCGTCTTGACGAGTACTCTGTTGGGAAATAGTGTTTAGGGTTTGATGATGAAGCCGGAAAAAGCCCACAGGAACTCTATAATAAAACCATGCTACCCCAACGAGTTCGGGGTCGTTTGAATCGCCTTGACGAGTACTTTATCGAGAAATTGTGTTCAGGGTCTGATGATGGAGCCGGAAAAAGAACACAGGAACTTTATAATAATACCACACAACCCCATCGAGTTTGCGCTCGTTTGATTCGTCTTGACAACTACTCCCATAGGAGATGAAGAATTTTTAGTTTTGGCACGTTAACTAAAAAACAGTTACTACGCTACGATAACTAAACCATCAACCATTCTGACAAGGGGTCGGTCAGCCATCAACACATAGAAGAATTGGTAACTTGCAAACTTTTTAACTTTTAAATAGAAAAAGTAAGAATTACTTACTACTGGTAAAATAAAAATTTGAAATAGCTTTATTAAAAATAATAAAAGTATCTTTTTTCGTTATCTGTGGATTGGGTTTGAAATAGGTACATATAAAATTTAACATCTACCTACTTACTAGCATTTGAAAATAACTTTAGGTACTTACTCATAAGATAACAAAGGTACGCCTACTATTGAATCTCGGTGATCTACTGCGGATGGACAACATCTACATAAAGAAGCCATAACTGGAGGTTAGTATAGGTAAGCAGCAGAACGATTAGATAGAACACTATTAAATTATTTTTTATTATAGTTCTTTTTCTATAGAATTTACAATAATGACGAAAAAGGCCGGCGCACGGGAAGATGCGCGTAATAAAATGCCCGCTTGCAAAGTGTTAAACTATAGCTTTTGGGGGTCAAAGTTGCTCGCGTCCGTAGGTTTACCCTTGAGACCTTACACGTGATCCCTGGGTGGTGCTAAATGAGTGACACTGACTGAGTGGTAGAGCCACGCTGCGTTGCAGCACGCATTGGGCCGGCTCGCCCGGCGTAATACCACCCTCTCACGAATATTCGGCGTGAAATAATGGCACTTGGTGCTGTTGTGTTTCGTCCGACCGGTGAGGGTACCGGAGGCCCCTCACCCTCCCCCCCCCCCCCCCCCCCCTCCTCCCAATTCCTATTCCTTCCTTAAACCTATTCCTCCCTTAAAGGCCGGCAACGCGTCTGCGATTCTCCTGGTTTTGCGGGTGTCCATGGGCGGCGGTGATTACTCTCCATCAGGTGACCCGCCTGCACGTTTGCCTTCCTCTTTTATAAAAAAAAAAAAAAAAAAAAACATAAATTTAATATCGGTGATAACAGTATCGACCATATCTACGGACTATTAAAAAATTCATGCAATATCGTGTTTTTTTCCACTATATAGTTTCAGAACGCATCGAACGTTTATAATAATTTTATTTTATTAAACTTTTACAAGCACATTTGTTTGTTAAAAACTACAGATTAATGATAATTCAATAAATATCAGGGATACGGTACAATATTCTTGAATTCGATCACGTACAATATAGTGATCTCTACGCACACCGCATTCCTGACGCGATATAGTGTTTTCCAAAATAGGTATAGTTTCAGAACGCATCGATATCGGATTTGACGATATTGATGCAATAAATACGTTTCAGTAACCTTATACGATTTGTATCGCCTACTCCTAATTTTATCGAAAAAAATTGGTTGCCTGTAAAGTCGGTATACGGGCGAAAGTTTTACGTGACAACGACTTTGAGTGGTAAAATAATTTTAATGTGAATATTCATTCGTATAGTAGGAAGAAGGATGAAATAATAGTAACAATTTAAGACGCGTGCCTTTCACTTTTTATGTCTGTCTCTCTCGCTCTTAGGCGGGCTAACCATGCCCGAGTGGAAGGGACGCGTGCCTCTCACTCGCTCTCATTGTGAGCGCATAACGTGACGTAGCGTAACGCAGTTTCTTGAAGTGTCACCCGGCAAACCAATTTATAAGACGTTGTCACGTCAAAAAATGGAAGAGGTGATTGCGCTTTATTACATGTCGGCAAATAATTACTATTTATTGCATCTTTATTATTATTATTAATTATTAATTCGTAATATTGTATTACTTTTAATACTTTATCGTTACTCCAATCCATAATTATCGAAACAGAATAATATCGATAGTCGTATTTGCAACACGTTCACACCTCTAGTTGTCTAGCAGTCAACTAAAGTGTGCGAAGGAAATGTGGCCGCACGAACTTTATCGCTACAAAATCCTTGATGTGCGGCAATTTACCAACAGCGCGGCGCGTCAACGCCATGATACAACGCGCTAACGCGAAGTGTTTGGCCAGACGTGTCGCGAAAACGCAAATCTTCGCGCTAGCGCGATAATGTGGCCCTAGCATTACATTGGGATGCCCCAGCAGACTAATCGCAAAGTCATCGATCACCAATATCACCATAGAGTACATTTATTTTTATTTATTTATTTACATTTAACCATGGGAAGTAATACAATCTAATATTAAAATAAATTACTTTCAATGGTTAAAATTTATTCTATGACGGTCGATAGCGATTAGTTTGCTGGAAAGCATCCGTTTTTTATCGAATTAGGCTCAAGTATTCAACCATTTTGTCGTTCTGCACTCCTCCATAATGTTTATCATTATGCCAAATCTAATTATTTAATTGTCTCAACAACAAAAAATAACTAAGACATTCGTGTGTGAGATATCTAAAATAAAAAGTAGGGTAGGTTATTAGGTACCTGCCTATAGTAAAACTAAATTAGTCGCGTCGCGCATCGCTTTAACAGACGGCTCCTAGTCTAAAAGTGGCAATAGTGTAGCGCACGGAACGGCAACGGCGCGCTTAGCCGCTTCCGAGCCATCATTTTGAATTTTTTGGCGGGATCTCAGTTTTTGACTTATAATTTATAAAGTAAGAGGCCCAGAGATTTGAAATTTTGCCTCGTGTGTGCACAAATTATAACGTATTATTTTATCTTTAAAACGAAGCGCTATCTTATACAGTTACAATAAATTCACCATGTGTTAGCCCGTGTTACGTGTCACCAGCTTACACATACTTATCGGTTCGTAGCTCAAAAACCTTTTGAGTTAAAGTTTTGAAAATTTTTGTGCCTTATGCACAAATTCTGCACAAAATTTTGAGGTATAATTCATAACCGTAGCTTGAACAATTACGAAGATACAGCTGTGCGAGCTGGAGACCCGTGTCTCCAGCTCGCACACTGTTTTATGATCGTAGTTTCAACAGTATTTGAGTGTGATGGTTAGTTTTTTTTGTTCCTAGTGCACAAATTATGCACAAAATTTCTAGCTATTGTCCAAAACCCTAACCTCACTGGTTTGTCTTAACGGGCGTGTGCGAGCTGGTGACACGTGTCTCCAGCTTACACACATAAAACAACTCATAGTAACGAAGTTGTGGTGGCACAAAAATTAGGACTGAAACGTTTGATTGCACATAATATGCACAAAAATATGGCATGCTTAGAATTTCTCTATGTCGAATGAGGAAGCTGTAGACATGGACACCTCTTAAAGCCATAAGAACTGAGAAATATTGAACTATAAAACATGGATTTTTATCTAAGCAAATACTATGTCCAACACGCCAAAGTCGTCTACTCTTGACCGCTAGTGCTGTACTGCGGAAGGTAGTTTTATTGTAAATTACCTATTCAAAATTCAACTAAAACGTGTTATTTTATTTTATTATAATTGCTATTTTAATAAAATGAAATATAAGAAAAATAACACTACCATAGCGTACCGTACCTCAGCTACATGAATAAAGAATCGTCAAATCAACTTCACCTAATAAATCCAATATGGCAACTCTGGCGCATCCCTAGCGCGTCATCAATAATCAGTTCTCTGGGCACCGTAGTCACGGATAGACGATAGCCTGATGACGTCATAAGCGCATAGTGAGGAAAGTAGTGCAGTGCAACATGAGCGATTCAATTGAACTGTGTACCTACGCCTGGCATACTCACCATGGAATTCTGTTATTTCAAGAATGCCAAAAAACTGTACCCAAATAGTACCAAATAGTGCCCAAAGGAAATAAATAGTACCCTTATAGTTAAAAAGTTATAGACTTAGTTTGGTGAGTACGCTAGGCGTAGGTTACGCCTAGCGTACTCACCTCAGTTTGGGAAATCTAAGTAAGCTACAACTATAATTAGTATGTCAAAAAACTGTACCCAAATAGTACCAAATAGTGCCAAAAGGAAATAAATAGTACCTTTATAGTTAAAAAAAGTTATAGACATAGTTTGGTGAGTACGCTAGGCGTAGGTTCTACGCCTAGCGTACTCACCTCGTTGCGCGAAAACAGAACCAGCAATGGCTCTCATTTCTATCTCACTCAATAAATAGTACCGGAAATAGTACCCTCTAAGAGTGTAATTGTTATTTGACTTTAACACTAGAAAGTCATTAAATTTGATAGCAAACTTCTACATACATTGACATGAGGTACAGGCGAACTCATAATAATTTTAATGTTATTACTTATTATGTACCTACTACATATTACTTTTAATTTTGTTGAAATTAATAGGTGTATATGCGTAACGAGGAAGTTTAATATCAGTTATGTAATTGATAATTAATAATAGACTTAATATATATTATTATTTACTTACAAATATTTTTTTTTTGTTAACAATTGTTTTAAGTAGGTATTACATTTTGTTTAATTGTATGTATGTAAGTAATTAAAATTAATATTCGAAACAAAATAGCTCCTTGCAACTCTTGTAAGCCTAGTTTATTTCGCTAATTACCTACATTTTTAAAGTTTTTGTTTTCGAGTTTAAAATAACCAATATCAACTTAAAAATCAAAACAAAGGTTTTTCTAAGGCGAGCCGCAATTTTAGTTCGTAACGGTTGCAAGAAAAAGGACGAAATCACTATAAAGATGTTTAGGTATCATCTCGAGATCACGCGAGCGGATAATTCTCATTCTCATGTGTTTGGTGTATTTTTATAATTCAACGATAGTTAATGGCAATAAACATATAGGTATAATATAATAGCATAATATTCTTTACAGAAATAAATCTCTAAAACCGTAGTTCAACCATTGAGTTAAATAAACTAGAGAAGACGTCCCATATAATAAATGTGCAGTTGTGCACAGCTACAATGATACTTGTACCGTGGTGCGGGGCTTACCTAGTTGTCATCATTGAGTTAATATGTACTACGTACTAGAGAAGACATCTCAACTAGATTGTTTGTAACATGCGTTAGAGCCAGCTCGCTCCAACTGTAGTAGTCTGTGGCAGGCGCTAGACGCAACAATACATCTAGGTAAGCCCCGCACCACGGTACAAGTATCATTGTAGCTGTGCACAACTGCCCATTTATTGTATGGGACGTCTTCTCTAGTTCATTTATCTCAATGGTTGTCATAGAAATGTCTAAGCGCGCAGATGCGGCACACTGTTCATACAGTTTTATTACCGAGTTGTAAAGTTGTAAGATAATGTTGTTTAAAAAACTAACATGTTAGTTTTTATATTTATTGATTGTTTTTAATTGTAATATTTAAATGAAAATAAGTAAATTAATGCCAGAAATAAAAGTTCTTAAGTAAATAATTTAGTTAAAACATTTCATAATACTTAATAATAACCTTTTTCAATTATTTTAGAAATAAATATTTAAGTAGGTACTTACTCTACGTATAAAAATATTACTGAGTATCAAATATTCAGATGCTCAAATTTTTCAAGCATTATTGAGATGTGATTAAAAATCGTATTTGAGTCCTGCCCGCTTCATCTGTATTACTTGTTTTACGAATGTTAGTTTAATTACTCATAGCCTTAGATTAAAACAAAAAGGGAAGATACGGCATTAGCGTCTTGTGAGTGAGCCGCCAAAATTAGGCCTAAAGGCACAATTTCACTTCAGTCACAATTTGCCGAGCGAACAGGCTACATCGCACTATTGCGGATATTCTACTGTGTGAAAAAGAGAAAGACGCTACCCCGCTGTGGCGTCGGAATCGGTCGTACGTACTCGTCTGTTGCGAAGCGACCGAGACGTCAACGCGCTACTCGCTGACTCCCTCGCGCTGACGTTGAAACATACCGCTTTGTCTCGCTCGCTCGATATTTACACTTTATAGGTGTGCGTGTGTGAGTGTTTGCTTGCTTAAGTAGTTAAGTACAAGTAGGAGCATGCCGTATCTTTCCTCTTTGTTTTAATCTAAGCTCACAGCACATAAAGTGAAATAAAAAAAGTCGCGTTCCAATTTTTTATTTTTTAATTCACATAAAGCGTTAAAAGTGTCACTTCTGCACAAAACAGAAATATTGTTACTCTATGCATTTTACCGAAACATGGCCGCCGCTTCATGTGTTGGTGATTTGATATAATAATTAGTCAAATGCATGTTACATCGATAATTTAGTACGTATTTAAAGGTGAAAAGTGATTCCTTTGGTTTTATTTGTATTTCCTGAGTTGTATAAACAGTGCCTTAGCACACATAAAGGCATATTTTAATAAAATAGAACACAGAATACACATGTATTGTTGCATCCAGCGCCTGCCACAGACTACTACAGTTGGAGCGAGCTGGCTCTAACGCGTGTTACAAACAATGTAGTTGCGACGTCTTCTCTAGTACATAGTACATTTAACTCAATGAGTTCAACATAATCCTTCAAAAAATAGGTATTTAACCGTGAGTAAGCATTAAGGTCTAAAATAGCGGGTAAGTAGGTATATCGACTTGCTAACTTTCAGCATTACACTCGTTCCGAAAAGTATTTTGAGCAATAAAAACGATATATTGATAAGGATTTAAGATCTAAAATAGCGTATCAGCAGGCCCGTGTCACTACGTAATTCGGTCGATTTATATACCTACACGCTCGGTCCGCGCGCGGAGACAATTTAGTAGAGTGTCACGCACGCAGTACCTACGCAGAACGCGACCGACGCGGCAGTTTGTTTCACGTTTAGTTTATTTTCGCAAGTGGATAGTTCACAGGATGGTGAAACAAAAGCGTTAAGTACTGTTCTGCATTCGGATGCACTAACACGAAATTTAAAGATAAGGATTTCCTTTTCCTTTCACAAAATCAGTTGCCGTCTGTCCTTACTTAACATAAGCACATAGTAATGCTGGATTTACACGAAGCCAATACTTGAGACAATCCACTAAGCCAGTCCAATAAGCCAATGCCAATGCTAAGCAAAAATGCCTTGAGGACAATCCAATGTAGTGGACTGTCTCTATTTACACGATGCCAATATTGGACTGGCTTATTGGATTGTCTCAAGTATTGGCTCAGTGTAAATCCAGCATAAGACATAGTAACACGAGTAGATACAACTGAGTATTAATACGGATACTTGGGCAGTGAAAAGGTTAATCGAAGTCTTTCTAGGTATCGAATTCGAAATTGATACATTACGTGCGACTCGGGTACATATCTATGGAAGAGGCAATAAAGGATGGCAACATTGTTCTCAAATTAATATGGAGATCATTACTTTCAAATAGCTCTGAAAATTAACACTTTCGGGTCTCACATTATTTACACAAATTCATTCTGCTGGAAATCCCTGCACATGCCAGCTTTTATACAAAATGTCTTAAGTCACATATTATAAATATTGAATCCTCCTTACACGACTTACAGACCCTAAGAAATCCCTAGGTAATTATTTCACAAAATTGTCATCATTATCATGAATTCAACACAATCAATTAGAACCACAAGATCTTAGTTAATAGTGCACCTGACTCTGTATACTAAATGGTGCTGCTTCGAATCCTGCTTATGGCTTTTTTTAGAATAAGATGAATAATATTTTTTTTTAAAGTGACCATTCTGGATCTAATATAAAAATCATAACATTAAGTTTTCTGTTTCAGATCAATTGGACATTTTGCTACAAATATTTGTGCAATAATAGGAGGAGTCTTCACAGTTGCTGGAATCTTTGATACTCTATTATATCATTCACTTAATGCATTCCAAAACAAAATGTTGCTTGGCAAAAGTGGATAAAATATTTACAATGTTTTTAAAAATGTATTAAAATCAGTTATATGACATTTTGCATACATTTTACAAAATTCTACATCAGTACCTTCTACCAAAGCCTTGATAGGTACATAGTTTTCCCTTTTTGGATCAAATTGATCTCTACCAAGTTTCTGTAGAAACACATGTCGTTGTTTTATTTTGAAATTTCTACAAAGTAATACCTCCGGATAACACAGGATAGTTGAATGAGGTATATTCATAATATTATGAATATACTTAAATCTTTCCAGAAGAGACCGCTGACCTGCAAATAGAATATATTTATTTTAAAAATAATTCAAATAAATTAAAAGCAAGCACTTTAAGTTCTAAGAAACGGATACATTTAATAATGGGTCATAAATATTGTTATATGTAATGTAACACTAATTTTGCTGCAATCAAAATACAAATTGAAAAATAATTTTCAACAAGCAAAATATTTATAACATAGCCTAATTCTTAACTGATGACATTAGTCAAGCCCCTTTGACTTTCGAAGTAAAATGTAAATAATGTTGATTAATTTAGATGGGCTGGATAGCCACGGTAGGATAATTGGAAGTGCACCTGACCCAGAGTGTTAGAGGTTTGAATCTCAATACTCAACATTTTCATCATTGTCCCAATTAATGGTTCATACTTTCTTGCTAGTTGTGTACACCTATGATAGGCATAGCATGTATAATTCATGAGCTGTGTAAGGATTTTATTTAAATAATTATTTTAAAGTAATTTCTGGCTGAATTATGCCACCTCTCAGATGAGAGGATAATTTAACTTGTAATAACAATGTTATTTTTTAACTGGTGTACCTACATTTTAAAATAAAAATAAATCATCACAATCAGCCCCAATGGCTCAACACTGGACATAGGCCTCTCAATAGATGCCACTGATCCCAATATTTTCGGCTCTCCATATATACTCCATATATACTAATATTAGTACAGATAAATATACACAAAAAGCCAAATTCAATTACGACTTTTAATGTGGTAATTGAAACTTAACAGTGTTGTGTAGTGGTAAAAGAATACTACTTTACGACCCTCTCTCTTCCCTTGGGTGTCGTAAAACGCGACTACATACATCCAACAGCATAGAGCGGCGATGAGCTCACCACCCGTCATGCTGAACACATGTGCAGTCGCTATTTAGTGAAAAGTGAACTATAGTAGAGGTCTGCTTTTCCTGTCCTCGAGGCCTAGTCTCTGACTAACCCTTTGGCAGTGTCCCCACCTTAGGGTATTTTACCCCAAATATAGGGTATTTTTACGCCTTTAGGGTATTTTTTAGGGTAGAAAATTATTTAGGGTATTTTTCAGGGTAAAATAATTTAGAAAATGTTTAAAACTCCTTGCAAGCAAATTGGCGATTGATTAAAAAAGTGTTTCCGAACGTACCTAGCTTGTTGTTAATATTCCGAGGTGGCAACACTGCCCTTTGGGGATAATAGTCGTGATTATATGTGTCTTAGGTGAATGATTAGTCTCGCTGCGCTCGACTAGATACCGCCCTATCTAAAAACCACAGCTCTGTAAATGCGGTAACTCATCTATGACAATTTGCAAGAATGCTGTCCTCCTTATTTTTTGTAGTATTATTTTTACACAGTTTTATTACACAAACTGGCATTTTACTTTGAATTATGCCCAAAATTTATTTAAAAAATCGGTATGTATACTTTACAATTAGAACCACAATAATACACATCGCTATCAGTGTGACTGGCTCTCGGGTAAGCCGATTTCGGCGTAGTATTTGTTGCCGCATTTTACAAGTGCGATGAAGGTATCTAGTCTAGCGCAACGAGACCAATCATTCATCTAAGATGTATGTATACAACTAGTGATTTACAAAATTTTATAGGGACATACTTATCATTAATAACTTAGGTTTATCCAGAATTAACATTTTCAGTTCTTTATCTTCAAAACCCATTTCCTCCTTCATAACAAAAGTGTTTGTTGTAACATGATGTAGGTTGTAAGTAATTAGTTTTGGTTGCTTCACAGTTAACTGTCTAAGTTCTTCTCCACATAAATTAAATTTCTCTTGAAAATATCCCAATCTTCTGTCTATTCTTATGGTACTACAAAAAAAATGTTATGTATTTAAATGATTACATAGGTAAATATAAATAATTAACTTCACTTTTTACAGACTCGAGTTACCTGAACATAAGCCAAAAGGGGTTATTTGAAATTATCCTTTGGATTTGAATGTGTGAGAAGCGCTTTGATTGTAAATAGTTTATTCTTACTATAAGATCAGCATGTACTTCAAACATTAACAAAGGATTTTTTGTAATAAAAGCTCCTATTTCATCTTCATGCACATAGTCTTTTATGAATAACACAAAATTTTTTAAGTTTTCGTTATTAAGCCTCAGTATTTTTTTTGCTATGTGAGGTTTCTTTTCAATCTTATTTAAATTGACTTGAAGGTGCAGAAAGTTTTGTAGAACTTCAGAGCTATTGGCGTATGCTGCCAAGTTAAAAGTTTTTGGATAATACGGTGTCAAGGATGACAAATCTTCAGTAACTTTCGGCAAATTAACTTGGGTTGAACTTTTATCAACAATTTGTTTTGTTACTTCATCATATTGGTTATATAGTGAAGTTGTGTATTTATTAAAAGATTTACTTCCTATTGGAAAGCTTACGTATTTAATAATCTTCCAAACAGACATAGTAAATAAATAATATTATTTCCTTTACTTTATAGGCGTAAG
Source organism: Scoparia ambigualis (assembly GCA_963921215.1). Classification (NCBI taxonomy): domain Eukaryota; kingdom Metazoa; phylum Arthropoda; class Insecta; order Lepidoptera; family Crambidae; genus Scoparia; species Scoparia ambigualis. The sequence goes on along the minus strand of OY992505.1, from coordinate 22,540,374 downwards.
CTTAGAATAAATGTTTAGCTTTTACAAATACCATCAATCTCTTCTCTTCTCTTCCTTCTCATCTCATGCCTGCCATGGTGCCATGCCATGCCAAATCCAAATGACAATTATTATTTTTTTTTTTTAATATATTTGTTCCGTGAAGGAACAGGCTAAGGTCTGAGACCATACTGCCTAGTCATTAGTTTCTTTATTTCTTTTTTTTCCCTTGATGATAATGAGTGGCGATTATGATGATAAATGATATTCCCCTAACCCCTTGAGTCCTCAGTAAAGATGTGGGACTTTACTGAGGTCTCACGCGGACTTCTTGAGATAATTTAAAAAGTGATGTTGCACTGTTTTGTTTCATTTGCCAACACTCATGCACGTTCACAAACACTTAGCGGTTAATAATCCACTATTATTTCACATTAATTTTCGAAAAAACACAAATTTTAGAAAATAAAACAAAACTGCAGACATGACGCTTCACTTTCCCGCCAAGAAGTCGGACTATTAATGACAATGACACATTTTTTTTATAATTGGTTCCTTGTAGGAACAGGCTAAGATCAGAGACCATACTGCCTAGTTATTAGTTTATTTTATTCACAGACGTATTATACGTCTACACTTATGCCGTGGCCAGACACATCGTGCTAGCGCGAAGATTCGCGTTGTCGCGACACGTCTGGCCAAACACTTCGCGTTATCGCGATACAACATCGCGCTAACGCGCCGCTGTCTTTAAATTGCCGCACATCAAAGGATTTTATCGCGATAAAGTTCGTGCGGCCACATTTCGGTGCACACTCTAAGAGGGTTTACGCATTTCGGTTTTCCATTTCCAAGTCGAAATTTTTAAAAACCAATGAGACAATTTTGATGAAACTTTGCATGCTGAGGAATCTAAATAATTTGTTGAAAACATTTTTAAAAAACGTTTTTCTAGCTGAGTTATTGCAAAGTCAACTATAGAAAGTAAAAAATCGCAACAACTCAGTTAAATCATAGACATATAGTGAAATAAACATTTTTTTAAACCAAGGCAAGTGAGGCAAAACGCCATCTTGACAAGCTACAATTAAGCTACAAATGTCTTCATAAACTTGTCAACAAAGGACGTACAGGAGATTGTTTTCGCTTATTTTTTGTGATCTAATAAAGTTTATGAGCCAAAAGTACTAAAATAAAATGGTGAAGTGTAGTGCGCCCTTGTGCGGCAACTCCTCATATAGAAAAACACCTGAAATTACGTTCCATTGGTAAGTTTTGTTGTGCTAACTAATCGCATAATGTTTTTTTTAGTCATTGTGTGATTATTATTAATCTTTCGGCATTGTAGAAGTAGTGAATAATTGTCATAAGTGCAAATCTCGTAAAATCTTAACGTAAAGTAGTTTCTGAAAGATTCTTGTGGTAACAATAATCAATTATATAGTAACGCTGATCTCGTTTGACGTTTCATATACTTGTACAATTTTACGGGGCCGTATTTAGGCTCCAGTATTGTTTAATAGGTATCTTTTTGAAGATTGATTAGATTTAAGTATGCAATATATTTTTTCATTAGGGATAAATTACATATGAGTAAATTATTTTCATAATATTGTTAACTTAAACCCTATCCTATCCCTTTAACCCTATGGTAGTCGTAGGGATGTATTCTTGTATGAAAATGTGCATAAAATAATAACTTTTTACATTTGTTTTTCAGAATTCATCTAAAGCTTTATTAAAAGGTCCGGTAAGAAGCAATGCCAGTGGAGATCATGTTTTGAGGAATTTGCAAAATTAACAGCCGAGTACCTCAAGTGCTGTATTAACTACATTTAGTGAGTTAACGTAGGTATTATATTGTTGTACAGTATTCTAGGGTATAACATGAAGAAGATGGGTCTGAGCAGTCTCTCAATCTCAACTCTGTTACTTTGAAATATACAGAAAATAGACGCGTTTTACCTGAAATAAAACGCATATTAAATACTTACCTCATTAGAAGCTTATAATATTGAGATAGGCATATCCGTTTCCTGTCGTATTTTCCTTCTCTTTCTTCCGGTATATCGCTGTCTCGCTCGCTCATACCACTCAGTGGCGTCACCAGGTGGCGCGGTGGGGGAACCAGGAGATTTCACACCCGTGCCCATTTGTTCATCATTGCGTCGAAATATGCATTAAGCACCAGGCGGAAATAAAAACTAAGCTTCTAATGAGGTAAGTATTTAATATGCGTTTTATTTCAGGTAAAACGCGTCTATTAAACACTTGACCGTCATTAGAAGCTTATAATATTGAGACCTGTTTGTTATCGCCTGGTGAAAACGCCAATGTGAGAAATAAATTAAACAATAAGTGCGAGAGAGTTAATCATATGATTATGGTTTAAACAAAAAGTTATAATAAGAGATTTAATTAAGTACTAATTATTTACAATTAAAGTCATGTAAGAAAATAATTGGCCAGTCATTGATAAAAAATCAAATAATGTAGCTTGTAAACCATGTAAACGAACATTATTATTAGGAAATAAATATTGTTTACTATTTGATTTCAATCACTTTACAGGGTAAAAATAAAAAATGAAAAACTTCGTGACGCCTGAATCAATATTTCTCGACAATAAACCTTGTGAAAAGTATTAAGTAACTAATCTCCAATTACCAATAGTTAGTATATCCTCAATGGGTAAATCATATCAATCTAGTTTGTAGATGCTACAGCGGAGCAAAACACAACCAGGTGTGGCTGTAATATCCATCTAGCTACTACAGTGCTTGAAACAGGTGACAGGTGAACCACTCGAAGTTTTAAATAAATTAGTTTAGCCATTTTGTACTATATTTATTGATCCTTTTAACCAGTAGCAATTTCTAGCTTGTTTGTCTGTAGTCCCTACAGTCAGTTTTTGACCCAAACTGTCGCCATAATATTACTGCATTGTCCTGAACAAAATAATGTTTGGTGTCCACAGCAAGGTAACAAAGGAGCAATGCGACAATAATATTGCAGTGTTACGAACTGTTTGAAATCTAGTTGATTCTAGGTTTGAAATACATTACAAAGGTCTACAGACTAATATTACTGAAACCTGGAAAAAGGAGGTTATGTAGTTTTTAAATGTTTAATTGAGATTGATTTTAAAACATGTTTAACTATTACCTCGTCACTAAGATTTCCATACAATTGTGCGCTGCATAAAGTAGAAACGACAATTTATGGTAGTGTATAGTATTGTAAGAAAGATTTAAAATATTAAGTGTAAATCTGCCAAAAACTGGACTGACTGGACCCATTTGGTACGCGTTCCGCGTGTGGATGGCGCCGCTGCTGCTGCTAACGCCCTTCCTGTACTACTGGACCAAGCACAAGTGCTCATATGATTTTATAATAGCCGGACGCTTGAGTAGGGAAATTTGCTTGTGGTTCCATAACGATATATCATTTAAGCACACCAAATTTCAACGTCATGTCTTGAACCCTGGGGGTTGGCAGGTCTGTGGTTATGTCTACCAGGCGTCTACGTTTCGAATTCCATACTGTGAATGAAGCAGCAAGGGGTAAAGCATTGTGAAACATCGCTTCGTAATCATTGAGATAAATCTGCATAGTTTACCCACTACTCGAGCGTTCATAGATACAAACAGGTGAATTACTGGCCAGGCCCACTTCGCGAATATCGTTTGTGTGAATTCTGGCAGTAGATGCCACTCTAGAGCTTGGCTATGTCGAGACAGTTCATCTGCATGGCTGTTCAATTTCCCTGGAATGTAAAGAATTTTGACCACAATTTGGTTGGTGGTCATTTGTTGGTTGGCAATTTGGAGGATTAAAATAAAATTGTTGCAGGCTTCGTGTTCGATGCTTGTAATTCTAAGACTTAGAACAGCCCGCTTTTCTTTTTGATTGCAGTGCAGCTTTTGTTCGAATGCACTCCACCTTCCCGATAGGGCAGAATTGTTGAGTTGTGACCCCCCAATCCTGAAGCAACGGTTGTCAAAAAGAATGTTGGTGGAGGTATATGTATTGGTGTTTCTGATAATTTTTAGCTACCAATACATTTAACTACATCGTAAGGTAGAGTCTATTTTACCGCCCAATTTCTTCTCTTAGGTATCGTAAAAGGCGACTAACGGACCATAGATTGCACATACATCCAACAGTATAGAGCGGCGATAGGCTCATCACTTGTCACGTACATGTGCAGTTATCATTTGGTGAAACGTAGACTATGGCAGTGGACTGCTTTTGCGGTCCTCATTGCCTGGTCTCTGACTAACCCTTCGGGGATAACAGTCGTGAGTATATGTAGGTATGTATGGACGCTTGTGATTCCTCTATGTATCCTAGTATGTCCTTGCGGAAGACATTGATTTTGGTAAGCGCCCTGCGAGGCGGTCAAACAGACTATTTGAAGTTTATGTGGACACAAAAATAAGTAAGTGTTTCTATTACAATGTTGGTATATCTGGACAGAACCATCTGGTCTTTATGTCTATAAGATAATAGTCTAAGAAAACATTGCCGTGCTCATCTTAAATGGAAGGCATATAATTTTTAGTAATTCGCCTTTGTAGAACAGACGAAGAAACCATTGTGGGATTTGGCTATAGTCAGGTCTGAGAAAAGTTATTTGTACATCTCGTCTCTTGGCCGTACACAGTCCGGAATTCATATAATAATTTAACGACTTCAGGTTAAAAATTGGACGGAGTGACCTTTCTTGAGTGCTCTTTGGTACTAAGAACTGGGTTAAAAAGAAGATTGGAAAAAAAAACTTACTGTTTCTAGAAACCTGTTCCTACGTCTGTGTCAGCATTGCAGACATTTTGTCCGATACAAGCGTGTAACAACTGTCGATTGTAACGTTTGGAACCTTGAGCGATGGCTTCAGATAAAACGGTATTCGATACCTTTGTGTTATGATAGAAAACTTGGAGCACCTATTTAGTCCCAACGGTGTCGATAAAGTGCTAATTGACCGGCTCGAAATTTAGGAGCGTCATTGTCTACGTCTTTTGTTACCTCTGTTAGCAGAGAAGATGGACGTTTTTGTCCTGATTGATAGAGCTGCCATGCCTATGATCCTGGGGATCGAAAGTAAGAACAGCCTCCGTTGTTTATATTATAGCCACGATGTGGTTCGTGGCTGGCATGAGTATGTACTTGCGGAGGACATTGTTTTTGTTAAGCGCCCTGCGAGGGCGGTTCATAGCCATGATGTGGTTCGTGGCTGGCATAAGCATGTCCTTACGGAGGACTTTGATTTTGGTAAGCGCCCTGCGATGGCGGTTCATAGCCACGATCTGGTTTGTGGCTGGCATAAGCATGTCCTGCGGAATACATTGTTTTTGGTAAGCGCCCTGCGAGGGCGATCCATAGCCACAATGTGGTTCGTGGCTGGCATAAGCATGTCCTTAATGAGGACATTGTTTTTGGTAAGCGCCCTGCGAGAGCGGTTCATAGCCACAATGTGGTTTGTGGCTGGCATAAGCCTGTCCTTGCGGAGGACATTTATTATTTAATTTAATTAAAAACGGTTACATAACCATTTACAACAATTAAACGTATTATTCAAATTCAAATAAAATAAGGGACATTTAGCATTACATTAACATACATGCATCTTCTCGCAGAAACCGCAAACACTCAAGTAATATTACCATTGATTTTGGTAAGCGCCCTGCGAGGGCGGTTTGTAGCTACGATATGGTTCGTGCTGGCATAACCGCATAAGCATGCCCTTGCGGAGGACATTTATTTATTAAATTTTATTAAAACGGTTAAATACCAATTACAATAATTAAACATATTATTCAAAATCAAATTAAATTAAATAAGGTACATTTAGCATTATATTAACATATATGCATCTTCTCGCAAAACCGCGAACACTCACGTAATAATTATTGATTTTGGTAAGCGCCCTGCGAGGGCGGGCAGATTATTGCCACGATATGGTTCGTGGCTGCCATAAGTATGTCCTTGCGGAGGACATTGATTTTGGTAAGCGCCCTGCGAGGGCGGGCAGATTATAGCCACGACATGGTTCGTGGCTGCCATAAGTATGTCCTTGCGGAGGACATAATTTTGGTAAGCGCCCTGCGAGGGCGGTTCACAGCATGCTGTGCGTGTGTCTGTCCCATGAACCAGAAGAACAACGCGATGGTACACTATAAGAAGTTTGCCCTTGCGAAAGGTAACCGTTTGTTGTTAGTACAGGTTTTGCTTGCGAGGCATTCATTAATAACTGGCCAAAAAGTTTTCTAACAGGACAATTTTTTTTTTTTTTTTTTTTTCAAATGCAACTGTAATCTGTTCAGAATTAAACAAATGTGTGTTTGAAGGTAGAATCTTATTCAAAGTAGCAAGCATTAGAGGGTCTTTTACATTTTTATGAGTACCCATCCTCTTTTCGTATATTTATAGTTTCAGTCTACAACCTAATCACCACTGAAAATAAGACCTTTAAGAGAGGCATCAGATGTTTGCGACCAACAACTGCGCAGACAAGTATTAAAAATATCTTTTTAGTTTTAAAATACGAAAAGTTATTGGTGCACAAGATTTATCAGAATATTGGTGCTTAAGGCCTAGCTGGCTCTTTTAGTTTACTTTTAAAATCAAAAATCAAATCTAGATCACTACACGGAATATTTAAATTGTTAACTGTTTTAGTCAGTATTGGTAACACCTGCGAGGTGCAACAATCGTTGTAAGATTTCCATTAACGTCCGATAAAGCAGACACATTGTCGTTATAGTCATGAAAGGCGGGTAGGTACGATGACCATGCTCTTTGAACGATGACGACTAACTCGAAGTCAACCTTCGCCGATGCGATCGGGATTGTTAGAAGGACTAGCTATAGCCGCTTAGCTACAATTCATTTTTCTTATTATCTAACGTAAGCACTAATTGCCGGTTTCTTATCTAAAATAAAAAGAAAAAGTGCCTGGAGGGTAGATACCACGTATTAAACACAAAAAAACACTTTTAAAAATACTATCTTTACTCGAATGCTTTCTTATCTTAAAAGAAAAGGTGTATCTACATCTCTTGCGGGTAAAATAAAAAGTTTGATATACCAGTTAAGTTTAAATTATAAATTCAGCGAACGGTAACACCGTTAAGTTAAGAAACTATTCTAAGTACTCACGTGTATTGTAGAAACTCACGAGAACTGTGTTGCAGTTTAAATAAAAATAATTCTATTTCTTTGTCACTTGATCACTATGTAGTGCACAAGTTACGCCGACGGGAAATTTCACGCCAATGATGAACAAATGGGCACGGGTGTGAAATCTCCTGGTTCCCCCACCGCGCCACCTGGTGACGCCACTGAGTGGGATGAGCGAGAGAGACAGCGATATACCGGAAGAAAGAGAAGGAAAATACGACGGGAAACGGATATGCCTATCTCAATATTATAAGCTTCTAATGACGGTCAAGTGTTTAATGATAAATTTATTTGTTTTCAGAAACCTTCATCGTTACTTCCTGAACAGACTCAGTAAAAAGTATCCCGGATATCATTTTTTCGGGTCTTGCAAAATATACAGTAACCCGCAGTCAGAGTCGCTGACTACTCGACCACCCGGCGGTTTAATCACTAGTTTTAAAAATTGTGATATTATTTATTGTAATTTTTATTTCTATTAAAAAAATACCAGCAGAGTATACAGGGTGTCCCAGATATCGACGTCAAGCCGAAACCGGGTAATAGGCCAAGTTATAATAGTTGTCAGAAAAATAAAAAAATCAAAGTAACGTATTTTCAAAATTATAGAAATATTTTTAAAAATCCAAAAAATCTACATTCCGTGACATTTTATTAGCTCCTGTTGCTATAAATCTTTAATTTTTTAAATGTTTTCTTTTGTTTTGTAATCCTGAATAATGCTTCTGTATACACTATCCTAAACTTTATAGCCAGCTGCTCAAGCTTGGAAGAAAATGTCACTTTTTACCCAACCAAATATTCAAAATTAATAATTCGCCCAGCTTTAACATACTGTACTGAAAAAAATGTACAATGGGAGTTGGCAAGTAACTTCAAAAGTTGGCGCATTTAATAAGGATTTCAAAATGGTACGATACATGCTAGATTATTTCTTAAACTGTGGACAGTTTTATTTTTTGCAGAGACACCTTGTTTTGAAAAAGTTATACTTATTTATTTAAAAATGGTTCTATGGTACCCCCCGGCTCTCTTCAAGGTCGTAACTTTAAGATTCTAGTTTGAGTGAGACGGAGACATTTATTTTATGAAGTGTGGGTGAGACATAGGGAAGCTATTATATTAAATACACACAATTGTTTAACATCATTTATTTAGATGCTAAGATTTACAACAGATGTTTAAACTGGAATACCCACCCGGGCAGATGGATAGGGCGATCTGGTACTATTTCGTGGCCAGCCCGCTCATCTGACTTAAATCCATTAGATTTCTTTTACTTGGGAGCGGTGAAAGAAAAAGTTTATTTGAAATCAATGGGCGATTTTCCGAAATCAAAAAAAAAAAAGAAATTGGTTCGTAAATGACTTCATAGATGGCGCTTAGCATAGATTAGTATGGCGCTTAGTAAAAGGCGGGTTCATGAAGAGCACGTGTATGGCTGCGTAATATTTATTCTATTCCAAAATAGAAATAGGTTCTGGATGTCCTGAATATAAATAGGTAAGTAAATACTATTTTTTTATTCTTTTGGTAGACAAGTAAAAGTGTAGAATTTATTACAGCTTATAAGTAGCCCAGCTTTCATAAAACGACATCTATCGAGTGTTTTTGAACTAATTTTTACTTTTTAATTTGGGCTGTCAGAAAATCGCCCATTGAAACTGTAGCTGAGCTACGGCAAAAGATAACGGAAGCAGCTTAATTTGTTAACAACGGAAGATTCGCCCGTCTGATAAACCGATCATTTTTAAGAAGATGTCGAGCTTGCATTGCGTCTGAAGGAAGTAAGTTTGAACATCTGTTGTAAATCTTAGCATCTAAATAATTGATGTTAAACAATTGTGTGTATTTAATTTAATAGCTTCACTATATCTCACTCACACTTCATAAAATGAATGTCCCCGTCTCACTCAAACTAGAATCTTAAAGTTACGACCTTGAAGAGAGCCAGGGTACCGTAAAACCATTTTTAAATAAGTAAGTAAAACTTGTTAAAAACTAAGTGTCTCTAAAAAAAAAAAATTGTCTACCGTTTAAGAAATAATCTAGCATGTATCATACCATTTTGGAATCCTTTTTAAATGCGCCAACTTTTGAAGTTACTTGCCAAACTCCCATAGTATATTTTTTTTCAGTACAGTATGTTAAAGCTGGGCGAAATAATAATTTTGAAAATTTGGTTGGGTAAAAAGTGACATTTCCTTCCAAGCTTGAGCAGCTGGCTATAAAGTTTAGGACAGTGTATACCTCGGACCAAATATTACATGGACAGAGTTTTACGACGTTGCCGCTTTTACATACGTGTATCAAAGTAAAGTATTTGTATCTCTGTCTGTATGACTGTAGTGTGATATGAGTAAAAGAGATAGTTAATGTACGTTTGGCAACGACGCACTGTCGGTGTGAGACGTGTCATTTCATGACCGACTACTAGGTCAAAACATTGCTGGATTGTGCGAAATAATAGTGAAATATTAAGAAATCTTAGTGTTTGTGTTATTTGTGTAATATACAATTGACATAATGTCTTTTTCTGCTGTTTATTGTTCGTCAAGAACAACAAAAGGAGGTGTGAGGAACCAGGAATTATCATTTCATACGTTAGTGATTTCTCATAATATGTATGCTTTACTATGAGTTTTTTAATAATTAAAACGGCAAAGCATTAATTTTTGTTAATTCTAAATCATACTATATCGTACACTATTCATAAGAATCACGTTTTAAACTTTAATTAAATGTAATTTAAAGGCTTTGTTTTTGGCATAATGATTAGTGATGTACGTATTTGTGTATCGAAGCTTTATCGATATTACTAATATTCTTTTCGACGTGACAACGTCTTAAATTAGGTTGCGGCTGGGAGTCACTTATGAAAAAGTGTAACGCTGGGTAACGTTACGATGAGTCACCGAACGAGAGAGAGGCCCGCCGAATGCCTTGCGTCTCTCTCCCACTCAACTATGATAAATTTGTGCAATTCTTATTTTCATTCAATTCCTTGTTCCTATTGTGCAATTTAATTATATTCATATCAATAAATATTCTACCGAGAAAAAGACGTTGTCACGTAAAATCTTCGCCCGTAAAACCGACTTTACAGGCAAACAATTTTTTTTATTATTCTTTTTTTAGGTTTCCGAAATGCCCGGAAATAAGACGTGAATGGGTTAAAGCTATTAGACGTGATAACTAAGAGCCTACAAAATATTCAAGGCTCTGTTTCAAACATTTTGAAAAATCTTTTTTTACAGTAAAAATTTTAGCCTTAGTTCAAAATTGAATCTTAATAATATGGGCGGGAATATGAATAGTAAAAAGTATTGCTCTTCACTTTACTACACAAATTATTATTTTTTATTTGTTTGTTATAATTTATAATAGAAGGAGGCAAACGAGCAGGCGGGTCACCTGATGGAGAGTAATCTCCGCCGCCCATAGACACCCGCAACACCAGAGGAATCGCAGATGCGTTGCCGGCATTTAAGGAAGGAATAGGAATTGTGAGCGGGGGGGGGGGGGGAGGCCTCCGGAACCCTCACTGCCCCGAACGAAACACAACAGCACCAAGGGCTATTATTTCACACCGGATATGAGGGTGTTACCAGACCAATCGATCGATGGTAGAATGGATTAGTCGACGTCGATCGATGTCGATCGACAATCGACCGGTAAAATGGATTGGGTGTTAAATCGAGCTGTTTGATTAGACGCACCGGCCGCTTCACTTTTCTGAGTGGTAGAGCCACGGTGCGTTGCAGCACGCATTGGGCCGGCTCGCCCGGCGTAATACCACCCTCTCTAATATTCGGCGTGAAATAATGGCAATTGGTGCTGTTGTGTTTCGTCCGACTAGTGAGGGTTCCGGCAGCCCTTCCCCCCCCCCCCCTTCCTCCCAATTCCTATTCCTTCCTTAAACCTATTCCTCCCATAAAGGCCGGCAACGCGTCTGCGATTCCTCTGGTTTTGCGGGTGGGTGTCCATGGGCGGCGGTGATTACTCTCCATCAGGTAACCCGCCTGCTCGTTTGCCTCCCTCTTTCATAAAAAAAAAATAATATTTCGTGCCCATGGATAATAATCGTAATATTAGATTATGTTTATGTTGATAATAATGAGTGATGATAATATGAACGTTTAAATACTAAATGATATTCCCCCAAACACCTTGGGAAGCACTTTAGATTAAGCAACACCAAAAAAGGGGGGAAGGGGAGGGGGAGGGGGAGCCAAAGTGCGAAAATGCATAGTTTTCAAGATATTTTTATTTTGAGGTTATTTTAGGTTATTTTTAGGAAAAAAAAAACCAATATTCTACTAAGTTACCATTACCGTACCCCCTCCATCCCCCTCCTCTCTACCTCCCTCGAAACTACTAACCTCGAAATTCATGACAATCGCTACGCAAGAAAAAAACAAAAACAAAAACCGCTGCTTAAAATGTCATTTGGATAAAATAAGCGATCGTTGGCTTTAAAAAACGGTCGCATCCAGATTCTTCTGCGTTTGCGTCTCCGTAATAATAGTACGAGCAACATCGTACTGGCCAAGAACAACGAGTCCTTTTCTGAATACATTTTGAAAGAAACTGATGGAATTTAGCCAGGGTTAATCGATCAACGTCGACCGGCCGTCGATCGATGGGTTAGACGAACGGTATCCGTCGATTGATTAAAGCTACCACACCTATCGATCAACGTCGACCGACCGTCGTCGATCGATTGGTTAGTCAAACGGTAGGTATCCGTCGATCGATTAAAGCTACCAGACCAGTCGATCAACTTCGATTGACGTTGATCGATGCCGTCGATCGACGATCGATCGATTGGTCGGGTAACACCCTTAGTGAGAGGTTGGTATTTACGCCGGGCGAGCCGGCCCAGCGTGCCCGGCGTGCTGCAACGCAGCGTGGCTCTACCACTCAGTCAGTGTCACTCATTTAGCACCAGCCAAGGGTCACGTGTAGGGTCTAAACGGTAAACCTACGGACGTGAGTAACTTTAACCCCCAATTATAATAACGAACTAGGTACACACCACATTAAAGTGATTATATCGATATACTAGTCACATCTTTAGTCACGCACACATGTACAGATAGAAAGCTGCACACTAACAAAATATGGACATGCTAAAAATCCAAAGACTCTGTCCATTGTGATATTTGGTCCGAGGTGTATACAGAAGCATTATTCAGGATTACAAGACAAAAAAAAACATTTAAAAAGGTAAAGATTTGTAGCAACAGGAGGTAAAAAACCGTCACTGGATGTACGTTTTTGGATTTTTTTTTTAAATGTCTATAGTTTTAAAAATACGTGACTTAGATTTTTTATATATTTTTCTGATACCTATTATAACTTGGCCTATCACCGGGTTTCGGCTTGACGTCGATATCTGGGACACCCTGTATATGTATGTTGTTTTTAATTACTTATTTCATTTTTTTTTTTTTACCTAACGGTTCTACTACGAGTATTTGATTAAGAGATCTATTACATCTCAAATGTGATTTTTGCGTAAAATGCGCATTTTTGCATTTTGTAGTAACTTTTTAGTTGTATTTATCGTTATTATCGAAATAGGATAATAAAATCCTGCTTAATATTATAAATCTCCACTCTGCGAGAATAAGCTGAGTTCGGACGGCCGGCGCATCGTATTTTGTAGTAATTTTGCAGTTATATTTATCGTTTTTATCGAAATAGGATAATAAATTCATTATACAATCTTTATTTCTCAAGAAGTAACAATTATTCTGGTATACATTTTTGCTTAATAATATCGTAGATAGGATAAATTCACAGTTAACTTAAAGCGATTTTCGAAGTTTTTTGGTTTAGAATAAGATTTTTTTTCGATATAAAATCAATGATATCTAAAAATTCCGAGGCCGCTACGCACTATACGATTATATAATAGATAACATTCAATTTTTTTTTCATTTCTTTAGAACAGTAGTTCAATCGAGGAGTTCAAAAAAGTGCCTTCGCGCATTTTATGAAAACCTTCATCAATTTTGGGTTTCATAAAAAAGTTAAGCAAAATTTACATAAAGCGAGGCCGCTACGAACTATGCCAATAGCTATTCTACATTATTCAATAATTCAAAACTGGTGATGTATTTTTTTTCTTGGATCAAGAACGCCAAAATTGGCCATTTTACGCAAAAATCACAGTCGAGATGTAATAGGCCTATTAAGTTAATGAGGTGGCGTCGCAGCCAGATACAGATACAGACATAGCCTGCCTGGCACTCAATGATAGATAACTTAGCATTCTACTAGTGGTTTTTTTTTAATTTAATGAGTATCTTCAAATGTCTATAAAATATAAAATGATCCTCTTTACGTAGGTATAACATTATTATAGATGCAAAAATTTCTATAATAAAAAAAATAGTCTACGGTCCAACTATAGAAAATAATTTTTCATCCATCGCTTTCTTTTCACTATTTTATTTATCGATATTTCTAAAGTAATAGCTATACAGGCTTTAACTTTTCTTGTTGTATCCATGGTAGCGTTCGCACGGTCCGCACCGCGCAAAGGAAGCCGCAATACTGACGTGATAAATATTGAACGTGTAGGGTGTGACCGTGATCCTCTACGTTAAGTCAATCCAGATCGCGATATAGATCACGATAAATACTTTACGTGTAGCCTACGCCATAGAGAGAGAGCATAAGTTTGCTATCTCTTTCTGCCTTAATCCATTACTACTTTTGTTCCGTTTCAGCACATCATGTTTACCCTAAGTAAAAGAAAGACAAAACATAGGATGAAAGGACCGTGTCGGTGAAACTGTGCAACGTTTTACATGGATCCAGCGCAATCCAGCGACTCTTGGCCCCAAACAAATCGCTGTCATTATTTTACCTACCAAATAATTATTTGTTTTTTTAGTTGATTAAGTGAATACTATAAGTGTACATATTATTCCGTTGGGCTTAATTGAACAACAAGTTGTTCAGTCAAACATTGCATTAATAGAAGTGAGTGGCAAGTGCCTGGAATATCGTTTCTTACGTAAGTTTTGTTAATCTGGGTTTCGTGATGATTATTAGCAATATACCATGCAATATTTGATTTGTTTCTATTGAAAATGCTATTAAATGATTGTAAATCTCTAATTCTAGTCTTAAATATGTGTGCTTTTGGTTTAATACGGAAATTTCATAAAATTATTTAAACATAACCTGTAATCAGTATTGTCAGGTACTTGGCAAAGTTTACCCCAAAAATACTTAGGTTTTAGTATGGAACGAATAGCATAAAATAAATTCTCTAATTAAATTATATCCACCTGTACTTTTTACCTTTACTATCTATTCGAGCGTTAGACTGAGCGTGGTAGAAAATAATAAATTTAATTTTAAGGTTTTAGGGGCCTCACGAGAATCAAGCCAGCCTAGTGTAAATTATCGTTTATTTTCTATTTATTTTAGATTTCCAAAGGACGAAACACTCAAAAAAAATTATAATGTAGACATAAAAGTAAAGAAAAATGAAATCTTAGCGAAATCGCAGCCACTTATCAAAACTTGATAACACGAATACTATTGAGGACTTGAATACTGACAATAAAAATAATCTAGAAGTAAGTATCACAAACCATAAAGTGCGTCGCTTCTGAGATTTTGGTGTCAAAACTTGCATTTTTTTATTATTTTATATATTTTTCCCATAACATCAAAATTTTTGTTTGTTTTTAACTTCTCTATTGGTTTATCAGTGACCGCGATTTCGCAAAATTCTCCTTTATTTTAGTATGAATTTTCGGTATTCCACAAAATTAAGATGAAGTATTTATGTTACAGGTTGTTTAATCGTGCAGTAGTTGCAGTACTGAAGAAACATTAGAACCAAAGCAGCAATGCATCTTTTTCACTTAAATAATTCTGACTTTGTCAGATTGATCCTTATTTAAAAACAGCGATTAAAAGTTAAACTTACGTTGAAATTAATGTTAGAAAGAAACAATTTAGGCCACGGATTGTTTCATAAATAAGAGTTACCTATTATAATTTGGCTTCAAGTGTTATTTTATTTTATATTGTATAAAATTTCTCAAAGATTGATTGATATTTCATCCACAATACATTGTTGTTGATTTTATGTTTTTGTTTCTTTTATCCTAACCATTCTACATCCGACACAAAAATGAGAGGTGTTATGTCGAGAGGTCGAGACATGGTATTTGTTCTTAATATTGTATAAAATTTACCCATATTTAGGGAGTGACAACTGTGAGCTGGCAACATTTTAGTAACGCACACATAGGCCCCTTTTTTTGTGCATGTGTGAAAATTTTGCACATCGAAGTTACCTCTATAGTATCTAACTCAATGTAAATATTGAACATGTAAATCAATATGAAGGCGAAGGATAAGCGCGCCGTCAATTTATTTCATTTTATTAAAAATAGTACGTTTCCGACAATGACGGAATATTATGTTAGCATCGAGGAGACAGAATTTGTATTGCTTTCCATGCACTATTGTCATTCTGTATATTTCGTTGCGTTTCACTACACGCACTACATTACTCACAAAATGCACTTCCACGAGAAAGCGATACATAATGACAAAAGTGTATGGAGAGCGATACAAATCCTGTCTTCTCGACGCTAACATAATAATTCGGTCATTATCGGCTTTTTCGCTTGCCTTGGAAACGATATAGGTAAACTAAATCAGACAAATTTTTAAAAAACTACGTTATGGTGCACAAGAAAAACACCTACAATATTATATTCAATCACTGTAGGTACAGCACCGTCAGATCGATCTACCCAAATCTGTAAAAATATCCCAATCGATATTGAACTCTATGACTTCAACATCAGGTTGAGATTCGGTTGCAGGTATTTCACAGATAAGTAGGTCGCAGAGTAGGTAGGGTAGGGCGATATGACGCTGCCTGTACAGTCAGTGAACTATTTTCTTTCTCCTGTGTATGAAGAATAATAATATAATACACTTCTGGACACATTTAATGGCCCACCTTGCATTTTCAGTTTTGTTTAGTCCTAGCTAAAAATTTATATTAGGTCGAGCAAAAAGTTTTTATACAGTTTTGAACCAGGCACATTCATAATTTTATTCAATAGTCTTTTTTTAAATTTCGAACACAGAATTTAAAGAAACAAAAGACAATTTGAAGCCTGTTCGTTGATATCAAATAATCGAATACTAAGAAAACTTAATTTTATTGGTTTACTTGGATTTAATTCTTGAAAGTGTGATTTTTCTCTTTGGTTTTGCAACATACATTACTTATTCTTAACATTAAGGTGAGGTTCTATCAATAATCTATGGATACTTCACCTGAAGTCACCGCCCAAGCTGTGGCACTTATCCAGGCCGGACA
Source organism: Scoparia ambigualis (assembly GCA_963921215.1). Taxonomy (NCBI): domain Eukaryota; kingdom Metazoa; phylum Arthropoda; class Insecta; order Lepidoptera; family Crambidae; genus Scoparia; species Scoparia ambigualis. Next base: position 22,523,840 of record OY992505.1, on the reverse strand, counting down.
CAGCCAAAGAAATGTGAGTGCTCAACTTAATTTAAGTCGATCGGCGGTCCGAAATGTTTATCGGAGGTACCTAGAGACTGGCGGCTTTGTTCGTCGCCAAGGAAGGCCACGATCTCGGGTCACAACTGAAAGGCAGGATCGATTCATCGTGAAGACAAGCTTGAGAAATCGTCACCTTACCTCCATTGAGATACAAAACCAACTTCGCGACTTCCACGGAGTATCTGTGAGCGCTCGAACTGTTCGGAGAAGGTTAAAAGAACGCGATATGGTACCACACAAGCCAGCTAATGGCCCCAAACTAACGCGAGCCAACCGAACAGCGCGTCTTCATTTCGCGCACACTCATTTAAATTGAACTCAGCAGCATTGGAGCCGTGTACTCTTTTCTGATGAGTCTAAAATTGCGTTACATGGCAATGATGGAAGGAAGAAGGTCTACCGACGTAAGGGAGAGCGTTTTGCACAATGCTGCTTTGAAGAGAGGGTTGCTTATGGCGGTGGCTCATGAACTGTCTGGGGCGGTATATCCGCGAGCGGCAAAACTCAACTCGAGGTTGTTACGGGACCACGGCTGCCAACATTAAATGCTGAAAGGTACATTCGTGAGTGCTTAGAACCTCACGTGATGCCATACGTGGACCATGTGGGCCCAAATTTCCTTTTTATGCATGATAATGCAAGAGCCCATACGGCCGGCATCGTCAGGGAATATCTTCGGGATGTGAACATCACAGTTATGGACTGGCCAGCCAGAAGCCCAGACATGAACCCGATTGAGCACATGTGAGACGAGCTAATAAGACGTGTTAGGGCCAGACGATGCAGGAGTTGAAAACTGCCATAGAAGAGGAATGAGAGATGATCCCTCAAAATTTCATAGAACGGTTGATAAACTCTATGCCTAATCGTATGAGAGCGGTCGTAGATGCCCAAGGAGGCAACACGCGTTATGAAATTAAACCTTTATTTGATAAAACATGTTTTTATTTAAAAATCAACTGCCTTCATCAAGGCGCATACCCGACTTGTTAGGCGTAGCTCCATGTCGTGTGGTATTCTGAATTCAAGTTTAAAACAATACAATTGAAAAAGATGGTAAAATGTATCAGGTTTAAAACTACATCAATAGTTTTGTTCAATCTAGCAATCATATTTAAGTAGGGGCCATAGAAACCTAAACTCTAAGGTGGGCCAATAGATGTGTCCAAGTGTATAATAATAATATTGCCAATTCGAAGTTTTAAACATTAGTAATTGCAACTTTTTCATTTTATAAGTACCAACATTTTCACTTCTTTCTCTACACAAGGTTCCATATTGAAAATCGTATAAGTAGGTACCTACTTACAAATATTTTGATTGTGATAGTACCCATCTCATGATTAAAATAAAATGTAAACTTGAGCAATGATCAACAGTCTATAATATTAAGAGTATTAAGTAGAAACCCGTTTCTCTGGAATCCCCATAGCAAGAAACAGTTTTTATTTGTAAGATAATAAATTATAAATATTGTAAGTAAGTACTTACCTAAGTTTATTTGAGCGCTTTTTAACGCAAATAATCAAATATTACAATTATACCAGTATTCAAACTAGGCAAAATTAAGCAAAGTTAAACAATATAAAAGTAGGTAGGTACTAACTTTATCCGATTTTTGTGTATAGTTAACATCCATCAACGCCTTTTAATTCTTGTCTTCACCCTTTTATTTATTTTGTTTAAATAATATAGATGCAGTAAATAATTATTTGCCGACTATAGTAAAGCGCAACCGCCTCCTCTATTTTTTCCGTAGAAATGAATTATTGCGATAAAGTTCAAGATTATCGCGACGTTGCGAAGTTTTTTTTGATGTGGCCAAGCTTATCACGACAACGGAACACGAAGTTTTTTATCGCGACAACGAAATAAGAATCAGTCTGGCCACGGCATTTCCTGTGAAGAAGTAAGAAGTCGCACCTTAAGCATAAGTTTGCTTTACGAAAAACAACCTTATGCTTATCCAATAAGGTGTATTTTTCATCGGCATAAATAAAAAAAAAGCTAATTCCAAATCAAATGAGTTATCGCTAAGAGGTGATTGGTCTCGCCGGTGTGGCGGCGCGGCGTCCATCGTCGTTCCCGTCTTGCTCCAATGACTGGCGCTCGAACACAAAACAATACTTGTATGAGTTTCCTCCTTCTACCAAGAAAATGCAAGATACCTTAGAAACGGGGCGTCCTAGCGCGAAACGGACGAAAATTTCGTTACCCTTTTAGGAACCACACTGAATTGAACATACACTTAATGTTGACCTCAAATGACCTTGGCCTAGACTTATTACAAATAAACTGCAATCGATAGGGGATTATAACATTTCTTAGCAAAAACCAGAAGGTAGTGTTGTATTTTAAGTAGTAGTAGTTGTTAGCGCCAGGGGGGCGCAGTAACATGCGACGTAATTAGGGGTGTGGACCCAGGACAGGTCTGGTTAGGTTTCGGAAATGAGGGCATGCGGGCATGACTTACTTGGTAGATGATTGGTGGGGGCAAGGCAGGAGACGGGGCAGCGAGCTGGCGGGCGGCGATGTAGGCGATTTGTAACGCACAGCACACAGTTCTTTCACCTAATCACAGGCACTATCTTCACTTAAGGTTCAGGGTTACTATATTCAGTCGAAAGCGATATCAGGGCGCGTATTTTCTGGGCGTCTCGCGGTAGCTAGCAGACAGACTAGTCGCGCGGTCTGCTCACGAAGCGAGCGACCGCGGGTCGCGCAGCGGTGGCGCCGCAGCAGATAGGCGGACGCGGTCGTCAACAACCGCTGAGTCAACCGCCTCACAGATGGCGGCATGATTCGAATGGGCGTCCCGGCTTTGGCGGGAACATCCTCCGGGGCCCAGGGTGGCTCATCCAATGGGAGCCTGGCGATCCGGAATACAGGCCTCCGAAGATGTCCATTCGCGGTGTCCAGGTCTACCACCCGCACGACGCCATCCTTCCCAGGCAGGGTGCGAGCAATGCGCCCCAGTCTCCATTGGAGGGCAGGCAGGTTGTCCTCCTTGATGAGGACGAGCTCGCCAACTCGGGGAGGGGAGGATGAGGACAACCATTTGGAGCGGGTTTGGAGGGTATGAAGGTAGGACTGGGTCCACAGCGTCCAGAAGCGCTGGGAAAGGGCCTGTACCATCTGGAATCGCCTACGTGTGGAGATCGGCCTATCTTCCACGGATAGTTCGGGAAGGGCCGTTAGTGGGCGGCCTATAATGAAATGTCCGGCTGTAATCGGCTCAAAGTCAGAAGGATCAGACGAAAGGGAGCAGAGAGGTCTATAGTTAAGGACCGCTTCGATTCGAGCTAAAAGTGTGGAGAATTCCTCGAATGTGAAGTGTTGTTCGCCAATTACGCGATATAAAAGTTGCTTTGTTGATTTTACGTTGATCTCATGTAACGCACCGAACCATGGTCCCTTAGGGACGTTCCACAACCAAGTAATGTGCTGACCAGCGAGCTTGTGCGCAATCGTGTCATAATCAAGGCAAGAAACTTCAATGAGCTGATTTCTAGCGCCTACATAATTTGTACCGCAGTCCGAGCAGATGAGAACCGGGGCACCGCGGCGTGCTATAAAACGCTGTAACGCCGCGAGGAACGCTTCCGTGCTGAGGTCCTAGACTGGTTCCAAATGAACCGCCTTAGTGGAGAGGCACACGAATATACAAAAGTACGCTTTTAAGAGTTTAACATTACGTAGGGTACTAGATTTAACGAGGAATGGGCCGGCAAAATCGGTCGTGACTTGACTAAATACTGGCTGAGGCGTAACTCTATCGGCTGGCAGGTCGGCCATGAAGGGCGCTTGCGGCTGGGCCCGGCATCGAAAGCATCTAATGCATTTAAAGACTCGGTGTCTAATAATACGGCGCGCGGACAATATCCAAAATTGTTGGCGTAGGATAGCGTGTAAAGTGTCAGCGCCAGGGTGGCAGTGTATTTTGTGGTAGTGGTCAATGATGAGGTCTACAAGTGGGCCAGAGCTGGGAAGTATGAGCGGATGCTGCGCGTCATATCGGATAGACGCATAAGACAGTCGTCCACCAACTCTAAGGAGCTCATCTTTAATGAGAGGTGACAGCCGCTGGAGTCTGACGGAGCAGATTTTGCCAGTTTGAAGGCGGTGGATGTCCTCTGCAAACTCATTGTGCTGAACACTGCGCACCCAGTAAAGTAGGGCCTCTCTTCGTTCACTGACGTACAAGGGGCCTGAGCGTCGCGAATCTTGGTGGTGTCTGCAGTTGTGTAGAAAGCGTTTTAGACAAGTTGTCACTCCGACGAGCTTGTCTAGTGAACTGAACCGAGTGAGCAGGTCAAAGTCAAGACCGGGCACTGTGACCAGTGACGGGACGTGTTTGGGCTTAAGGCCGGGCAGGGCGTGATGGCCCAGAGCTAAGGGCATCGCAGGCCAAGACTCACAAGGCTGTCTAAGCCACGTCGGAGACCACCATAGGTCGTGGGCTGACAGGGATTGCGCAGACATCCCTCTGCTTGCGCAATCTGCCGGGTTGAGCTCGGAAGGTACGTGTCGCCAGGTACATTCTGGTGAGCCTGAGCTGATTTTGACTACCCTGTTGGCTTCAAAGGGTTGAAGACGGTGAGGCGGTGTATTGAGCCAGGCCAGGACTATCGTACTGTCTGACCAACATATGTGTTGTTGTATACTGATATGGGCGGATAACTGAACTGACACACGGATCATGAGCTGGGAGAGTAGGGTGGCGGCCGACAACTATAACTTGGGGATTGTGAGGCGATTCTTGATTGGTGCGACTCGCGACTTGGCGACAATCAAGTGTACCAAAGTATCTCCGGAGGCATCGAGCTCATGGAGATAAACAACGGCGGCAAACCCGGCTTCAGAGGCATCTGCAAACCCGTGAAGCGAGTATGCAGCTGAGCCTTTGTTTGCACAAATGTGCCGAGGGAAACGAATGCTAGACAACAGCGGCAGATCGTCTGAGATGTGGTGCCACTCCGTTTGTACTTCAGAGGAAGTGGGCTCATCCCATTCCAGCTTCAGCTTTGCGCGGAAGATAACGGGAGAAACCCAGCCGTTTGGGTCATAAAGTGAGGCTACGGTGCTTAAAATTGACCGCTTTGTGACATGTGTGATGGGGGGCAGAGAGATGCGGTAGGTGAACTCGTCTGACTGAGGGCTCCACTGTATACCCAAGACCTTAATGGACGTGGACTCTGGGTTCATGTTGAAGTTCTTGGGCATGTCGCATTGGTTGTCGGGGAATCTCTCGAGCAGCTTAGGCGAGTTAGATGTCCATTTACTGAGCTGAACGCCGCCTAGGTCTAGCAGACTTATCAACTCGTCCTGAAGTGCTTGGGCGGATCCAACTGTGTCATGACCACACAAGATGTCATCAACGAAGATAGACTTGCGAAGAACCTGAGCGGCTCCAGGGTAACGATGGCCTTCATCATCAGCTAGCTGAAGCAGAGTGCGGATTGCATGGTATGGGCTTGATCTTAAGCCGTAGGTGACTGTATTGAGGGCGTAGGTGAGCAGAGGGTGATCTGGTGAGGACCGCCATAGTATCAGCTGATACCGTCTCTGGTCTGGGGCAACCAGCACATTTCTGAACATCCTCTGGATGTCAGTGCTGAAAACGACTGGATGCGTTCTGAAGGACATGATGATGTCCACAATGTCCTGTTGAAGGGCGGGGCCTGTGTGTAGGCATTCATTTATGCTGACACCATTGGAGCTTTTGCAGCTACCATCAAAAACAATGCGCAGCTTGTCCGACCCTGACTTAAATACGCCATGGTGAGGAATGTAGAAGTGAGGTTTATGGGCGAATGTATTTGGGTGACAGGGAGCCATGTGCCCTAAGTCGATGTATTCGGCCATAAAGTCGACGTATTTAGAACGCAGAGACGGGTTCGCCATTAGCTTCTTCTCAATATTGAGGAATCTGCGTAATGCGATAGGGTGAGTTTTACCTAGTTGAGGGGCGTCCTTTAGAAAGGGCAGTGCGACCGTATATCTGCCTGAGGGATCGCGTGTAGTGGTAGAGCGGAAGATTTCCTCGCATTGTTCCTCCAGGGTATCATTATGAGTGTGAGATTGAGGAAGGGGCTCCTCAGACTCCCAGAACCTTTCCAGACTCTGACGTATGTCCTGGGCTGATTCAGCTGAGTCTGGTTGTGAGCTAACGACGTGAGCTGAGTTAACCTGCTGCGCCGGCTGCGCATACAAGTCCTCAATGGGCCCTATCAACGCGAAGTCGAAAATCGTGCCGAAGGCTATGGGCTTGCCCGGGCCCAACGAGACCTTAGTCCCGTCGAACACCTGGCCAAGAACGTCCGACCCCAATAAGAGGTCGATCGGGGCTGGTGTGTGGTAAAGCTGGTCAGCCAATGGCACGGGTGGCTGGCCTAGTACATGGGAAATGTTTGGTACCTTCTCTAAGGGAAGGTAGCCAGTGACGTTTTTTAAAATATGAGCTGTGGCAGTGATTGTAGGAGTATCATTGTGAGTGGGTCGGCATACTATTGTTATTGCCGCCTTTGACTCATGTTTGACGGCAGGTTCAAAAGTCGTGCCATGCGTGACGTTATTAATGTCAGCATACTGCCACAGTCCAATAAAGCTCTGGCTGTGTGAAGATGGCCACGTACGTCCGCGACTCTTAGTGAGACGGTTGGCAACAAAATGGGTGTGCCAGTGGGCACAGAAGGTGAGTGAGCTGATTGAGTATCAGCTGAGATTGTATGAGCTGAGTATGTATCAGCTGTGTGGGCATGGGTTTTTTTTTTTTTTTTGGTAGCAGCGTTTCATAGTACTAACTAGAACAGTGAAGCTTTCGGTTTACTTCGCTGTCCAGCAGTGTGTTTTAGTTTTTGGGCTATGTTTTAATTTGGGGCTAATGTGATTTGGATAAGGTTATTTGTTAAATTTTTTAATCTCGGTTACAATATGAGTAACAAGGTTATGGAATGTGTCAATGGTGTCCTGTTTGGTTATAATTTCGTTCAGTTTAAAGGGGTCAATTTGGTAAACATTCGAGCAAATTATGTGGTTCGTCCGCATGGCGGCAAATCGGGGGCAATGTTGGGTAAGATGTTTGTAGGACTGGGGCGTTAAAGAGTCGCAGGGACAAGAGTCCTCTGTAAGGATCTTAAAGCGGTGCAAATATTCTTTATGCCAACCATGGTTGGTTAGCAATTGGGTGATGGCGAATTTGGGGGTGACTAGTGATAGGTATTCCTTTAGGTCAGCATAGGATGGAAGAAGAGTTTTTGTGTAAGCACAATGGTTTTGGTCGGTGTAGAATGCTTCAGAGGCAGCTAGACATTTTTGTTTGTTTAGATATTTGATGTGACTTATGGGGATGTGATAGAAGTCAGGGGTACGGTGGAGATTTGCTGCACTCTTGGCCTCAGCATCCGCTGCTTCATTACCGTCAAATCCAACGTGAGCCTTAACCTGTGGGCATGGGTTGACTGGGCATGGGCTAAAGGGACATGGGCTAAATGGGCATGGTCTGAATCTACCTCTTCGCTAGGGTGCTCCGTGATAGTTGGGAGTCATAATTGCTGGCGGCGTTCGCGGGGCCTACCTGGCGAACCGGACCTGGGCGGGCTGGCTCTGTGAGCAGAGCTTGGTTGCGCCTGTTTGGCATGTGCGGGTTCGTGCCGCCTGCTGTTTCTGGGGCGCTCCCTCGAGTGCTCCCTCAGCTGTGGGGGTATATGAGCTGACGAATGAACTGGGTGCGTTGAGTCGTCTGGTCGATGAAGGGACGTGTGGTGGTTGGAGCTCCCACAGTCCTTGCATGCCCCCCTTGACCTGCACTTGCTCTCGTAGTGACGGCCGAGACAACGCTGGCAGCGCTTACGTGCCTGTACAAAGTCCCAACGGCCCTGTGTTGGCTGGAACGTGTACCATTTGCACGTCATGAGCCTATATCCCCTAGTGGCACAATAGGGACATCCCCTCTCCTTAATTCACTAAGTTTATTTGTACTGGCACCTCGAGACCAACCGTTAGGTTATGCAAGAAGTGCCAGACGTCCCTGCGCCAGTAGAACACTCGCGCAGGAGACCACCAACGTTAGGTCTTGACGCCAAATTAGTGCCCGCCGCAGCGCGCTCTTCATTTGGTACTCATAAGACTAGTGTCTCGGGAGAGTATCCCCGTGAACACGTGTAGTTCACTGCCTATTGTCCAGATAGGTAGCCGGAGCTGTCGAGCTCGCTCACTTCTCGTTGCACGAAGGGCACAACTCGCAGTTGCCACTGCTAGGGTCGTCGACTCTAAAGTCAACTCCCAAGTGTCCACCTTGGTAGCGGAGTAGTAAGCACACTCACTTCTCGGAACCCATCCGGGAGCCTAGCCAGTTCCCACGTCCTACGCGGCTGGCTGGACCGGAGACCTACGGCATCTAGGAGGCCGTCTCTACTAGTTATCCAGACTAGTACCGGAGATGTCAACACCAATGTCCAATGAAAACCACCGGACAAAGCTGCCAACTATAAGGGAAACTCACGTTCCCCGCAGGACTTTTCGCTTCTGGCCCCTCAGAGACCGCTACTAGGCCCCGCTCGCTGTGCACGAGTTTGGAAGTCCTGGCACACAATACCAGGACAAACGAACATTCCCAAGCTCTGCAGCTAACCACATGCCACTACGAGTCCAACCCATGTCCGGATCCCGCCGGAGGCGCCTGGTTAAAGGCACGACCAGCGGGGGGCTAGAACCGGAACCCCGTAGTACCTCTGAAAACACAACCGGACCCGTAGTTCCAGTTGCGATACCCTATCTATTGAGGTCGGTAGATAGGGACAATAGGGACAGTAGGGCGTCAAGTGTGAGGAAGAAGACGAGGATGATGATGAGGAGCAGCTTTGCTGGAAGGCCGAGTAAACTTGAAATTTCTTTGCAACTTGAAATTTCTAAGAGCTCTGGCCCAGATGATATTCCTCCTAAGTTTATAAAACTGTGCTCCGAAGAACTGTCTTTTCCACTAGCTTTAATATACAACAAATCTATAGCATCTGGCGTTTTCCCTACTCGTTGGAAAACTGCTTACATTATACCTATATTTAAAGCAGGGGACAGAAATTCATGTGCTAATTACCGGCCAATTAGTATTCTTTCATGCTTGGCAAAACTCTTCGAATCACTTATCTACACTCATCTTTATAATCATTTTAGTAAACTCATATCTAACAATCAACACGGATTTGTCAAAAAACGATCTACACTTAGAAATCTACTGGAATATAAAAGTTATCTTTGCAGAGTTTTCGCATCCGGGGGCCAAGTTGATGCTGTGTATCTAGACTTAAGTAAAGCCTTTGACAAGGTCGACCACTTTTTGTTATGTCAAAAACTTACACACTATGGTATTCACGGGTGTCTGTTGAGGTGGTTGGAATCATATTTGACAAACCGGTCGCAACTTGTCACTGTCGGGGGTTACACATCTTTACCTATACCTGTCTCTTCAGGCGTTCCCCAGGGATCACACCTTGGACCGTTACTATTTATCGTTTTCATTAACGATTTGACCAATCGTTTATCATGTCCTGCCCTCTTGTACGCTGATGACTGAGAAATCTAGATTTAGGTGTACGGAGCAATAAAACACGTCTTCACGTAACAACCATATAATGCGAGACAAGGGGCCGACATACACACTTTTACATCTACCATACATACACAATAATAATTAATGCCGAGATACCTACATACATCACACCTCCCAACTTAAATCACTAACATATACTTACATAAAAGAGTACTTATAAAATACAAACAATAAAAACTTATAACTAATTAATTACTTAGCTTAATAATCTATGCCGTAACGCAGTACGGGCTTGCGCACTCGATTGGGACGATTCACGGGCGTGCGCGGCGAACTAAGCGAGGGCGGCTGCGGTGAGCTCGACTCACTGTGGGTGGTGTTCGGTGAATAATCCACGGGAACGTGACTATCACTCGAAGGAGTGGTAAATAGTCCCTCTTCGCTCTCACTCACCACATCTCCGTTCTCTGATCGCACTGCTACGTCATCCTCAACCCCATTTACACCCTCCGTATTCTCACTAGTCTCCCCTGAAGGACAAGGAACATCAGACATTCTCGCCCTGCGCTTGATTTGATCAATATGTCTATGCATCAGTCGATCGCCACCGCTATCCACTAAGTACCTACGAGAGCCCTGCGTACCTACCACTGTGCCCTTTAGCCATTTGTCTGCGTGACGAAAGCCTCTCGCCCAAACGGGGTCGCCGGGCTGCAGCGCGCGCAGCACGCCGCCCGCGTGCCGCAGCTGCCGGCTGCGCGCGCGGCTCACGCTCTGCTCGCGCGCGCTGGCGCTGCGCAGCAGGTCGAGCCGCGAGCGCAGCGGCCGGCGCTGCAGCAGCATGGCGGGCGTGTCGCCTGTGCTACTTTGGATACTATTCCTATAGCTCATCAAAAATGTTTGCAAAGCGGCATCTGTGTCCAATGTGTCCCTATTGGCTTTTTTAATAGCCCGCTTGCACAGTTTGACCGCGTTTTCGGCCGCTCCGTTCGAAGCCGGATGATAAATGGGCGAAAGAGATTGGCGAATACCATTATTCGTTAAAAAGTTCTGAAATTCACAGCTCGTGAATGGAGGTCCCTGATCTGATACCACTTCCATGGGCAGTCCGAACCGAGCAAACGTGGCCCTTAATACCTTTATAACGGTCACCGCATTTGTTCTAGGCATATCAAAAACTTCTAACCATTTCGAACTAGCGTCGACGATTATGAGATAAGTTTTTCCGTTTAATGGCCCGAGGAAATCTATATGAATCCTACTCCACGGCTGCGCGTGATAGGGCCACGGCTGCGGGGGCGCGCGCGGCGGCGCCTGCGCCTCCGCCGCGCACGTTTCGCACTGCCTACAGACCGCCTCCAAGTCCGCGTCTATATTTGGCCACCATACGTAGCTTCGAGCTAACGACTTGGTCTTTACTATGCCCATATGGCTTGTATGTAACTGCATCAACACCTTTTCCCTTAAACTTTGAGGTATAATTAACCTGTAACCCCACATAAGGCACCCCCGATCTAAATACAATTCGTTTCGTTTGCTATAAAAAGTTCTAATCGTCTCGTCATTACACTTACTTTGCCAGCCCGATTGAACGTACAACATAACACGGCTTAGTAAAGAATCTTTAGACGAAGCTAGCCTGACGTCATCATTTGTTATCGGTAAAAATTGTTCGACAAAATTAATATAAGTTACCCCTTCGGTTACTATACGCTCGGACCCGGTTTGAGGCAGCCGTGATAACGCATCAGCACAATTTTTACTCGATGCAACATATTCTATTTCGTAATTGTATCCCGATAACAAGACGGCCCACCTTTGTAGCCGAGATGCCGCCATAACAGGAATGCCCACTTTATTGCCAAATATGTAAGTCAAAGGTTTGTGGTCGGTTCTGAGCGTAAATTTACGACCATATAAATATTGGTGAAATTTCCTAATGCCATACACAATAGCCAAAGCCTCCTTATCTATCTGCGCGTACCCCCGCTCGGCGCTAGTGAGTGAGCGAGAGGCAAACGCCACCGGGCGCTCGCCGTCGCGCGTGAGGTGCGAGATGACCGCGCCGACCCCCACGCCGCTCGCGTCCGCCGTCAGCACCAGCGGCTGCTCCAGCGAGTAGTGCACCAGCACTTCGCTTGACCCTAAGCGCTGTTTGATCAGCGTAAACGCCCTCTGACATTCCTCACTCCATACAAACCTGACATTGGCGCGAAGTAAATTATACAAAGGCGCTAATATTGTACTTATATTTTTAATAAATTTTGAATAATACATAACCATACCTATAAATGCGCGTAGTTCTGAAATATTCGTGGGGGCTGGGGTGTTAAAAATGGCCGCCACCTTATCCTGACAAGTTTTAACCCCATTTTTATCAATAATATGACCTAGATATTTTATACTGTCCTCAAAGAAAGCGCATTTGTCTTTCTTTACTCGAAGCCCATGTAAACGAAGACGTTCAAATACCTTATGTAAATTACTAATGTGATCCTGGTCCTCAATCCCGGATATTATGATATCGTCGAGAAACACTCCTACATAGGGTATATCAGCGAACAATTGCTCCAGACGCTTTTGGAATACTCCCGGGCTCGATGACAGACCAAAGACTAAACGGTTATACATGAATAAACCTTTATGCGTGTTTATAACCGTGTATTTTTTTGACTCGTCTAATTCAAATTGCGCGTAAGCCTGAGACAAATCAATTTTACTAAATTTTTGTCCACCGTGCAAGCGTGCTAGTAAATCTTCTACATAACCTTATTTAAAGTTAACTTATAATCAGCGCAAATTCTGATGTTACCGTCCTTCTTGACTACCGGCACGATGGGCGTCGCCCAGTCGGAGCGGTCAACGAGGGTGAGGATGCCGTCGCGCACCATCTGGTCGAGCGCGCGCTCCACCGGCGCGCGCAGCGCGTACGCCAGCGGCCGCGCGCGCATGAACACGGGCCGCGCGCCCGAGCGCACGTGAATGCTAACCTGGCCGCCCGTGAATCGCCCCAACCCGTCAGCGAACACTTCAGAGTATCTGGAACTAAAATCGTTTATGTTAAAATCATTACCAATTAAGTTATTTACACATTTGAATTTAGGTAGTTGTACGTTTAGTTCCATTAACCATTGTCTACCCAGTAACGACGTTTTAGCGTCCTCTATAACATACAAGTTTAAATATTTTTTGCTATCATTAAACATAACTAAAGGTTTTATAACTCCCACGGGCCGCACTAACTCCCCCGTGTAGTACCTCAACTTTAAATTGCATTTTTTTATTTCCAAGTTTTTAAATAATTTATAATAAAGTTCCGAACTTATACAAGACACTGCACTGCCCGTGTCACACTCCATAGCGATCTCCTTACCATCCACCTTGAGTGTTATCATTAAAGGACTACATTGCGTGATAGACAACTGATTAACAGCTTTTGCTAATACCTCATCGCTATCCTCACTGTTTGCGCCGTTTTCTTGCGTCGAGGCCGCTACGTCGACTTTGTGTTGACCAGCCAGGTAAGGACAGGCCCGTCTTAAATGCCCCTGCTGGTTGCACACTCTGCACACGTAACGAGCAAAGTGACAGTGGGCCACGTCGTGATTGGCGCCACACGCACGGCACTGCTGCTGCTGGTTGTGCGTGGTGGCAGGGCGCGGCTGGCTGCCCGCACCGCCCGCGCTGCCCGCACGCTGCCCGCGCCACACGCCGCGCCCGCGCGCTGGCGGGTACCGCGGCCGGCCTCCGCTGCTGCCGCCGCCGCCGCTACTGCCGCCGCCGCCACGCCACGTGCCCGCCACCGCCTGGCACGCCGCGATGTCGCCGCTCGAAGAGTTAGCTCGGCCCTCCACCGCCGCCGCATCCTTCTCCGCCGCTTCCATGCTCACGGCGAGAGTAAACGCCTTCCCAAAATCTATCCTGTCTTCGGTGAACAGGCGTTGCCGTATGGTCTCGCTGCTGATGCCGCATACTAATTGGTCACGCAAACTTTCTTCTAACCAACTGCCAAATTCGCAAGTTTTCGTCATTTTCTTTAAAACAGCTACATATTCCGAGATCGTTTCATTGTTACATTGCTTCCTATGGCGAAATTTGTACCTTTCTGATAATATGCTAGGTTTCGGTTGCAAATACTTTTCTAAAATGTCCGTTAACTGTTTGAACGATTTATTTGATGGCTTGTCTGGTGTGCATAGATTTACCAGTAACTCGTAGCATTCTGCTCCCATTACTGTGATAAGCGTCGGCACTTGTCTTTCGGTTTGAATTTCGTTTACTACGAAGTATTGTTCTAACCTTTCCACATACATCATCCAATTGTCCGAGCGCACGTTAAACTCTGAAATTCTACCTATCGACATTTTCACGCACTTGTTATCACACCTATAATGCACTTATTTCACTATGGTTCGTATCAAACTCGTCGCCACTGAGAAATCTAGATTTAGGTGTACGGAGCAATAAAACACGTCTTCACGTAACAACCATATAATGCGAGACAAGGGGCAGACATACACACTTTTACATCTACCTTACATACACAATAATAATTAATGCCGAGATACCTACATACATCATATATACATATAAAAATATTCACAAATGTTGAAGATACAAGGCAAAGCATAGCACTTCAAAGGGATCTTGAGATTGTTTCAGAATGGTGCCTTTCAAATAACATGCTTCTCAATGTTGATAAGTGTTGTGTCATCAGTTTTACAAAAAAGAAAAATCGATTAACCCAGCCATACTATGTACAAGACAATATCTTAACGAGAAAAGAAACTGTTAAAGACCTGGGTGTGATATTTGACGAACAGCTGTGCTTTCGTCCGCACTATGATTACATTATAAAGAAGAGTCAACGACTTCTGGGCTTCATTGTACGGACTACAAAAGATTTTAAAAAGCTCCATAGCACTCTGTGTCTCTTTTTCAGCCTGGTGAGAAGTGTCCTAGAATACTGTAGTCCCGTTTGGTCTTCTTATTATGAAGTGGATACTAATAACCTGGAAAGAGTTCAGAAAAGATGCCTCAAATACCTTTCCTACAAACACAACCTCGGTCGATCGCTCAGAGATTATGGTCAAAGGATGTCCAAGTTTGAAGTGATTTCCTTGAGGACCAGGCGTAGAAGGTATGACCTTCTATGTCTGCATAAAACACTGCATGCATCTATCGATGCACCAGATCTACTTTCATCTTTGAACATTAACATCAGATACAGGTCCCGTCATCCCAACATTTTTGCAATACAGGTCTTCAAAAATAATACTTCGTTTTATAGCCCTCTGGTTAGAATGTGCCGTACTTATAATGAGCTGGCTCGTAGTGGCAAAGACAAAGACAAAGATTTTGACATTGACTTATTCAGTGATAAATTCGCAAAATTTAAGAAGGTTGTATCAGACTTCCTCAAGGACCAGGAATCTTCATTGTCCAATGGGTAGTTTTTGTTAGTCACTTAATTTTATTTGAATCTAATTTTATTTTATTCAAGTTATTTTAATTTCACTTTATTAATTTATTTCAATTTGTTTTTAATTTATACTTACGTAGTTTTGACTGTAATTTGAAGGAATTTGATTTTAATTTTTAATCTATTTATTTTCTGAGTAAAAGTACTTACTTAATTTTATGCCTAGAAATTCATGCTGTGTACACTGCTTGTGGATTATTGTCTAGCCTATTATACTTAAATGAATGAAATTTTACTAAGTTGTTTGTAATCTGTTTGGGTACCCAATTTAAATAAATAAATAAAACGGGGAAGGGCTGACTGCGAGCCGGGGAGGTGGATGGGCGGTGACGCATTTGCTGCGTTGGGCGGAACGGTTGGTGAGTGGGCTGATCATAGGCGCGGTGAGGCGATGGGGCTGAGGAGCGGCCACGGTAATGGTCGGGTTGTTGCTGAGCCATCTGAGCATAAGTGCGATGGGGCAACTGAGGAGGCGCGCGGCTACGAGAAGAGCCGGGCTGGGGCTGAATGGGTTGAGCCATGGCTATGTTGGAGAACTCTGTCTCCACACAGCGCGCGTGCTCCTCGAGGTAGGAGATGAGGTCCCTTAACGTGGGCAGGGTGTTACTAGACCCGTGCCTGCGTTCAAATAACATGCGGAGCTCGCCCTTAAGCTTTCGCACCACTATCGACACAAACACGTAGTCGTCTCCTATGGGCAGATCCAAATTACTAAGGGCACACTGGGCGGACACAAGCGGAGTGAGGAAAAGTGTGCGTATGTTAGAGCGCGTGTGGATGCTTGGCAGCCCCAGGATTATGTCGACGAAACTATCGATGAGAACCCGGCGGTTCTCATAGCGCTTTGTGAGGATGTCCATGGCCACGGCAAAATTCTCATTAGTGACCTTTAAGTGGGACACCATACTTAATGCTTCACCGCTGAGACTGGAGAAGAGATAGTGGAGCGTGACTGCTTCCGACAAGGTCGCCATGTCGTCAGTCAAACTCCTGAACAGTGCAATAAAGGAGGGCCAGTCCTCCACTTTTGAGCTGAACCTGGGCAGCGCTATCTTGGGGAGGACGGCTGTAGGCGTATTGACGCCGAGACTGGGCTGAGCGTTATGGGTTGGGGACGACGTGGAAGAGGGTAAGACTTCCTCCCTAGCCACAAGTATCCCCAGGTATGCCCCGGAGGCTTTTGTGTGGTTCTCAGTGTATGCCTTCTCGGTCTTCTCGTCCAAGTTCTCCTCGTCGAGAATGCTGTAGTACACTGAGTCCAGCTTGTCCTTTACGCCCTGTATCTGTGCGAAACGCACGTTGAATTCCGTTATGGAATGTTTGGTGTCGCCAGCAATGATCCTTGATCCCACCTCTAGGAGCTGGTGTATAGCTTTGGCGGCCTCCCTAAATATCGCGGCTTGTGACTTGGTCGGCATCGCGATGAATGAAAGGAGACAAAAAATTAATAAAAAAAAAATAAAAAAAATAAACAAATTTAAAGGCAGTAAAAAGGACAACACCCTGTATATATTCTATAGTTGGGCTGGACGTATTTGTTTACTAAGGTAATGGCAAATGGGCCAAAATTAACGCAACAATAAAGAAAGCAAAACTAAGTGATGTGATATCCCTCCTAATAAGCAAAACTAAGTGACGCGCAGTCGGGTCGAAGTGCGCCAGCACGCGCTCGGATGACAACTCGCGGCGGACGGCCTGTACGGCCGCTCGCTGCCGCTCACCCCAACTCCACACGGCGTCCGCGCGTAACAATTCATGCAACGGTCCTAACAAGGATGACGCGTTCGGTATAAACATTCTATAATAGTTAACGACACCTAGAAATCTTTTTACTTCCGTGACGTTAGTTGGCTCGGGGGCATCTATTATTGCACGAACTTTATTCTGACAAGTTTGTAAGCCATTTTTACTTATAACATAGCCTAAATAGGTGACACTATGTTGAAAAAATACGCATTTCTCTTTGTGGAGGCGCAGGCCAGCGTCCCTCAAGCGACTTAAAACCTCATTTAAACGAGCTAAATGTAATTTTTGCGTAGGCCCCGTTATACAAATATCGTCTAGCCAGCAGCTTACCCCGTCAATGTCTCCAAACAAGGTTTCCATTGCCTTTTGAAATATAGCGGGTCCGTTGGCTAGACCGTATACGAGTCTAGTGTATTTAAAAAGGCCCTTATGCGTATTGATCGTGGTAAGCTCCTGTGACTCTTCGCTCAATAAAAATTGGTTATACGCGTTTTTTAAATCAATTTTTGTATATTTTTCGCCTCCACCTATTTTAGCAAACACCTCTTCAATACGGGGAAGAGGGTATTTATCAATAACCATATCTTTATTGAGTGTTACGGAGAAATCACCGGCTATCCTAACTTTGTCTCCCTCCTTGAGGACAGGAACAATAGGTGTCGCATATTGTGAATGGCTCACAGGTACCAATATACCTAAGGATACTAAACGGCTCAACTCTTTTTCGACTTTACTTTTAATAGCAAAGGGGACGGTACGTGGTTTAAAAATGTTTGGCGTACTATTAGGTTGTAATACGAGATTAACTTTAAATCTATTAAAAGTTCCCAGCTCATCACGCCATAGTTCTGAGTACTGTTCTAGTAAACTCATGACATCATCATTCATTTTCATACTATTTATTTTTTGGGTGAATACCATATTAAAAGCCGACATAAAATTTCTACCCAGAAGGGGTGGACCACCGTTTTTAATAATAAAAAATTTTATGTTTCTCAATTCGTTATTGTAAGGGATCTTACATACTATATAACCTATGGGTGAAATACTATGTCCGTCATATAAACACATTCTTACTTTACATTTGTTTAATTTATAATTAGAAAACTTACTTCTATACAACTTGTCTGACATGACTGACGAGCCAGAACCCGAATCTAACTCCATTTCAATTATTTTATTATCGATACAAACATTTATCAACAATGGCTCACAATTTACGTACCTCATTTGGAACATATGACATTCCTCGCATTCACCATCATCAGTGTCCTCACCATCACCCTTATCGTTAACGTCCTTTGGTTGCGAAATATTATTCACTCGCGAGTTAGCACTGCACATTTTTTTTAAGCGACCTTTCTTGCCACATTTTTTACACTTATAATTTTTATAAAAGCACTCCGATTCACAGTGATTTTTCATACCGCAAATGGCGCAACAGGCTGGCGCGCGGGGTTGATAACCTCCCGTGGCCGGGCGACCACGTGCTCCGCCGGAACTTCTTGTGGTGCCGCCATCGAGTTGTGCACGAAATATAGGTTCCTCCTTGATGCCAATCGCTTGGGACTCTCTGGAACAAGCGGCTTGTTCCGCCAATTCCAGTGCACGTGAGAAGGTTAAGGATGATGGATTCTGTTCGAATAACTTTTCGCGTTCGGGACCTGGCCCCAGGCCAAGAACGAAGCGGTCCCTTAGGTTTGTTTCCAGTGCCTCACCAAAATCGCAGTAACAAGCGAGGCCCCTGAGTCTCGCCGCCCAGTCCACCAATTTCTCGCCTGATGCTCTTGTTGCTTTGTAAAACTTTGCTTTATCACCAAACGAACTCTTTCTGGGCTTAAAATGAGTGTCCAGAAGCGCAATCAACTCTTCGTATTTAAGCGAGTCCACGTCCTTGGGGTAGGCCAGATTCCGTAACAATCTATAGGAATCGTCGGATAAATGCGTTATGAGTATTGCACTTTTATTTTCCTTAATAGAATTTACTATTAGGTATTGAGTTAATCGGCTTTTGAAAATAGCCCACTCACTACTCTTATCATCGAAAATAGGCAAAACGCCATTTTAAACACGCGCGGTTATAATCCTCGTCGCCAGTGAGATGTAGGAACGCTAAATGACACACAATATATTGGCTTGATGGTTTATTGGTCACTGGAATGCACGCGACGCAGCGCGCTCGGGGTAGGGTATAGCTACGTAGCATACACATCACTAAGTTGGGACGCCTTGTATATGGCCCACGGGTGGGCAAACGCATGTGTATGTGTATGTCTGTGTTTATTGAACGCGCGTACGTAATATTAGCCGACCGCAAAACAAAAAAAAAAACAACAAAAAAAATCACGGTATCCGTAGCCCACTATTGGGCAAGGCGCTCACAGTCGGGCAGGCCTGTAGCGGACACTAGCGCGAAGAATGAGTCGGTCGCAAAAAAAATAAAAATAAACAAATAATAAAAACTTAATTAAAAAAATTGGGACACTCTGTCTGTGTCCCACAAGTGGGCAAACGTGTGTAGAAGCACTATGCTCATGTGGTGAGCACGCACAAAAATGAGCCAATTGCAAAGGCAAAAATTAAAAACAAAAAAAAAATATAAAATTAACACGAGCGAAAAAATAAAGCACGCTACTTGGCACGCGTGGTGAGCATGCACGAAATCTGAGCCGATTTAACACGACAAGAACATAAAAAATTCATTAAAAAATAAAACGGGAAAAATAACAATACCATCTCTCGTTATAATACCATACGTAACGTAATAATTTAACTACTAAGTTACCGAACAATGTATCATTAGACAACGATCGTATAGGTCCCTACACATAGGTCTGTGATCAGACAATCGGATGCATACACGAGATCAATATCAAAACAACGTGCAGAAATAATTGCGTTAAAATAATCTTGTATATAGCGTAGTCGCAATCCTCACACAAATGATTCACGACTACCTGACGAAATTTTTATTGGGGCAGGGTAAAGTTACGTGAACAAATGAATTTAGAAATGATGGCACGAATTAGATATAAGATTTAGAAATAGAATAAGATTATGGGCGGAAATAATTATTTTTAGCGGACTGTATTAAATTGAAAATTAAAAGAAAGTTAGGTTCTGATTAGGGCTGAACCTTAGCGGTTATTCCGCGCTCGATTGGACCAAAAATGTTAGCGCCAGGGGGGCGCAGTAACATGCGACGTAATTAGGGGTGTGGACCCAGGACAGGTCTGGTTAGGTTTCGGAAATGAGGGCATGCGGGCATGACTTACTTGGTAGATGATTGGTGGGGGCAAGGCAGGAGACGGGGCAGCGAGCTGGCGGGCGGCGATGTAGGCGATTTGTAACGCACAGCACACAGTTCTTTCACCTAATCACAGGCACTATCTTCACTTAAGGTTCAGGGTTACTATATTCAGTCGAAAGCGATATCAGGGCGCGTATTTTCTGGGCGTCTCGCGGTAGCTAGCAGACAGACTAGTCGCGCGGTCTGCTCACGAAGCGAGCGGCCGCGGGTCGCGCAGCGGTGGCGCCGCGGCAGATAGGCGGACGCGGTCGTCATCAACCGCTGAGTCAACCGCCTCACAGATGGCGGCATGATTCGAATGGGCGTCCCGGCTTTGGTGGGAACCGTAGTCAAAAACAAAAATTGTATGAGTTTATAAGAAAGTACAAGATATCTCGGAAACGGGGCGTCCTAGCGCAAAATGGACGAAAATTTCGATACCCTTTTAGAAACCCCACTACCCTCACCAAACTCTCAAGTTTGACCTCAGATTCAACCTTTTTACAACTAAACTGCAATCGGTAGGGGATTATAACATTTTTTAGCAAAAACCAGAAGGTAGTACCTATTGTATTTTAAGTAATAGTAGTCAAATAATTTAAGTCTTTTGATGAAAATCTAAAATACCCAGCGCAGATATTAATAAGTAATTATCTCAAAACAGTTTTAGTCAAAATATCTATGATGGAATCACAAATAATTTAAAGCAAACGCAACCATACTGTTCAGATGTTGGGAATAAAACAATAGGTCTTAACTTAGACTTGTCACGAGCTCTAGGTGAATAGCTTTGACTGTGGTACAAATAAATACAGCAATGTACGCTTTTTGGGTTCTATTTGATCCCCAGCCCCTAAACAATTTTAATATTACAGGACCTGCAAAATCTACACCAGATACACTGAAAGGTCGTTGAGGATTGACGCGGTCTCTAGGTAAGTTACCCATTTGCTTAAATTTGCTGCATTTTTTACACATAGTACACATTTATGAATTACGGTTTTAACAATATATTTAACCCCTATAATATGAAATCTAGTTCTAATATAATTTAACATTAGTTGTACCCCCTCCGTGTAAAGTTTTGTAATGTGCATCTTGAACTATTAAATATGATAAGTTAACTTTTAACAATATATAAGGATGCTTCATCTCATTACGTAGAATGGAGTTAAGGGTTTAATTTAACAATTCTCTTCCCATTCTCTAATTTATTTAAACATTTAATTTTATTTACATCTGTGCTACTAATTATTCGAATCTCTTCTACAAAGGTTTTGTACTGTGATACACGTAACAAAGTTTTCATTGGCATATTTAGCTCTTTAGTTGTAAGCCACTCAGGGTAAGTTAACTTACATTTATTTTTAAGCTTATTTTTTACAGAATTAATGAATCTCAACATTCTACACACAACACGAACAAGTTTAGTTAAATTAGAGTATCTACACAACAACTCGATACTTCCATTTTGGACTTTTGACTAACGACACTATTATTCACTGATATATTAACTATTGACTTTTTTTCTAGCTCCGTAGGTTCGACGAAAGGATGTTTGACGGGCAAGGCGCTCGTCTCTCGCAGCCAGGTAGGTCCTCCCCACCACAGCGGATGCCTCGGGAGCTCTAGCGGTGAGCTTCCTCTCGACCCTACATCAGCAGGGTTATCTTCGAAAGAAACGTGGTGCCATCTCTCATTATCAATCAGTTTAGTAATCTCAGTTACTTTATTAGCTACAAATGGACACCAGTAGCTTGGCGATTTCTGCAGCCATGCTAAAACTATACTAGCATCAGTCCATGCATAAACATTGCGACTAGGGATACTCAGTGCAGTCTGTACTCGGCGCAACAACTTCGCTAATAATACTGCTCCACACAGCTCTAGCCTTGGTAATGAAATTTGTTTTACAGGTGCGACTTTTGTTTTGGCTTCTACTATTGTAACTTTAACTTTATTTTGTTCTAGGACTCTACAGTACACAACAGCAGAATAAGCTATGCTCGACGCATCAGAAAACCCATGTATACTACCTTACTTACTTCGACCGTGGCATCTGCTACACCTAACCATCTCTGGACTAATATAATTGGTATATCTAATAATTCTCGTCTATAAGTAATCCAGTTATGTAAAAGTGAATCAGGTAATGGTTCGTCCCAGTCTACTCTTTCTATCCATAATCGTTGAAGTATGTGTTTAGCAACAACAACTACGGATGCTATCCAACCAGCAGGATCATAAATGCTAGCTATGTCTCTTAAGACTGTCCTTTTAGTTACTATGTTGGTTAGTGAAGGTAAGGTTATTTGTAATTGGAAGTGGTCTTTAAATCCACCCCAGTTAATGCCCAGTATTTTACGAAAAGCTTGCTCTGCACCTCCTATTTCAGAACTGTTTGACGCCCACTTGTGTAGTGGAAATCCTCCTTTGTTTAATAATTTAGTTAATTTTATTTTCAGGTCTACGGTGTCTTCCAACGAAGCTCTTCCTCCAAGAAAGTCATCTACTAAGAAGTCATGCAGTAACGTGTCTATGATGTCATCATCGAAGTTCTCTTTCTCGTCTTCAGCTAGTTGCTTTAATGTTCTTATAGCTTGATATGGTGCACATGATGTTCCATATGTGACCGTTGTTAGTCTGTAGTGCTGTATAGGTTGTTGTACGTCTCTACGTAGTCTCCAAAGGATTCTAAGGTAATCTCTGTCTCTAGGATCTAACGTAATCTGTCTGTAATGTTGGCGAATATCGCCTATCAATACTATTCTATGTTTTCTCCACCTCAAGGTAACATCTCGAATATCATTTTGTAGTGCTGGCCCAGACATTAAGTTGTCATTAATAGATTTACCATTACTAGTGTTAGCTGAGCTATCAAACACTACTCTTAATTTTGTTGTCAGGTGCTCATCATTGATAACAGCATGATGCGGGATATCACATACTTCGTTAGGCTGCTTCTCAATCTCATCAGTAGGTATTAATTCCATGTGATTTTCCTCTATGTAATCTGCCATAAAGTCATTGTATTTACTTTCTAGTTGTGTATCTCGTTTTAGCTTGTTCTGGATAGCAGTAAACTGTTTTTGAGCTACTGCAAGTGATTCACTAATATCTGGCGGAGTGGACAAAAAAGATAAGCGAACTAGATAACGTCCGTCCTCCTGCCTATGATGTGTAGCTTTGTAATGATTCTCGCATTTCAGTTCTAGGTTTGTCAAAACACGTTTCTCTGGCGATTCTTCAATTTCCCAAAAACGACGAAGAAAACTATCGATTTCCACCTTCACATGATGGACTGCTACTTCACCGTGGTGAACGCTATTCGACGTATTTTTGCCAGATATGGGCCAGCCTAGTATAGTTCTCTGTGCGACAAGATTGTGTGTTTTGCATATAATTTCCGGACCTTTTGCCCAACCTAATATATTATTTTGTGTCATCCTAGGTACTTGCATAGGTAGAAATTTAGGAATTTGTCGCTTCGATCAGTATTGGACGAAAAGAAAATTAGAGATGAAAATTTTACTGTCATGATAATAACGAAGTAGTAACTGATGTACATAGGCAATTTGTGTCATTTCTGTCCACGAGAATCCTGATATTTAACCAGTACTTATCAAGTCGCCCAACTAGCGCTGAAAGAATATTACAATAGGTTAAATAGATGTTACGCGTTTTAGAATACTGATATCCGTTGTTCAAAATATTTTGTGTCGAATTCATCCACGACAATTATAGATATTTCATTTTTTTATAACAAAACGCTGTAAAAGCCACACAAGAAAGTGCAAGTTATTAGAGTTTAAGTGTTTTTGATTATTATGGTGTAACAAAACACTATTCATAATTTGTGTCGTTTTTATCCACGAATTCTTATTATTTTAATAAAAACAGACTTACAAGCACGTATAGGGCGAGCGCGGGTAAGAGCGCGGGCGCGGGCGGCGGCGCCGGCGCGCGGCGGGCAAAATTCGAAGCGAATCGAAGCGTCATGCTCGCGTCAGGGCCCTGAGCCTAATTTATATACAAAATGTATGCTGTATGCAACGTCTCAAATCAGTTCTCCGTTCAGGCCACGCATACGGCACGCCCCGTGCACGGCCCGGTCTAATATAATTCATCCCTCAATCTAAAATAAAAATGACCCTTATGCTACGGCCACACTATCGCGCTAGTGCGAAGATTCGCGTTGTCGCGACACGTCTGGCAAAACACTTAGTCATAATAACGCGATGCATCGCGTATAGTGTTATCGCGTTATCGCGGTAAAATTCTTGTTCCGTTGTCGCGGTAAAAACTTCATGTTCCGTTGTCGCGATAAAGCTTGGCCACATCATAAAAACTTCGCGACGTCGCGATAATTGTGAACTTTGTCGCGATAATGCATTTCAACTAGTGGTGGGTAATTAATTAATTCGAAACTATATATCGATATTTGATATCGGATTCCTAAACTATAGCTAACATATATTTTAATATCGGTGATATCGGTATCGATCATTTCTACGGATTATTAAAAATTCATGCAATATCGTGTTTTTTCCACTATACAGGGCATCCCACGGACATGCCACATGGATGGAAAGTACCTTGAATATTGTAGATGGAACATTTTACTGAAAGAAGACATTGTTTGAATTTAAAAAAAACAATTTAAACTGAGTTAATAGATATTTAAATAATAACATGGTTGAACCGGGAATCGAACCCGTTATATGAGAAAAATAATCATCCTGTAGCTTTGTCATACCGATCGAAAGGCTTCATCATAAGGATTATTTTTTGCTAAATAACATAGTGTCACAAATAAAAGGGAGACCATGAATTTTAACAGTTGATGTGAAATTTTGTTCAGAAAAATGAAAAGCTGACATTGCCGTAAGGACATACAACTGACATTGAAATAAATACATACATAAATTGATTAATTTTTTATTAAAAATGTTAAAATTCACGGTCTTCCTTTTATTTGTGACACTTTGTTATTTAGCAAACAATAATCCTTATGGTGAAGCCTTTCGAACGGTGTAATAAAGCTACAAGATGATTATTTTTCTCATATAACGGGTTATATTCCCGATTAAACCATGTAATTATTTAAATATCTATGTAACCAGTTTAAATTGTTTTTTTAAATTTAAATAATGTCTTCTTTCAGTAAAATGTTCCATCTACAATATTTAAGGTACTTTCCATCCATGTGGCATGTCCGTGGGACGCCCTGTATAGTTTCAGAACGCATCGAATCGATATCGGATTTTGATGCAATATAGGTACTTATAAGTTTCTTTTCAATACATTTAGATGACTCAGTTAGTTTACCTTGTTTTAAGTGAGTGAGTGCCTATTAATTAAGTGATAAGGATTTAGTTAAGTAAGTTGAATTTTTGCTAAAAAAAATTATGTACCTACCTCTAATAATTTTATTCATTAAACTTTTACAAGCACATTAGTTTGTTAAAAACTACCGATCAATGATAATTCAATAAACATCAGCGATACGGTACAATATTCTTGAATCGGATCACGTACAATATAGATTAGTGATCTCAACGCACACCGCATTTCTGACGTGATACTTAGTGTTTTCCAAAATATATAGTTTTAGCTATGCGATTCTCTAAGCGACACATAGACGCTGCGCGCATGACTGCGATATGAAAGAGACAGAGTCATAAAAAGCTTAATTCAGTACTTATACATGTCCCAACTCGGGACACCGACCACCGTCTCCAGAGAAAGACACCTGGTACACCGATGGATCCAAAATGGAGTCGGGCACTGGAGCAGGTATCTTTAGCAATGACTTTAAGCACAGTAAGAGTATGGGAAAGTTTGCTTCTGTTTTTCAAGCAGCAACTTTCGCAATTGTCCTGTGCGTTAAAAAGAATCTAGAACTTGCTCCCAAGAAGCGTAACATATTCACTTATATCGCCTCGAATCTACTCCAGCCTTGTGCTAGAAACCACGAAAGCCTTAAACAAGCTTGGTAGGCACAACAGGGTGAGGTTGATCTGGTACGTTGATACGTTGATTTTAACGTACCACATGGGAATCCAAGGCAATGAAATGGCCGATGCACTCGCTAGGGAGGGCTCAGGGACCCCATATATTGGTCCTGAGTCGTTTGTGGCACTAGCATCGAGTACCATCAACAAAGCCTTCAAGGACCACATCCAAAACAGGCATAGAACCGAATGGAAAGAGCTACCCGGCATAAGACACGCAAAATCCTTCATAGGCGAAGGCAGGCCCGATTAATCACCGGTGCCCTGACTGGGCACTGTGCCATAAAACAAATGCTCCACAAAATGCAACTAGCAACAGACAACCTGTGCAGGGCATGTGGAGGGGAAACGGAGTCCATGCAGCACCTACTGTGTGACTGCGACTCTTTTGCCAGGAAAAGAATGAATCTTCTGGGATCGGCCTACCCGAAACCAGTTGATTATAGGCTCTTCGCCCTCAAGGACATTGCCAAGCTTATGACAATTATCTTCACTGAGAAGACAGAGTTATAGGACGGGGTTGCACAAATTAGAACCGGTTTTATGGAACCCCCAAGTACAAAATCACAAAAAAATCACAACTGTCACACCAATCATTCAGCCCCAAACTAAGCATAGCCCGAACTATGGTGACTGAATAACGGATAAACAACCATACATAAATACTAATAAACATCCATGCCTCGGTCACACATGCTCGTGCTCACCACACAAGCATTTGGCGCTGACCGCTAGACCACCCGGCCATCAAACCGCCTTTTAAATATTAACTTTTTAATATGTTATCAATTTTAATAAAATAAAAATTAAAGCAAATGAATTCTCCTAAGAAATAAGTGGTAATAATAATTTTAAAAATGAACAAAAGTTAATTACCACAAACACCTGAAGTATCAAAGTGACGGCAAAACAAATAAAAATAGACCAATCCATAGAGTACATAAAATAACTAGCGAATAGTTATTCCAACTCTTTTCCAAGTTTATTAGGAAGAAATTATAACCTTCCTATTCCCAATTTAAAAACACATTTTAAAAGTTTTTATTTGTAAGCAAATAATCAAATATTACAATTAAACTAGTATTAAAAACTAGCAAACTTAAGCAAAGTTAAAAACACGATATTGCATGAATTTTTAATAGTCCGTAGATATGGTCGATACCGATATTAAAATATAATTATGTACCTACCATAGTTAAATAATCCGATATCAAATATCGATATATGGTTTTGAATATATTACCCACCACTAGGTAGTTAAATTGCATTATCGCGACAAAGTTCAATATTATCGCGACGTCGCACACTGGGGCAAGATACCCTTTTTGTTGGCATTAAATAAGTTTTCTAGTTAAACTGCTTTTATGAATGCTAAATAGAACTAAGATAGTTATTTGAATATATTTAAATGTTTATATAAGGTGACTGCTAGAAACCGCAAAAAACTTCTAGGGCTGGTCAGGTCAAGCGTTTTAAACATGACAAAAATGACAAAAAAAATCGTGTTTTTTTATTTTTTATTAAATAATTCATTTTGTAAATTTTAATTAGAAGGTCTTTGAGTATCTAATTAATTTTAAACCAATAGCATAAGAAAAATAAAATTAAAAACAATTAAAAATAACGATTATTTACAACGCGCGGGCAATGAACGGCTGGCCGGCAGACTGTTGACCCGTGCGCGTTGTCAGCTGGGGGATAAGTACCTACGTTAGTCTGCAATCTTTTGAAATGTGCGTAGGTATAAGGTGCAGTTAAGTCCAACGACTATCGATAGCATCAAGTTATGTTATGGCCACATTTTAACTGTAATTATGATAAGTGTTATGATGTATGAACGTAATTTCAATTATTCAATCCTAGTAAAAATCGATCACACCACACATTATGAGAAGTTACAATTATCTTTCCTTACAAATGAAAGATCAATGGGTAGTTTCCTAATGTCGCGTCCGTACGCTAAGCACTTGCCGCTAACTCCAAACCAAATGACCAGATGACCATTCATGTCCTCGACAACTAAACAGCCTAAAGCATTGTGATAATAAGTATCAGTCTTACCTATTTATTTACACTAAATTAAGTTAAACTAATGTCTCGCAATAAAGGCAACGTTAATACCTAAAAAGCTGTGTAATGGGCGATTTTCCGAGATCAAAAAAAAAAGAAATTGGTTCGTAAATGACTTCATAGATGGCGCTTAGCATAGATTAGTATGGCGCAGGACAAACACAAGCGGCGTCAGGCGTGGGCGCGGTGCCGGCGAGTCGCGGGTGAGGCGCGGGCGCGGCGCCGATGCGGTGCAGAAGAAGTGTGCAAACGATGTCGAAAAGGCGAGGCAATAGGGCGGGCGGGCATTTTAGCATTTAGTTTCGACAAAACAACATGTCTTTATCTTCTGACGAAGTAGACTGATAAATAGTTAATATTAAAGTTTATTGTTCATATTAGTATTATTTCATACGTACCTATCGTTAAATTATATCGTTATATTTAACGAAATAAAAATTATTAAAGTATATGATTTTAAACAGAATAAATATATTTTTTCAGTTATTTATGAACATTATGACAGTGCTAGCTAGTCAATTGCATTGCATGCTTAAAGGTACATTATTATCAATATTATTTAATTGTTTTGAGATTTATGTGATTGTGTCCTCACAAGCGAGAGACGTTTTTTAAAGTCGATTTGTTAATTATTGTAAAAAATTTATTTCAAATTAATTTTGCTTTTTTATTTGTACACATTTATTAAAAATGTGTGTAGTTCCGATACTAGTATCGGAATACCGATATTGAGGCCCAGTATCGAAAATCAGTATCGATACTGAAAACTTTATCCAGTGCGCCGCTGCCAAGTGTGGTGCGGCGCGGGCGAGAAAGCGGCGTACGAGCACCCCGCCCGCGCCTCGCCGCATGTATATGTCCCGCGCTCCGCCGCTTCTATACGATTCATATGAAATACGAATGAGCGGGCGCCTCGCCCGCGCCTCGCCCGCGCCGCGCCCGCGCCCGACGCCGCTTGTGTTTGTCCTGCGCCTAAGGCGCTTAGTAAAAGGCGGGTTCATGAAGAGCACGTGTATGGCTGCGTAATAATTATTCTATTCCAAAATAAAAATAGGTTCTGAATGTCCTGAATATAAATAGGTAAGTAAATACTATTTTTTTATTCTTTTGGTAGACAAGTAAAAGTGTAGAATTTATTACAGCTTATAAGTAGCCCAGCTTTCATAAAACGACATCTATCGAGTGTTTTTGAACTAATTTTTACTTTTTAATTTGGGCTGTCAGAAAATCGCCCATTAATAGGTGTCGGTAGGTACTTACATGGTGTTAAATAGCATTCCAGTTTATTACATCAGCGAACAGGAAAGGTGATAAGCTTCCCATCACACATAGCAGGCTTTGGACTGTCAAACTAATGTAATAATAATTAAATAAAAGTGAAAACCTGTGCTAAAATTTCGTAAATAAATTAAAATTTATTAAAGGACGAACTAAAATAACTTTTGTGATCGGCACATGATTATTATTACACTAATTCGGCGTGTTTAAAAGTTCATCACCTATGTATTTACAAGTCTTATTTACACCTTAAAACTAAAAAACTCTCTCTTCGTTTAAGCGCATAGCACCACTTACTACCTCGTCACTCTCACGATAGCAAAATAGCATCTCAATATATTGCTGGTTCGTATACCTAGGCATTTTTACGCACACGCGACGCGACGCGAATGCACCAGAATGCATAAGTTGACTGCCGAAAAAATCAAAGCAGCCGTGTGTAGGTCACGTGATTAGGGTTGGCACGCACAAGAAAATAAAACCATTACTTACTTAGATCCTAGAAGTTACTGACATGTCAAAACTTTGGCCTTTTGTTGATAACGAACTCTCACATTTTTTTTACAAACATGAATAGACAAACTTAAACAATTAAAGCTATCGTCCAAACTTGCATTTTAAGCGAATTTACAATTATAAAAGTTATTAGATTAGATCAATAATTTATCTGTTAATTTTTATTAGTTAATTTGGTAAACCAAAAAACTTATACTATCAAGTAAATGTTAATAAATCAGGATTGCAATTCAATAGAAAAAGAAAACAAAAACTTTAATTATCTATAACCACAACGCACCAGCAGGTTTACATTTTACACAAACTAACACACTTTGAATATCAATTCTAAGATTAACATGTTACTGTATTGACTACAGTTTTATGGGATTTGTTGTGTTGGTCATAAAAATATCCAAAAATGTTTGCTCGTAAAAGTTTAAAAGGATCATAACATAATGGTTAAACAAGCTACTGATGGTAATGATTGAGATTCAAACTGGTACGCATCGCATCACTACTAGTGCGACTAGCTGTTTTTGGTCTGCATCACGTGAATTCAGAATTAAGAAAAATAAATCAACAAAAGGAATTGATATTATGAAAGCGTGTTCCCGTCCCCTACAAGATTATCCAAGGCGACGACGCGACAATGCGACGCGTCATGCGGTCGGGAGCTGGTAAATAAGCCAGGCACATAAATTAGGTCTTTTTATGTGGATGCTACATAGGTACTTGAAATCAATTTATTAATTATTCGCGCCACCGTTTCTTTTTTCTAATGAACAACGTTTTTCTTTTATCACGAATTCTTATCTTATTAACATTGAGATATTAATACGTCGAAAAAAGTTTACTACCTCAGATGGGAATCGAACCCACATCCTCCGCAATCCGGGAGGCGGGCGGCGTTAACCACTCCGCCATCTAGATATTTTTTGACATGTCAAAATTTTTCAACGCATTTGACTTGTGTTTTAAGCAACAGTGTCTCATCAAACCTCTTTCACTTTACATCCATTACACAATATACACACGATATGAATTACGAATTCGAATTCATATCGAAAAAGAACCGCTCATAGTTAGCGGCAGCCCTAAATAGATATGGATCATAGCAAGCGTCTTTGAAGAAACGCCGCCACACACAGTGTTGCCAAATTGACGGATTTCTCGTCAGATCTGCTGTCTCTTTCCAATTCTATGAATATGAAAGAGACAGAGTCATTCTCATCGCAGCGGCACCAACTTTACGACTTTAACTTAGAGAATCGCACTGTTGTGGCACTGAGCTGCGCTGTCTGTGCTGAGTCAGTCACTGAACTCACTGATTCTCATGCGCAGCAGGTGTGTTCAGTTTCCTCGGGGAAATTTTGTTGTGTAGTGTTGGTACCTAGTTGTGTTGTGGTATGTGCGGTGCATTTGTGTATGCGCGATTAAACTAATAACTAGTATGAGTTAATTAGTGAAGGATTAGTATTATTATGAATAGGCTATCGTGAATAAAGTAATCAGTTCAGTTGTGATATAGTGAATTACACTATCAGCACGTACTCAATAGTACGTGATAATTAAGGTCTTCCTGATTGACAAGGCGTCCTTCCTCTAGTCACGTATAGATGTGATGTTAATTAGTATTTAAGATGATACACTAGAGGATAAAGATTATTGAATCAACGCAAGACATTGTTTCATTTCGGGTCTCCGTCCCAACGCCATTACATGGCGACCGTGACATGGTGTCACAAGTCCGCGCCGCGAAATCGCTAGTTGAAGTCTACAAAATATCAGGAAAATAGTGCTACACGGGCCTACAAGAAGGACGAAGGAAATAAGAAGAAAAACTGTAAGCCAAAATTGTTTAACTATGGGAAACCCACAATCTAAAGACAATATTATTGTCAGTCAATCACCAACTCAATCGGCGGCAGCATCAACTCCCTTGGCCGTTGGGATGCAACTTTCAGAGATCTTTTTACTGACCATCGTCGTTGTACTAGCGGGCTATATAGTACTTAGGCTGCTACGTTACTTCAACGCACGACTATTAGAAGAGGTAGAACGCAGAGCGGTTCGACGGGCAATTGGACCAGCACAGAACGTGTAAGCCAGCACGAATTAATATAACTATGCTACCAAGAATCTATGTGTGTGTGTGAGTGATTTTTTTTCTAAAGTGTGTTCATGGCAAACCTGTCAGAACTCTTGAGTGAGCTTAAGGCTATTAGAGACTCTATTATTAAATTAAGTAAAGACAAACGTTATTCCGCTCAGGGGCAGAATAAGTTTTTAAGAGCAAAGGAAATTAAAAATATTTTTGAACAAATATCTGCAGACTTATGTAAAAAAGGGATAGATGCTGTAGAATTACAAATAACAAAAGCAATATCGTCAAAGTTTTTATGTAATTTTGAGGAAATCGAGTCACTCGTTAACCCGCATCATTCAGAAACGATCACAACCATGGCCACGTTCGATCTAAAAGTCGCGCTCACGCTCCTCCCAGTAGTAGATTGCGACGAAACGCAAATTAACCAACTAATAGACGGAATAGAGTATTATAGTAGTACCCTTAGAAACGAGGACCAGCCTCTGTTAATCAATTTTGTTTTAAAAACTCGTCTTTCTAGCAGTGCTAAAACAAAAATTAATAAGTCTTATGTGTCTGTGACAGACCTAATAAAAGATATAAAAAATGTTTTAATTCCGATTAAATCATACACAGCCATTTTAGACCGAATGCTACGATGTAGGCAAGGAAACAAGACCATAGAAGTGTTTGGTAGTGAAATCGAAAAAATGTCCAACGATTTAAGTACAGCACAGGCTAATGGAGACGAGTCGGCATATAATTTATTAAAGCCGATTAATGAAAAAATGGCTATCAAGCGTTTCGCTGACGGCCTAAACAATGCTCGTACAAGCATTATAGTTACGTCTAGGTCCGTAAGCACAGTTAGGCAGGCAATAACTATAGCCTTAGAACAAGAAGACTCGGTAGTGAAACCACCAATAAACAATTATGTTAACTATGTTTCGAACCAGCGATTTGAAAAGATAAATAAAAACTATCATCAACAATATAATAAGTCACGTAACAGCAACGCGACGAGTCAGCAAGGTCGGGGTCGTGCCTACTATAACTCGAATAGGTTTCAGGGTCAGCGCAACACCAGGTTTACGTCACCTCATAATAAACGTAGGAATGTACATTTCTTAGTTGACTCAGCAGAACAGTCTAATGACGAGAACGAAAGTGAACGTCAGAGTATACGTCAGAACGAACATCATAGCGATGATTTTTTTCGTTCTGAATAGCGCTGAGGTAGATATTTGTAGTTATGGTAGTGGTAATTACGTTTGTTTTACTTGTAGTCAAACTCAAATTTCTCTATTAGTAGACACAGGAGCAAGCATTTCAATTTTAAAGTTAGATTGGTTAAATAAACTCCGTAGCGTGTCCCGCGACGCAAAGCTAGTAAGGGATGAAATTAAGATTAAAGGAGTATGTGGGGATTTAGTATCAATAGGTTATGTTTATCTAGACTTATGTGTTAACAATTATAATTTTAGGCATAAGTTTTATGTGTTTAGCAACTTCCACTGTAAAAATGATGGAATTTTAGGAGAAGATTTTTTATTAAAATATAGTTGTAAAATTAACTATGAAAATAAGCTGGTTACATTACAGGATAAGATAAGTCTAGAATTAGGCTTAGGTAAAAACATAATAACGACTATTCCAGGGAGATGTGAGGTCGTAAAATATGTTTCGTCAGAGATAAAGGGCGAATGTGTCATTTTAGCGGAGGAAGTTATTGCAGGCGTATTTGTAGCAGGCGCCGTGGTAGTAGGAGACGGGAAAAAGATTCCGGTGCGATTTTTAAACACACGGGAAGAAGATGTAAAATTAAATAACTTTAGCCCGAAAATTAGAAAATACTCGGATTATTTCGTATGCTCTTTTGATACGGAAAACGGAAAATCTGTCGAGAGGGTTAAACAACTATTCGATTTTCTTAAATTAAAAACATATCTTGGTGATGAAGAGAGACGGTCTATTGAGAAAATATGTGCAAAATATGCAGATATCTTTCATATGCCGGGTGATAAGCTATCCGTTACAAACTTATACGAGTACAACATTAAACTGCAAAATGACGCGTCTCCTGTTTATGTCAAACCGTATAGAATACCGCACGCTCAGAAGGCTGAGTTAATAAAACAGGTAGGTAAATTGTTAGAAGAAGATATTATCGAAGAGTGTACCAGCGAATGGTCTTCTCCATTATTATTACTTCCGAAAAAAGCTGACAGTAGCGGTGAAAAAAAGTGGAGAATCGTAATAGATTATAGACTTTTAAATAAAAAAATAGTAGACGAAAAGTTCCCGTTACCAAATATACAAGAAATTATTGACTCACTTTCGGGATGCTTATACTATTCTCATTTAGACCTCAGTTCTAGTTATTACCAGCTAGGGTTATCACCAGAATGTAGGAAATTCACTTCTTTTACAGCTGATAAGCAATATCAACTGAAAAGATTACCTATGGGTCTCAAAACGAGTCCTAGCGTATTTTCTAAACTTATGTCTATGGCTCTATCGGGTTTAAATTACGAGATATGTTTTCTATATCTCGATGACGTAATAGTTTTCGGGAAAAGCCTATCGCAGCATAATACAAATTTAATGAGTGTATTTGAGAGGTTTAGGTCAGTTAATTTAAAACTAAACCCTTGTAAGTGCGAATTTTTGAGGAAAGAAATTAATTATTTAGGGCATGTTATTACGCCAAACGGGGTGTTGCCAGACAACAGTAAAATCGAGGTCTTGGAAAAGTTCCCAGTACCTAAAAATGTAAATGAGATTCGTCGTTTTGTGGCTTTTGCGAACTTTTATAGAAAATTCATAAAAAACTTTGCCACAATAGTGTACCCACTAAACCGTCTTTGTAAGAAACATGTCGAGTTTCAGTGGACGGAAGAATGTGACGTGGCATTTCAGACCTTAAAAAAGTCACTTAGTTCATTTCCTGTCTTAGATTATCCAGATTTTGGAAAAGATAATGTTTTCCGGTTGCAAACCGATGCGTCAGGGGTAGCCTTGGGGGCTGTATTATCAAATGGAAATAATAAGCCCGTAGCTTATGCAAGCAGACAATTAAACAGTTCAGAAATAAACTACCCAACCATTCATAAAGAGTTATTAGGGGTAGTGTGGGCTATACTTATACGGACGAAAATTTAAAATATTAACAGATCATAGACCATTGGTTCATTTATTTAGCATAAAAGATCCTAGTAGCCGTTTAACTAAGTTTAGACTTTGTTTAGAAGAATATGATTTCGATATTGAATACATAAAAGGTTCCGAAAATGTAACGGCAGATGCCTTATCGAGAGTCATTATAACATCAGACGAGTTAAAAAATCTAAATTCAAATTTTTTGGGGGTATTAACCCGTTCAATGAAAAGAACCATGGAGCAAAATAATGAACCCGCTACCTCTGGAAGTAGCAGGGTTGAGCCCCCTGTTGATCATAGGCAACCAAGAGTGGTAGATATTATGCAGAAATCACAAAATGATGTAAGGTTAGATATTTGTTCGTATGAAAACTTCGTGAAGTTGAGGAAAAAGAAAAGATACGTCTCACAGACGGGTGATATGTTATTTAGTGACTCTACTATTTACATAAATCAGGAATCTCTACTAACGGAGGCGCGCCGAGACGCAACGATAGGAGAACTGAGTGCATTATGTAAAAAATATAATATTGTAGAAGTCGTTGTGATTAAAAATGGGTTTAATAAAAAGTTTATTAAAATTTTGACCCAAACTTTCATGAAACATAAAGAATTACCGCGGTTATGTATTATTAATAACCAAGTTGAACATGTTACAAATAAAGACTTGATACGTGTTATACTAAATGATTATCATTTATTGCCGACAAGTGGTCATGTAGGCATAAATAAAATGACTAAGAATATTCGAAAAAAATATTTTTGGAGTAATATGCAAAAAGACATAACTGAATATGTGACTCGCTGTAAAGATTGCCAAAAGCAGAAATTTTGTAATAAAAATAATAAAGAGAAAATGGTAATAACCACTACAGCATCTACTTCTTTTGAAAAATTATATTTAGATATTGTGGGGCCGTTGGAGGTCGATAATTTGGGTAATAAATACATATTAACAATACAATGCGAATTGACAAAGTTTGTAGAAGCTTACCCAATACTTGATAAGTCAGCTGAAACTGTTGCTAGGGTTTTTACTGAAAATTTTATTTTACGATATGGTACTCCCAGGGTTATTGCGACTGACTGTGGAACGGAATTTATTAATTCCACGTTAGAAACAGTATGTAAATTGCTAAATATTGATAAGTTAAATTCAACACCCTATCATCATGAGAGTATAGGTTCGCTAGAAAACTGGCACAAACATCTCGGATGTTACTTGAGAATACAAACACAGAATCAGTCGGCAAATTGGAGTACCTGGATACCATATTGGTGCTTTGCTTATAATAATTCTGTAAATACTAGTACCAAATACTCCCCTTATGAACTAGTTTTTGGGAAAACATGTAACGTACCTAGTAATTTAGTTAGTAAAGTTGATCCCTTATATGTATACGACAATTATCCATCGGAGTTAAAATTTAGATTGCAAAAAGCTCATAATGATGCCAGGAACAACTTATTAATATCAAAACAAAGTAGAAAAACTAATTATGATTTAGATTGTAAGGAAGTACACTACAAAAAAGGTGATCTACTCTTGTATAAGAATGAAAATTATAATAAATTGAATGACTTGTATTTAGGTCCATTTGAAGTTTTAGAAGAGCTAGGTACTAATGTAAAAATATTAAAGAATAATAAAGAATATATAGTTCATAAGAATAGGACTAAGATATTTAGAAAATAAGAGTTTACTTTTCAGGGAAGGGATGCCTAGCCTTTTCAGGAGAGGTGTGATATAGTGAATTACACTATCAGCACGTACTCAATAGTACGTGATAATTAAGGTCTTCCTGATTGACAAGGCGTCCTTCCTCTAGTCACGTATAGATGTGATGTTAATTAGTATTTAAGATGATACACTAGAGGATAAAGATTATTGAATCAACGCAAGACATTGTTTCATTTCGGGTCTCCGTCCCAACGCCATTACACAGTAACAAATTAATGATTTGAGTAACAAATGGGTGTTAAGTCGTATTAAGACTTGTAGGTAGAATAGGTGGTGTTGTTTTAAACACGTTGAATAAGTGTAATAATAAATATGTGCCGATCACAAAAGTTATTTTAGTTCGTCCTTTAATATATTTTATTTTATTTAAGTACGTAATTTTGGCGGAGGTTTAATTTTTATGTAATATTACATTAGTTTGAAAGCCTGTTAAGTGTGATGGGAAGCTTATCACCTTTCCTGTTCGCTGGAATAAACTGGAATGCTATTTAACACCATGTAAGTACCTACCGACACCTATTAATTACACAGCTTTTTAGGTATTAACGTTGCCTTTATTGCGAGACATTAGTTTAACTTAATTTAGTGTAAATAAATAGGTAAGACTGATACTTATTATCTCAATGCTTTAGGCTGTTTAGTTGTCGAGGACATGAAAGGTCATCTGGTCATTTGGTTTGGAGTTAGCGGCAAGTGCTTAGCGTGCGGACGCGACATTAGATAACTACCCATTGATCTTTCATTTGTAAGGAAAGATAATTGTAACTTCTCATAATGTGTGGTGTAATAGATTTTTACTAGGATTCATTTGAAATTACTTTCATACACTTATCATAATTACAGTTAAAATGTGGCCATAACATAACTTGATGCTATCGATAGTCGTTGGACTTAATAACTGCACCTTATACCTACGCCTAATTCAAAACATTGCAGACTAACGTAGGTACTTATCCCCCAGCTGACAACGCGCACGGGTCAACATTCGGCCGGCCAACCGTTCATTGCCCGCGCGTTGTAAATAATCTTTATTTTTAATTGTTTTTAATTTTATTTTTCTTATGTTATTGGTTTAAAATTAATTAGATACCCAAAGACCTTCTAATTAAAATTTACAAAATGAATTATTTAATAAAAAATAAAAAAAAACACGAATTTTTTTTTTTTGTCATTTTTGTCATGTTTAAAACACTTGACCTGACCAGCCCTAGAAGTTTTTTGCGGTTTCTAGCAGTCACCTTATATACATATACATGTATGTATCTATAGAGTTATACATTAAACGTAGTAGGTAACTATAATAATAAAAAAACACGTAAAGAATCTTGCAAATTTATATAAGTATATATTGTTAAATATGGACCTTCTAAATATTTTAAACATGCTAACGCATCGTCATCTTTTTCATCATCATCATTCTCATCACCGATTTCTGTATCATGGTCACAATTTATGTTAGAAGATGGATCTTTTAATAAATATAATGCTTCTTTTGGAAGACTCCTAGGATTTTTCTTTTTTGATTTTTGCTTGTTTAAAATTAAGGGATCAGAGCTCAATAAAAAAAAGAGATTCAATGACGGGTATCAATGTTTGGCAAAACCGTGTAGTGTGATCTAAAAGACATTGCAATGGGACGGAAGCCCTAGTTTCATAACATCTTTAGGATAGCATAACTTTTTTGCTGTTATTACATCATATTGTTCTCGAGACAATTCTGCATCAATTAAAACAGCCAGAGCATCATCGGCTGACAAAAGTTGTTTTTTTGGTGGCAATGTACAAGTTTCTTTATAAACTTTGGCAATATCGGGATTAGCGACAACATCTTTTAAAACTTTTGATGCTTGAATCCCGATCTGCACGAAGACTCATACAAGTAGCGTAAACTAATGATGACACAGAAGTTTATTGCCGCAAGCATTGTGTTTTGGCCCGTTTTGAACGTTCAGATGACAACTCAAATGAAATTTCCGATCGGCCGCGATTCTTCTTCAAATTTTTTTCCTTGAAGATAGGAAACGAAATTGATGTCTTCAGCCAAACCTTATTACTTTTTCTAAATTTTTCATCTATTCTACAAGCTTTTGACCATCGCGACCTATAATCATACTTAAATTTTGATAATTTCCGATTTAAATGAATAACGTCTTTTTTATCACATTTTGTACGTTTTCGCAACTCAAAAATCAAAAAATTCAATTGTTTTTTAAAACTTTCTTCTTCCGAGCATCGCATTAAGTTAACGAGTTCATTCCTTGGAATAAATACGGTATTTGAAGTCGTTCCTAAAACAAAATAAGTAATTTTGCATAATGGAAATCAAATAGGTAAACTACAAAAATCGCTATAATGTGTAAAGTAGCAAAAAGTAGCAGTTTTAGTTTCTAGTTGCTGATATTGCATGGATTGTTTACCAAAAAAAACTAAAGCGGAATTCACGGGAGAACATAACTAAACCTTAGCTGTTTTTTAATTTTGTGAAAATCGTTGTATAATAAGTATATTCCTTGGTTTAATATGTCTAGTACCCTAATACCAAATTAAAAGTTGTTAAAATACCGTAACATACCTGAAGTTGAAGGTTCCATAGTTTAATAATAATAATTTTCTAAAATAACACCATTTATGCACAACTAAACTAAATGTAATTTAATTTATAATTAGTCGCACTATCACAACTACCGACAAACTTCAATTATAGTAGGAATGCGTGTAAGTTATCGGTCGATTTGATAGTGTCTTAAGAAGCATTGGTATATGGTTTATTAAAAGCTGTTGTTTAAAGTTCAAAAAAGAATTTTATTTTTTTACATTTTCTGCCACATATGAGGGTATCTTGCCCCAGTGTGCGTCGGCGTCGGTCGCTAAGTTTTTTTTAATGTGGATAAGCTTTATCGCGACAACGGAACACGAAGTTTTTATTGCGAAAACGGAACCAGTATTTTCGCCGTCTAGTGTGGCCGTAGCATCAGAGCAAAGTATTGACCACATTGACCATTGCCATTCGTAGGTAATGGGATTGCAGACGCGCTTCGTTCAAAATTAGCACGTCATTATTGTAATCTCTATAGGTAGGTACACATTTGTTAATTACGTAGCGGAGATAAATAAGTGTCAATCAATACTTAATATGATAGGTATGTAATTTATATGAAAGAAATCGTACCGAACGAACGTGTGTGCGTGCGTATGCCCCCCCGCCCGCTGTCGCCTGCCCGCGTCCGCCCGGGTCAGCCCGCGTCCGCCAGACCGCAACAATTTGCTTTTCTGTTTTATTCATTTAAATATCGTGCGTGAAAATGACACAAATTTACAAAGTCGATTTTTAATGCATTTATGATATTGAATATGTAAACTCTAATCATTGTAATATTTTTTTTATGTGTTTGTAGCTTAAAAAAACAACATAATAAAAAATCTTACAATTGCGTGGCCTAATTTGGCACAAAATTATTTAATGGGCATATGAAAGTGATCTGAGATAGGAAATAGTTATTTCATCAATTGTAATTTTTTGTTTGCAATGTTTTTACATACTGACCCTAATTCAGTTTGCACTGGACGAAGATGACACAAATTGTGTTTGCACACTCCTCAGGCTATCATAGATATGATACCACAATTATTTTAAACTTTAAATTAATTTTGCCACTTCTGCTTTGAATAAAAAGAATCAACCACAAAACATCGAATTGCTGAAAATGCAAGTGACAGATGTGACACAAAACGCACTCTTATGCTTCTTAGGTACGACTGTATCGACAAGCAAGAAAAAAAGTAACTTTAGAATTTTTTAAACTTATGATCCCAAAATAGCCTAGCGCTATCGGTCTAGTAGCTACCCGTGTGTGACGCGGCGCGGCGCGGAAGTTCCCAGTATAATAAACCTTATTATACTAACTATCCGACTCGATTGGACCAAATGGAATAAAACAAAGTAAACTCAAATTTTTGTTATCGGCTAACAATCTCGTCACCGCGATGCAGGCCTACAAATACAACGTCATCTAGTAACGTGTAGGCGAACTATTTTCCCATACAAAGTTAAGTATGCTAAAAATGCTTTTACTTTCTAAACACATACCATAACGAATCATGATTAACTTAATATTTCCTGCCTATCCTACAGTATGCTTTCGACTAGTATATGCTGTCCCCTGCTAGTCTAGACAAACCCCATTCTCAAAAGACAATCTCCACCTGGCATTAAATCGGCTCGCGCACAATTCTACCATGGCACATCCAGTTAGTTCTGGCTTTACCTTCAACAAGGTATGAAGATTGACCCGAGAAGGAGACTGCCCTCCTTTGACAAGATTCCAAACACTACACGAAACCTCCCTACATTTTGTCTAACGAATCATGATTAACTTAATATTTCCTGCCTATCCTACAGTATGCTTTCGACTAGTATGCTGTCCCCTGCCAGTCTAGACAAACCTCATTCTCAAAAGACAATCTCCACCTGGTATTAAATTGGCTTGCGCACAATTCTACCATGGCACATCCAGTTAGTTCTGGCTTTACCTTCAACAAGGTATGAAGATTGACCCGATAAGACTGCCCTCCTCTGACAAGATTCCAAACACTACACGAAACCTCCCTACATTTTGTCTAACCATCGGTGTGAAAGGATTTTTTTTTTGTAATTAGTTGCGGGTAATTTCTAGCTGAATTCAGCCACCTCATAGTCGAGTAGTTATGCATTAACACTGCTAAAGAAAAACGTTGTCGAATATGAGCATGTACTTACCACTTCTGATTTGTAGTAAAACGCTGCTGACCAAGATAGATATTCTTTATTCTCCTTCAACAACCAGTATTTTACATTTAGTCACACACAGTATAAAGTATGAACTGAACACCGTTTAACCGTCTGCACAGTACAAGCGCCAAAGCCAGAATGCCTCACTCACCGAGTCACTGACTGCCGTCCTACTTCTCCCCCCCAAGTCCCCGACACATGAAATGTGTCAAATCATAGATTGTCAATCGTTCTATAGATTTAAGAATAGACTAAAATTGAATTATGCAATAAATGAAACTTATAGTAAGTAGTAAAATTATGTTGACGGTTTTTTTTATAAATTAAGATACGTAAATTAAATTTTAAACCTTTATATTTTCATATTGGTATGTTTTGAGTAAATTCATATTAATATTAGTGATAACTGATAAAAGAATTTCTTACAATTATTATTGCTAGTAAGCATGTTGTCATGGCAACCGTCGTGCGAACGACGGTTCCCAAGATAAAAGAAATATTCAAATAGTAATAAATCCTAAAAAAAAAGATATTCTAAATAAGTAATATTATTTGTTATGTCTCCGCAACTGTCATTATTTTATGCAAAAACTGCTAAACAAAAACGGAAAATATAAAAAAAAATATTTTGATGGCTGATAAAACATCACTTTTTTGGTTAAGTAAGGACGGTAGGTCTCACAGTGATATCTGTCGGAATAACCCTAGACTACCTTCCCTTAACGGCTCCGCCACTAATTTCCAGTCATCCTGTATATTGCTGGAATAGCCCTCTTCTGCAGCACAAAGATAGTTTGAATGTCGGCAGCATTTTTTGACGACCTCCTTGGTAGAGTGGTTTGTACACCGGTTTTCATGGTGTCACCATCTCTGAGGTCCCGGGTTCGATCCCCGGTCGGGTCAATTTAGGAATTGTTGTTTTTCTAAATTGTCTCGGGTCTGGATGTTTTCTATGTATAACAAGTATGTATTTAAGTATTTTAAGTATGTTTATCCGTTGTCTAGTAACCATTTC
Source organism: Scoparia ambigualis (assembly GCA_963921215.1). NCBI lineage: Eukaryota > Metazoa > Arthropoda > Insecta > Lepidoptera > Crambidae > Scoparia > Scoparia ambigualis. Next base: position 22,481,105 of record OY992505.1, on the reverse strand, counting down.
ACGAGTTTCTTAGAAGCTTCTCTTGGGCTAGATAATTGGTGTGAGTGTAGGAAATTTATTTATTTATTTATTTATTTCCCCACAGTAAAATGCTGTACGACATTACACTATGAAAGTAACTGAAATAAACTTATCTAGATGTATCAACGTCAGTTGCAGAGCAACATAAGCTGCAGAGCTAAGTCTATTCGACAATTTAGCTATATGTGGGCCCCACTGAAGTTTGGCATCTAACGTGATGCCTAGAAACACAGTGGTGTCCACAGGATTCACATTCTTATCTTTAATTTGTACACTAGTTGCTTAACATAAGTCAATACAAATCTTATACATTTGGTTTTTCCCTCATTTAATAGCAAGTTATTTACACTAAACCAGTGAACAATCTGTGAGACCGCATTATTCACATTGTCATAATTTGGGTGTCGTCGTTTCAGTTTGAATAAAAGTGAAGTAACAATACTATCTCATGACTGTTTTTTACAAAATAATGTAAGTCATTTATATAAACCAAAAACAAGAAATGGACCAAGTATTGAACCCTGCGGAACTCCCATTTTTACCACTGATCCCGGAGATCTTTTACCGTTAATGTCGACCTTCTGAATCCTGTTACTTAAGTATGAGATGAGAAGTCTCAAAGAAGTATCTCTAATTCCATAGTGGTTAAGCTTCCTGACCAATGTTTCATGTAAAACACAATCAAAAGCCTTGGATAAATCACAAAATACCCCTAGGGCATCCTGTGAATCCTCCCAGGCATCAAATATTTGAAATAAAAGCTCAACACCGGCGTCAGTTGTTGAGCGACCCCTGGTAAAACCATACTGTTTAGAATGTAAAAGTTTATTTCGTATATGTACATTCGTATATACATAAGACGTAAAATGAGTCTTTCAACGTTTGTGCGGTATTTGCGTACACTTCTCCAAGTGATGAATCAATGTGGCGGTAAGCAAAAACGGACTGCAAGTTAACCCAAACACGACTCTGCAGTGGTGGTATACATCAATATCACCTTTCTCTGACCACCATAAAAAGTGAAGGTATTTCCTATCTTCTTCTGCCAATGAAATCTGAAGAAATGCTTTTTTGATGTCTGATGTAATTCCTGCAGCATGTATTCTAAATCTCGTTAGCAAAATAGGAATCAGCTCGAAGAAGTTTATCCCTTTTTCCAAACAGGCGTTTATTGAATTGCCATTGAAGTCTCTTGCAGAGGCGTCGAACACTGGTTGTACTCGAGTGGTGAGGCTCAATTCTTTGATCACCGCGTGATGCGACTGGAATGTTTAATAAAAGACGGACTATCGCATACTGCTTTATTGTAGGTAGACGCATAAAGATCTACCCTCAAATGTACATACATTACATTTTACGTACAAAGAGCAGAATACACATGTCACATATAATATCTACCTACAAAAATGCACATACAATAAAAGTTGTTAAACATTATGTAACTTTCAGAAATAGTAGCTTGGTACAGTTGTAAGAAATTATATTAATAAACGATACATATACGATTTCTTTTCAGATTATTATTTAGGCATACGGGGCCTTAACACCATGGCGTGAGGTGGGTAATTCCGGGGCTGGCGCTTATGTACTTTGACAGAATTAGAAACTACTACGTCAGACTGGGCACCGTCATCCCCACTCTCCTCTACAATGTTAGACTGGACAACGCTTTCTCCACCATCCTCTAATCCGCTAACAAACTGCACTGGCTTGCTACTGCTATCTGAGTTCGGTGATAAACTCAGAGGCATCGAACAACCCTCACTAGCTACACCATTAACGGAATTTATCGGCGCCGATTCGTTTACACCACTATCGGTTTCTAAGGGAATTACCGAATGCCGTGATTTCCTAGCTGTTTTCATGAGAAGTTGATCAACATGACGTTTATTGATTTGACTATCAAGAGCTTTAACCTGAAATGACACCGGTCCTGTTTTGTTAACTATAACCCCCTCTTTCCACTTGACATCTCTGTCCCTATAGTCACGCATGAACACGGCATCGCCGGGTTGGAAGTCGCGCGATACGCCACCGCGCCGTTCCTCCGCCAGCAACTGCGACGCCTGTACTACGTTGGCGGTGCTGGGCCGTAATAAATCTAACCTACCACGTAAACGACGCCCTAGCATTGCTACTGCTGGCTCCTTTTGTGTAGTGCAATGTTCTGTGTTTCTATAAGTAAATAAAAATCTAGCGATAGCAACGTCATAATCCACCTTCTCTAAGGATGCTTTCTTAAGAACCTGCTTGATAGAACGCACTGCGTTTTCGGCAGCTCCGTTGCTGGCTGGATGGTAAGGCGCTACCAGTACTCGCTTTATGCCATTTGTTTCTAAATAAGACAGATAATCTTTTGAAGGAAACGGTGGGCCGTTATCGCTCACGATTGATTTCGGCAGACCAAACCGTACAAATAATTTACGAAAACAAGCAATCACTACCTGTGCCGATGTACAAGAAACACACTCCACTTCCAACCACTTAGTATGGGCATCGATTAAAATGAAATAATATTTGTTTCGATACGGGCCCAAAAAATCTACATTAAGGCGCTCCCACGGCTGCGCAGGCCACGGCCAAGAGTGCAGCGGCGCTGGCGGGGGCTGGTCGCGTTGTGACGCACACGCACTACATTCACGACATATTCGTTCAATATCAGCGTCTAAGCCCTCCCACCAAAGGTAATTTCTTGCGGCCTGTTTCATTTTAACCACACCGATGTGTCCACTATGCAATTCCTTCAAAACCGTGCCTCGTAGTTTACTAGGAATTACCACACGATAACCCCATACTAGACAACCATGCTCAATAAATAATTGTTCTTTTTTTAAAAAAAATGCTCTGTCTTTTTCGCACTCTAAACTATTCGGTCAACCGAATTTTACATATCCCACTATCTTATTTAACTGAGAGTCCCTTTTTGTTTCAGTCTTCACTTCATGAAAAGTGACTGGCATAACGTCTTGAACAAAGTTAAAATAACTTCCTTCTAACATACTGTCGTCGTAGTTATCCCTGACCGTGCGCTTTAACGGTAAGCGAGATAAGGTGTCCGCAAAACAATTTCTCGAGGACGGAATAAAATCTATTTCATAATTATAGGCAGCCAAACGAACCGCGTATCTTTGTAATCGGCTCGCAGCAGTTTGCGGGATACCTTTATTCTTACCAAAAATGTAACTAAGCGCCCGGTGATCACTTCGCAATAAAAAATGTCTCCCGTATAAGTATTGGTGATGCTTATTCACACCAAATATTATCGCCAGTGCCTCCTTGTCTAATTGCGAATAATTCTGTTCGTGTTCATTGAGAGTGCGAGACGCGCAACTCACAGCGCGCTCCGAGCCGTCTGGGTAACGATGCGCCAGGACAGCGCCCAGCCCGTACGAACTACTGTCGACGGAGAGGATAAGCGGCAAACTCGCATCATAATGCGCCAGCACCGGACTACTGCTCAGAATTTTTTTTATTTTTATTAAAACCTTTATGACATTGTTCGCTCCAAAACCACTTAACATCTTTTTTAAGGAGCTTATACATTGGTTTTAAAATATCACTTATATTAAAACAAAACTTTGCATAAAAGTTAACTAACCCCAAAAAACTTTTTAACTGCGTTATGTCCTTTGGTACCGGGGCTGAAACAATAGCCTCAATTTTCTTTTCATCCGTGTGAAGGCCCTGTTTGTCGATACGATATCCTAAATAGGTAACGCTCTCCTTAAAAAAATCACACTTAGACCAATTGACACGCAAACCCGCGTCTCTCAATCTACTCAAAACAGCACGAACATTCTTTAAATTATCCTTAGTATTCAACCCACTTACACAAATATCATCACAAAACACTACCGTAAACGGTAGACCGCTGAGAATTTCCTCTATTATTTTTTGGAAGTTCTCAGGTATACATTTAATACCGAAAGGAACCCTCTTATACACCCAAGTACCTACGTGAGTTGTGATGGCCGTCATTGGTTGTGAGTCTTCAGTTAGGAAAAATTGCTGATAAGCGTGGGACAAATCTAATTTTGAAAAAACTACCCCACCCGCAAGGGTTGCAAATATCTCCTCTATACGCGGTAGAGGATAATGAAAATCCTTCAGTTGAGGGTTAATGGTTGTTTTATAATCGCCACATATGCGTATTTCCCCATTTTTCTTTATTACTGGAACAATAGGCGTGCCATAATCTGAACGGTCCACTTTATAAATGACGTCATCACGCTCTAAACGTTTAAGTTCTCGCTCGACTGGCCCGCGTAAAGCGAGCGGTAGCGGGCGAGCCCTAACGTAAACAGGCGTTTTATCAGCTAAATGCAATTGCATACGAATTTTGCAAGTCCCAAGCCCATCAGCAAATACTTCTGGGTATTCCTTACGCAAAATTTCTACATTCTGATCGCAGTTAGGAGTATACAAATTATAACAATCATTTATATTAATTTTGAACATTCTGATCCAAATACGACCCATTAGAGGCGGCCCACCACCCTCAATTATGTACAGTTGCAATCTATGATTATAAGACAAATATTTAACATTAACATTAATGAAACCTATGGGTTTGATTACATCGCCCGTGTAAGATTTTAAAATCAAAGGTTTCTCAATAATAACAAAATTATGAAATAGTTTATCGTAACAAGCTTTAGAAATTGCCGAAAATTTACACCCTGTATCCACTTCAAACTTTAACGTGTGGTCTCCCACTTTTAGGTCCACATAATAAGGATCATCTCTAACACACGACAGGTTATAAAAGTTCACTTCATCAGGATCCGAATCAGAGTCAACTAAAAAAAACTGACCTTTTGACTTCCCCGATGATTCCGTCCGGCGACTTTCGTACTTACGACACATAGCTTTAAGGTGGCCTTTCTCGCCGCATGTATCGCAATTGTGATACTTGAAACGACACTTTGCTGCGCCGTGTCCCTCCCGGCCGCACCTCGAACATGCAGCATGGCCCCGCTCAGCGAGCGGTGGGGCGCTGCTAACGCTGCTGGCGCCGCCGCTTTTAGCGCGCTGCTGGTACGGCTGGCGGGCGGGGGGCGCGGGGGGCGCGGGGCCGCGCGCGCTGGCGACGCGATGCAAGCCATCGGGCGCGCGCTCCGCCGCGCCACCGATGCTGCCGCCGCTGTCCGCCGACGTCGCCGCATGCCTATCTGCCGCCTCCAAAGCCAGTGCGAGCTCGATAGCCCGCTTATAATCTAATTGTTTTTCTGCAAAAAGCCTGGATCTCATATCCTCGGAGTGCAGACCGGAGACGAATTGGTCCCTGAGGTTCACCTCTAAGGTGTTACCAAAGTTGCAAGTCTTAGCCAAATGCTTTAAACCTTGCAGATATTCGCTCACTGTTTCACCCGAAACTTGCTTTCTTTGTCGAAAAACATGCCGTTCTGCGATCTCCGACCTCTGTGGCTCGAGATGTTCCCTTACAATTTTCTCGAGTTCATCAAACTTCTTTGTTTCCGGTAAATCCGGTGAACACAGATCACTCATCAACTCGTAACACGCGACGCCGACATGCGTCACTAACACCGCCACATGCAAATTTTCTTCGATATTATTTAACACCAAATACTGCTTAATTCGCCTACAATACGCTTCCTAGTTTTGGGTACCGATTTCAAACGTTTCTATTTTACCGATAGGCATTGTATAACACGAATAAGACTGATAATTAATTAAAATAACCGACTGCGCCACAATGGAATGTTTAATAAAAGACGGACTATCGCACACTGCTTTATTGTAGGTAGACGCATAAAGATCTACCCTCAAATGTACATACATTACAGCGACAAGTAATGTCCAGGAACTACTACTATATCTAGATCTTCCTCTATTATTACCAGGCCAAGCCATTCTTTGAATACGGCACCATAATTATGCAGCTCGTTCAAGGATTGTAGTCGCTTAGTTGTCGACTGTAAACGTTTCTTAGCTAGCAATCTATTTTTCAAGAGATCAGTTCGATCAATCTTCCATGGTAAAACTACCTCGTACCGTCCCTCTCTATTTATACATACGTTTTCCTTTAAAGCTACTATGGCTTCTTCCTCTGTCCTTTTCTTCAAGATCTTGTCCTTCGGTTCTTCAATCCCTGTACTTCCAAATTCCATAAACAACTGTTATCTTGGCTGTGCAAATCCACCGTGGCAATGAATCATTTTTCGGAGCGACAATGCCTTGCGGCGTCCATCCAAGTTTGGTTTGAATGGCGAAGAGATTTTCATTTAACGGCATGACGTCACCAGTCATGATCCTGCCAGCATAGTCTGCTCCTATTAGGAGACCTATTTCTGGTGTATTGTCACCAATATCAGTCAGATTGAGTTTATGCTGTTTAACTTTCTGGCTGATGGATGCTTCATGACGTATACGTGGCACGTAACCGCAGATCTTCTCCTTGCTCAATGCTGTCATATTGAGAGTAACTTTCTCAGTCATGCTCTTCACGGTTAGATTGAAAACTTGATGCGACCCTTCTTTTGTTTCTACTCCCCCGAACAAGCAATGTTTTTGCTTTTCTTCGCCACCAGGGACTTATTTGAATCGTTAGGTGATTTCTATCGACCTTTGAGCTCTTGTGTCGATGAAGGTTCTCACTGTTTCATTGCCGATCTTGACGGTGAGTGTTTGAAGAAGTGTCGTCCCGTTGGTTTTGCTAGCCAACATCAGTTCAGAATTGTCAGTGCTCGTTGATCTCGTCTTCTTGATCTCTAAGCACAGAAGGACAGCATGTTTCTTCTGCCAAATTATACATTTGGAGTAAGATTTACACTTCTTACCTACATGTCCCAGTTTTAAACATACCGTACATGCCTTCTTTTTATTTATCATCTCATTTCTCGCTCCTAGTGTCATTTTCTGCTCCTTGTAGCACTCTAGACTGCTGTGAGATGTTTTATTACACCAGACACACGTTGTTGTATTGTAAGATGATGATTTAGATGTGGCCTTCGCATCTCCAGCAACTAAGCAAGCTGCCGTGGGTATTCTTGTCTGCTTGTTCTTGTCATCTACGTTCAGGCTGGTTCTCGCGATTTGTATACGTTCTTCACTTTCAACTTCGACTCTTACGAACTCAAGTAAGCCTGTGAGGGTATCTGTACCTGCGTCTTTGCCCTTCTGACGTTCCCAGACTCTCAACATCTCTTCAGGAAGTGCCGATTCAACTAGTGGGTAGGGCATGGCGGCATACTTGTCACTTGTGACACCGAGGACTTCTAAAGGTCTGAGCTGCGTTTTAAAGGACATAATTTTTTTTGGTACTAAAATAAAAGAAAAATTAACTGCAACAGTTCATATACTTCCTCGTCCAAGAGACTAAATGCTATCATTCTGTATATTTTTTAGATTTTTAATTACCTGCGTTAAAGAATACTATATTTTGATCTTATCTTATCTTATCTTATCTAGTGGGGCCTGCAGAGGTCTCCCTCTCGCAGTAGCACGTCGACCCATTGGGATCTTTTGTGCCACCCCGCCTATCACTCTGCCTCCTCAGTGAAGATAATTGCCATAAGCTTGGCAATGTCCTTGAGGGCGAAGAGCCTAAAATCTTCTGGTTTGGGGTAGGCCGATCCCAGAAGATTCATTCTTTTCCTGGCAAAAGAGTCGCAGTCACACAGTAGGTGCTGCATCGACTCCGTTTCCCCTCCACATGCCCTCTATATTTTGATAAGTTTTTTACGTTTCTGAACGAAAGTTCCGGTTTTTTTTAAATGTTAACGAACGCAGGGTTATTAAGTAAGTATTTCTATCAGGTCTATGGTAATGTAGAAACGATGTCGTTAATTATCACAGTTATCTTTTTCGCACTTACAGTATTTAGCAACGATACACACACCTAACACAACGAAAGCGCGGCCGGGAATCGTATGGCGGCTGACAGTCTGACATCTGTCTACGATGCGTATTGACATATAAAACGTCAGACAAGCGTCAATTTTTCATTTTTAATAACATTATGGAGGCATGAGGCATACGTGAGCCCGCCGGCGCATCCCAAGACTACTGAGCCAGCCGAGACCGAGCGCCGCGCAATATATATAGTGTGCGAACAGGACAGCATATCGCAAATGTTAAAGTGCATGGCGGTAACATGCGAACAGAGAAGAGGACAGATGAATATGCTTTTTCGTTCCTCCTTACTTAATTGAAGGTAGAACAACGTACGGCACCATGGTTCTGGACAGATTGTGGAGTCTTCGGTGGTGCCCTTAAAATATATTTATAGTGTGCGAGTAGGATAGAATATATGTGTTGTTCCTTTCTGTTTTGTGTAAATTGGATATAAGAAAATGGTGTCCTGTAATAAATGTCTATTGCAATCCTTCTGCCTTTCACTACAACCGCTGCAGCCCGCAACATCTGGTGACCAACCGACATGTTTGAAGACGCGAAGCAAGATAACGCCGGCGACGAAGTCAGAAGCGCAGAAGTCAAGTTCGACCTGGCTGACATTTCAATACAGTCAAAGATACTACCATTCTGGCGTGATCTTCCACGTTTATGGTTTGCCCAGTACGTAACTCTCGTCAACCCTCTCAAGATTGGAGATGAACAGAAGTTTAGATACGTCCTCGGAGTCCTAAAAACATACAACAAATTAGCGACATACTTTTAAACCCGCCGGAAAGAGGGAAATACGACGCTCTCAAAGAACGCCTACTCTCCGTGTACCAAGAATCAGAAACAAAGCAATTTCAAAAGTTGATCAGCGGTTTAGAACTGGGCGATCAGAAACCAACTTAGCTCCTACGTCGGATGAGAGAACTTGGCGGTAGTATGAACCCTGATGACGCCTTAAAAGTTATGTGGATGAATCAACTACCCACATACGTGAGAACAGTCCTCTCTATCAACAACGAAGCGACACTGTCAACGTTGGCTGCCATGGCCGATCAGATGATGGATCAACATGAACCCGCTGCAGTCGCATCTATAACCTGTACCTCAGTAACCCAACCCATGCACTCCAGCGACACCACCGCCACTACCAACCGCCAGTTCGACTTATTATCGAAACAAATAGAGAAGATGTAATAGTAGAAACTTAAACATTTTATATCAAAACGTGCGCGGCTTACGTACAAAATGTTTGGAATTATTTAATAATATACTTTTACACGACTATGACATCTTACTGTTCTCCGAAACTTGGTTACAAAATGATATTTCCAGTGCAGAGTTGTGCGACCCCAGGTACGATGTTTTTCGGTGCGACCGTAACCTCAATGCAACAAACAAAACAACAGGTGGCGGCGTTATGATTTGTGCTCGTCGTGAGTTGCGTGCCTTCGTGTGCGCAGAGTGGCAGCATCGTATTGATACTGAGTCGCTGTGTTTGTCCATACCGGCGGACGCCCTCAACTCTCTTGTCAACCTACATATAGTTATAGTGTACCTGCCTCCGGACCCTGATCACTTGCCAGCGCGTTTAAGTTATGTTACTGATAATAGTAAGAAATTATTGAATACTTACCCTACTGACAATTACATGCTTATTAGAGATTTTAATTTGCCATTTATAACATGGCACAGTGAAAATAATAACTATATTTTTACTTCCTCCCCATCACGGTCTCTCTCCGAAGCGGCAACAGATTTTCTTGATGTGTTAAGTTTTCTTGGTTTGTCCCAGTTTAATTTTATTTATAATAATAATAGGAAATACCTTGATCTTTGTTTTTGCAATCTACCTAGCTCGGTCTCTCATGATTCGGCCCCATTACTTAAAGAGGACACACATCACCCCTCCTTAAATATTGAAGTTATGGATCTACATGTAGTACCATTTAAGAAAAACAATTACAAGCGTTTTAATTTTTTTAAATGTAATTACGATGAGATTAACAATTATTTAAAATCTATTGATTGGAATATTCTACTGGCAACTGGTACGCTTGATGACGCAGTAAATATTTTCTACACTAAACTTGCAGAGTGCTTTTCACGTTTTATACCCCTAGTTAGTAATGATCTTAAATCGGGGAGATATCCAGCGTGGTACAGTAAATCTTTGTTGAAAATTAATCGTGAAAAAATCAAAGCTCATAAAAAATGGAAATAACATGGTAATCCTCTTGACTATGACGAGTTCGTCCTTCTTAGAAAGAGACAGAAACGCGTCCAGAAACAGTGCTTCTTAGACTTCACTGAAAGTGCTGAAAAAATAATTCGATTCTCTCCCAAGTATTTCTGGACATACGTTAAGGCTAAAAAAGAAACATCTCATTATCCGAAACTTTTTTCACTATCGAGTGTTCAGTACACAGAGCCTCAAGATGTTTGTTCCGCTTTCAATAGATTTTTTGAAAGTGTTTTTAGTACACCATTAGCTTCAGGCATTGACCATTCATTTACCATTTATTCTCCTTCGAACGAGAACGTATTAGCCAACATTAATGTCACTGAAAATATTGTTCTAAAATTACTACGATCATTAGATAAGAACAAAGGTGCTGGTTGCGATTGCGTCCCTCCTCTTCCTTTTCTTCCGTTCCTTGCATCTTGTGCTGATAGTCTCTCTCTCCCTTTAACTATCCTGTTTCGTAGGTCACTCAATGATTGTATGTTCCCGTCTGTTTGGAAGCAAGCCCAAATAATACCAATACATAAAAAAGGGTCCAAATCCGTTATCGAAAATTATCGCCCAATATCTATTCTTAGTACTATCAGTAAAATGTTTGAAAAACTTGTCTATGACAATATTTACCCTTTCATTACTCCCTTTATTCCTCGTACTCAACATGGTTTTATGCGCCGACGCTCCACAATATCTAATCTAACTTTATTCTCTAATGATGTCCTCTGTCAAATGGAGAATGGCGGGCAAGTTGACGTGATCTACACGGACTTTGAAAAAGCATTTGATCGTGTAGATCACGACATCCTTCTCCGCAAGCTTCAACACCTTGGGATTCATGGGGACCTTCTTCGCTGGATACGTTCTTACTTGACCAATCGGTCTCAAGCTGTTGTTCTCGGTGGCTATAGGTCTAATTTCATCTCAATACCCTCTGGAATTCCTCAAGGGTCACATCTTGGCCCTCTCCTCTACAATATTTATATTCATGATATTGGTCACGTCATTCAAAACTCCAAACAACTTCTTTATGCTGATGATAAAAAAATATACCTTAGAGTGCGTTCTGCTGCCGACTGTGAACTTTTACAAAATGATCTGAATAATCTTTATGAATACTATGTTCTTAATAGAATCACAGTCAGCACTGGAAAGTGTCAGTGCATCAGCTTTACACGCAAAACAAAACCAAATACATTTGCTTACAACTTTAACAATGTAGCCATTCCCCGATGCGAAATTGTTCGAGATCTAGGGATATATTTTGATAATAAAATGTTAATGACCTTTCATACTGACACCGTGGTCAATAGAGCGTATCGTAATTTAGGATTCATTATTCGTACATGCCGTCCTTTTAAAAGTGAATTAAGCATAAAAATTGTATACTATGCTTATGTACGAAGCATACTTGAGTACGCTAGTTCCGCCTGGTCTCCTTGTTATAAAAAATATATTTTACGACTTGATAAGGTACAAAAAAAATTTCTAAAACACTTAAATTTTAAATGCAAAAAATGTAACTATAACACGTCTTACCTGGAACTCTGTCGTGCCTACAATATCTTAACTCTGGAGGAACGGCGACAGCAAATTGACATGGCTTTATTATATGACATAGTTTGTAATGGGTATGATTGTCCTGAACTTGTTGAGCAAGTTTGTTTTAGAGCACCTCGACGTCGCACAACTCACACTACCTTATTCCATGTGCCATTTCACACCACTAACTACGGAAAAAACTCGGTATTTACACGAATCGGAGAAATTTATAATAAACTATTTCATAATATTGACCCCTTCGTAGGATCTAAGCAATTATTTATTTCTAAAATTAGGATTTTTATTTTGGGCCTTGATTAATTAAAAATTTAGTTTTTTGTTTTGTTTATATTTTTTGATATTATATCTCTATTTTGGATATAGGCTGCATTATTGATTTCACATAACAGGTAGTTATCTTATGTATATTGAGTGTGGTAGTGTTTATTATTGTATGTATATATTTATTTTATAATGTAGGTATATCTTTATGATTGTATATGTGATATTATTAGATAATTTATGTTTAGTAGCTATGTTTATATTTATGTTATTGTTTAGTATTTATGTTTATTATTTTGTATTTTTTAAAGTAAGTACCTAGAATTTGCACTGTGAATTAAGTAGGTAAGTAATTAAATGTTATTATTTTTTAAGTTGGATCCAAGTATGTTATTTTTAAGCGTGGATAACAATAATTGGCTTACAAATTTTTTATATCATCTTTATACTACCACTGTAAAATGCTGTTGTAATCCCTAATAAAGAAAATAAAAATAAAAATAAAATAAGATGTCTTTGGAGATCGCCGAGTTACGTCGAGCAAGACAGAGATTTTTCCGACCCTTTCGCTCATACCAACGATCACGTTCCCGTTCAAAGTCGACATCTGGAAGACCAAAGAAACCCGGAGATACTGATTGGGAATGTCGCTACCACTACAAATTCGGTGACAAAGCAAGACGCTGTGAGTCGCCATGCGCTAGAAAGCGGAAGCAGGAAAACTAACATCTACACCGTTAGTGGCGGGCATCGGTGTACCTACCTCTCATAACCGCCTATGCATATACGACTTAGAAACTAGAGAGCGCTTCCTTGTGGACACTGGCGCAGAGATATCTGTTTTAGCGGCAAGAAACAAACAAAAGTTAACGCCAAGCAACTACAAGTTATACGCAGCAAACAATACACCGATTCGAACATACGGCGAGCGGGACATACGGCTCAACTTGGGACTACGGCGCAGCTTCGCTTGGACATTCGTAGTAGCGGACGTAAAGACTTCAATATTGGGCGCAGACTTCTTACGTTACCACAACCTATTGGTAGACTTGCACAAGAAGAAGCTAAGAGACGGAATAACCAACTTATCAATAAACTCCGTAGACGTTGCATGCAATATGGAAACTGTAAATATCATCAGCAGCGACCAAACCTACTACGACATCTTGAAGAATTTTCCACAAGTTTTTCGCCCCATGTCATTGAAGAGCCCTACAAAGCATAATGTAACTTATCACATCGAGACCAACGGCCCGCCACTTTTTGCTAGGCCCCGCCCACTACCGCCTGACAAACACAAAGAGGAGTTCGAACAAATGATGCAAATGGGGATTTGTCAACCATCGAATAGCCCCTGGGCGAGCCCGTTGCATGTTGTTATGAAGAAGGATGGCGGCCTACGTGTTTGTGGAGACTACCGTCGACTAAATGCAGTCACGCAACCAGACAGATACCCCATTCCACGCGTCCAAGACTTCACATACCAACTAAATGGCATGTATCACCCATTGTCGCCGATATTTTCATGGAAGACTTCGAGGAGCGGGCCCTAAGCACATCACCCGTAACCCCAAGGTTCTATAAGCGGTACGTAGATGACACTTTCACTATCTTACCAACTGATAAAGTATCTGCTTTTCTAAGTCATCTTAACTCCATACACCCTAAAATACAGTTCACAATGGAGTTAGAGGCAGACAACAAGTTAGCTTTCTTGGACACTTTAATCATCAGGAATCCTGACCATAGTTTGAGCCACACTGTGTTTCGTAAAGTAACCCATACAGATAGGTACCTCAATGGTGATTCTCACCACCATCCTAGACAGTTGGCTACTGTAGGGAAATCTTTGTTTCAGAGAGCACGCGGCATCTGTGACACCCAACACCTGGCTGCTGAACTTCAGCATGTCAAGCATGTACTACAGGATAACAAACTGCAAGTACCGCGGCTTCGTCACAAAAAACGCAAAAAACCAACCACAGTCGAGCGCCAACCTGCAGTACTTCCATATATGAAAGGCGTCACTGACAAGATTGGTCACATCTTGAAGCGAGCTTCAATCAATACTTACTTTAAGCCGCCAAAGAAGATCAACCAGTTCTTACGACCTGTCAAGTGCAATATACCCCTTCAAGATGCAGGCGTGTACAAACTGGACTGCGACTGTGGGCTCTCGTACATCGGGCAAACAAAGAGAAGTGTAGGAACCCGCGTAAAAGAACATATAGCCGACGTCAAGCATAGGCGCGAAAATAAGTCTGCAGTGTGTGAACATGCTCTCGAGGGACCCAACCATTACATCAGATTTGACAAACCTCAAATACTCGCCAAGGAACAACGATTCATCCCTAGGATGATACGCGAGGCTATTAAAATTAAAAAACATCATAATTTCAATAGAGAGGATGGTTGGAATTTACCACCTGCCTGGGACCCCATCATACAGGTCATCAAATCCCAGCCCCAACAGCAACACATTGCCAGACCTAAAAATATTGTTAGCTCGTATTGTGTAAACTTGAACGCACCCGGTAAAATATAAAAATTATTGACGGTAGGCAAATAACTTCTGACAATGAGACGACCAACACCTCAGTCTCCCTGTGACCATGGACCCTGTAAAGGGTTCGAAACGTCAGGATAATATAAAAACTATGTAAATAGTAAATTAAACGCGAGTTAATCCGTAAAAAGTGTTTCATTTCAATGTGTAGTGCTCGCTTAAACCTCAGAAAACAATATGAAGATCTTCTCGAAGCTCGATTTCAAAATGGCGTATTTTTCTATTCCAATGGCAAAAGTGGACGCATAGAAAACTGCCATCATCACGCCGTTTGGCCTCTTCGAATTCAAGTGCATGACCTTTGGCCTACGTAACGCAAGCCAGACCTTCCAAAGGTTCATGCATGAAGTATTACGAGGCATTGAAGGCTGCTTCGTGGACGATATTCTTCTGTATACAAGAGATGAGAAGAGTCATAAGGCCCTACTTCACGAAGTCCTAAAGCGACTTGACAAGTATGGAGTCACCTTAAACGTCGACAAATGCGAATTCAGCAAGAACGAAATAAATTTTCTGGGCTATCATGTAACAGGCGAAGGAATAACGCCTACAAGAGGGAGAATCGAAACAATTTCCAATTATCCGAAGCCAACGAATATCGCTGAGCTGCGAAGGTTTTTGGGAATGCTCAATTTTATCGTGACTGCCTGCCTCATCAAGCCACCTTCCAAACGCATCTGAACGCCTACTTACATAATACAAAGAAGAATGACAAAACTCTAATCAAGTGGACAAGTGAAGCAGACCAAGCTTTTGAGAAATGCAGACAAAGCATATTAGAAGCCACCATGCTAACACACCCCGTTCCTGGCGCGCAACTGAGCATCATGAGCGATGCGTCCGACCACCGCGTCGGAGCTGCACTTCATCAACTCATAGATGGCACTTGGAAGCCCCTGTCTTTCGTCTCCAAAGCCATGAGTCCAACGCAGCGAAGTTACAGCGTGTATGATCGCGAGCTCCTAGCGATATACATGGCTGTAAAGCACTTTCGCCGCTTAATAGAAGGCAATGACGTCATCGTGTTCACCAACCACAAGCCGCTAACCCACGCTTTAACAAGGTTACAAAACAGCACCGATACACCACGGCGAGAGCGGCAGCTACACTTCATAAGCCAGTTCTGCACAGCAATCAAATATATAGAAGGGCATGAGAACTCAGTCGCCGACGCTTTATCTCGAATCGAAGAGATACAGTGTCCTACGTATATTGACTACGCGAAGCTTGCGACGGGACAAGAAAGCGACGATGAACTACGAACACTAAAGCAACAACCACATTTGAAATTCAGCAACGTCACACTGCCCGGACTAACCCGGCCGATCACCTGCGAGATATCCACCGGCACACCCAGGCCATACTTACCGACAACGTATCGTTATGAAGCGTACAAAGCACAACACGATTTGTGTCACCCAGGCGTGAAAACTACAAGAAAACAAGTAGCCTCAAGTAGCCGCCTCTTTTTTATTTTTTTATTATAATAAGCCCGGCAAATGACCCCACTCCACCTGATGTTAAGTGGAAATGAAGTCCTGGTGCGAGGACAACTGGTGCAGCGTAAGAGACGTAGCATCAGTCACCCTCACTCTGCCGGCCCACAAAGTGCTTCACGCCTCGTTTGAAGGACCCTATGTCATAGGTAGGAGGAAATACGTGTGCTGGTAGACTATTCCACCTTTTGGAAGTGCGGCAAAGAAACGAGTCACCAAATTTCTTTGTGCGTGATGGAATATTAGAGATTGTAAGTTGGTGACTCCGGAGAGCAGCACGCGTACTCCTATGGAGGAAGGGAGAAGGAGGGATGAGGTCAAAGAGTTCTTCAGAGCACTCGCCATGGTATAAACGGTAAAAGACGCTAAGTGACGCAATATCTCTACGCAATTGCAAAGGTTCGAGAGTTTTAGTGACCTCTGCATTGCAGATAACGCGCACAGCGCGGCGCTGCAATCTGTCCAAGGCATCGAGAAGGTACTTTGCGGAGCCGTCCCAAAGGCGAGAGCAATACTCCACGCAAGACCGCACCTGTGTCTTGTATAATAGACACAACTGATCAGGCGTGAAGAATCGCCGCACCTTGTTCAGGACACCGAGTTTACGTGAGGCATTTTTAATCACGGTTTCGATTCTATACCGAGCATGTTAATACTGCTCTGCAGGCCTAGAGATGTACCCTGAAGAGAGGGAAGGGGAAGGAATGGCGACTTTTTCGCTGTGAACGCGCACACCTGTGTTTTCTTGGCATTGAACTCCACCAGATAATCGGAGCCCCATTTAGAAATGAGGTCCAACACCCGATCGAGCTCAATGACAAGATTTGCTCGCTTAATTTCGGTGTCTACCCGCCCAGCCGTTGGGTGACCGTTACATCCCCCATGCACTGTGCTATCATTTGCATAGCAATGAATGTTTCCAAGAGGAAGCATGTCATTGATATGCAGAAGGAACAGCGTGGGGGATAGAACAGAGCCTTGAGGAACACCAGCGTTCACTGACATGAACCGCGAAGCGCATCCATCCGAAAGGACACGGATTCTACGCTCATGCAGAAAGCTAGCAATCCAGGTACAGAACTGAGCGGGCAAACCGTATGCCGGGAGCTTGGAGAGAAGAGCTTTGTGCCAGACCCGATCAAAAGCCTTGGCTATGTCAAGGCTAACTGCCAGTGACTCGCCACGTTAGTCAATAGCCTCACCCCAAAGATGTGTGACGTACGCTACAAGATCACCCGTTGACCGTTTTGGCCGAAACCCATATTGACGATCGTGAATTAGGCAGTGATCTTCTAGGTATCGAAAAAGCTGTTTGTTCAATATTTGTTCTAGGATCTTGCACAACACTTAAGTTACGGCTATAGGGCGGTAATTAGTCGGATCTGACCGATCTCCTTTTTTAGGGATCGGTTGCACATTAGCTTCTCTCCAAGATTCCGGCACACAAACCGAAAAGAGTAAGAGACGGTACAGACGCGTTAACACAGGGGACAACTCCGCTGCACACATTTTCAAGACGATTGACTGCAGTTCCGCACGGACATCAAACTGCCTGATTTTAATTTTAGACATTGTATGGCCACAGTGAGGAATTGAGGGTGGCTGTGCATTACAGTCATCGATCCGGAAGTTAGCCGCAAAGAGTTTGGCCAGGAGATCGACCTTTTCCTGCGGCTTGTGAGCTTAAAGTTCCGTTAGGACATCTCAGTGGTGGCAACGAGGGTTGGCAGATGTTGGATTGCACGGCTTTGGCCAGACGCCAGTAGCTACGGCTGCCCGTAGGATGCGTCAGGAGTTCTTGGCCTACTCGTGCAACGCGCTGGGCATCCGCTCTAATGTAGGCCCTCTTACACGACTTGGTGGCATTATTATAGGCTGCTTTTAGCGAGCGAGTTTCGGGATCACCATGAGCTTTACCTCTGATCCAAGCGCGGTATGCCGTCTGTTTGCTCTCAACAGCGCTGGCACACTCGCGATTGAACCAGCGGTTGCGTCTGCCTCTGCTGATGACATAGGAGTGTGGAATATAGTATTCCATTCCTAATACTATCTCATCAGCAACGGCAGTGACGCTAGCGGTCGGGTCCTTCCCACTAAAGCAGCGCTGTCTCCAAGGGATGGATGCAAAATACTCCCGCATACCGTCCCAGTCTGCCGACGCGTAGTGCCAAATCTGGCGTTTCGAAACCGCTGTTGGCGGGCGCGACGCCAAGGGCACTGTGCTGGATATCAAGCAGTGATCCGAGGAACCTAAAGGAGCTCGAATCTCCACCCGGTATCCAGCTGGGCGACTCGTCAGCAGAAGGTCGAGTAAGGAGGGCGCATGGCCAACTATGTCTGGGATCCTGTTGGGCTGGTTCACCAGTTGCGTCAGGTCATGCGTGAGAGCGAATGCGTGGGCAGTTCTACCAGCATGGTCTGTTTTGGAGGAACCTAACCACAACTCATGGTGGGCGTTAAAGTCCCCCAAAAACACCAATTCCGCCGATGGAAACCGCTCCTGCGCATCATCTGCTACCCGACTACGATGTTTAATTAGTCAAGTTGTCTCCATGTCGCCGTTATGGGATCGGTAGACGCAGACGTAGACACGACAATTAGAGCCTAAGTCGACGTGTACCACTAGGAGGGAGAAGGAAGGGTCCTCCATACAGCGCAGACGGCGACAGCAAACATCCGCCCGAACGAATAAGCAAACTCCGGCTTTGGCTTTGAAGGATTCTTCAAGCACAAAGCCGGGATAGTTCAGGTAGGTGGTGTCAGCTGGGCGGATTATTTGCGTCTCCGTCAGGAACAACATTGCTGGCCGTGCCGTCTCAAGATGGTGGTGGACGGCATTGAGGTTTGCATGGAGTCCGCGGATGTTAGCGAACTCCACCTCAAACGGTAAGGTTGTGGTGGGGGTGTGCACCGCTGTAGTACCAGTTTTGTTGTTAGGCGCTGTTATTTTAGGAGTGGAAAGAGAGAGGCGTGAATCGAGAAAATGATGCTGCGATGCGAATGGTCAAAGTGTGGTGGCCTGTTTCCCCAGGAATTTGCCCACAGACGAGTATTATTAACCTGCCGAACGGAAGGGCCCCCGAACCCCCCCGGGAATGGCCGCCGGGACCCCACCTTCCGGTCACCAACCGGCACTACGGACCACCCCGAGATTATGCGTGGCATGGTGAGGCAGCCTCACGAGCTGGTTAGGCTCGCTTGGGCCCCTGTACTGTGCCACGGGCGGCCAGCGGGACAACCGTTTCTACGGGTCTCCCTGGTCGGCAGGTTAACGAAGTCCTCCTGGCACTGGTTTGACGGAAGCCTCCACAGACCAAATACATCGCAGCATCATCCTCTCGAGCTCTGGTTATACGCTGGCTTATCCCGAAACGCGACCGACAAGCAGTCACTTGACGGGTTTTACACCATGCGTACGGTGGTCACCAACCAGACGGGTCAAGCCCTACCACCAGTGGAGCAGATCATCGCTCGAAAGAGTCCGTTAGTCGCTTCTTACGACACCCACCGGACGGAAAGAGGGGCGGCGATTGGTATTCTTTCTCCGTCACCGTACGGATAAATTTAGATTTGATCGGGCCCCTTCAAATATCAAACGAATATCGCTATTGCGTAACAATGATTGACAGATGTACCAAGTGGCCGGAAGCTGTGCTTGTACGTGATATCACTGCCGAGACCGTGGCAAAGGCTCTGTATGAAACCTGAATATCAAGATTTGGCTGTCCACTACGCATAACCACTGATCAAGGTAGACAGTTTGAGTCTTCGTTGTTCAACGCGCTGCTAAAAAGATTCGGAATAACTCGAATAAGAACTACTGCATTTCACCCACAGTCGAACGGACAAGTTGAAAGATGGCATCGAACGCTGAAAGCGGCATTAATGGCAAGAGGAACAACAACAACATGGACAGACGAACCACCTACTGTGTTGCTTGGGGTACGCACTACATTACGCCACAATGATGTGAGTCCCGCTATGATGACGTATGGTTCTACACTCCGCATCCCATCTGACTTTTTCGTGCCTACACAGCTATGACGTCACTGTCACCGAGCACTAGAAAATGCGCATCACAATTGAAGCCATTCATCTATAAGGACCTCGCAACCTGCACGCACGTCTATGTGAGAAACGATATCGTCCGGAAGCCACATATACCGCCTTACGACGGACCATATGAAGTTGTAAAACGATACGAAAAATTCTACAAGATACAACTACCAAATCGCACTGCCGTTGTAACCGTTGAAAGGTTGAAACCCGCATTTTCACTTCACGAAGACTGCAGCACACCCAAGACGATCACAACCTCGCATGAAAACACTGGCGAATCAAAATCATCCTATATCACAAGATCGGGTCGCGTATCGAAGCCGACCGTACGATTTGCTTGAGAGGGAGTGATATGGAGGCATGAGGCATACGTCAGCTCGCCGGCGCATCCCAAGACTACTGAGCCAGCCCAGACCGAGCGCCGCGCAATATATATAGTGTGCGAGCATGACAGCATAACGCAATGTTAAAGTGCATGGCGGTAACATGCGAACAGAGAAGAGGACAGATGAATATGCTGTCTCGTTCCTCCTTACTTAATTGAAGGTAGAACAACGTACGGCACCATGGTCATGGTACAGATTGTGGCCGTTGCCCCGTTCGGGTTAACGGCCACAATCTGTCCAGAACGGTTGGTTACATGAATTTCTGGGTCTGTTTGAATTTTTTGTGTTATTAGATTGTTAAAGTTTTATTACAATACATTTTTTTAAGAATAAATAAGGTTTACTTATATATTTTACCTGGCCGGCTAACTCAATACATATTTAACAAGATTTTGAGTTCTCGGCCAGGTGGCAGACAATAGGTTTTCATTAATTTATATCTTCAACAATTGTATTTTTTTCTAGTATCTCAGCTCTAATAAAGAAATTTTAACAAAAATCCAGATCCAGTTCCAGTTTCCGGCCACAAGGACTCATACAAAAAAAATGAGAAAAAGGTATTTCAATTTAATAAATTTTGGCGGCCGAAAAGAGGCATTCACGTATCCTTTTCTCGGCCTAAGTATATCTATAGGAATGTACACATAACAAATATTTATTAACCTCTTGAACATGTTTTAAAAATAATTCCTATTCAGTAGTTTTATCTGTTATTCAAGCATTAAGCTTCCTTTTCGTTTGGTTTTTAACACAAACTCATCTAAAACTTATGACTAAAATAAGTGGCCGAAAAACGACAGCACTTATGTGAGCTCTCGGCCATAAAACGAAAAGCGGCCGACAAACGGTTGCGAAGTTTTCAGTTGTCGGCCTACCATTTCTAGTGTGGGCGAGAACCCGCTGCCGCTATTCTGATTGTCGGCCACAACATCGTGCATAGGCCGGCAACTGAGTGCAGTGATGTCAATTTTCGGCCACTACCTTCCTGATGGCCGAGAACTTGCAATATCCAACTCAGTTATCGGCCATACAAAACAGCAATGGCCGACAACTGGGTGCAATCATATCAGTTATCAGCCAATCATTTTTTTAGTGGCCGAGAATTCGCTTTAGCTAACACATCTGTCGGCTAATATCTGTGAAAAGGTCAAAATGGTATCACAATAATTAAATTTTATTACAGATGGGTCCAGGGACAAGAAAAAAAGAAGAGAAAAATGTAACGGAAGAGAAGAAAAGAGGAGGTAAAAAACATAAATAGAGGAAGCTATTTAACTATAAAGAAGAGGATTTACAAAGGGCAATTGATGCCATAAATATTGATAAAACCGGTGTAAGACAGGCCTGTCGTGATTATGGTGTTCTTCGGGCTACTGTTCAAGACATATTATCAGGGCGAGTTGTGGCTGATCAAAGAAAACCGAGAAAAGTAGGTCCAGATCCAGTTTTAGGTTTTGAAGGTGAGAACAAAATAGTAGACTGGATAATAGATATGGCTAAATGTGGCATACCAATAACGAAGGCACAATTGATGGAGACAGTGAAAAACATTTAAAGATATGGGCGATGATAACATTTCTTTTACGGGTCTAAAACCTGCGCAGTCATGGTTCAGAGGTTTTTGTAAAAGGCACCCCGAAATAAGTATACGTGAACCCGAAGGGATCAACAAAGCAAGAGAATCTGTTAAAGAAGGTATGATCAGGAAATGGTTCGAAGACCTTAAAGTGTTTTTATCAGGGAAAGATTTGTTAGATATGATGAAGGATCCAGAACGTGTATTTAATGCTGATGAAACCGGAGTGTCTCTATGACCCAAAACTGGAAAGGTGCTTGCACCAAAAGGATACAAAAACGTTTACACTGTGACAAAAGGCAACGAAAAAGAAACTATAACTGTCCTTATCACAATAAACGCTGCTGGAAAAATTCTTAATTTCTTAATCTAATAGAAGTTTATCCAAAATCATGAAGACTGAGCAGAGACTGGTGTTATTTTGGACAATTAAAAAGTTGATTAGTTAGTTTTATAATTTAACTGTCAATTTCCTAAATAAAAACGTTAAAATACATGAGAACAACAATATTCTTTATTTTTTGTCAAGACCTACCTATACCTATGCAAAATATAAATATATTTGAAGGAAAACAAAGCGGCCGACAACTAGCTAGTGAATGTTTGGAAAGTTATACGAATCAGAATTAGAAATTTCGCTTAATTGGCCGACAACTGGCAGAATTACCCTATATCCGGGATGGTGGTGGCCGTTCTGTGTATTTGGGCGTAGAATAGGCAGCCCGGTCTGCCGCTTCTAGCCCGTACTGGCCGTATATATTCCGGGGAGACGCCTTTCTCCCGGAGGTCTTCTTCTATGGCGGCGGGTTCGGTGTTGCCAGGGAGGCCATCTTCAGATTGCGCTCCGCTGGCAAGGAGTAACAAAACCAAGATAACTTGGTTTGTTTGGCCAGGTTGGTGGCGTACCTCTGTACGGTACGGAATTCGTCCTCGTGTTTCGACAGAAATCTTATGCCTCTGCCGTATGGTCTGGCGTTGGGCGGGTGGCCCAGTAATTGTCGCAATTCTCTGAAGTGTAGCGGCCAGTCAGGCAAAGTTTCCACGACGATGGGCGGGTATCTTTGTTTTCTGGCCGGCAGCGCGGCTGGCGTCGTCTGGGGCGGGGTTCGCGGCGCTTGTGCCGTGTCCATGGGCGACTGTGGCGGTATTAGTCGCCGCGTTGCTGGGGACAGGGGCGATTTAGTAATCGCGGTCGTCACGGTGGTGGTCACGCGCTTTACTTCAGCGAGCTCGCGCGCGGGTGCTCGAGCTGAGGTAGTGGGGCGTGTGGTTGCAATGCATGTGGGCGTGGTCACAATGCTTGTGGGCGTGGTGTCGCGGGTGTTCACGGGCGCGGCGCGAGAGGGCGCGCGCGCGGGCGCGTTTGTTGATGGCGCGGCGGCGGGGGCGCTCGCGGGTGCCGGGCGCACGGGCGCGGGCGTCGGCCGCTCGGGCGCGGGCGTTGTGCGTACGGCGATGCGGGACTTCTTGGGCTTCTTCTTAGTGGCTTCAGGCGGTGACTCTAGTACGGTGACGAATTCCTTCGTTGCTCTGAAGAATTCGTTCCGAAGAGTCACTGCGTTCCTCTCGAAGCATTCTGCGGGAGTCGGCGTGCGACGGAAAATCAGCGGTCTGTCTCTCTTCTTGACTTTGTTTGGGGTGTGCGGCATTGTCGGAGTGTGTTTGCTTCTTGTGCGGATTGCTCCGCACTAAAAACAAACACTTCCGAGGGTGGGCGAAAAATAAATTTTTCGGTGGGTAGTTTTCACGGTGGCGCAGCAACAGCAACCTTTTGCGTTGCGAGCAATCTGGCAGCTATCGCGAGCCCTTCCCGGTGAGACCCGCTGGTGGGAGGCCGGGTTGGGTCCGCAGATTCGACGTCAGGTGCTCAGCAGGCAGGAGTCTTCTTGTTTTGGTTCGTACTTATAGCTGCGGGCCAATCCGAGTCTTCTGGACAGATTGTGGAGTCTTCGGTGGTGCCCTTAGAATATATTTATAATGTGCGAGTAGGATAGAATATATGTGTTTTTCCTTTCTGTTTTGTGTAAATTGTATATAAGAAAATGGTGTCCTGTTATAAATGTCTATTGCAATCCTTCTGCCTTTCACTACAACCGCTGCAGCCCGCAATAACATAAAATGTCACAATCCTACTATAATGTTGCCATTTTCGAGTAAAAATCAATGTTGGTTTTTAATTTATATTAAAAAAACGGAGTTCTTTAAATTAATAATACGGTCATAAATATGTTGATTATAATGTATTCTTCAAATATTTGTACATTGGCGTCAAGTTAAAAGACTTTGGAATTTAGTACCAAGCCCCATAGTAAAAAAATTATGTCCTTTATCATATAACGAAGAAATACTCATGTAGGTTTTCTCTTACCGATGAAGCACCAATGATAACAGCTCCCTGACATAAATCTCGATGAGCAGCTCGTCCCATGCGTACCTTGATTTAAGCTGGTCAATGGGCGATTTTCAGAGATCAAAAAAAAAAGAAATCGGTTCGTAAATGACTTCATAGATGGCGCTTAGCATAGATTAGTATGGCGTTTAGTAAAAGGCGAGTTCATGAAGAGCACGTGTATGGCTGCCTAATATTTATTCTATTCTAAAATAGAAACGGGTCTTGAATGTCCTGAATAAAAATAGGTAAGTACTATTTTTTTATTTTTTTGGTAGACAAGTAAAAGTGTAGAATTTATTACAGCCCTTAGGTAGGTACGGCTCGGCTTTCATAAAACGACATCTATCAAGTGTTTTTGAACTAATTTTTACTTTTTAATTTGGGCTGTCGGAAAATCGCCCATTGCTTAAGCGTAATTTTCACCGCACGCTGGAAAACTCTTGACTAGCTCGTAAGCTGAGGACTCCAGAGTCATACTTTGTATAAGATAGGCCATCTTATCATCATCGTCTATGGACTGGTCTGCGTGTATTTTTTTAAATGAGTTCCAAAAACCAATCCAATTTTTTGCTTAACCATCGAACTTCACCAATTCCAGCTTAGGCAGTCGTCGATGATGTTTTGCGTTGTTACTGACTGACGCGCTTTCAAATTTCGAGCCGGAATCTTCATTGTAAATTTTCACGAGTATTCTTGCTTGTATGCATCTGCTGTCTCACTGTCCCGCACTATTTCCTCCTTGTTACATTTAGCTTCCTGCAGCCACTGCTCTTGTATAACGCCGAACCGCGCTTGGGCTTTCTCGGAAAATATTTCGTAACTTGAGTGGATTTCGGGATAATCTTTATGATTGAGGGTCTCTAAGAGTTTATTTTTGGCTCTCGTGAAAATGGATCTGGCTATGGACCCTTTGAAGTTTTTCCATCATTTTCTACGGTCGCCAAATAAAAGGGGGTAATGCGGTGCCCGTGACTAACCTGGACACCCGGGTTAGGTTCGATGATGGAATTACAGAAACCATAATCCAGAATTAGAATTATATATATTTTCACGACCAACTCTCTTGACAGACAACAAACTTCAAAAAACATAAAAGTAAACAACATAGAGCACATAGATCAGCATATAAAAACACACCATGAAGTACGTGTCTACCGACATACGAACTCCTTCAAAAAGTGACCTTTGTGACGTTAGCGTAGAGTCGAGTAAAATGCGGATTTGATACTCACTTTTGACCCGATTTTGTGTGTTGAAGTGAGAGATGGATCGTCAGTCAATCTTACGATTAAGCGTTAGAGAATCGCACCCCTGCTTATTTTTATTTAGATCTAAGTTTGAATGTTCATAGTATAATTTAACGACATACTTTTTTGTAAATGTCATTTCTTGTAAGTATATGAAGCTGTGGAATTTCTTGCACAACAAACTCTTCTTCCCTGCTAAAAGAAGCCCTGAAATGATAGGTAGAAAAAGATAATAGGACGATTTAAAAGTATTTTTAAAAAGACTTTTAAGTAAATAATTGTTGTTTTTATTAAATATGTCCAACCCTATTCCATAACATATTCAAATATGTTGTGTGTGGTTTAGACCACCAGTCTAAGACCTAGAGGTACCATATTAGATTCCTAGTGGGAGGTACATGTACTCGGTTTGGTATGTAGGATGTAAATTCAAAAAGGTTTGGTGAGACATTAAAGCGGTATTAATCGGTCTAGTAGTTTTGGAGCCTATTCAATATTAACAAACAATCAAATTTTTCCTCTTTATAATAATATAGTATAGATGAATATTACACAATTTCCGATCTACCACGTTCAACGACCGATTTCAGCAAAAAAGCCCATTTAGTACATCTTTTTTTGTATTAGTATAAAATCATATTTGGTTGGGCAGTTATTAAGACTAGTCAGAAGCCATGGAGAATCTTTTTTATTTTTTTTTATTTAAGTTGAAAATTCCATTCTGTTCCATTGAGTATTGCACTACGTATTATAGAAGACGGCTCAACTAGATTGTTTGTAACACGCGTTAGAGCCAGCTCAGCCAGCTCGCTCCAACTGTAGTAGTCTGTGGTAGGCGCTAGATGCAACAATACGAGTGTATTCTGTGTTCTATTTTATTAAAATATGTCTTTATGTGTGATATGATAAGGTACTGGGGCCCAAGACACATTTGGTATTCTTATATGAGTAAGAGAATACCAAATGGTTCAAACAATTACAATACGATCCAATTGCGATTCAATTATGCCATTCGTAAATTAGCAGACTTGGGCCCCTGTTTAAACAACTCAGGAAATACAAATAAAACCAAAGGAATCACTTTTCACCTACTAAATTATCGATGTAACATGCATTTGACTAATTATTTTATCAAATCGCAGACACATGAAGCGGCGGCCATGTTTCGGTAAAATGCATAGAGTAACAATATTTCTGTGCTGTGCAGAAGTGACACTTTTAACGCTTTATGTGAAATTTTAAATAAAAAATTAGAACGCGACTTTTTTATTTTACTTTATGTGCTGTGAGTAATTAAACTAATTATCGTAAAATAAGTAATTCAAATGAAGCAGGCAGGACTCAAATACGATTTATAATATCATCTCAATAATGCTTGAAAAATTTGAGCATCTGAATATTTGATACTCAGTAATATTTTTACACGTAGGTACCTACTTAAATAAATATTTTTCTAAAATAATTGAAAAAGATTATTACTTATTCCTATTATGAAATGTTTTATCTTAATGATTTACTTACTTTTATTTTTGGCATTAATTTACTTATTTTCATTTCAATATTACAATTAACAACAATCAACAAATATAAAAACTAACATGTTAGTTTTTTCAGCAACACTAACTTACAACTTTACAACTCGGTAATAAAACTGTATGAATAGTGTGTCGCATCTGCGCGCTTAGACATTTCTATGACAACCACAGACGTATATATACGTCTGTGATGACAACTAGGTAAGCCCCGCACCACGGTACAAGTATCATGTCTGTGGCGGCGCCACCTACCTGCATGACGCCGCACATAGTTCGACGCGAAGCAACATAGTACCAACCGTGTCAACAGATGGCGCCACAAAATCCAACTCAGCGACATCTCCATACTACAACAGTAAAATAGCCTGCATCGCGGTAGCGAAGTTTCACCATCTCCTTCACCTTATATATCACCTCCAACTAACATCCGTTGGACCTCGGTCCCCGAGCTATACCACCCAGCTCGGAGGAAGATCTTCCCTTTGCCTTCCTCAAAGTTGTCACCCTACCTACCATCCGCTCCCTACAGTGGTGACCCCGACGTGATCCGCTACACTAGAGTGGTGACCCCTACGGAGCACAGAAGCACCTTCAACATCGTCGCAGCGCCTATCCATCACTTCTCATCCATCATCAGGTCTACCTTCGCCAGCAGACACAGCAAGCCAGTAATCAAGCCTCAAGGTTCCACCGCAGCATCTTAAACGACGCTTCCTGGACCTCCGGCACACTCGACGGCATCATCCCGACCTGGTCTCCGCAGCCCACGACCGGTGCATCTATGTCGGCCGCATCACTCCGGCGTGGCAGCCCTGCACACCAGCAGCTCGGATCCACCGTCATCACCTGTCTCGACTCACCGCAGACAGGAGCAGCACACTGCATCACTGGCAACGCGCCTTCACCCCACCCGTCTTGACTCACCGTAGACTGGGGCATCCTGCAGCAGCACTCTTCACTGGCACTTGCAAGCACTGACGCACTGACGCACTGACTGCTGAGCACACTAACTGAATCGACCTCCGGTCTCAGGGGGGGGGAGTGATGTTGCGGCGCCACCTACTTGCATGACGCCGCACATAGTTTGACACGAAGCAACATAGTACCAACCGTGTCAACAGATGGCGCCACAAAAGCCAACTCAGCGACATCTCCATACTACAACAGTAAAATAGTATGGGAAGCCTGCATCGCGGTAGCGAAGTTTCACCATCTCATTCACCTTATATATCACCTCCAACTAACATCCGTTGGACCTCGGTCCCCGAGCTATACCACCCAGCTCGGAGGAAGATCTCCCCTTTGCCTTCCTCAAGTTGCATCGATTCTACCCACCTTCCGCTTCCCTACAGTGGTGACCCCGACGTTATTCTCCCTACCTTCGGCTTCCCTAGAATGTCATTGATAGCTGTGCACATTTTTTTGTATAGGACGTCTTCTCTAGTTAATTAATCTCAATGTTCTGTTCTGATTAACCCAATTTTTAAAGTTAGGATCAAAATTTTAGTACCTGTTAAAGTTAGGAAGGAGATTTTTTACTCCTACAAGTGCAATCAATTAGGCATTATATTAAAAAAAAACATCGAAGAAAAGTCGACCCAAAAAAAGATATAATATTTTTGGAGCCGTCTCGTCGTTGAATAATAAAATAACGAAAAAAAAAATTATAACTCGAAAAACTACAAAAAATCGTAGAACATACATGGGGGTTCAATTGATAGGTATGGTATTTCCCTATCACCACAAATCGGCTTGACACCTTGCAAGAAACACGTTGTATGTCCATGGTAAATAAAAATTGATTGTCACCTCTTTGGAAAGTGACAAAGGGTCTCTTCAATGATATTATATACAACAGATATGTTATAAGCGCGCGCGATGTGAAGACTCAAATACGTCCTAATTGGGACGTCTTGTGTTTAGTCTGCGTCGAGCACAATCACGAGCGTGTCGCACCGTAGTTCCCGTGTAACTACCAAACCAAAATAAATCAAAAATGCCATCGTATGTGTTTCGAAAATGCACCAATTATGACTCTAAAGTAAACCAAATACAAGGGTTCTCTTACCACATATCAATATGCAAATATACTTGATTATTAAGTATAATTCAATTATTTTTCCGAACAATCTAATAACTGACGCAAAGACGCCATGTTCAGATGAAGAAAGAGAGAGCAATCTATTTTTGACGCTAGAGCGACCAGGATGGAAGGAGCTGCTGACATAGATTAGTTAGTGCAGAATCGAATATTAATATTGACTTAAATGCCTACAATTAAAGACCAGTTGTTTTTTATGTTTACTTCGTTTTGTAAAGCTATCTATTGTATGTAATGGACTAATATAATAAACATAAAAATAGTTTTACTGAATTGGCTATTTGGCTGTTGTAACAATAAAATATGAAATATGTCGATTATAGCAGTTTAAATTTAACGATAATTATCCAACAGTTTTTTTGTAAATATTTTATTATTACAAAATAAATTTGCGATTATTTGTCTGTGGATTACAAGACCAGAAACACGGGCCATGATTGAGCTTCGTGTGACGCCACATTTCAAAAAATAAATAAAAACTATCTTTTAGGCTTCAAGATAAATGTTTATTGTGGTGTGACGTCACAGACATTTAGCCAAATGTCACATGACCAACCGTTTCCGCAGAAACTTTAAATGAATAAAGAAAAATGTCTTTTTCTATTAAATAAAGCTTTTTGAAAAAAAAAAATTGTACGTGGTACCAATGATATTATTATAACAACTATAATTGTCATTGCGTGGTACGTATAAAATAAGCGTTTGTAATTTTCAAAATACTTTTCCGAAAACTGTCAAGTAGCCAATTTGTATATATCATACATTACTGATAATTAAGGAATATTAATGTTTTTTCTTTTAATGATTTAGGTTTCTGAGTGATTAGGTCAGTTCGTGAACAAATAAGCGAATTTGTCATAAAATCTCATTTAAATAAAAAAGGGTTTCATTTTGCTAGCAATGAAGACGTAGAGAAATTAAAGTGCCGAATTTTAAAAAACATGTGTATTCTAATGTTTTGACTCATTTTTCAAACAATCATTAGACACCCATTTTCAATCATCGATTACATCTCATTAAAACCATAATTGATAAATACATAAATATTCGTCGCCATTCTGCACATAAAAATAACCCCGAAATACAAAAACTTTCTAAAAGACAAAATAGAAATAAATTAAATCTTTTTGAAGGTATTTAAAATATGTATTTTATTTCGTTACTTTTATTTTTAATGATTTCATTGTTCACCAATAAATATGATTTACTTTTGTAAGAAGTTATTTCTTACCTATGTACTGACTTTTCAATCAAGTGTCCACTCTATGACTAAATGTTACTCTAACCTCTCGTGCGTGTGGAGTGCCGGTCTTGCCGCGTTGCGTATCTACTTGTCAGTGTGTGTAGTTTTGGATTGCTCGGAACAGATTTTATACGCAAATTACTATGAACGTAACGTATCTATAGTTTAAAATATCATTGGGCCTCTCACTTAGATCTTGTTTTATTTATTTCTAAACTTTGTGTTTTTTCGAACATTAATGTGAAATAATCCGTTAAGTGTTTGTGAACGTGCATGAGTGTTGGCAAATGAAACAAAACAGTGCAACAAACATCACTTTTCAAATTCTCATAAGAAGTCCGCGTGAGACCTCAGTAAAGTCCCACATCTTTACTGAAAATAAAAAAAACTAATGACTAGGCAGTATGGTCTCTGACCTTAGCCTGTTCCTTCACGGCACAAATATATAAATTAAAAAAAAAATATAGCGAGGCTGTCACTGTCAATAATGAAATCGTAGACAATTACTCCCTCACATATTTACGAAACGCAAGGAAAAGGAAAGGAAAGTTGCCTGAGTGAGTTGTTGGCCGACTGTTCAACATTGACGTAAGCATCAAAGCAAGCAACCAAACTTTAAAACACGAGGTAATAATAATAGGTAAATATTATTTATTGCTGAAAATATGTAACCTATCGTTAATGCTCTTTTCTTTAAAGTTTGAATGAATGTGTTATTACACAAAATTTAAACAAACCTAACAATTCAATATGTATACCGTATGGCATAAAATAAAACCTATACAAAATTTGCCAAAAGTAGAAATATTATTTAAAATATATTTTTTATTTGGTAGGAAAGGTATTCCTTTAACTTTACTTATAATTAGATAGGACTTTGCAGATTTCGATCTTTCTGCTTGCAAGATATGGGGCCTGCCTTTAATTAAGTTACCTGCTTGGGTAAAACACTGAAACAAAATCGTGTTTTAGAAAACTATTACCCACCTAACAAACAAAATGGTCGAAACATAGTTACTTGTTCTGTTCAGTGTAAGTCTACGACCCCTGGCTGTAGATGTGATGCAATATGATGCAAAATTTACTGTTCCTTTAAAACCTAGTTTTGACAATAAGAAATAAGAAATATTTATTGTCACATAACTGTTACATATTTGTGGTGAAGTCCCTGACCTCTATTTTAGGTTTATCACCTGAGTGACAGAGGCCAGTGCCCTCTTTGTTAACAAAGGTACTTCAAACAAATAAGCATATTGAAATCCGACTTTAGAATAATTAAAGTATACAAACCAATTACCAGAAAGAAGTGGTGTGTGTGTGTGTGTTTTTGTATATATGTGTGTGTGTGTGTGTGTATTTAGTTATATATTAGAGACTCAGTTTGATCATAGCTAAGGATCATCAACCATTTTCTTATTTTAACTTTGGCTTCCCTAAGTGTTAATTGGGTAAAAATCAACTTTTTTTATTTACTTTATTATAAAGATACTTAGATAAGAATGCCTGCTGCCGTTTTGCAAACGCAGTACGGAGTTTAGGAAGGTTACAGATACTTACAATAGATCGTTTATTTTGGTATTCGTTGTTGTATGGCGTAACTGTGTGTTGTTTTAAAAGGGTTTGGAGAATGAATATTTGTCTTACTGTAAGGACTTCACATTTTTCATACAGCAGTTTAGTAGGGATTCTGTATGGGCTGAAGATCATGACTTTTAAAAGTGACCTTTAAGCTCTTTCCAGGTTAATCATAAAAGTTTTGTAAGCGCCGCCCCATATACAAATACAATAACTAAGAATTGATCGAGAAAGTGAAAAATAGATTTTTCGTAAAAGGTCAAAATCTGCTACATGTCGCAATCTCTTAAATGCCCATATAAGTTTTCTCTGTCGAGACGCTGTGAGGTTAATATGACTTTTCCAATTGATATTTTCGTCCAAAAGCACTCCGAGGTACAATGTTTTTTAAACCAGATTAATAGATAATAATATGAAATGTATAAGGTAAATGTGTCAAAAGCCGCCAGATCCACTTTTATAAAAAAAAAGTTATGATGCTCTTTGGCTTATTTTTCTTGAAATTTTTTCTTACAATTAGTAAATTCGTATCAAACTCCGCTAGATCACTAGCAAATTGAGATCGAAATCTGTATTTATTAACCAATCCCGCTAGATCCTTGACCACTGAGGTCCATTCCCCACTAGATCCAAATGGACCAATCAAAACGCCGGATTTTGATGGACAACTGTCATGGCGTCCTTAGCGTCAGTATGGCCATCCATACATTGTTATGTGGATTTCATGCTGCATTTTTATTGAATTTAAAGGTAAATAATGGGTGATTTGTTGGAAATTTTTTTAAAAAGATCTGCCTAATTAGGCAAAGAAGCGAGGCGTGAACAAAGAAAACTGGAAAAGAGAAAGGAAACGTCGAGAAAAGCGAGTCACAATTTCATTAAAATTGGTATACAATGACAACAGACCGTTACAAAAATGTCCGTTTTACACAAATAGTTTTATTTATTAATTAATGTTTTATATTTTAACGTTGCTTTTTTCATTTACTTCTAAGATTTGATGAAGCAATGTTGACTAAAAACATAAGCATCAAGCACTGACAAATTTCGACGGTTGAAAGCCAGACCTCGGTAGCCAAGTGGTTAAGGCAGCCGCCCGGAATGCGGAAGGTGCGTGGTTCGATTCCCGCCTGAGGTTGTCGTCTTTTTTCAGTGTTTAAATTTTACTTAAGTATATTTAAGCGTTAATAAAACGCTAAAATATAAAACATTAATCCATAAACGCAGCTTCATCTTAACCGAATGTTCAAATATTTGTAAAAATATTTCTTTTGGATCTCAGAGGTGAAAACTTCTAAGATTTGATGAAGCAATGTTGACTAAAAACATAAGCATCAAGCACTGACAAATTTCGACGGTTGAAAGCCAGACCTCGGTAGCCAAGTGGTTAAGGCAGCCGCCCGGAATGCGGAAGGTGCGTGGTTCGATTCCCGCCTGAGGTTGTCGTCTTTTTTCAGTGTTTAAAATTTTACTTAAGTATATTTAAGCGTTAATAAAACGCTAAAATATAAAACATTAATCTATAAACGCAGCTTCATCTTAACCGAATGTTCAAATATTTGTAAAAATATTTCTTTCGGATCTCAGAGGTGAAAACTTCTAAGATTTGATGAAGCAATGTTGACTAAAAACATAAGCATCAAGCACTGACAAATTTCGACGGTTGAAAGCCAGACCTCGGTAGCCAAGTGGTTAAGGCAGCCGCCCGGAATGCGGAAGGTGCGTGGTTCGATTCCCGCCTGAGGTTGTCGTCTTTTTTCAGTGTTTAAAATTTTACTTAAGTTTTATTTATAATTCCTCAAGGACTATATCCTAACGACAATCATTAGTTTTGTATTTTGCGTTTTTATTTTAGTTTCAAGCCACTCTTTATAAAATCCACTACATCTATTGAGCTTAGTAACAAAGTCTGCCAGATCCATAACTCAATGTAAATATCCGCTATATCCATTTTTTTATCTCTATTTAGTTGTATAATTCAAAATCTAAAAACAATTTATCTTGATAAGTTTCAGAATCATTTAAAGTAATTTTACTTTAAATTACTTAGAATGATATTGTATTTGTAACTGTAACAAAGAAAAAAAGTCATTTATTGTAAAATGGACCTTGAAGGATCTGGCGGATTTTGATACTGGACGACACATTAAAGAAAAGTGTTAAGATTCATCATGAAATACACAATTAATGTTTACTATAAGTATTGAAAATATTGCAAAACTATTATTCTATAAAATAAGAAAGCGAAATAAATATTGATTTCATGAATTAATTTAAATTTAAGTATTAAATGTTCAACTGCGTAACTGCCAAAGCGACAAGATTATGCAAAAGATTTATTTATGAAATGAAAGAATATAATAAATACTATAATACACAAGAGTTTTCATTGCTAACACTTCTGAACCCGTTGAGAAAAATATTTTTTCAATTTTGCTCCATACATTTTTTTTGTTAAAATTTTCTTTTACCAGTTTTCACCCAAAATAATGAAAAAAATAATAAGCAATATTATTTTAAATAGGATTTTTTGTCATATCGATTTTTTCCAAGCTAGTATGACACCTTGTGTGTCCACTATTTTTCAAATCCGGAACACTGTGTGGCCGTCCGAACACAGCTTATTCTCGCAGAGTGGAGATTTGTAATATTAAGCATGAATTTATTATCATATTTCGCTAAAAAAGATAAATACAACTGCAAAATTACTACAAAATACAAAAATGGACATTTTACGCAAAATTCACAGTCGATATGTAATAGGCCTCTTAAGTATGAAAACAAAGACATAAAACGAGCGTTGAGTATTTGTGTAACCTGCCTTAAAAATACATACATTTATATACTTACAAATATTATTCCTGAAGGGTTAGAGACTCATCAATGGGGACCGCAAAAGCAGTCCACTGCATCCACATGTGCTGTTAGATGCATGTACAGTCTAGTCCGTTATTGTCCTTTTACCTAGGGGGAGAGTTGGGTTGGTAGTATACTATTAACAAGCCTCTACCACACTACTGCTATAAATGTATAAATATATCTATTTAGACCTGTGCCATAAATGTATCTAAGATGTTCAAAACCTTTTAAAAAAAAATAATGATCAATATCAGTTTTTCGTTACAGATTTGTTGCATCATGGATACAACGATGTCAGCCAGTCAGGTTCGCAAAACCTACATAGATTTTTTTATTGAGAAGGGACATAAATATGTTCATTCTTCATCAACTATACCACTGGATGATCCAACCTTACTCTTTGCTAATGCAGGCATGAATCAATTCAAACCAATATTTTTGGGATCTGTTGACCCAAATTCAGACATGGCTCAATATGTTCGAGTTGTAAATACTCAGAAATGTATAAGGGCTGGTGGCAAGCACAATGATTTGGATGACGTAGGTAAAGATGTCTATCATCACACTTTCTTTGAAATGATGGGCAATTGGTCCTTTGGTGACTACTTTAAGAAGGAAGTTTGTACATGGGCTTGGGAATTGTTAACTCATGTCTACAACCTGCCAGGAGAAAGATTATATGTTACTTACTTTGGAGGGGATACTGCATCTGGCCTTGAACCTGATCTAGAATGTAAAAATATTTGGTTGAACTTAGGTCTTCCTGAATCACACATTTTGCCAGGTAGCATGAAAGATAATTTTTGGGAAATGGGTGAAACTGGACCATGTGGCCCTTGTTCTGAATTACATTACGATAGAATCGGAGGACGTGATGCAGCACATCTCGTCAATATGGATGATCCGGACGTACTAGAAATCTGGAATTTAGTTTTCATTCAGTTTAATAGAGAATCTGACGGTTCATTAAAATCATTGCCGAAAAAACATATTGATTGCGGATTAGGGCTGGAAAGACTGGTATCCGTAATCCAAAATAAAAGAGCAAACTATGATACCGATCTTTTTATGCCCTTGTTTAAAGCTATTGAAAATGGTACTGGAGCAAGACCTTATTCAGGAAAAGTTGGTGCTGAAGACGTTGATGGCATTGATATGGCTTACCGTGTCTTAGCCGATCATGCAAGAACTTTGACAATAGCATTATCAGATGGTGGCTATCCCGATAATACAGGAAGGGGCTATGTATTAAGGCGCATTTTAAGAAGAGCTGTTCGTTATGCATGCGAAAAACTGAACGCTAAACCAGGTTTTTTTTCGTCATTAGTTTACACGGTAGTGGAGATATTGGGTGACGTGTTTCCCGAAATTAAAAAAGACCCAGAATCAATTATACACCTTATAAATGAAGAAGAGGTCCAATTTTTGAAAACACTTGTAAGGGGCAGAAATTTGTTAAATAGAACAATAGAACGACTAGGTGACTCCAAAACTGTCCCAGGTGATGTAGCTTGGCGTCTTTATGATACCTATGGATTTCCAATAGATCTTACCATACTTATGTGCGAAGAGAAAGATCTTTCCATTGATATGGAAAGCTATGAAAAAGCAAGAAAAGAGTCACTTTTAGCATCTCAGGGTAAAACTGCTGGCCAAGAAGACTTATTGGCTCTTGACATACATGCTATAAGTTATTTACAGGAAAGTGGCATATCAGCTACAGACGATTCTCCAAAATACAACTACAAAGCATCAACGTCTAATAAAGATGCCATTTACGACTTTAACCTATGCACAGCAACAATTGTAGCCATAAGAAAAAGTAAAGAGTTTGTAAAGGAAGTAAAATCTGGTGAAGAATGCGGTCTAATTTTAGATCGTACCAGCTTCTACGCCGAACAGGGTGGGCAAATATTTGATGAAGGTTATATGGTTAAAGTTAATGATGAAAGTACGGAATTCACTGTAAAAAATGTTCAAGTTAAAGGTGGTTATGTTTTACATATCGGTAAAGTAGAAGGTACGTTTAAAACTGGTGACAGTCTGATGTTGCACATAGATACTGAAAGAAGAAGATTAGTTATGAACAACCACACAGGCACGCATATACTTAACAATGTTTTGAGAAAAGTTCTTGGAAATGACTCTGATCAACGAGGGTCTCTTGTGATGCCGGACCGTTTACGATTTGATTTTACTAACAAAGGGCCAATGTCTATTAAACAAATCAAAGATGCTGAAGATCAAATCAAAAATATAATTAGTGAAAACAAACAGGTGTATGCAAAACATACAAAATTAACTGATGCTAAAAAAATTAAGGGATTGAGAGCTATGTTTGATGAACACTATCCGGATCCCGTGCGTGTTGTCTCAGTTGGAATACCTGTAGAAGAATTAGAAAACAATCCAGAAGGACCAGCTGCTTTCGACACATCTGTTGAATTCTGTGGCGGCTCCCATTTGCATCAAACTGGTCATATTGGAGAATATGTGATTGTCAGCGAAGAAGGAATTGCAAAAGGTATTCGAAGAATTGTGGCATTGACCGGGCCTGAGGCATTGAAAGCTTTGAATAAATTGAGTATTTTAGAGAATGAAGTCAATGATCTTGCTAACTACATTAAAAGTCAAGGTGACCAAATAAACCAGAAAGAAGTGCTTAAGAAACTTGTAGATCTTACTAATGACATTTCACAAGCACAAATATCATATTGGAAGAAAGATGAACTAAGGACAATGCTAAAAAATATAAAGAAGGAACTTGATGACAAGGAAAGGGCCTCAAAAGTAATCACGATTAACCTTGTAACTGAAAAAGCTAAAGAATTATGTCTCAAAGACAAGGATGCCGAAGTTATTGTGTCAGAGTTACAAGCTTTTGGGAACACAAAGGCTTTGGATAGTGCTTTAAAGCAAGTAAAACAATTATGTCCTAACACTGCAGCCATTTTTTTCTCTGTTGACAATGATGCTATCAAAATATATTGCTTGGCTGCAGTCCCTAAAAAGTTAGTGGAAAGAGGTCTTTTGGCATCAGAATGGGTACAGTCAGTTGTCACTGTTATGGGAGGCAAAGGCGGTGGAAAAGCAGAGTCTGCTCAAGCTTCAGGAAACAATCCTCAAAACTTAAAACAAGCTATGCAAAAAGCTGAGGAATTTTATAAGTCTAAGCTTGCTTAAAATTTAACTACGCTAAATCGTATTTATTGTAACTTTAATTACTAACAATGTGAGCATTTGTTTCTGTTACCTACTTAATTTATCACATACTTACTTAAGTAAAAAAAAATTGTTTTATATTTTGTCATTGCTTGCAATATTAAAGCCATTAATAATGAAAATGAAGTTCACTCATTCGGTCTACCAAGATTACCTTTTTCGACCATAAAATTATATACCTACCTACTTAGCCTAGTAAACTTTGTACCACTTTTTTGTCCATTTTTACCTAATACAAATACAGATAACGCGATGTTACCTATATGACGGTTTGATTTGACTACAGTCACCAAAAACCCTAATCTTAAAGAGATGTAAATACCATATTACTTCATAACAAGCAAAAAAATTGTCTAAAAAGTTACGTAAGTATTTAGACAGATTAGTATGTTTTTGTCGGCCGTAAAAACAAACCACCATCAGTCATAAACTGAATCACGGAATAA
This sequence comes from Scoparia ambigualis, assembly GCA_963921215.1. Classification (NCBI taxonomy): domain Eukaryota; kingdom Metazoa; phylum Arthropoda; class Insecta; order Lepidoptera; family Crambidae; genus Scoparia; species Scoparia ambigualis. The sequence continues at coordinate 22,442,455 of OY992505.1, read as the reverse complement.
CAACATTATGGTCAGCTTGAAAATGTAGTATTTTGTTAGCAAAATAATAAATAGTCCTAATTATAAATTATAATTTGGTCAGCAGGATTATTAATTAGTTACAACGATAATAAGTTAGGTTTTTAAACTTTTTTAAAAACCCTTAGTTTGGGCTTTACTAAATATGGTATGCCCAATAAGGCCCGTGCCGTTTTTAAGTATTTTGGAGCAAAAGTAAGCATTAAAGACCATAAGGATATACAGTTGTGGTCAACTAATTAGGGACATTCAAGATAGTGAAGAGCAATAACCGGTTATGTACATATAAATATAAAACCCTATTGATTTTTCAGCACCTATTATTTGCATAATTTGGTCCGATTACTATACTATAAATGGCTGTAAATAAGAGAATAATTAAATAGAAAAAAGTATTTAATATCAAAGGTTGAACATGTATTAAATTTTAAGGTATAATTATGTAGCTGGACATTTAATTAAGGACAGTAAAGTATAATGATGAATAGAGTTAAACAAAACGAATAATCTCCAGTATTATAATATTTTTAAAAGCTCCATTTTATTACGTGTAAAATCAGTACCCAGTAGCAAAACCTTTGTTAGTAATTACCGCTTGACACCGATGTGGCATAGACATTATCAGTTTCTGACATGTTTCGATAGGAATGTTTGCCCATGCCTCACAAAAAGCTTGATTAAGTTGATCTAAAGTTGTGGTACGATAAGTTGAAACTTTTTTCTTGATTTCGTGCCGAAGGTGCTCAATTGGGTTGAGGTCTGGGCTATTTGCTGGCCAATCTAGCACCGATACTGACTGACTGGTAAGAAACGACTTGACTGAACGGGCGGTATGTTTCGGGTCGTTATCATGCTGAAACGTCCATATAATAGGGAGATGCTCCTCAGCATAGGGAAGCATAGTTTCCTCCAATATTGTTTTTATTTGTTGGTCTAAGTTACCCTGAACTTTTCTCACAGGTCCCACTCCACGTCCAGAAAATGAACCCCAAATTTTAATGTTTCCACCGCCATGTTTCACCTGCTTTTTTGTGAATCTTGGATTCATTTCCGCTTTTACAGGACGCCGTACGTATTGCCTTCCATCTGAAGAAATTAAATTAATCTTGGTCTCGTCAGAGAATAATACATGTTGCCATTGGGCGTAGGTCCAATGTCCATATTTACGTGCAAACGCCAAACGAGCATTTCTATGTTCTTTCTTCAACAACGGTACTTTGCGAGCCACTCTTCCGAACAACCCTGCTTCTACCAGACGTCGTCGAACGGTCCTCGCTGATACACCGGCTCTTTCGTCTGCCCCAAACACTTCGTGTTTAATTAAAATAGAGCCTAGAAACGGATCTTTCTTAGCTAACCTGGTTATCATTCTATCTTCTTGCGGAGTTGTTTTTCTCGATCTTTTTGTCCTGGGCACATTTAAAGCTGTGTTATTGCGCCTGAAATGTTGCACTGCATTGCATACCATAGTTTTTGAACAATTTAAATGTTCTGCTATCCCTCGGTATGACCAACCACGCTCGACAAACTTCATGATAATTGTTCGTAGTGTTGGATCGCAACTTTTATTTTTGCCCATATTTCTTCAAAATAATTCTCAAAACTTAAAATTAAAAATCTGGATTGCCGCCAAAACTACCACAAAACAATAAAAGAAGAAATAAAAAAGTATTGAGATTCAAATTTTGAAAATAGAACGCAATATCTCAGTGTCCCTAATTAACCTTTTCGGGGCGGCGCGGCCCGCGGCGCGCGGGGGGTCTATAAGCGGTGCCACTTGACACCGACCCTTTTTTTATGGCCGAGATAAGCACTTACGAGTTTGTTTTTGTTCTCACGGCCAGATGTTTACACTTACAGCGTCCCCAGTTACATTTCTAAGAAGGTGTTGAAACGAACTGAGAACTTATAAACAATGGAATGCTTATAGTTCATATTATTTTCTTATCGGGTCGTTTGAAACCGGATGCGTTAGTACGATAAAGTAAACAAATGTTCGCTTGAAACAAAAGGCTCGTAATACGTTTACAAGGCATGAAATGGTATAGAACTATATATATTTAGAATCTGCACTAATAGTCCTTTTGAATGCATGCATAATAAACGTATGTCCGTATATCGAAAAATTTACAATCATAAGTATGAAGTAACCCATATTTTTTGCCCACATTACGCACGACGTGATTTTGAAAAAAATATTGTGATCGAACTACTGTTCCTATCAATATGATTTTATTTTTAACTTTTGGGCTAATTATTCAAGAATAATGTATATCATTTTTTTTATGTTATAGCTAGTATTTCTTTACATATAAGATTATTTACGGAATCTTTCGGAAAGTGGACCGGTTGCCTTAGATTTGACTAATACTTAATTCTCACTATCAAAAATATTAATTAAGGTTTTTTATTGAAAAGTATATAAAATTACCTTTCTAACGATATATAACACATACAGAGGTATTCTACAATAACCATCGAATAAATAAGTTGAAATGATCTAAAATATCGAATTTCCGCCGCTCCGCTGACCGTGAGCCGCGGCCGGCCGGCGGGGTCACGAGAGGTCACGGCCACTTGCGTCGCGCACACTCCAGTCGCGAAAATAAACACTACCGCTCAAGTTTTAGAGTGCCAAATCGGGTGCACTTACGCAAATTTAAGTGTTTTTATTTCTTGTAAAATAATGTAAATAATTAACAAAAATAGAATAGTGATTACAAATACGAACTCCCACATAAATTATCTTTATAATCATATGCGATAGCATGGTTTTCGCGCGAAATTCACAGTCATAACACGCGCCGTTTCTCAGGGCTATTATTTGATATCTAACCTACTGAAAATCGAAAACTATAAGCAGAAACAAATGCCTTTTAAATGTAGCTTTCTAATGATATATAACACATATTTATTTTCAAAGATTTATTCGTTCTAATAACATCGCAAAGTTTAGGTAGTCGCGCGGGAATGGCACACAACATTTTAAATCCTGATTGTACGAAAAATCTACCAGAAAACGCAATGATTCTTGTTATTTACTGCTAAAACACTATAAAATATAATAAAAACAACACTTAACTCACCTTAGTGCACAACTTTTCGTAAAATAAACACTCACACGGCACTTGACACTGCACTTCAACGGCGCGGAACGGCGCGCAAATGGCGCGTCAGTTATTATTTTTTTATAATATTATTTTCCATAGAATGTAAACTGTTGACGCTTTAAATGAACGTAGAATTTATTCGTCTATGATATAAAGCTAACTATTCACGAACCTAACCCGTATTCTTTTTGAAATAGGGCAACAAAACGGTCGACGTACCGATGGCATGTATTAATGCCATCTCGTCCTCTAGGGATCTTTTTTTCCTGTCATGTATTAATGCCGTCTCGTCCTTCAAAGGCCAGGCCAGCCAGCATTCTTTGAACAAATAGCACACTGATAATCTATCAGCTATACTGTAAAGAGGTTTAATGTTTAAGAAGTTGTTATTGTTTGTATAATCGGGCACATCAATGACTAATTATACTTACGTGTAAAAGATATGGAATATTGTTAAGACTCGTTGGAAAATAAAAAATAAATTCACAATTTGGCTTAACTAGAGATTGTCCCTAATTAGTTGACCACGACTGTATATACACATCAAAATTGTAACATTCATAAATTTCGATAAAAGCAATTGGATACTAAAATGATCAATATTTTGTTACTAAAAAATACTTTTCCACTGTGTAATAAAACAGCCGAGGCGTCGAATTTTTGAGTGTTTATTGTATTAATATTAGATTTTACTTATGAATTATTGTTATTTATGCTAAAATTAAGTAATTATTGTTTATATTCCTATTGAGCCCCAGCAACTACTTCGTTGGGCCTTCCTAACCGTTGTGGGCTTTTACAACACAAATTGAATATTTACAAAATAAAAGGCTATAAAATCGCACATGCGGCGCATGTTTATGTAAATGTCAAAAGAGTGGTTGTTCAAATAAACACACTAAATAAAAATCTACTAACAAATCGTAGTAGTATAATCATAGTTAGTAAAAACTGACGTTTTTTAGCAGCCAAAATTAGTAATATGAGCGGCCGCAACCGATGTCGGCGTACTACCGGGTGTCACCACAGAACACTATTACTCCTAGGGTGTCACTGACAAGGTGGTGGCGCTTGCTGTGCGCTGCTGTGTTTTCGGCGTTCATATTGATGTGTTTCATGCATGCTACGAAGTTGGCACGGATCAAATGTAATAAACATAGTTTTCTGCGCTTTGGGCCTTGGAAGACTGTGATGTCCGTGACCCCAGCGGGATAACCCCTTCAGATCGGCTTCAAATTACGCACCGAATCAGTTGATAACATGTAATAACTACCAAACGTCCGCACAAAAAGAGTAAGTACCTAGCGAGATTGTATTCGTTTCGTTTGGTAGTGTGCGAGCAAAGTGTCAACATGACGAAGCGAAGTGCTAAATGTAAGTATAATGTATTATATATATAATGTATTATATTTATTTATTACTAGCGGCCCGCCCGCGACTTCGTCCGCGTGGATCCTGTATAAACTGTGATTTTTTTCTTGTACAAACCTTGTCTCAACAATTACGAACACAACACAAAAAGAATTAGCCAAATTGGTGCAGCAGTTCTAGAATGATGCGCGTTTTTACAAACATATCGGCAATTGATTTTTATTGATAGTAGGTATAGATGTCAAAGCTGCCACTCGCTACGATTTAGGGATTCTGTTGGTACCTATCTAGTTTTTATGTAATCAAATCACATAAGTAATGTTTTTTTCGTAATGACGGACGAGTAACGAAGTAAAGAAGGAGTAAGGACTCCGCACCGCGATACTAACAAGTGAAGCAACCTTTATGCTGGTGTGTGTGCTGTCAAGGTGGTTTAATGCTCTAAGTGTCAAGGGGACGCCCGCGCCGCTCGCCGCCCGCCCGGACGGTTGACATCACAATGGCGGCCGATCGGCTTACCTTTGTATAACGGTGTGTGTGTGCCTAATAATAAAATACATTAATAATACTCTTACTTTATGGGCTTCACTTTTTGCACACACAAAACGCCTTATTGTTACGCGTTTCGGCAGCGCTGTTGGAGCGCGCGCGTTTGGAGACGTAGGCTGGTTTTATAGTCACGCCGCTGAGCAGCGTGCTGTTAAGAGCGGGCTCCCTAAAATAAATCCAGCGCTAGCTCCGCCCAGCGCGCCCCGCCACCCGCATGCCACACTCGTTACACTAGCGATACATTAACAACCAATTCAAAATTCGCGCGCGCGCAGGTCATCCGAGTTCATGATCCAAGAACATAGAATGAATAGAGAATTTTCGACAATTTTTTTTCAACTTTATTCAGTAATTTTAAAGACAGATTATTCATATTTTTTATGAGCAGTAGTATGTTAACTTTGATTATAATATATTGAAGATCATGTTTGTATTTTGTATACCTATTTCATTTTTTATTTATTTTTTCTTTCAATTTTATTTTTTTTATATATGTAAGTTAACTTTATCATTATGAAACTACTTCGGGAAAAGTAGTGTAAATTATATTTGTCAAGCCGGATTGCAATGTAAATAATTGTATTATTGTTCTTTTTATTTGTTTTATTATAATGCACAAAGACACACTTCAATTTTACACATTTTATTAACCCCCGACGCAAAACTAGGGGTGTTGCAAGTTTAACCCCTCAAGCCCCAAGCGGCCATATTTGGCCGCACCTAAAAACTAGCTATTCCGTCGGACCCCAAGCAGGCAAAATATGGCCGCGCTAGCCGCGCTCTCCACTTGACTTTGTACCGTGTTTTGATACACTTAGAGACTACTTTAGTGTGAACACGGTTGATTATTTCGGTTTTGTGGTACATTTTATGGATCGTGAACGCAAAATTTAACATGAATTGCGTTTGATTTTTTTTTCCTATTCCGCAAATTTAATTTGAGAGCCTTGCAACTCGTGACCTCCGACGAGTCTTCATTACTGTTACGTATAGCTATAATGTCAGTGGGAGTGATTGTTTTAGCCGTCACTTATTCTGTATATCCTTCGGCTTGATAATACCAATCCGATTTTTTATTTACAGTAACCTGAAAATATAAAAAGAGACGAGATACTTATACGAAATATGTGACATATCTAATTATTGTGTTCAACTGATATAATATATTATAACTGATATAATAATATATTATATTAGTATTATATTTGTTTAAATTAATACTCACTTGGCTATTCCTGTCACGTTTCCAGAAATGAACTTTATATAAAAAAGCTATAAATTTTGAGTGCTCTGTAGAATTTAAACTTTCAACCTAATACCTACCTACCTACGTATATCGATGCACAAGAAACAACAAGATAACTGACACCGAAACATTTAGCTAGACCACTCACAACTACGGGTATAGAAAATAGACCGAAACGTCAAATGATAGGTAAGTAACTGTTTAGAGTATGTTATTTGTCCTTGCGTTATCCCGTGCAAATCAAACTTGTTCAATTTGAAAAGCTGAAATGTATCTTATGTTTAAAAACAATAAATAAAAAACGTACTTGAGTTAGATCTTCACATATAGACAGTAATGGAATGGTTGCGCTTTGAGCATTAGCGTTTTTTTGCCAGTTCCTAGGCTTAGGAACGTTAATCTTAATAATATCAATTCAGTTTATTTGAAACAAACACAGTATTTAAAATTAAATATCGAAATAAATTATAAAAGTCCTAATAATCAAATTAATATAGAGTTTTTTCTTTAAAGATTGGATTTGTATTAAAAAAATTAACTTTGCTGAAATGATCTAATAAGATACTATTTGATTTGAATAACACTTACCTTTCCTCTAAACAAATTGGAATCGGTAATAAATGTATTAGTTTATTTGGCGACTCCACGCGTTGTCTTTGTTCCGAAGTACAAATTGTTCCTTTAGTTAGAGAAAGCGTATTATTTTGTTTATGCAAAGCGCTTAGTATCATTTTTATTATTGTATGTACTTACATTGATTATTAATTTTGAAGGACTACAGACCATCGTGGCGATGGTTTAACAGCCTTAGTCAAATAATTTTTTAAATAGGTACCTAAGTCAAAAATCCTTAACAAATCTGCTTATAGTTTTAGAGCTGATCGCAGATTAGCACAAAAAAAATAGGTCAGTAATATTATGTGATAGACTACGGTAAGACTTACGATAGGTACCCAAAATCTACGTACTGAAATGGATTCTAAATTATACTTAAACTCTCATACATTACGCATTATATACTTCGAATCTCTTTTTTTCCTCGAAACATATTTTTTATTTTTCTTGTTGCCCATAATTTGGCTAGCCAAAACGACTTGTTAAACAATTAGTCGTACGTAATAAAATAATAACGTAAGCAGCATCTCTGTCACGTGCGCTAACGAGTTGCACAGGTCCACCGTTCATGACGCGCATTGCGGGACTGAGAGTGCGCTCGCGTAGATTTTAGAATAGTTCTATTTCTGCAGTCGTACGGTTGAATATTGCGTGCGCCGCTTTAATACGCTTAGCGCAGAAGTAAATGACGTAAGTCACAAAACTGTTTTCATTTATAATTCGATTATTAAGTACTCAATTGAAAAATGGTCTTACCAGTCCCTAACCAACTATGTTAGTAATATATTCGTTGTATTTTTATACGTAAGGCTCTATAACGTAAAGAGATATACGTAATAATATCTCAAAAACTCATCATTTCCGATAAATAAAAGTATCGTACATAAACCAATATTTTTTGTTTTTGCTTTGCTCAAGCCTTAGTCAACTATACAAAGAAACATATACTTAAATTTGACATGTCTAGTATGCTGTACACATATGATAATTTATCTTCGAAATCGCTACTCGTTTAGGCAGCCGCAGCGCCGGCGAACAAAGTGCAATTACCGAACGGCGCTGCTCAAGCGTGCGACTTTGAAAAGCAACTGCTAACCCCCCCCCAACATCTCCGAACGCGCGCGCTCTAACAGCGCTGCCGAAACGCGTAACAATAAAACCAGCCTGAGGGGTAGTCGGTAGTTGCGTTTTAAAGTTGCGCGCTTGAGCAGCGCCGTTGGGTAAACGCACGTTGTTCGCCGGCGCTGCCGAAGTTAACAGCACGCTGCCCAGCGGCGTGACTATAAAACCAGCCTTAGACAATCATGAAAGCGCGGGAGCGCAAGCGCTGGTGGTGGTCGTTTGTATGTAATATGTGTGTGGCTCTTTGCTAATTTATTTTATTATTACTGATTGTTTGGACTCTGTTAACAGAGTAGTAGGTAACACTATCTCTTAGTTTTTTTAAAATTCTGTTATAATTCTAAAAACAACTTCTAAGTACTCTGATGGTAACGGTAGATAGATAGTTAATAGTTTACTACTGGTATAATTTCACTACGTGCGTGCATTGTATTGGGGAAAAATATTATTTTGGGGTTCCTTAATTGTGTTCGAAACACTATAAGTACCTAGGATAAAAAGTTTATTAGAAAAAAATAAACCAGTCTCAGGAAGCTCGAATGGGATTCGAACCCACGACCTTTAGATTGCTGGTCCACTGCTCTAACCGCTGAGCTACCGAGACCCCAGAAGACTCGCTGAATTTTTCCTAGTAGTTTGATTTACGCTGCAAGCCAGCGTAAATTTATTTTTTCTAGTAAACATTTTATCCTTATCTATATAGCATTGTGAATGCAAAATTTCAATAATAAAGATACTATAATATAAGTACCTACTGCGAAAATTGTTACATCGATGTTATGATAAAGCGATGGCTTTTAACTGCGACGAATTTTTACTTCGATGTGTCTATACATCGAACACCTTTTTTCTTTGTTTTAGCCGGAGAAAATGCTTCTCTGCACGAGCATGAGGCCTTGAGAGGAGCGTGAGACACCCCATGCACTGTCCAGGGCTGGAACCCATATGTCTCCCCCCCCCCCCCCCCCCGTGAGGGAAACGGCTGAGTAAGGACATACGGGCCCGACCTGGTAAAAGAACCGACACCTACCTTCAGGAACGCGACGCGGCGCCTCGGTACCACAGTACCATGCCCCGAGAATACATCGGAACACCTTACCTCGACGCCACTAAAAACACTTTCTCAATACATTTTTCTGCTACTTACCAAATTCGTCGACGTTAGTCATAAATACGCCATCCAGCTTGAAGTGGAACTAGTAGAACCGGGCACATCTGCCGCATGTCGGTCGAGCTGTGGTCTAAACTCACCACTAACGAGTCCACACAACGTTAGACGACGTTAGGCCTAGGAGATAGCGGGACGATCTGAACTTCTTTCGGAAGGACTAGCAAGTTACAGCCCTAAACCAGGAACCGTGGAAAAGAGAGTAGGCAAGGCTTTGCCCGGCAGTGGGACAAGAGTTAAGTTTAGTTTTTATAATATTTTATCAAGGTATACTTATGACGAAGGTAACGATTTGGTCGCAGAAAAATGTTTTAGGAAAATATTTTAGAACAAACGTAACATCGGACAAACTAGGCGTCGAGGTAAGGTCACAGATTAATATTAGGTGTTCGATGTATAGAAATATCGAATAAAAAATCGTTGCAGTAACAAGCTATCGTATTATTTTAACATCGATTTAAAGATGGTTTTGGACTTTGGGCACATTCAAAGTTCATACAAATCGAAACATTGTCTGTCTTTATGTATGAGGCAGTTCTCTGAAACACTATGTTACTGTAAGAATTAGACTCCGCTCAGCCACTAGCTGTGATTGGATTATAAAATAAGTGCGGTGTAATGTAAAATGATTAAATTCTTTATTTTAAATTATTTATTGAACTTTATATATGAACCTTTGTTAAATATAGTTCAAACAAAATATTTCTTATATAACTGACAGTATACTAACATATCTACATATTTAATAATTAGTTTAAACAAAATATTCATACAGTATTTGGTTGGTCTTTTTATGACAGCACCAATTCCATTGGTGAAATAACTCCTCTCCTAAGGTGGTGCATTATAATGTGCTAATAATTTACATATTTCACTAATTCTAATAGTAAACATCTATTATTTTCACTCTTGTCCAAAGCCTTCAGTTTCTTCTATAGCATAATTAAGTTTTTCACACAGCTGTTCGTAACTCTTATAGGGTGGTAAGTCTAGTCTGTTGAAACAGGTGTGTGACCGCGGCAGCCATGTATCCTTGCCGACCTGTAATCAAAGCCACAATTATCTGTTATATTGTTCTAATGTAAACATATTATTGTCGCGACAAATTTCTTATAAAAAGGCGAGTATAATGAATCATTGATAAATCGTGATGTATTACGCATAGTAGCGTCAAGTTATTAAACATTAAAAAGTCTGATGATGTTACCTTTTCTATACAGAATCGCTGGGGCCCATTTGATCCCATTAATTCTGCAAAGCCCCCTACGGGAACTCTGCATGTGCCCGTTACAAATTGAAGTAATCTTGCTCGTTTTTCATTGTCCATTTGTCGTACAAACTGAAAATAAAAGGAAATTGCCATGTTACATTCCTGTAGTAGTGTTCCTGTAGAGTTACTAAATAAATAGAACCAAAGCGTCGTAGCCAAAAGGATATAATTATGCTAGGCATGAAATCGTGGTTCAATAATCATAATTTATTAAGTAAATTAATGGTTTTAATGAGCTGGACTACCATTATTGTTAGAACTGGCAAGTTACAGCCTTGAATAGTGAAAAGTGGACAGAGGGTAAGGAGCCCTTCGCCCTGCAGTGCGACAAGCCACGCTGAATAATAATAAGGGAGGGAGAGTAGTAAATTCAACCAATTAACAACTCTCCGAAATGATAAACTTTAGATGTCTCTCTGAAGTTGAAACACATAAATATCTTGGTATTCTACAGTCTTTGGATGTTTAATATAATAGAATAGTTATTTATATTGTTCACTGTGTACAAAAAAGGTCAAAGAGGACAAGTCTAGGGACATAAACCAGTCATTACGGGAGCGATTCTTCTGCCGCCTAAATAATAGTAGATTATGCAGTAAGGGGATAGTGTCTTTATGTAGCGGGCGCGGTACTGAATCCCGAGCAAATCGAAGGATTCTAGCGTTAACTCCCGAGCAGAGCGAGGGAGTTTAGAGTTGAACAGGAATCCTGAGTGCAGCGTGGGATTCAAGGTCGCCCAAGACGAAGGCATCTTTATCCCCGAGTAGCATACTCTACTTTTTAGACCATCTACGAGACAATAAAAAGCGAAATTAAACAAAGCCATTTTCAGTTTCAGAACACAAATTAAAATGAGGCGCGAATGTGCCTTTGTAATTTGTGTTGTATTTTTCTTTTATTTATATTCTACTCGTGGCGGCCAGTTCGTGCTTTGCACTGTATAACGGTTGGATAATGGCATCTCAAATTGCTTTTGTAAAGCCTTCAGTTATAGTGTAGCATATCTAAACGCAGCTATACAGCTTTTAGCTGTTTTTAGTGCATTTGGATATACAATAGCATTCTTGAATAATAGATAAATGCTTAATGCTGTTTAATAGCATTATCATGAAACATTATGATGCCACGTAAATCCGCTAAACAGCTTTTAGCTATTTTAGTGCCTTTTGTTGTATAATAGCACTTTCAAGTGGTAAGTAAAAGCCTAGTACTTCTGAACAGCATAAACGTATATCAATGTAATGCTTGCATTTTTAATGATCAACTGAGTTCTGTTGTATAGCTAACAGCTCTTTAATCAAATACACGTGAATATACACGCTGCCGTACGCATTACAATAATGCGTATGGCCAGTTACTACTGCTGGCAGCAGTAATTAGCTTTTTGAAGGCTCGCCGGGCTGCTATTAGACAGATACCATTTTGTAAATATTTTATAACTTGAAATATTATCATTCGAACGTATTTATAAAAGCATTAACCTATAAAACAAGTAGAAAACCTAATTTAATGTAGTGCCCAACCAATACTATTATGTTAATTATGCAAAATACGTTCTATACTAAAAATACACAATTGTTTTGCTCTTTCCACACATATCTTTATATAACATATTAAATCAAAACCACAAAATATCGAAGGCGTGTGAAAATTTTCAATGAAACTTATATAGACATTTACAGTAAACTACATTGCGCATTCATATTTGATGCCATAAAATAACAAAGTGTCAAAAAGTAACACAGTATTATAAATTTTGTTTTTACAATCAAGCGTTTTGACATATCTTCGTCCATTAATATATGCGAGCCAAAGTAGTTTAAATACAACGTCAATGTATTATAATTGTTTTTGCAATGATGTAGGGTTTTTAAGTTCGAACTATGAACACTTAAATAGCTCGTCTAATGCTTTTGTAATACACGGAACATCTTTATTATCAAAAATATTGCTAGCTTAATGCTTCTGTAATGCGATTAGCAACTTCATTAACCACAATAATGCTTCTTTAGTGCAATTGTTACCTTCCTTGTCCAGAATAACGCTAATATAATGCCTCTGTAATACAATTAAACAGCTATTTGCAAACCTATATAGGATCTAAAGCCGTATAATAGGTGCCCAAATAAGCATTACAGAAGCCGTATAAACGTTTGTAATGCTACTATAAAACAAAAGTTAAAATGCGATAACGATACAGAAATGCTGTAATGCGGCTGTTATACTGCTTTGATGTGTTACTTGGGAGTTATGTATTTCATTCGATATTTCGTTACGAGATTAAATACAAATCTTAATATTGTTGACTTTGTTGAGTTATTAAAACAAAGTTAAGAGCATGATTTTTTTCGCGAATTAATATAATGTTACCGCATATCGGTTGGTAATGAATCGATACTCAACTCAGTAATATGGATTTAATTGGCCCATCTCTAACGAATTGTTATGTCGATGTCATGTTTATTCAACTTAAGTGACATGTTGTAAGCAGCTCACTGTTGGCTCACTTTCTCACCTTCCTTCGTGTTGTGTTGTGATGGTAATGTGCTTTCGTTGACGTTTGTAATGCTACTATAAAACAAAAGTTAAAATGCGATAACGATACAGAAATGCTGTAATGCGGCTGTTATACTGCTTTGATGTGTTACTTGGGAGTTATGTATTTCATTCGATATTTCGTTACGAGATTAAATACAAATCTTAATATTGTTGACTTTGTTGAGTTATTAAAACAAAGTTAAGAGCATGATTTTTTTCGCGAATTAATATAATGTTACCGCATATCGGTTGGTAATGAATCGATACTCAACTCAGTAATATGGATTTAATTGGCCCATCTCTAACGAATTGTTATGTCGATGTCATGTTTATTCAACTTAAGTGACATGTTGTAAGCAGCTCACTGTTGGCTCACTTTCTCACCTTCCTTCGTGTTGTGTTGTGATGGTAATGTGCTTTCGTTGCGTACTTTATATGCATTTAATAAAATAATAATCTAGAAAACCAAATCAAACAAGAATCACTTATGCATTGACATTGTCAATTTGACAATGACAATATTGACAGTTAAAAACTTTTTTAAAAATCTTGACTTGAAAATGTTTTCATCTAATCAAGCCAAGAATAGCTTCGTTCTCTAACGCAATTAGGAGTATTTTGAAAATTAAATATACAAAAATCGGCTAGCTTTAGAATTTAATAATAATGTGAAGACATTACGTTTTAAAGGCTTTATCGATAACAAGTCTCATTATAATAATAATGTGAAGACATTACGTTTTAAAGGCTTTATCGATAACAAGTCTCATTATGCCGGCTGCTTCTTAGGGGATTTTTATTCCGTCTCCATTAGGTACTACAAAATGCGATGCGCCGGCCGTCCGAACTCACAGCTTATTCTCGCAGAGTGGAGTTTGTAATACACTTCTGGACACATCTATTGGCCCACCTTAGAGTTTAGGTTTCTATGGCCCCTACTTAAATATGATTGCTAGATTGAACAAAACTATTGATGCAGTTTTAAACCTGATACATTTTACCATCTTTTTCGATCGTATTGTTTTAAATTTGAATTCAGAATACCACACTACATGGAGCTACACCTAACAAGTCAGGAATGCGCCTTGATGAAGGCAGTTTATTTTTGAATAAAAAACATGTTTTATCAAATAAAGGTTTAATTTAATAACGCGTGTTGCCTCCATGGGCATCTACGACAGCTCTCATACGATTAGGCATAGACTTTATCAACCGCTCTATGAAATTTTGAGGGATCATCTCCCATTCCTCTTCTATGGCAGTTTCAACTCCTGCATCGTCTGGGCAACTGGCTGACGAGCCCTAACACGTCTTTTTAGCTCGTTCCACATGTTCTCAATCGGGTTCATGTCTGGGCTTCTGGCTGGCCAGTCAATAACTGTGATGTTCACATCCCGAAGATATTCCCTGACGATGCCGGCCGTATGGGCTCTTGCATTATCATGCATAAAAAGGAAATTCGGGCCCACATGGTCCACGTATGGCATCACATGAGGTTCTAAGTACTCAGGAATGTACCTTTCAGCATTTAATGTTAGCAACCGTGGTCCCGTAATAACCTCAAGTTGACTTTTGCCGCTCGCGGATATACCTCCCCAGACAGTCCATGAGCCACCGCCATAAGCAACCCTCTCTTCAAAGCAGCATTGTGCAAAACGCTCTTCCTTACGTCGGTAGACCTTCTTCCTTCCATCATTGCCATGTAACGAAATTTAGACTCATCAGAAAAGAATACACGGCTCCAATGCTACTGAGTCCAATTTAAATGAGTGCGCGCGAAATGAAGACGCGCTGTTCGGTAGGCTCGCGTTAGTTTGGGGCCATTAGCTGGCTTGTGTGGTACCATATCGCGTTCTTTTAACCTTCTCCGAACAGTTCGAGCGCTCACAGATACTCCGTGGAAGTCGCGAAGTTGGTTTTGTATCTCAATGGAGGTAAGGTAACGATTTCTCAAGCTGGTCGTCACGATGAATCGATCCTGCCTTTCAGTTGTGACCCGAGATCGTGGCCTTCCTTGGCGACGAACAAAGCCGCCAGTCTCTAGGTACCTCCGATAAACATTTCGGACCGCAGATCGACTTAAAATATGTAGAGCACTCACATTTCTTTGGCTGTGTCCGGCCTGGATAAGTGCCACAGCTTGGGCGGCGACTTCAGGCGAAGTATCCATAGATTATTGATAGAACCTCACCTTAATGTTAAAAATAAGTAATGTTTGTTGCAAAACCAAAGAGAAAAATCACACTTTCAAGAATTAAATCCAATTAAACCAATAAAATCAAGTTTTCTTAGTATTCGATTGTTTGATAAATCAACGAACAGGCTCCAAATTGTCTTTTGTTTCTTTAAATTCTGTGTTCGAAATTTAAAAAAAGACTTGAATAAAATTATGAATGTGCCTGGTTCAAAACTGTATAAAAAACTTTTTGCTCGACCTAATATACATTTTTAGCTAGGCCTAAACGAAACTGAAAATGCAAGGTGGGCCAATAGATATGTCCAGAAGTGTATTAAGCATGAATTTATATTTCGATAAAAACGATAAATACGACTGCAAAATTACTACAAAATGCGAAAATGGGCATTTTACGCAAAAATCACAGTCGAGATGTAATAGGCCGCTTAATTGGTGAATGCATGGAAATAGTATGTCCCTACTATCGTAAATGTTCGTATGCGATTTCTACTTTATGTTCAAAATTCGAATCGCATTAATGACCAGCATAATGAATTTCTGTACAATATTAATGCCCTGATAGACCTCAGGTCTTAAATGACTTACTTTAGGTTTGCATGACACATAATTTGACATTTTCGAGCAGGTGGTAGATGGTGTTCCGCTGCTAGCCATCTATATACAAGTCTGCTAGTTACCTGCCAGAACCAGACGACCTGCTTGATGGTGCACGTGTAATGGCGGTAGATGGTGTTCCGCTGCCAGCCGTCTATATACTAGTGTGCTAGTTACCTGGCAGAACCAGACGACCTGCTTGCTGGTGCGCGTGTAATGGCGGTAGATGGTGTTCCGCTGCCAGCCGTCTATATACTAGTGTGCTAGTTACCTGCCAGAACCAGACGACCTGCTTGCTGGTGCGCGTGTAATGGCGGTAGATGGTGTTCCGCTGCCAGCCGTCTATATACTAGTGTGCTAGTTACCTGCCAGAACCAGACGACCTGCTTGATGGTGCACGTGTAATGGCGGTAGATGGTGTTCCGCTGCCAGCCGTCTATATACTAGTGTGCTAGTTACCTGCCAGAACCAGACGACCTGCTTGCTGGTGCGCGTGTAATGGCGGTAGATGGTGTTCCGCTGCCAGCCGTCTATATACTAGTGTGCTAGTTACCTGCCAGAACCAGATGACCTGCTTGCTGGTGCGCGTGTAATGGCGGTAGATGGTGTTCCGCTGCCAGCCGTCTATATACTAGTGTGCTAGTTATCTGCCAGAACCAGACGACCTGCTTGCTGGTGCGCGTGTAATGGCGGTAGATGGTGTTCCGCTGCCAGCCGTCTATATACTAGTGTGCTAGTTACCTGCCAGAACCAGACGACCTGCTTGATGGTGCACGTGTAATGGCGGTAGATGGTGTTCCGCTGCCAGCCGTCTATATACTAGTGTGCTAGTTACCTGCCAGAACCAGACGACCTGCTTGCTGGTGCGCGTGTAATGGCGGTAGATGGTGTTCCGCTGCCAGCCGTCTATATACTAGTGTGCTAGTTACCTGCCAGAACCAGATGACCTGCTTGCTGGTGCGCGTGTAATGGCGGTAGATGGTGTTCCGCTGCCAGCCGTCTATATACTAGTGTGCTAGTTACCTGCCAGAACCAGGCGACCTGCTTGCTGGTGCGCGTGTAATGGCGATAGATGGTGTTCCGCTGCCAGCCGTCTATATACTAGTGTGCTAGTTACCTGCCAGAACCAGACGACCTGCTTGCTGGTGCGCGTGTAAAGGCGGTAGATGGTGTTCCGCTGCCAGCTGTCTAAATACTAGTGGCTAGTTACCTGCCAGAACCAGACGACCTGCTTGCTGGTGCGCGTGTAATGGCGGTAGATGGTGTTCCGCTGCCAGTCGTCGACGTCCACTTCCTGCATGCCGCACAGCATCAGCTCCAGCTCGCGCTCGTCGAAGTACTTCAGCCACTCCAGCGGCACCACCTGCGAACGCGTCCACCACTAAGTAACTCGAATACATGTGACACGTTTGTTTTGTTTTTTATTCCGCAACGGGAAAGCATGAATGTTTTTTTTGTATAGATACGAAATAAAGCTATATTCGCTCGTCTTGGTGTTAAGCCGAAGCATCTAGATGCGAAGACAGCTATTGAAGCAGGATTGTGCCATATCAGCCGTCCTAATCTTGTCGATCTGCAAGTTGCTTCATCACACCTTGGTTAAAGGACCAAAGGCCCTACGTGGTGGGAAGGAGGGAACATCTCACCTAATGGAGTCACCCTCCTTATTGCTTATAAGTTTACTTTTTTTTTTCTCGTCCACTGAAGAACTGGCAATCTTATCTCGAAATATGGACTCAACAATGCAAACTACCTAATATTGTTGTTTTGCGACAGACTCCTAATATGATGGTAGCTTACGAGGTGGAGGTAAAAAGGAGCCCTTAAGTATCTTGTTTGAAATCAATGTAACTCTATGGTTTCTAAGATTTGGCTGACCGCTTTGCAGTGATTTCCATTAGCATCTAATAAACAACAACAAAATGTATGTCCCTTGTAGCTATTTGATGTAGCAAGTATGTATGTAGGTAGTTGTTTTTAGAAATATAAGTACTATAGCCTGACCGCAACCGCTGTACCGCGCCTTAGGTATGCGCGGGTGGTGCGGGGAGTGGGAAGTAAAGAGCATGAACTCACATGAGATTCGTAGTGTCAGACAGATCTTACGATATCGAAGCACAGTTTATTGAAGCTTTATATTTACGAGTATAATTACATCCAATCCGTTTTTGTCCAGTATGATTTTTAGATAACTACAATAATTAATAAACCAATATAAATAAAATAAATCTTTAATTCTTGGAAATATATAATATAAACTTTCTTTGTTTGCTTTTCTTTTAAAATATTCGGCCACTTTAAAAATGACAGTCTTGATTATCTCGACATAATGCACGACCCATTTTTAGATATTTCTAACTGAGTTGGCGCAGCGACCCAAAGTGAATCTTGGCCTCCGATAATAAGAGCCTCCACCTGGCTCTGTCCTGCGCCACCTTCTGCCAGTCATCCGCGTGGAACCCGCGAAATATACATACATATAATCACGACTTATATCCACGAAGGGTTAGCCAGAGACTAGGCAATGAGGACAGCAAAAGCAGTCCTCTACCATAGTCCACTTTTCACCTTATAGCGACTGCACATGTGCTCAGCGTGACAGGTGGTGAGCCCATCGCCGCTGCATGCTTTTTGATGTATGTGTTTTTAATCAGTTAGTCGCCTTTTACGACACCCAAGAGAAGAGAGGGGGTGGTGGTATTCTTTCACCGCCACGCGAAACGGTTAAGGGGCCTTAGGCGGTAAAAACGGAACAATTGGTTGTTTTTCAAAATATATGGAATATTTCGCACTGAACGTGAGAAACACGATGTATATCCGTTTCGTTGTAGGCCCTCTGGATCATAAATAATAGATTGAGTAAATAGGCTGTATGTAAACAGCCATGATACATCCTCCGCTGCACCTTCACTTATTATTAGGTGTAATTGCGATCAAATGCCTGTCTATCACGAAAAAAAAATTACGATCACTAGTTTAGCAAGTCCCGTGCTAATTGAATATTTGTAATACGAATCATTAATCTTTACCTCCGTAACGATTATAATGTTACATCATTAAAATTAAAAAATAAAAACAATAGAACGTAACTGTTTTGCGAGATCTCGCAGAAACAAAGAATCAAGCCATAGTGTTTTAATTAAATTAGAATGAATTTATATTTCATTCAAATCGTGCAATGTTACGTTCTATGACTAGTTCATCTGTCCAAATGCACATATTAGATTAATAGCATTATAGCTATAGCGTAAACGAGACAGGTAATATTGTTGGTGGCCTAAGGTAAGCCAATTAGCATAGTTTTATGGTGCCAGTTCTTGGCACATGTAACGCATCTACCTCTTTTTATTGTATCATCATTGCGCGGACGGGGCCCGCGCAACACCCGCGAGGTTCCGCGCAACATCCAAATTTTCGCTGACTGCCTAACTAACCCCCCTTAATATATTTATGAAAATTACCTCATTGAAACCGTCGAGGAAAGCCGATGTCTGTTCTTCAATGCCTCGTGTCATGCGCCATTGTGTCACCATTTGCAAATACTGCTCCTTGTTTGCCTGTTCACAAAATACTATGTTAATAAAACATTTATTGAGCTTTTTGAATCAATGAATTTGGCCAGTTTAACTTCTGTCTACAGGCGATTATAGATACTCATAAAATATAATGGCAGAGTCTTATGACACCATTAGAGAAGAGGTTTAGTAATTCGAAGTCAAATTTCGAGAGGAAGAAAGAGTTGTTTATTTAGATGGGTTGTTTTGCATCTTTCGAGATTGTTTACCCTTTTCTGAACATCCTGTACATGCATTCTCTCTATATTCTCAAACTATATTCAAAGATGCTAATTTTAAATGCCTAACAAAAGCAAGTTTTCACTTTTTTTTTTGCTACTGTTTTTTTAAGTTTTTTAAATAGAAGGTCCGGCTAGTGACTCCACTCCACCCGATGTTAAGTGGAAGTGGAGTTCAGGCGCAAGGACAACTGATGCTGCGTCAGTCGTCTCCTTTGAATGACCCATGACATAGGAAGGCGGGAAAACGTGTGCTGGTAGACTATCCCATCGTTTGGAGGTGCGACAAAGAAACGAGTCACCAAATTTCATTGTACGCGGTGGAATATACTGGAGACTAAATCGGTGACTCGTGAACTAAACATAATGTACATGTAAAAAACCAAATAAATCATTAAAAAAAAACAAAAAAAACTCACTTCAGTAACACGTTCTTTGTCACCAGCTGGTTTAAGTTCGTGGTGGATGACTTGTCCCAGGACCTCGAAGTCGACACTGAACCACATTTCTAGGCCGCATTCGTCGATATTGTTGTCTTTGATCCACACCAGCGAGTTGTAGAATTCCGGGTCGATCGACTCGATATCCTTCATGGTGAGCTTCTTGTGCAGCATCCGCTTGTAAAACGGCATCGTGAAGCCAGAATATATAAATCTTCCGTGATACAAAGCCATCGCAATAAACCTCCCTATAAACTTAAAATAAAGCAAATGATCCGGGTTCACGTAACTCGCCGGATTTATTTGTAAACTGTAGTTGTTCTTGTTCGCATACTCGAATAGGCAGTACATAGGATTCAAAACTTCATGCGAGAGCAGGAAGAACCATTCTCGACTGACGCCACCGTAATCCAAGCCTTCTTCACCTCTAAATATTATATACAATCGTCTGCGGAGCTCGTATGCCGGTAATCTCATAATCTGGAAGAAATTTAGATCGCATTAGAGCTAACACTATGAAAAACATACGGTGATAAGTTATTTTAAAGTTAAGTACACCAACCTGATGATAAGAGTCTTCGAACAGCGTCTGTCGTGATAGAGTTATTTTTATATGGCTGGGCAGCGCGTTGCTCTGACATAGGTATCGGAATTGGCTAAGTTTCCAGCGGAACGAGCGCTCGTAGGCGCGCGGCACGCCGTAGGCGCCCTGCGGCCCCTTGGGCGCGCCGGGCCGCGGGTCCTGGAATGTGGTGGTGCGCGTGTTGTGGTCCACGAAGTAGCGCGTGCCCTCCTCCGTGAACCGGATCTCCCAGCCCGGCGGCAGGGCCTCCTCGGGGGCGCTCACTTCTTGACCCTGTCAATTTTATTGAAGAAGTCGTCACAAACTCTACGCATGTACAGGTGTTAAAAGTGGCTGAGAAACGGAAAGTATCATAAAGGAGACCCGGCGTTTTATGATTAAGTTGTATACTTTTTAATTTTTCAATCTGTAATTTAATAACTGGCAATATCTGTTGACAGTTGTACAGGCGCTAGCTGTCAAATCTAAGTCAAATTGTGAAATGGAGAAGACATTGATGACATTTCACTTTTTTAAAAGCAATAGAATTATGGTTTATGCAGCCACGTTAGACATTTTTCAAGTAACATATCTGCCTTTTGAAAACTCGAGTGTTTCCATATTAAAAAATATTAAATTACTCTTAACTGCGATTCGATAAAAATAAGACAAAACTTGGTTTAGGCAGCAAATAGTATTAGCTTTACTTTATGACCAAATACTATTGTATACAAGTTTAGCATTTATTTTATGGAAAATGCCGGTTCTCTTTTTTTGAACTTAGGTGTCAAAACTTCTATGAAAATACAGACATGAAATTGAAGTAAGGCTAAGCAATTTCTTGAGTCTTCGCGACAGACAAGGGGTATCTAAGTTCGGATATCAATGTGTGACCTGCGTGCGCGGGTCCTCCCACTGCGTGGTGCGGTTCTTGTGGTTGACGTAGTAGACGCGTCCGTCGGGCTGCACGCGGCGCTCCCAGCCGGCGGGCAGCGCGCCCAGCCCGTCGTCGGCCGCCGCCGCGCCGCCTGTGGCCGGCACCACCCCCCCGCCCGTCGCGCCCGCGCCCCCCGCCGCCCCGCCCGTCGCGCCCGCGCCCCCCGCCGCCCCGCCCGCGCCCGCCGCGCCCCCCGCACTCGGCGGGCCCGGCAAGCTCGGCGCCGGCCCGCTCACGGCACCCGCGCTGGTTGCTGCTGAAACATCAACTCATTCAACATTTGTGCCAAGTCTGGCTGCATATCAACATTGTTAATAGCATTGTTGTGTTCCAACAGCTTGGAGATGAGACAGTCAGTTCCTCAGTGGTTGAGGATTCCGGGTGAAGCGCGCTTCCACCTTTCGGTCTTATAGTCACTTACCATCAGGTGAGATGAAGGCCTAGCGCTCACCCGTAGTTAATTGGAGAAGAGTTTTTTTTTTAATCTTATAGAGCTAGTTCTTTCTGACCCTACGCTTAATTTTACACAATGCATTAGAATTAATCAGTAAAGCTCGCGGCGGGTAGAAAACATCATATAAGGTCTTGGCTTCTTCTGACACTGGTTAAGCCAAGATGAATTAATCATGAAATATATAAAATAAATCCGTTCATTTTTGGAATGAATACTGTTGGCCGCCTGTTGTCTTTACACTTACAGCGTGACTGGATTTTAAAGCGTGGTACAAGGGTTCAATGACCACTTTTTAACTATTTCTGTCGTCAAACCGCATTTACACTCTAGTTAGGTTAGTGTATGGTATCATAATAACGTGTTTTAGTAATTGACTTATGGTTAAGTTAAATCTGTTTGTGAATTTTCGGTGCTAACGATCTAATCTTATCTAGTGGGGCCTGCAGAGGTCTCCCTCTCGCAGCAGCACGTCGACCCATTGGGATCTTTTGTGCAACCCCGTCCTTCACTCTGCCTCCTCAGTGAAGATAATTGCCATAAGCTTGGCAATGTCTTTGAGGGCGAAGAGCCTAAAATCTTCTGGTTTCGGGTAGGCTGATCCCAGAAGATTCATTATTTTCCTAGTAAAAGAGTCACACAATCACACAGCACGTGCTGCAGGGACTCCGTTTCCCCTCCACATGCCCTGCACAAGTTGTCTGTTGCTAGTTACATTTTGTGGAGCATTTGTTTTGTGGCATAGTGCTCAGTCAGGGCACCAGTGATTAATCGAACCTGATTTCTGCTACCTTCGCATATGAAGGATTTTGAGTTTCTTAGCCGGGTAGCTAATTCCATTCGGTTTTATGCCTGTTTAAATGTCAAAATGATGATGTCATAACTTTGTTTAACGCCGTTAGTCGCCTTTTACGAAACCCAAGGAAAGAGATGAGTCGTTAGCATCCTTTTAATAATACGCCGCCACCACACTTCTAAGTCCAACCACAAGCGAATGGAGTAGATATAACCTACTTTATACATTCCACCAATGCATCCTCACTCTACAAATTTGCTTATTAATTAACCAAGTTATTTAAAACGTCTGATCAGTATTATCTATATCATATTATAATATTTTTATCTTAATACTTTCACTGTGATAAGAAGGAACATTATTGTAGATAAGAAAAGTCCTTTTATATAATTTGCCAACAAAGTTATATCTAAAATATATTTTATCACTGTTTGTTATCAAAAAGTACTAGGTAGTGATGAATATAATACAGATGTTACAAGTAATCGGAAATTCCAAGACCACCTCGAATACAATAATAACTTTCTTTATATATGTATCATCATCATCATCATCAGCCTATAAACGTCCCACTGCTGGGCACAGGCCGAAGCAGGGAGGAGCTTGAGATGTTTTAAATTTGGTTATCAATCCAGCGACCCGGCATTGCGAAAGTTGCTTAACGGGCAAGTTCGCCAGCCGAACGCGCTAGCCGCTGCGCCATCGAGCTCCTATATGTATATTCTGCTAGAACTAGGTACATAACTCCAAATTAGCGCTGGTGTTGTAACTTAAAAATACGAAAATTCACAATACCAATTCGATCCAATAGCGATCGGTTTCGAGAGTAAGGGAGCAGGACTGACCATGGACGTTATATACAAACAGCACGGGAAACAAAATCGTGAAGTGTCATACTTGCTAAGTTAGTGGTAGTTAGCTAAACGGGCTTAGAACAAGCGCAACACGTACCCCTATGGGAATCAAATTTTATACAAATAGTCAACACCTACCACCATACCTAGTCGGTAGACAACAGTGACAGTTGATAATTACATAATTCGTTCATAAATGTATTTCTATTACATACAGGCCTTTTCACTGTACCGTCTGTTATATCTAAGCTAACTTGTGAGTATTATAAAAGATGTGTAATTGTTTTGAAAGTGTGTGAGAAGGAAGGAAGAAAATCTTTGTTTATTATTTTGTAACGACGACATAGCTGAGCACATCGCTACATAGGCCAAGTCCATATCAGAGGTTGCGGTTTGTAAATTGTCTGCAGTGTGGTATTACTGGCGCCTAAAATACTAAACTCGAGGCCAGAAAACTGTATGTGACGTTGTTCCACTAATAAAGAGAGGAAAAGATAAAAGGCAGTTTTTTTTACTGTCGCTCCTTTAGGTGATAGGTACGATGTTTACAATGAAAGAATGTAATTATGCCATCCGAGATTGTATACAAATGCAGTTTGGAATTTTGGATGGCTGAAAAATAAACAAACAATATTAAACATTATACACTATTGGCTTATATGATATACATGCATCATGATGACCATTCACAAATGAGTATATTTTATTGAATCTATTTCTACTCAACTAATTAAGTATGGCTTAGCTGTCCACTACGCAGAGAAACCCCATAACAACAGATCAGTAGTTTATCATAGTGATGTTTCAATACATATAATAGCAAAACAGAATATTTAGAAACCAGGATTGATACAAAATATTTGGTATCAAACTTTAGTAACTTAATTTTCTTGTTTCAGTGACTTTACTAACACTAATTAGATTTTCCGTTCGGTTTTGTTGAGCTGTTTTTCCTTATACCAGACAATTAAATTTACTTATTTTCCCTAGTTTTTACCTGCCCCTTTTATTAATTATATACTTTGTAAAAATAATCAGGGTTGTAACTTTTCCCAATATACTTAATTTTAACAAACGAAAGCTTAACAATGAGCAACAACCTTGAAACACACACCTAGATAGGTTTGTTAAGTTTCCAGTTTCATTGCAAACCTAAATTGAGAATGATAACTAAGTAGTACACTGCTGCACTTCTCTCGAGGTTAATAGTGATTTGTCATTTTCTCTAACCACCGTCAAGGTCATAGCGGCAGGTCGAAGTCTCTCACTGCTCAGCTACGAAACGTATTAAAGCGCCGCGCGCTCATTGCGTTATTACTATTACGTTGAATAACACTTGCTTAGATTTTTTTTTCTTTTAAAAAAAAAACTTGCTTAGAATAACGCGCAATTAACTAGAAATTTGCTCACGCATCGCAAACCGCTCCTGTTCGTGGCCAAGGCCTTAGTAAATATTATTTTATTCTATCAGATGGTATTGAACGATTATGATGACGACTGAATAATGTAAAGAGTACCCTACCCTACCCGTAGTATCGGTACTCTACAGTACCGACCGTTAATCGACGAGAATGTATGAAGAATGTTAATAAGTGAAGCAAAGCATGTGTGCCAGGATTGTAGCAAATTAAATTAAAACATTGTTTTTTGTCACTAGTTTAGTTTGTTACTTTATTATTTTTTATTTGTTATTACAACATTAATGGCAAGGCAATTTGTTTAAATTTGAGAATGCTATGTACGATTTTACGTTGATACATATTAGAACTGTTATTTTGTATATTTTGTTTTTTAGTACCGTTTAATATTATGTGGCTGTACTTTTTATAAATAAATAAATGGAAAGCTGTGATCTCTGCCTACCGCCCCGGGCGTGGTGCATGTATGTATAATGTAAAGAGACTCACCGGCGTCGACCGTACCCTACCCTACCCGTAGTATCGGTACTCTACAGTACCGACCGTTAATCGACGAGAATGTATGAAGAATGTTAATAAGTGAAGCAAAGCATGTGTGCCAGGATTGTAGCAAATTAAATTAAAACATTGTTTTTTGTCACTAGTTTAGTTTGTTACTTTATTATTTTTTATTTGTTATTACAACATTAATGGCAAGGCAATTTGTTTAAATTTGAGAATGCTATGTACGATTTTACGTTGATACATATTAGAACTTTTATTTTGTATATTTTGTTTTTTAGTACCGTTTAATATTATGTGGCTGTACTTTTTATAAATAAATAAATGGAAAGCTGTGATCTCTGCCTACCGCCCCGGGCGTGGTGCATGTATGTATAATGTAAAGAGACTCACCGGCGTCGACGTCGGGCTCCGCCTGGTGCGGCGGCGGCTGCGTCTGCGGGTACAGGAAGCGCTGGTTGCCCTGCGCGACCACGTGCCGCCGCTCGCCGCGCCAGTGCTGGAACCGCGCCAGCCGCTCGGTGTCGGGCCGCTGCCACGTGGTGGTGCGCGTGTTGTGGTCCACGTAGTACACGCGGCCGCGAGCGTCGCGCCGCACCTCCCAGCCCGGCGGCAGCGGCTGCGGCCGCTCCCACGACGTCGACCGCGTGTTGTGGTCCACGTAGTATCTGCACGAACCACGATGATTATATGCATGAACCCCTATTACTGTCTAATGAGCGCGCCGTCACTATGCATACGTGAGCGGACAATTTACTATTTTGTGTTGGAATATAACCTCCTTGAGGAGCTCGATGGCGCAGCGGCTAGCGCGTTCGGCTTGCGATCTTGCTCGCTAAGCCTCTTTCTCAATGCCGGGTCACTGGATGGGTGACCAAATTAATAAAAAAACATCTCGAGCTCCTTCGTGCTTCGGAAGGCACGTTAAGCCGTTGGTCCCGGTTGTTGTCGTAAGATGACAGTCATTAAAACCCACCAACCCGCATTGGGCCAGCGTGGTGGGTTATGGCCCAATATCCCCATGTGTGCTATTGTCCACGTGGGAGGCCTGTGCCCAGTAGTGGGACGCTAATAGGCTGATGATGATAACCTCCTTATTTTGCACTCACAATGCCAGAAACAGATAACTTGAGGTAAATAGTTTCTTTTACAAGTTTTTTATGATAAAATAAGAACTTTGAAAAGAAAACTAGGTCAATCAAACCTTGAGTAAGGTATATATCAAACCTTCGGCCGTAAACATCGTATCTCATCTCCCAGCCGGGCGGGAGAGGTTCTTCTGTGGCGCTAGTGGAGGCGGAGGAGGGCGCGGGCTCAGGCGGCGGCGGCGGCGCGTCCTGGTGCGAGGGCCCCGCCGCGGGGGGCCCTGGCAACTCCGAAACCGGGTTACCGGCAATGTGAACCGCGCCGTTAGTAAGAGGCGGAGGTCCTGGGGGTGGCTATAAAACAATGCGATATAAACTGCCACCCTTGTCTACTTTTGTTTTCGGTCATAGACTGCAATCAATAAATATATTTCACAAAAAACCTTTGTTTTACTAACTAAATGTCTAAATAGCCTTTAAAACATAACTTCCTTGTTAAAATTTAGCTTACTCTCAGATTCTGTGAGCGTAGCATGGAACGTAAAGTTTCTGGATTGTTACGCCTGACACGAGCACGAACTCCATCATTGACTGCATTGCGGGAAGTGGTTGCTTCTCCAAGAACCTCATGTGACTGATGCAAAATAACTGGGTCGATTCTTAATCCATCTAAAAGTATCACTATTTCGGCTGTTTTTGATTCAGCAGGGTTTGGAACATTTTCTTGGGATGTAGTTTTTATCATATCTAAAAACATATATTTATTATTAATCTTTATATCATAAAAGGAAAAGTTTATTGGTTGTATATTTATTTTTAGTCAGATCAAAATGAAATTTAGTTACCTAAAGTCAACTCAACATTTTCACATTTTCCATTAAAATATTGAAGTATTTTCAGTAAATTAACTCTCTGTTCCCCAATAATATTATCTTTTCTAAAACTATGATGATCTGCCAGTCGAAATAATATTTGTGATAAAGGAGTGACTAAAATTGTAAATTCTTCTTTCCATTTGGGATGCAATGTGTTTTTTATAACTTCAGTTTTCCTGGAAATCTTGTCATCAATAGTCACTTGTAAATATGGGTTTGGTTTGAATAGTCCTGAGTTTCTTATACTTGCTGACTCAACTAAAACAAATAAGAGTTGATTAAAAGAATATTGGTATAAACATTGTTCTAATTTTCTTGTATGATAAGAATAAAATTTTAAAATAATAATAATGCCAATGACATGTTTCTCTTTTTAGATCAATCAAATTAAATTATATTGAACTGCAATCACTCAACCTTCCTGGAGACATTTTAGATTGCCTTACATTTCTATTTTGCATTTGTAACATTGCATCAGCAAGCTTGGTATTTAATAGTTAAAGATAATTATGAAGAGATTGGCTAAGGCTAAGCTATCTAGTTATAAAATGGGAATACTGTAAAGTACACAAAATTTATAAAATAATCCGAACTAGCTAAAAAATTACCTGTTAAACTCAGCTGATGATATGTGGACAAAGAAATGGGAGCTGTAAGTGTTGATATACTTTCAGTCATTGTGAATGTTAGCACTTCATATTACTATTTAGATTCACTCACTACAATGTATACCTGCAACATAAACAACAAATTTCTTCTATGAATTCTTGCAAATTGATACCCAATAGGTATCATTTTCTATTCTACCACAAATGGTAAGAAGTATGAAATACTTTGAAAGTGTAAACAATAAGAACAAAATGTTAGTGTGGAGTATTGGAAGAAGTACTACTTAAATAAGGAGTAGGCATGTAAAATGGCCAATAGATAATAAAAGGAAAAATTCAAAATAATTAATTGCACAATTTTAACATTGAGCAGGTAAACAAGTGAAAAAATAAGTACCTACAATGTAATTGTTTTTAGCAAGAATACAAAGACAAAACTAAAAGTTCTCGTTAATAATTTGCAGCGTTTACACTGTAATCCGTAAGGTTCCTCCAAATAATCTATCTCATTATCATGATGGCTTATCTTGCTGGAAAGAAGTAGACAAGAAATAATAGGTTCTGAATAATTACCTACATAATAGTAATCACAACAAAACTACTTCACAAACTCACACGGCATCTTTATTAACATGTAAGAAGTATCATTTTAACAAGACTTGATAACAAAACTGGTAAACTTTTACAATAAATAAAACAGTAATTCCAAAATTAGTCACTAATATCGCACTACAGATTACACCACAAATTATATGACAAAACCAAAAGTCAAATGAAAACACAGACTACATAGGGATAGAATGAAAACCACAGAATACCATACGTTTTTTATCACTATTCCATAGACAAGTAAAGCAATACCACTTTAGGTCTTTGCGCAATACTGAGGGCCTAGTCAATTGGCAAACAAATGAAACGCTACGAAATCTTCGCTACGATAAACCGAATGTATGGGATTGACATAAGCAAAAGTTACCTACGACGTAAAATTTACGCTAAAATAGACCTAATTGACAGTTTGACAAGCCAAGAATCGCTAATCTAGCGATCACTCAAACATTGAAGATAAAAATTCACACAAAATGGCGATTGTTTGATCAGCTGATGAAGGAATAGTTGTGTTGTGTTGAAAGTTTTGTTTAAAATGCTCTTTTTAGGGCTATTGTGGACTGCGATAATCAAGTGCTCAGGCGCTAAGGAAGAAATGTTTCCCTACGTTACTTGGAGCAAAGTAACGAAATCGAGTTTGTTGTACTTGTGAATAGTTCTCAGAGTTCTCGTTTACGAACTTTCAAATATGTAGCTAAGGTCTGCCGGGAATTGCGTGCTGATATAGATAGTTGTTGCGATGTGAGTGACCAAATAAATGTGTGTCATGCAACATTTTCCGCAACGAAGAGCAAGTCGCTGCATAACAATTTGTAGGGGCTCTCAAACCATACAAACATTTGGGCCAAATAAATCCACCTAAGTACCTTTAATCATGACAAGAAAGGTCAAGATTAAGACAATAGTAAGGGACTTTTTGTATAAATATTAAATGTAACCTATCCATAATGTCCATTTATCAATTTATAACTTAGATTGCCTATTTGTTTTACAGGTTCTAATGAAGATTTAATTTGCCAGGTAGCTTAGAGTATTAAACCAAGGCTCTAAGTGTAGTAAGGTGTACCTATTGACTATACCCTATAAATCTTATACAGACAAGCATCTTTCTTAATAGGAAAAGATATCAGTCCTTACGTTCAAACGGTAAGTTTTAATAAATAAATTATTACTTACATAATAAAGGTAAGTATTATGCCTATTATTATATTGGGATTTACCAGGAAATGTCAGTTTTGTTAAAATTGCTAGAATAAAGAGTATTGACATAAAGATAAAACTATTTTATGTGGTTTTGCAGATTTGAGACGACGATTCAAAAATCTTAAATGTTACCTCATAATTTGGAGGATGGACTTCCTCAGAATGGTGAACAAACATGGTTATTTGGTAAAAAACAATATCAAGCAATTTTGTATAATACATAGGTACTTACCTACTAACTTTTTATCTATGACAATTTTCTATAAGTAAGTATATTGTTCTAATTTCTTAGGAGATTCTGGATACCTTCAAAAAGCATGGTTAATGATAATAACAACAATATTTAATGCTGCATCAGACTCACAAGAAAGGAGGGGTGTGGACCACATGTCATATTCAACAATGAAACTGCATTGAACATGGCTTTGGCATCGTTGAATTTAGTTATTTATATGATTTTTTTTGTGGAGCTCTAATGTTGTCAACGTTTTTATTCTACAAAAAGGAGCAGTCTGTGCCATAAATATAGTTAATTTAGTTCTAAGTTTATTGTGCTTTATTTAAAAAGATTTACTTATGTACAAAAAAACAATACCTTCGTTGACAACATTTTTATTTTAAGAAAAGGAACAGTGTGCCATAAATATATTTAACCCATAAAATAGTGATTTGGTTTATATGATGGGGAAAAATTAAGTATAAAGTTAATTTAGTTCTAAGTTTATTGTACTTTATTAAAAAGATTTACTTAGGTAGGTACTACTAAAAAACAGTACCTTCATAAACACACAATTGGCATTTATTTTTATACACATATAGTTTTAATGTCAATAAGAGAAAGTGAAGCCTCATATTTAATAAACTTTGACTTTGAGAGAGTTAGGTAAGGAAATAAGAATATATTAAGAAATACAACATTAATGTTATTTTTTACTTGATATTTAATTTTACTTGCAGTAGGTACCTATAGAAAATGTTTAAGTACCTACTTATATCAATTTCTACTAGTCATAACATTAAGCTATTGAAGTTGTACTTGATTCATTATCAACATACAAAGGTAATTATATGTATAAACTTGCATTATTATTATCCGATTATTAAATCTGGTGGGTTCTATTGTGTTTGTTATAATATTGTTTTTTCTTTAAATAGGTGGCTTAACATAAGGTGGCTTGTTATACATATAATACAAATTAAGTTCCATATCTAGCATACTCTGTAATAGTTTAGTTATTATCAATTTGGCGATTGTGAAGTAATCGATTGTAATTGTTGCTTGAGTTTGTAATGTTACTATCACATTTTTATTTGTGTGAATCTGTAAATGGTTTGCTGTTTCACATTTTCAGTGTTATACTTTTTATAGAACTATCGATTCACTTGTGAATATAAAATAAATAAATAAAATTAATTGTTTTTAAATTATTTTTGGTAAATATATACTACCTACCTACTAACTTTTTATGTAAGTATGACAATTTTCTATAAGTAAGTATATTGTTCCAATTTCTTAGGAGATTCTGGATACCTTCAAAAAGCATGGTTAATCATAATAACACCAATATTTAATGCTGCATCAGGCTCACAATAAAGAAAGGATGTGTACCACATGTCGTATCCAACAATGAAACTGCATTAAACATGGCTTAAAGTTGTACTTGATTCATTATCAACATACTAGGGTAATTATATAAAATTAATTGTTTTAAAATTATTTTTGGTAAACATATAAATAATCCTATGTTTTATACCGAAACATTATCAACCAACTCATAATGAATGGCAGTGAAATAAATAATGTAAAATAAATAAATATTTTAACTTGTCGCGTAGAGACCACGATCATGTCATTGTGTCTGTGAAGGCGTATATTTAATAAATGATTTGACTTTTAATTTCAATTATTTTCGGTACCTACCGCTATAAATAAGTAACAATGAAACAATCCTATATTAAGGCGATGTTGTCTTCATCGTCATCCTATGAACGTCCTGAACGTTCCCACATGAACGACAGCACTAGAAAGACTGGGCTATAACAGGCTTAAGCCCTGAGCCAATACAACCGCAGTGTGCTTTACGTGCCTTCCGAAGCACGGAGGAGCTCGAGACGCTTTTTATTTGGTTACCCATCCTTTAGCTCGGTAATGTGAAAGTTGCGTAATTAACTGGCAAGATCACAAACCGGTGCGGTGCGGGCGGGGACTTTTTGCATTAGTTAAACCTCTAGCATTACCTTTCAAGTAACAGTAAGTACATTGCTTCGCTAGTTTGCATATTTTAAAATTAGTTTTAATTTAACTAGCAAAACCATGTACTTGGAATGTTTTTTATTTTATTTTATTTAGGACAATAATCAATTAGAAAAGTAATGTGATAGGTGTTGTAGTTAGACAACTAAACCCGAAAGCCTTAGCCGCTACGCCATAGAGTTACTTTAGGCGATGTACTCATACAAGATGCAAACGTTTTAATCACTACCTAGTGGGTACTCGCATCTAAGATCAAACTGTTTAAATGTTCGCGCGGTTTGTAACATTTAGTGTTATCACTTATTTCATTACAGACGGACGTCAAGTTGTTAATATTTGAGAAATTCTTGGCAGCAAGCGTTTGCTTGTGGTCTTCAGTCTTAATTTATTTATATTATAAGCTGAAAAATGGGTTTGGTCTCATATCAATATCATATTATGGTGGGTAAGTCACTCGTCATCATTATAAGTACTTATTTACAAACGTGCTTGCCTGGCAAACTTCCGGCGAAAAAAGCTATTGATTCATTTTTCAAATTGTCTCAAGGAGTCTACCCGAATTTCTTAGTAAAGTGACATTCAATTCACTAAAACTCAAAAGGATCGGTGTGGTTACTACCTATTTATTAATCTTACATAAGCGTTACATTATCATCAAACAAAAAAATACTAAGACAAGCCTGTATGTTCTATATCCCTTAGCTTATCGATATCGATGTAGCCTAGCGAATTTGATGAGCGATTTTGAAGCTGTCACCGGTCGAGCGTTTGCCAGTTGACTAGCTGTTGTATTTAATATCATTGGAGAGACCCTTTGTCACTTTCCAAAGAGGTGACAATATTTTTTTATTTACCATGGACATACATCGTGTTTCTTGTAAGGTGTCAAGCCGATTTGTGGTGATAGGGAAATACCATACCTATCAATTGAACCCCCATGTATGTTCTACGATTTTTTGTAGTTTTTCGAGTTATAATTTTTTTTATCGTTATTTTATTATTCAACGACGAGACGGCTCCAAAAATATTATATCTTTTTTTGGGCCGACTTTTCTTCGATGTTTTTTTTTAATAGGTACAATGCCTATTGATTGCACTTGTAGGAGTAAAAAAATCTCCTTCCTAACTTTAACAGGTACTAAAATTTTGATCCTAACTTTAAAAATTGGGTTAATCAGAACAGAACATTGAGATTAATTAACTAGAGAAGACGTCCTATACAAAAAAATGTGCACAGCTATCAATGACATTTGCCAGTTGACTAGGCCCTCTGAGGGCCTAGTCAACTGGCAAACGCTCGACCGGTGACAGCGCCAAAATCGCTCATCAAATTCGCTAGGCTACATCGATATCGATAAGCTAAGGGATATAGAACATACAGGCTTGTCTTAGTATTTTTTTGTTTGATGATAATGTAACGCTTATGTAAGATTAATAAATAGGTAGTAACCACACCGATCCTTTTGAGTTTTAGTGAATTGAATGTCACTTTACTAAGAAATTCGGGTAGACTCCTTGAGACAATTTGAAAAATGAATCAATAGCTTTTTTCGCCGGAAGTTTGCCAGGCAAGCACGTTTGTAAATAAGTACTTATAATGATGACGAGTGACTTACCCACCATAATATGATATTGATATGAGACCAAACCCATTTTTCAGCTTATAATATAAATAAATTAAGACTGAAGACCACAAGCAAACGCTTGCTGCCAAGAATTTCTCAAATATTAACAACTTGACGTCCGTCTGTAATGAAATAAGTGATAACACTAAATGTTACAAACCGCGCGAACATTTAAACAGTTTGATCTTAGATGCGAGTACCCACTAGGTAGTGATTAAAACGTTTGCATCTTGTATGAGTACATCGCCTAAAGTAACTCTATGGCGTAGCGGCTAAGGCTTTCGGGTTTAGTTGTCTAACTACAACACCTATCACATTACTTTTCTAATTGATTATTGTCCTAAATAAAATAAAATAAAAAACATTCCAAGTACATGGTTTTGCTAGTTAAATTAAAACTAATTTTAAAATATGCAAACTAGCGAAGCAATGTACTTACTGTTACTTGAAAGGTAATGCTAGAGGTTTAACTAATGCAAAAAGTCCCCGCCCGCACCGCACCGGTTTGTGATCTTGCCAGTTAATTACGCAACTTTCACATTACCGAGCTAAAGGATGGGTAACCAAATAAAAAGCGTCTCGAGCTCCTCCGTGCTTCGGAAGGCACGTAAAGCACACTGCGGTTGTATTGGCTCAGGGCTTAAGCCTGTTATAGCCCAGTCTGCCTTAGTGCTGTCGTTCATGTGGGAACGTTCAGGACGACGATGAAGACAACATCGCCTTAATATAGGATTGTTTCATTGTTACTTATTTATAGCGGTAGGTACCGAAAATAATTGAAATTAAAAGTCAAATCATTTATGAAATATACGCCTTCACAGACACAATGACATGATCGTGGTCTCTACGCGACAAGTTAAAATATTTATTTATTTTACATTATTTATTTCACTGCCATTCATTATGAGTTGGTTGATAATGTTTCGGTATAAAACATAGGATTATTTATATGTTTACCAAAAATAATTTTAAAACAATTAATTTTATATAATTACCCTAGTATGTTGATAATGAATCAAGTACAACTTTAAGCCATGTTTAATGCAGTTTCATTGTTGGATACGACATGTGGTACACATCCTTTCTTTATTGTGAGCCTGATGCAGCATTAAATATTGGTGTTATTATGATTAACCATGCTTTTTGAAGGTATCCAGAATCTCCTAAGAAATTGGAACAATATACTTATTTATAGAAAATTGTCATACATAAAAAGTTAGTAGGTAGTATACAGGGTGTCCCAAAACTCGACGTCAACCCGGAGCCGGGTGAAAAGGCAAGTCAAGCTGGTTGTCAGAAAAATATAAAAAAAATCTAAGTTGTATGATTTCAAAATTATAGGCATTTTTTTAAAAATCGCAAAATTACACACCCTGTGACAGTCTTTTTACTCCTGTTGCCACAAATCTTTACTTTTTTCAATTATTTTTTTTGCTGTGTAACCCTGAATAATGCTTCTCTAAACTGTAATCAAAATTTTGAAACCAGCTGCTCTAGCTTGCATAAAAAATAGGACTTATTTCCTAAAAAAACTTTCAAAATAAAAAAATGCCTAGTTTTAACTGACTGTATTGAAAAAAAAATGTACTACGCGAGTTTGGCAAGTTATGTCAAAAGTTGGCGCATTTAGTAAAGATTCCAAAATGGTATAATACTTGGTAAATTGTAGCTGGTAACATGGATAAAAAAATTCTTTTCCTGTAAAACCCAGTTTTTAACAAATTTTTCTTACTTGGTGAAAATGGCAAAACTTATTGCTTTTTACATTGGAGCCGATTCCAATGCATACACTGATTAAATTTAACTTAATTGTACCTGTGCTTGTCTATCATAAACCGATAAAAAAAACAGATTGTCCACTAAATTTAGTTTAGTTCTCTTTGTGTGTGGTATGAAATAGGCACCATTTTTTTTTAAAAGTTTAAATTTTAATTGACACAAAATTTTTAATACTAAGGTTTATTTATTAAATTTACAATAATTTTTAAAATGTTTCATGAATGTACCAATACAACTATTTTTACTACAACAAATGTTCGAAATGTCTTTCTTCGGCGGCAATACAAGCCCGACATCTCTTTAAAAATGATTGAACTATCTTTCGAGCGAATCGTCCATTATTTACGAATTCAGCTGCTTCTGCTATTCTTTGCCGTAGTTCAAATTCACTTTCAATTGGCTTTGAATACACTTTTTCTTTGACTGCTCCCCAGTAAAAAAAGTCTAATGGATTCAAGTCCGGTGAACGGGCCGGCCACGAGATTGGGCCAGACCGTCCGATCCATCTCCCGGGAAACTCTTCATCGAGATATTGCCGAAAGGAGCGAGCATAGTGTGCTGGGCACCCATCTTGCTGGAACCACATTTCTCTGTAAATGTTTAATGGCACGTCTTCTAGTAAACTTGGTAGATGGTTCTGTAGAAAGTCCAAGTAGACCTCGCCATTCAACGCATCAGGCAACTCAAAAGGACCAATTATTTGACCATTTAAAATTCCGGTCCACATGTTTACTTTGAATCGGTACTGGGACCGATCCTGCCTCGTTAGATGAGGGTTTTCTACATGCCATTCATGCAAGTTATGCATGTTCATGTAGCCGTCCTTTTTGAATGTCGATTCATCAGACCATAAAATTTTCGTTAAGAAAAGCGGGTCATCCCTGTACCTCTCCAATATTGTCCGGGAAAAATTTACTCGATTTTGGTAGTCCCCGGGTAGTAACGTCTGTACTCGCTGTACGTGGTATGGGTGTAATTCATGTCTTTTTAAAATACGATGGGCTGTACTTTTGGGCACTCCGGTGGTTATTTCAATAGCCCTAACTGAAGTGCTTGGGTCTTCTTCGACAGCTTCTAGCACCTCGTCTTCCATCGGGTTGGCGGGTCTTCCTCCACCATGCTCTTGATTTGGGAGGTGGCCCTCTGAGAAGAGTAAACGATGCACATTCGTAAACACTCGATGATCAGGGTAACGAGCAGCGTTTGGGGACCTTTCACGGTAAAGTCTGGCGGCAGCACTGGCATTACACCTGCATTCACCATAAATAAGGTGCATATTAGCGTATTCGCGAGTGGTATACGCAGACATCTTGGCACTAGTCACACGATAGTCCAGGAGAAAGCAAAGGTCGTCGTTGAGGGAAAATAAACAGTTCGGATCCAAATCACAAGCAATCACAAGTCCATAAACGAAGCCAAAAGTAGTTAGTACGAAATCAACACAAACGAATACGAAAACAAGTGCAGTAAACGAAGGAGCGCAACGTACTGATTTGTGATTGTGATGTGTGAGTACAAAAGCGAATACCTGGCGTC
The DNA here is from genome assembly GCA_963921215.1 of Scoparia ambigualis. Lineage (NCBI taxonomy): Eukaryota > Metazoa > Arthropoda > Insecta > Lepidoptera > Crambidae > Scoparia > Scoparia ambigualis. Next base: position 22,405,331 of record OY992505.1, on the reverse strand, counting down.
ACTCTCTGTCTCGCTCGCACTTAGTAAGATGACTCTCTCCGTTTCAGTCACTTTAGCGTCCATACCTATCTCGCTCGCACTTGATAAGGTGACTCTTTCCGTCTTAGTCACTTAAGCGTCAATACCTATCTCGCTTATACTTCTTAGAATGCCTGATTCATCTCAAGTTACAATTTACGACTCTTTGGAAAATCTTGCGCCCATTAGAATAATTTTTAACCAAGTAAGAAAAATTTGTTAAAAACTGGGTTTTACAGGAAAAAAAAAATTTTATCCATGTTATCAGCTACAATTTACCAAGTATTATACCATTTTGGAATCTTTACTAAATGCGCCAACTTTTGACATAACTTGCCAAACTCGCGTAGTACATTTTTTTTTCAATACAGTCAGTTAAAACTAGGCAATTTTTGATTTTGAAAGTTTTTCTAGGAAATAAGTCCTATTTTTTATGCAAGCTAGAGCAGCTGGTTTCAAAATTTTGATTACAGTTTAGAGAAGCATTATTCAGGGTTACACAGCAAAAAAAATAATTCGAAAAAGTAAAGATTTGTGGCAACAGGAGTAAAAAGACTGTCACAGGGTGTGTAATTTTGCGATTTTTAAAAAAATGCCTATAATTTTGAAATCATACAACTTAGATTTTTTTTATATTTTTCTGACAACCAGCTTGACTTGCCTTTTCACCCGGCTTCGGGTTGACGTCGAGTTTTGGGACACCCTGTATATTTACCAAAAATAATTTAAAAACAATTAATTTTATTTATTTATATTATATTCACAGGTGAATCGACAGTTCTATAAAAAGTATAACACTGAAAATGTGAAACAGCAAACCATTTACAGATTCACACAAATAAAAATGTGATAGTAACATTACAAACTCTAGCAACAATTACAATCGATTACTTCACAATCGCCAAATTGATAATAACTAAACTATTACAGAGTATGCTAGATATGGAACTTAATTTGTATTATATGTATAACAAGCCACCTTATGTTAAGCCACCTATTTAAAGAAAAAACAATATTATAACAAACACAATAGAACACACCAGATTTAATAATCGGATAATAATAATGCAAGTTTATACATATAATTACCTTTGTATGTTGATAATGAATCAAGTACAACTTCAATAGCTTAATGTTATGACTAGTAGAAATTGATATAAGTAGGTACTTAAACATTTTCTATAGGTACCTACTGCAAGTAAAATTAAATATCAAGTAAAAAATAACATTAATGTTGTATTTCTTTATATATTCTTATTTCCTTACCTAACTCTCTCAAAGTCAAAGTTTATTAAATATGAGGCTTCACTTTCTCTTATTGACATTAAAACTATATGTGTATAAAAATAAATGCCAATTGTGTGTATAAGAAGGTACTGTTTTTTAGTACCTACCTAAGTAAATCTTTTTAATTAAGTACAATAAACTTAGAACTAAATTAACTTTATACTTAATTTTTCCCCATCATATAAACCAAATCATTATTTTATGGGTTAAATATATATATGGCACACTGTTCCTTTTCTTAAAATAAAAATGTTGTCAACGAAGGTACTGTTTTTTTGTACATAAGTAAATCTTTTTAAATAAAGCACAATAAACTTAGAACTAAATTAACTTTATACTTAATTTTTCCTCATCAAATAAACCAAATTACTATTTTATGGATAAATATATTTATGGCACAGACTGCTCCTTTTTGTAGAATAAAAACGTTGTCAACATTAGAGCTCCACAAAAAAAAATCATATAAATAACTAAATTCAACGATGCCAAAGCCATGTTCAATGCAGTTTCATTGTTGGATATGACATGTGGTACACACCCCTCCTTTCTTGTGAGTCTGATGCAGCATTAAATATTGTTGTTATTATCATTAACCATGCTTTTTGAAGGTATCCAGAATCTCCTAAGAAATTAGAACAATATACTTACTTATAGAAAATTGTCATAGATAAAAAGTTAGTAGGTAAGTACCTATGTATTATACAAAATTGCTTGATATTGTTTTTTACCAAATAACCATGTTTGTTCACCATTCTGAGGAAGTCCATCCTCCAAATTATGAGGTAACATTTAAGATTTTTGAATCGTCGTCTCAAATCTGCAAAACCACATAAAATAGTTTTATCTTTATGTCAATACTCTTTATTCTAGCAATTTTAACAAAACTGACATTTCCTGGTAAATCCCAATATAATAATAGGCATAATACTTACCTTTATTATGTAAGTAATAATTTATTTATTAAAACTTACCATTTGAACGTAAGGACTGATATCTTTTCCTATTAAGAAAGATGCTTGTCTGTATAAGATTTATAGGGTATAGTCAATAGGTACACCTTACTACACTTAGAGCCTTGGTTTAATACTCTAAGCTACCTGGCAAATTAAATCTTCATTGGAACCTGTAAAACAAATAGGCAATCTAAGTTATAAATTGATAAAAGGACATTATGGATAGGTTACATTTAATATTTATACAAAAAGTCCCTTACTGTTGTCTTATTCTTGACCTTTCTTGTCATGATTAAAGGTACTTAGGTGGATTTATTTGGCCCAAATGTTTGTATGGTTTGAGAGCCCCTACAAATTGTTATGCAGCGACTTGCTCTTCGTTGCGGAAAATGTTGCATGACACACATTTATTTGGTCACTCACATCGCAACAACTATATCAGCACGCAATTCCCGGCAGACCTTAGTTAGATATTTGAAAGTTCGTAAATGAGAACTCCGAGAACTATTCACAAGTACAACAAACTCGATTTCGTTAATTTGCTCCAAGTAACGTAGGGAAACATTTCTTCCTTAGCGCCTAAGCACTTGATTATCGCAGTCCACAATAGCCCTAAAAAGAGCATTTTAAACAAAACTTTCAACACAACACAACTATTCCTTCATCAGCTGATCAAACAATCGCCATTTTGTGTGAATTTTTATCTTCAATGTTTGAGTGATCGCTAGACTATCGATTCTTGGCTTGTCAAACTGTCAATTAGGTCTATTTTAGCGTAAATTTTACGTCGTAGGTAACTTTTGCTTATGTCAATCCCATACATTCGGTTTATCGTAGCGAAGATTTCGTAGCGTTTAATTTGTTTGCCAATTGACTAGGCCCTCTGCCTTATTTATCAAAGTAGGTACGTAAGACGTAACCCTTTGTGTCAATCGTAGACAGAGACAGTCTGTCAGGCAATAAAAGTTTATTCTCTTGATTGTCTTTGTCAAATGTTGATTTCTTCTTTCTTCTGTCGTAGCATCTCTACTAAGTCTGTGCTTCTGTCGGGGCTTCTTGGCGGGAAAGTGAAGCGTCATGTCTGCAGTTTTGTTTTATTTTCTATCATTTGTGTTTTTTCGAATATTAATGTAAAATAATAGTGGATTATTAACCGTTAAGTGTTTGTGAACGTGTATGAGTGTTGGCAAATGAAACAAAACAGTGCAACATCACTTTTCAAATTCTCTCAAGTAATCCGCGTGAGACCTCAGTAAAGTCCCACATCTTTACTGTGGACTCAAGGGGTTTGGGGAACATCATTTATCATTCATCTTAATCACCACTCATTATCATCAAGGGAAAAAAACAAATAAAAAACTAATGACTAGGCAGTATGGCTCAGACCTTAGCCTGTTCCTTCATGGAACAAATATATATTTAAAAAAAAATGTGCTTCTGTCATTCTGTGGGAAGTTAGAAACATTGGTGTACCAAAGTATTGATTATTTTGGTAATGTTATTAAATTGGTACATTTTATTAGAGATTCTGTTTAGTTAGACAATAATATAAGTATCACCTAAAATACCTTAAGAGTCAGGGAGATGTTGAAAGTGAAATATTAGTTTTTGGACAACAGCTGACAACCTAGAGACTTGTTTACTTTTACTTATTTATTTGTGAGTAATTGTCTTCACCTTGAAAAAATATTTTTATTAATCGGTCTCGCTGCTAAGTTTCGACATAGGTAAAACAGGGTAAAGTGGTGTTAAGTTAAAGTATTTTCTATCTATCTATCTATCTATCTATCTATCTAAACTCATCTTAATTTTTGGCGTGTTTACAAGGTTTACACACGCTCAATAAAACTAACTGGCAACCAACTGGCAACTGATGCAAAACTATTGTAAGACAGGCAATCTCATCAGAAGACATTTTATAAATATAGAATTTCTTAAAATTTTGGGATTAAGTCTTATTTCAATAGGCAGTACAAAGTATAATATAAAATATTATTATCAGAAGCCTGATAAGTTTTTCCTTCCTAGCTAGAGTAATGTTCATTGTATCAAGTCTTGGTAATGTTTGTGTTTAATAAAACAATTTCTTTTAGATCTAACACAATCAGCTATCAATTATGAGTCCTGTGGAGAGTGTACCAGTTGCTGTATTGAATTGCATTGATGACTATGTGGAGCTGTTATATGATGACATTCCAGAAAAAATTAAAGGATCAGCTCTTATACTACAGTTAGCAAGAAATCCTGATAATTTAATAGAGCTATCTAGAAATGGTAATTCCTTTTCTTTAAATATGTAGTTTTAAGTAACATGTAAACTATCCTGATACTGTTAAATTGCAGTACTTACATGATAACATTCCTTAACAAGAAATTATAATATTTCTTTACATTGGATCATTTCCGATTTCGCAGAGGCTTTGCTGAGTGCTTTGTCAAGAGTCCTAAGAGAAGAGTGGAAAAGGAGTATTGAACTAAGCACAAATATTGTGTATACCTTCTTTTGTTTTTCCACTTACAATGAGTTTCATCCAGTCATCATTCAGTATAAGATAGGGTCACTGTGCATGGATGTTATAGAATATGAACTTAAAAGGTATGACCAATGGAAAGAGAAGGTTGAAGGAAAGAAGCCACTTTTAACCCCTGATAAAGTAAGTAATAAAGTATAGAGAATGAGGTAATGCGGGCTAGAGGGTGGTGCTTGCATGCTGCATTCAAACTTGATTAGACTAGTGACTTAGCAGAATTCAAAATACTAATTGTAATTGCATTTTTGATTTTGTAACAGTGTTGTGTAGCTGTGAAAGAATACTACCACCCCCTCTCTTCCCTTGGGTGTCGTAAAAGGCAACTAATTGATTAAAGACTGAACATACATTCAACAGCATAGATCAGTGATGGGCTCACCACTTGTCACGCTGAGCACATGTACAGTCGCTATTTGGTGAAAAGTGGACATTGGAAAGGACTGCTTTTCTAAATATGTATTTTTGAAAAATAATGGCAAAGTAAAAAGAAAAAGTCAAATGTTTTTTAATTTTGAGTCATAATCTGCCATGCCTTTCATAAAATTATATGAAAGTATAAATTATTTTATTTTTATAAATCTGCTAAGTGGTTCCAAAGCACCTAAATACATATTTATGTATTCTTATCTCTCACAGCATATGCTACCAAAGAACAAACAAATTAAAAGAAAAAATTAATAACTAAAAATCAGGGTTCCAAGTGATAATTATCTTTGATCTCTTTATGATATCTTTGATAATTATCAAGATAAATATAAGTTGATAATTATCTGGATAAGTATAATCGAAAAGTTGCAAGTTTTTATTCCCGAAAATCTAAATTATAAACGTAAAAAAATTACAATGATTGTAAAATGTGTATAATTTATTTACTAATCTACTTGCTTGTAACGTAAAATGTTGATATGTAATATCAGTTTAAAAAGGACTGCTAGGCTTATATCTGTTTAATCATTATCTGATAATTATCAAAGGGCATATTTATCTATTAAGATCTCTTCTTCAATCAACAATACAACTTGTTGATCGAAGGATCTCTTATTGCTACGCTGATTTTACCAAAGATTGTTGCTTATATCTACTTTACAATTTCAGAGTGAGTTGCCAAAAAGTCGAATCCCAGAACCAAAACGACGACCTAAATCTGGAACATGGGCTGTGGCTGATGTTAATATTCAAAAATCTCGTTCACTTGTGTCCAGTTACCATGAAGATCTGTGTAATATCTCAGATGAGTGTCTATCTAAGAATGACGAAGAACAAATGAAAAGGAAGTTGAAAACTTTATCAAAGAGACAAGAACAACTGCTTAGAGTAGCTTTTTACATGCTACTCAATATTGCAGACAATGTTAAAGTGGAAGAAAAAATGCATAAAAAGGATATTGTTGGTTTGCTTATTGGCGCCATGGAGAGACACACAAATATCGATTTACTTATTCTTATTGTTTCTTTCTTACAGAAACTATCTATTTTCGTAGAGAATAAAAATAGCATGGCTTCTAGGGGTATAATTGAAAAACTTGCATCTTTATTGGACTCCCCTAATGCAGATTTAGTTAATGTTACTTTAAAACTTCTATTTAATTTAACTTTTGACACAAAGCTGCGCAACAAAATGATTAAAATGGGCTTACTACCGAAATTTATACAGTACACAAGTAAGTATGCTAATAAATTAAGTGGATACAATTAATATAACTATTACTTAGGTAGAAAATGGTTAAAAAAGCATTTGTATTTGTAAAACAATAATATTTAATTAATTAACCCATAGGTACTGACATTAGTATTTGTTTCAGGTGATGATAAGCACATAACCTTAGCAATGAAAATTTTATATCATTTGAGCATGGATGACAGAGTCAAATTGATGTTCACTCAATCAGATTGTGTAAAACTTGTAAGTTTTTATTCCTTCAACTAAAAGTTACATGTTATGTACCCTTAGATTAAAACAAAAAGGGAAAATACGGCACTAGCGTCTCGTAAGTGAGCCGCCAAAATTACTCCTAAGTGAAATTTTATATCATTTGAGCATGGATGACAGAGTCAAATTGATGTTCACTCAATCAGATTGTGTAAAACTTGTAAGTTTTTATTCCTTCAACTAAAAGTTACATGTTATGTACCCTTAGATTAAAACAAAAAGGGAAAATACGGCACTAGCGTCTCGTAAGTGAGCCGCCAAAATTACTCCTAAGTGAAATTTTATATCATTTGAGCATGGATGACAGAGTCAAATTGATGTTCACCCAATCAGATTGTGTAAAAGTTGTAAGTTTTTATTCTTTCAACTAAAAGTTACATGTTATGTACCCTTAGATTAAAACAAAAAGGGAAGATACGGCACTAGCGTCTCGTGAGTGAGCCGCCAAAATTAGGCCTAAGTGCTTGGCCACGGAGACGGGCTAGGCGCGGTTGCAAGTGGCGGCGGCGGTTGGCTAATTTAACAAATGTATGAGACAGTATAACGCATGCCACGACGCGCGCCCGGCGGGCAGCAGCAGCGGTTGCGGGCGAGGCGGGCGGGTGGAAACAATGCTACGGGCTAGTTTGCGCCTGGCCACGGTGCACAGCGGTTTGTGGGGCGGTTGAAAAGGTCTAGCGCGGGACGGATCGAGCGAAACAATATTTTTTAGACGAATCTACGAGCGGTGGGACTTTATTATGGACACTTATGGACAATTCTGGATTACTTTAAAATGTTGAAGTATAATTAATCAAAAGTTTCAATACCTACTCATTCTAGTGTAGTCATAAAATTTGTCCAAATACTTCCGATAATCAGCATAAAGATTCAAAAATTCTCCACATTTATGACGATCTTTATTTAATTCATGCACTCCGTCTCTTGAATTTAAAATGTCGTGCATAAAATACGAACTGCTGTTAAGGCAACTACGCGTCACTTTAGTTAGAGCCATCCTCAATACGTCTACTTAGCCAGCCGCTGTAGCCGCTACTGAATGTACGTGGCATGCCACCCGCGCCCGCAGAAGTCACCCGCGCCCGCGCTTAAACCTAGCCCGTCTACGTGGCCAGGGCGTAAAGGTACAATTTCACCTCAGTCGCAATTTACCGAGCGAACAGGTTACATCGTACTATTGCGGATATTCTGCTGTGTGAAAAAGAGAAAGCAGGGTCGGAAAAAATCATGATTTATTAAAAAAAAACATGATTTGCTGGCGCCTGTACTTGTTCTTGTCTGTACTTTTGGAAAGAGAAGGCGCTTTAAGCTGTTGCTCCGGGTTTTTATAGTAATTAACATTGAGCCGGCGCGCGGCCCGATCGTGATCGGCGCGACGCGTTGGTTAAGGCCATATTTTTTTTAAATTGCCACGTGGGAAGGCCTACAAGGTTGATGATGATAATAATAATCCCGATCGCTTAGCGGCTAAGGCGTTTGTTTGGTTTGTGGTTTTGCCAGTTAAGTAACTTCGCAATGCTGGGTCACTGGATAGCGATAGGTGACCAAACTAAAAACATGTCCCGCTCCTCCGTGCTTTTGAAGTCACGTAAACCCGTTGGTCGTAGTTGTCGCAAGATGGCAGTCGTTAAAACCCACCAATCAATATTGAGCCAGCATGGTGGGTGGGTAACAGCTCAATGGCTTCCCATGTGCTGTTGTTCATGTGGGAAAGCCTGTGCCTAGCAGTGGGACGTTTAAAGGCTGACGATGATAATAATAAGACTATATACTATCCGTGCAACGCATAACATAACCATTGTTAATTTCCTGTACAATGTCAGTTGACGGACATGTTGCTGCTGAACGTGAACAGCGACAGCACTCCGGGCAGCGGCCCCGGCGTGACGGACGTGCTGCTCGCGCTGTGCGTCAACCTGGCGTGGTGCGCGCGCGCCGCGCAGCAGATGGCCGCCGAGGGCCGCCTGCGCGAGCTGCTGGCGCGCGCCTTTCGCCACCGCAACGCCGTGCTCATGAAGCTGGTGCGCAACCTGTCGCACCACGCGCACAACAAGCCGCTGCTAGTGGTGAGTGCATCCCCCTGCTGCTAGGATTAGCCTGGCGAGCTGCTGGCGCGCCTTCCCCCACCGCAACGCCGTGCTCATGAAGCCGGTGCGCAACCTGTCGCACCACGCGCACAACAAGCTGCTGCTAGTGGTGAGTGGATCCCCCTGCTGCTAGGATTAGCCTGGCGAGCTGCTGGCGCGCCTTCCCCCACCGCAACGCCGTGCTCATGAAGCTGGTGCGCAACCTGTCGCACCACGCGCACAACAAGCCACTGCTGTGGTGAGTGCATCCCCCTGCTGCCGGCACTGATATCTGCTGCTAGGATGAGCCTGGCGAGCTGCTGGCGCGCCTTCCACCACTGCAACGCCGTGCTCATGAAGCTGGAGCGCAACCTGTCGCACCACGCGCACAACAAGCCGCTGCTAGTGGTGAGTGCATCCCCCTGCCGCTAGGATTAGCCTGGTGAGCTGCTGGCGCGCCTTCCCCCACAGCAACGCCGTGCTCATGAAGCTGGAGCGCAACCTGTCGCACCACGCGCACAACAAGCCGCTGCTAGTGGTGAGTGCATCCCCTTGCCGCTAGGATTAGCCTGGTGAGCTGCTGGCGCGCCTTCCGCCACCGCAACGCCGTGCTCATGAAGCTGGTGCGCAACCTGTCGCACCACGCGCACAACAAGCCGCGGCTAGTGGTGAGTGCATCCCCCTGCTGCCGCCACTGATGCCTGCTGCTAGGATGAGCCTAGCGAGCTGCTGGCGCGCCTTCCGCCACCGCAACGCCATTGCTTGTGAAAATAACAGCAGCGCGCACACATTGTACGATGAATAACGGGCCAATTAAGTTTCAAATGCGCTTAAAAAATGAGGCCCGGGTAACGTGGACCCACTTTAAAGAATCGCAGAGAATCTTTGGAAATGCCCAGACTCCTTGCGCACTATCAAGAGTTTTTTTATGCGGTGGCGCACTAAGGTCGTTATTGAAAATTTTACTGGTACATGAAAATAGCACATTTCTTTTTTCTGGTAAGACTCGGATGCACAACCTTTTTCAATCTGGACCACTTAAAAATCGTTTGTTTCTTTTTTTATTCTATTATATTTGTTGCAGGAATTTGTTGGTGATATCGCTGGTGCAGTCACAAGTGATGATGCAGCCGAAGAGTTTGTTATTGAATGCATCGGGACTCTCAGTAACATTCTAATATTAAACAACAACATTGATGTATTTGCTGTTGTGGAAAGATACAACTTGATACCATGCATCATGAAGATTTTAGATCCAGGTAAATAGTAACAAACCGTAAACACAGTAACACCAATCAACAGAGAATATTATAATGGAAGTGTATACATTGCCACAAGCGGCACTGTATCTCAATCGGTTCGGAACCGCAAGTTTTGCGGTATAATAGTGACGCCGCCTAATCTGCCGTAAGGTTTTTGTTAGACAACACACACTAGCTGCCCTACTCTTGTAGGTCACGTGATAGGTTATTTTTTTTATTAGACAACTGAAATCTAACTCAACACAAAAATATCTTTTGAATATTATGTCTTCTGAACATTATGGCAAATAAAAAATATGTTACGGTTCCCGAACCGATTAAGATACAATGCCGCTTGTGGCACTCTATACACTTTGTACTTGGATGCCGTAATTACGGCATCGTAACCGATCGTACTAGAATGCCGCTTGTGCGGCACTCTATCCACAGCCATACACACATTATAAATTCGGTTTCCGAATTCTAAACCCAATTGCCCAAGTGGTTCACTGTAAGGCAGCACTCACGATTTCGATGGCTACCAGCGCAGACAGCATGTTTCGTCCTACCCAATTTTATCCATTGTTGCGTTTATGTGAGCGACTCGAAATTTTACAAAAGTAATAAAAACACTTCACAGTATTTAAATATCAATTTAAAATGTATTCCTTTATCGAGTATAATCCTTCGTTCATGTGTACCGCGCATATGTACAGTTGTGTACGCCTACTGGGGGGCTATTTTGTATCTCAGTCAGCGCTGCAGCAGCGTTGAGAATTGGAATGTATCGATGACTCTCCGAAAATCGAATTTTACTTCAAGGGATTTTTTCATTCGCATAATTTCCCAATTTTTAATTTTCTGTAAGTACGTTTTTTTCCCGGAGGATAAATTTCTGATTTTTTTTTTTACTTAAAATAATAATAATATATCCATTCTTAAATATGCTTAGTCACGTAATTTACACATTCGTTTACATAATCACTAGGAAATATTACTATATGCAATTTTTCCCATTTTAATTTCTATGCTGTTTAAAAAAGTTGTTTTTAAGCAGCATAGAACTGTTTTTCGGAAAGTCATCGCACACTCGACTGAGATACAGAATTGGCCATCTGTACGTATGTGCGATCAGAATGGAGCGCAAGCGAATATCGCCGAAAAGTGGTCGACCGGGAACTTCCTCGATTGTATGAGTTGTCTTCAGTCAATTAGTTGCTTTAGGTAAAAAGAAGGGCAGAGGGATAATATTCCCACTATATTTGGAACTTTATACAATTGAGATAAGGTCGAAAGCCCATGAAAAATTTAAACATGCTGTGCCCGTTAAAGGGTTATGAGCCGCCACCACAGCAGATCGTGTTCAAGCAAATATCGCCTCAAAGTAGTCGACCGAGAACTTCCTCGATCGTACATCCTACAGCTCAAAGCGGCATTGTCTAACCGTCTATCACGCTGAGCACATGTGCAGTTGACAGTTAGTGAAACGTGGACTGTGGTAGTGCACTGTTTTAGCGGATCACATTGCCTAGTGTCTGATTAACCCTTTGGAGAAGTTGTGAATGTATGTATGTAATGTAGACTCGATATGCTCTAGGATAAATGTATACTAGAACAACCAGCCTCAGGAAAGCTCGAATGGGATTCGAACCCATGACCTTTGGATTGTTTTTTTTTCTAGTAAACATTTTATCCAATATCTATTTATCATTATGAATGCAAAAAATTCAATAATAAAGATATCGATATGCTCTACTTTACCTTACGCCTTATATGACTTACACTTACGCACTTACTACCTACTTACGCATATAATTATATACTGTCGGGGATAGCGTCGCTTTACCACTTTGCAGATATTTTCGTATGAAGCGCACCGCTCTCCCTGCCGGGTACGTGCTTGTACCAAAAAGACGACACGATGTGCAATGGATTTTGGCTTTTAGACTGGTAAAGCGACGGAGTCCGTGATAGTACGCCTTAAGAGCCCCATCACACGATCAGGTCGCCGGCAGATATCGGCCTGTCAGTAGTACAGCGCACGGCGGCGGCGGCAACTAGTATACTAACTGACAGGCTAATGCCTGCCGGCGAACTGATCGTGTGTAGGGCCCTTTATACTTATAACTAATTAAATGATACCTCACAGATAGCACGTGCGACCCGGAGCTGGTACTGGAAGCGGTGGTGACAGCGGGCGCGCTGGCGGCGGACGAGCGCGCCGCCGCCGCGCTGCTGCGGGCGGGCGGCGGCGCGGCGCTGGTCGCGGCGCTGCGGCGCAGCCAGGCCGACGACGAGCACGTGCTGCAGACCGCATACGCCTTCAGGCAGCTGCTGGCGCACCCGCGCGCTGCAGAACACCTCGTCACACGCACCGGTAAGAGCGACTTAGCAGCGCAACTGTGCTTTAAGGGCCCCACACACGATCAGTTCGCCGGCAGGTGTTGCTGGTAAACCTTATCTTGGTTATAAAAAGTTAGATAGCAAGTGGATAGCGTGCGTCGAGAGGCCCAAAAGAGTTCTGAAACCACGTTGCTCACATTACTAGTGTTGCTCCAAAATTTAAAAATTCTTTTCTTTGCGCTCTGGTCACTGACGAAGAACGTGAAAAAATTCATAAACAATTTTGGAAGCTCAAGACTTGGGCAGAGAAGATTACTTTCGTTAAAGGTTAGTACTAGCCGCCGCCGCCGTCGTGCAACTGACAGGCCGCGATATCTGCCGGCGAACTGATCGTGTGTAGGGTCCCTTGTGCTATGAAGCGCCCCGCCGCCGCCGCGGCGCTGGTAGCGGGGCGCAGCCAGGCCGACGACGAGCACGTGTTGCAGACCGCATACGCGTTCAGGCAGCTGCTGGCGCACCCGCGCGCTGCAGAACATCTAGTCACGCGCACCGGTAACACACAGCACGCGCTGCCGACCGCGTACGCCTTCAACAGCTGACTAGCTGGTCACGCGTACTGGTAACGCGTTAATTATAAAGAAACAGCGTAAGGGCGCGGCACAGGCGCAGAGCAACAAAGCGGGTATGCCTGCGCCGCGCCGCTTAAGTGTAATTCACAAGTCGACGCCTTCGTGCATTTTATATGAAAATGTTTTAAATGCGCTGCGCCGACACCTTACGCCATTTCTATGTAATTCACGCCAAACACACAGCACGCACTGCAGACAGAGTACGCCTGCAGGCAGCTGCTGGTGGACTCGCGTGCCGTGAATCACCTGGTCACTCGCATCGGTAACACGCAGGGCCGTCTTTAACCCATTGGGGGCTCTGGCCGCATTAGGATAATGGGGCCCCTATGAAAGGTCTGTGAAGGTACAGAGCACTATATTAACAGAATAGTCAAAAGAAAGTAGATATGCAAAGTTTAAGGTTGTAAAAATTAAATGAACGGATAAGTAATATCCACAAAATAACTTTTTATAATAGCATTTACAGGATAGTGCCTAAAACTTCTATGTTGATTAAAGGATTTCGGATCGGATCGGCTACAAAGCAAAATGTTCATATATGCTTTTGGTCTTCTCAAGCAAAAGTCTATATAACCAATCTTGAACACGTGGAAGAGATTGTCCTGGGAGCAAATCGTCCACAATTTATTTATGTCCATGAGTCAAGTAGTCTACTAATTGAAAACTGCCTGTAGACAAAACGTTCATGATGCATTCATCATCATCATCACCAGCCTGAAGACGTCCACTGCTGAACATAGGCCTCCCCCTTTGACCTCCATCCTGACCGACAACTCGCCACTCGCATCCACCGGTTGCCTGCGACTCTCACGATGTCGTCGGTCCACCTAGTGGGAGGCCTACCAACACTGCGTCTTCCAGTGCGTGGTCTCCACTCGAGAACCTTTCTTCCCCAACGGTTGTCGGTTCGTCGAGCGATGTGGCCTGCCCATTGCCACTTCAGCTTGCAAATCTTACGAGCTATGTCGGCAACTCCGGTTTTTTGGCGAATATCCTCGTTTCGGATTCTATCGCGCAAAGAAACTCCGAGCATAGCTCTCTCCATTGCTCGCTGTGTGACTCTGAGCTTTTCTAAAAGGCCAACAGTTAAGGACCACGTTTCGGTGCCATATGTCATCACCGGCAACACACATTGGTTAAAGACCTTTGTCTTTAGGCACTGCGGAATCTTCGATGCAAAGATATCTCGTAATTTCCCGAACGCTGCCCATCCGAGTTGGATTCTCCGGGCGACCTCTTTGTCGAGGTTGGACCTACCTAACTGGACAATCTGTCCTAAGTAGGTGTAGTGGTCGACAACTTCGATAGTATCGCTCCCAACAATTACCGGTACGGGTTCAACATGGACATTCGACATGATCTTCGTCTTGTCCATGTTCATTTTAAGACCCACCTGTTGGGATACGATATTGAGGTCGCTGAGCATGGTGTTGAGGTTCTCCAGCGACTCCGCCATTATGACTATATCATCGGCAAAACGAAGGTGAGTGATGTATTCGCCATTAATGTTGATGCCGAATCCGTTCCAATTCAAGAGCTTGAAAACGTCCTCCAACGCATTTGTGAACAGTTTCGGAGATATGACGTCTCCCTGTCTCACACCTTTCTGCAATTGGATTGGTTTCGTACTCTCGTCTTGTAATCGGATCGACATAGTAGCGTTTCTATACAAACATTTCAACACTTCGATATACCTATAGTCGATATGGTAACGCTGGAGGGACTGCAACACAGCCCAGGTTTCGATAGAATCGAAGGCTTTCTCGTAGTCCACAAACGCTAAACATAAGGGCCGATTATACTCCTCAGTCTTCTGTATAATCTGGCGGAGCGTATGTATGTGGTCTATGGTACTAAAGCCTTTTCGGAAACCGGCTTGTTCGGGAGGCTGGAAGTCGTCAAACCTGCGTTCGAGACGGTTCGTAATGACTCTCGAAAACAGCTTGTACACATGGCTCAGGAGTGAGATGGGTCTATAATTCTTCAATAAGGTGTTATCGCCTTTCTTGAAGAAGAGCACCACCGCACTCCTGTGCCATGCTTCTGGCGTAGTACCTTCGAGCATGACGGAATTAAACAACTTCTGGAGGACTACGAGTATCGGTTTTCCACCCGCTCGCAGAAGTTCAGTGGTAATTCCGTCATCACCCGGCGCCTTGTTGTTTTTAAGCTGTTTAAGAGCCATACTAATCTCATACAGGCTGATGTCAGGGATATCTTCGGTATAGTGTCGGGTTAACTTAGCTCTGGTGTCCTGAGCTGTACCAACAGCGGGCTCTTGTGTTGAGGTGTACAACTGTCCATAAAACCTCTCGAGCTCTCTCAGAATCTCCGGCTTCGACGAAATGACACTGCCGTCCTCGATCTTCAGCTTAGTCATTTGGCTCTGACCAATAGACGAATTCTTTGCGAACACTTTGGCGCCTTGGTTCCGCGCAATTGCGTCCCTAATGCATTTAGCACTATAGGAGCGCAGGTCGTGTCGCACAGATTTCGAGATTCGTCTATTGAGTTTGCCATATTCCGACATATCAGCTGAAGATTGCAGTATCATTTCTTTCCGGTCTTCCATTAACTTAATGGTTCCGTCTGAGAGCTTTTGAGGCTTTTTCCGGCGTGGGGTCTTAAAGAACTTAGACCCCACAGCTTGGACAGTTTCCACAAGCCCGCTGCTGATCTCGTCCACAGTTTCGCACTCGGCTAGGCACTGGAAGCGATTTTGGAGTTCGAGTTGAAAGTGTTCCGGGCTCTGGATCTGGGCAGGGCCAGGACGGAGTGTGGACTTCACCAGACGTGACCTCTCGAGCTTGATGTTGATATTCAGTGTGCCTCTAACAATCCGGTGATCGCTACCGGTTTTCACCCTACTGATCACGGAGACATCACTGAATATACGCTTCTTGGTCGTCATGATGAAGTCGATCTCATTTCTGGTTGAACCATCGGGGCTTATCCACGTCCACTTCCTGGTTGGTCGCTTCCGGAAGAAAGAGTTCATCAAAAAGAGTTCCTCCTTCTCCATAAAGTCGACCAACCGTTGGCCCCTTTGGTTCCGCTGTCCATATCCATATTGCCCCACTCTCAACTCATCGCCGTTCCTTGTGCCTACCTTTGCATTGAAGTCCCCCATAACAACGGTGAAGTACGTTTCGGAGGAATGTATGGCTTCAGATATCTCCTCATACAGAGCCTCTACTTCTTCGTCAGGATGTGTCGAGGTTGGTGCATATACCTGTATGACCTTCAGCGAATACCGATCGGTGATTCTGAGTATAAGGTACGCAACTCTACCTGACACACTATCGACCTTGATAACGTTGTTAACAAGGGACTTGTGGACGAGAAACCCAACACCACCCTGGGATTTTCGTTCTCCTTCCCGGAAGAAGAGCATGTTGCCAGAATCAAGGACTACCATATCCTGCCCCTCTCGTCGGATTTCTGATAGTCCCATGATGTCCCACCGCAATCTGCTCAATTCTTCCTCCAGCTCTACAATCTTTGCATCGGTCCTCAACGTGCGGATGTTGTGTGTTGCCAGGGCCAAGGTTCGTTGGTGGGTGTGTGGGTAGCCGAGCAACTGCCGGTGATTCTTCGCACCCCCTGCTCCTCCGTTACCTGACCAGCTACCCGTTGGGCCAGGGATAAAGGAGCTGCCGGGGACTGGGGGCCGTGGGCAAATATTGTCTGTCATGGGGGGGGGGGGGGGGGTTTGCCATAATCCCCACGCTTGGCAGGCGGCTTGGGGATCGCAGCGGGTCACCGTTTAGCTAGAGGACGCTGCGGCCCGTCCTCCGGTGGCTGGTCGTAGTTTTAGGACATACCCGGGTCCATGATGCATTATGTTAGCATTAATTCCTACAGACTAACAAAAAATATTTTATAGATAAATATGTGCATACATCCTTCCTGTTATAATTTAATATAATGATTCCCGCCTGAGGTCTTTTTTCAGTGTTTAAAATTTTATAATGAATACTACATTATTAATAGTATCTATTAATACTCATCGACGGTAGTCGATCGATGCCATCAGTTCATTGATGATGTAATTAGTCGACTGTTTTCAAATTATTTACCGCTCACTGATAAAGCATTATGTAGGTAGTTAGGTGCAATTAGTCCTATCCTACACTACACACACTATTTCCGATTGTCATTCAACAATAGTTATATTATGTATTGTGGACGGTTTGCTTTGTAGCCAATATGCTGGTTAGACATTTTCGCAAGACGGCATTAAAACAATTTTTGGTTACATTGTCAAATGTGGACGATTTGCTCTCTTATTCAATTGTGGGTAGTCTTAGTCAATAGACATTTTGCCTTGTAGCCGATCCGATCCGAAATCGATTGAAGGGGTAGCCTTCTACATTTGAGATGGGCAATTTCGTTACTCACGGTTATCGTTTGATGATATGATAGGAAGTATGGGGCCTCTCTCGATCGGGGCGTCCTAGGCTTTTGCCTCGTTCCCGTAGTGCCCAGTGGGAAAGTGGGGCCTAGTAACACACACAGCACGCGCTGCTGACTGCATGCGCATGCAGGCAGGTTTCCCTTTCAAGTTAATTTAAAAATAATGGCTAGATTCGGGAATCGTACAAACTTCTTCCAACTATAGGCAGAACAAGTATATTTGGCGTGCGAGTTACAATTCATATTACAATTCGTCGCCTAAAAAACTAGATCTTAAGTCTTGTCCTTTTAAACACCAACGTCGCATCGGTGAAGCGTTATAACGTCGACTGGGTTTCATGTAAAAGTTTATTCTTATGTGGTGTCTTTTGTGTAATCAGTTTATTCTTCATTGTTTATTTAAATCCATGTTTTTTTTATTACAGAAGCCCCAGCGTACCTCATCGATCTGATGCAAGATAAAAATGTAGAAATTAGAAAAATGTGTGATTCTTGCCTTGACATTATATCTCAAATGCAGAACGATTGGGCAGTGAGAATCAAGGTAAGCTTGAAAGATTAAACCAAGAATAGTGTATTTAATATATTTGCTATGTTGCTGACCTATATTAATTCTGCAACGGGTAAGCGACCACCAGATGGTAAGTGACGATAAGGCCGAAGGTGGAAGCGCGCTTCACCCGGAATCCTCAACCACTGAGGAACTGGCTATCTTATCTCAAACAGTCGAAACACAACAATGCTATATACATCTTGATAAGGCGACAGACTTAGATAAGATGGTGGTAGCTAGCCAGGCGGACTTAACAGCCCTACCACCAACCAAACCAAGCACACAAAGATGTACCCCCCTCCCCCCCCCCCCACTGGGAATCGAACCCGGGACCTCTGGATCTGAAACCGGTGGCTTAGCCACTAGACCACAGAGGCGATTAAATAAAAAAAAATTATATAGCTTTTAAATGCTTCTTTATTATCAACTAGCGGCCCGCCCGCGAGTTCGTCTGCGTGAACACCTTGTACCCCGTGACACATTTCCAATAATTTTATTTTATACACAAACCTAGTCCTGACAATAAACAAAAAAAGAATTACCCAAATAGATGCAACCGTTCTGAAGTGATGCGCGTGTGAGCGTCAAGTTGGCAGGCACACCACGGAATTAGATGGTTTTGACTATGTCAAAAAATTGTGTATAAATAGTGATAAATAGTGACGTATAGCATATAAATAGTGATACTATGGTTCAAAAGATATTTGAGTATCTTGGTGTGCCTGCTAACTTGACGTCAAGTTAGCAGGCACATTAAGAAATACAGTTCGTATCAATGTGATTTATATGTCAAAAAACTGTGCATAAATAGTGAAACGAATACGCAAAATTTCAACAATTGTACTTCAATACAAACCGAGATATTACGGTCTCTAAGTGGGCTGCCAACTTGAAGATTCTTGCGATGGCGATTCCAGAGAAACGGGTTGAAGTTTTAAACAAATAAATACATGAAAAAATTGTGTGTGAAATTGTGAATCTTTCAATATATATAAAAAAAGAATTCTTCTTTGCTATTTTCCAAAAATCTAATGTAAACTTCTACCATACACATTCGATTTTAAGTACAATCGTGCACAATTTTATTTATTGACTTATGATACTGACATAAAGTCTAATTATTTTTAATTCAAGTCATAAAATTACACTTAAATCTATCGTTGTAATGTCAGTTTCACGTTATTTCTATGGAAACTTATGTCAAGCAATTTGTAATTCTAATGACTCGAATTAAAAGTCTCGAGATAGTGGTGGACGAGCGAGTGTCGCGAACGACCGAGAGATGGCGTGATTTTGTTTACGTGCGGTGAGCCGGTGATACGAGAATGGCGCGCGAAAAGTTTTATTTGTTTGTGTTGAAATTGATAAGCAGTGAGTACATTTGCATCAGAAGTGAAAGTGTTTAAATCGTTTAATAACAACCTACATTTTTATAGGTACGCAGCTTATTTTCTATTATGGTATTTACAAAAAAGATATACCTAGGTACGGTCGGGGTCGCCGTCGCTTTACTTTGCAGCTTTTTTCGTGTGAAGCGCACCGACCGCCCGGATACCTACGTGCCCGTACCAAATAGACGACGTGGTGTGCAAGGGATTTTGACCTTTAGACTGGTAAAGCGACGGAGTCCGCCATTGTACCTAATGTGAGGTAGATATTTTCTCAGTCATTCAAAACTTTTCATATTTACTACTCGACCACCGACAAGTTACCTGCCTAGTCTTTTATGACTAATGAAGAAAGAATGAGCTACCTACGAATAGTTATTCCGTATTTTGTCTCTTTTACTCTAATTAAAAATTACGTTTAAATGACAGGAACAAAACACGGAATAACTATTCCTAGCTTATTCTTTGTTTATTAGTCATAAAAGACTAGGCAGGTAACTTTAACATTTAATGCACTAGGAATATACTTGACCCTAGTTAACTTTACGAAAGATTAGCTTGGTAAGTACCTACTATGAAGTAATACGTATTAGTCGACCAACATAATTAGGCGCATGTCAGCTAGACGTTTATCACAGTTGTTCAATAATTTACAAACTAAACGTATCTTCTTCGATATTCCATTTTAAAATCTGACCACTCAGCATGTGCAAACTAATTGAAGTGCAATATATTTAGATTGTTAATCATTGAACAATTATGATAAACGTCTAGCTTTAATGCTATTAATTATGTTGATCGAGTAGTAAATATGAAAAGTTTTGAATGACTGAGAAAATATCTACCTCACATTAGGTACAATGGCGGACTCCGTCGCTTTACCAGTCTAAAGGTCAAAATCCCTTGCACACCACGGCGTCTATTTGGTACGGGCACGTAGGTACCCGGGCGGTCGGTGCGCTTCACACTAAAATCGCTGTAAAGTGGTACAGCGACAGCGACCCCGACCGTACCTAGGTATATCTTTTTTATAAATACCATAATAGAAAATAAGCTGCGTACCTATAAAAATGTAGGTTGTTATTAAACGATTTAAACATTTTCACTTCTGATGCAAATGTACTCAGTGCTTATCAATTTCAACACAAAGAAATAAAACTTTTCGCGCACCATTCTCGTATCACCGGCTCACCGCACGTAAACAAAATCACGCCATCTCTCGTTCGTTCGCGAAACTCGCTCGTCCGCCACTATCCCGAGACTTTTAATTCGAGTCACTAAAATTACAAATTGCTTGACATAAGTTTCCATAGAAATAACGTGAAACTGACATTACAACGATAGATTAAGTGTAATTTCATGACTTGAATTAAAAATAATTAGACTTTATGTCAGTATCTTAAGTCAATAACTAAAATTGTGCACGATTGTACTTAAAATCGAATGTATGGTAGAAGTTTACATTAGATTTTTGGAAAATAGCAAAGAAGAATTCTTTTTTTATATATATTGAAAGATTCACAATTTCACACACAATTTTTTCATGTATTTATTTGTTTAAAACTTCAACCCGTTTCTCTGGAATCGCCATCGCAAGAATCGTCAAGTTGGCAGCCCACTTAGAGACCGTAATATCTCGGTTTGTATTGAAGTACAATTGTTGAAATTTTGCGTATTCGATTCACTATTTATGCACAGTTTTTTGACATATAAATCACATTGATACGAACTGTATTTCTTAATGTGCCTGCTATCTTGACGTCAAGTTAGCAGGCACACCAAGATACTCAAATATCTTTTGAACCATAGTATCACTATTTATATGCTATACGTCACTATTTATCACTATTTATACACAATTTTTTGACATAGTCAAAACCATCTAATTCCATGGTGTGCCTGCCAACTTGACGCTCACATGCGCGTACAAACATTTAGGCAATTGATTTTTATTAAACTGTTACCCGCATCTCAGCGACCCCGGCGAACGAGGGATCCCACTATCCGTTCATAAATAAAATTACTGAAATTTTGAGGTCTAATTTAAAATAACAAACATGCTTTTGAATTAAAATTAAGCTTTGATCTGCACCTAATCATCCAAACATCATTATTTTTATTAATATAGATTAGCTGTTACCCGCGTCTCAGCGACCCCGGCGAACGAGGGATCCCACTATCCGTTCTTAAGAGGCCTATTACATCTCGACTGTGATTTTTGCGTAAAATGGCCAATTTTGGCATTATGGATCTCAGAAACAAAAATACATTAATATTGATGACTTATTGAATAGTGTAGAATAGCTATTGGAATAGTGCGTAGCGGCCTCGCTTTTTGTAAATTTTGCTTAACTTTTTAATTATATCTAAAATTGCAGAGAAAGATTTTCATAAAGTGCGCGAAGGCACTTTTTTGAGCTCATCGATTGAACTACTGTTCTAAAAGTCAAAAGTCAAAAGTCAAATTATTTATTCAATGTAAACCTTTACAGGCACTTATTGACGTCAATACTAATAATAATAAAAAAACAGTTAACTAACTTATAGTTAAGACTTAATAACTACTCTAACGAGCTATTATAGTCTGTGCCAGACAAATGCGCATTGCTACCCCCAGTACCACTGCACGCCGAAACAGAATCGCGTCGAACCGAAATATAAGCCGTGGTCATAGAATTGTGTAATATGATTTCCAATTATCGTATTGATACTGTGGTAAGTAATATAAATTGGAGTTATTGAAGTAAAATAAAGTAGCGGCTGAAATGAGTTTTGGAAAACATTTGTACCTAACCAATAAGGTTGACATTTTTAATCATTCAAATATCTTTTTTTATAAAAACTTAAGCATAAAGAAAAGTCAAAAATTAATAAGCATAAACTTGTGTGTTTTAAAATTGTTTCGTTATTCGTCTTGGTACAAGCACAGAATAACTAATACTACTACCGTACAGAAGGTTCACCCTCCAACGACCCCCACGCGAAACTGAAACCTATCTCGTGACCCGAGCGTTCATATTCCGATAAGCACAGCCGACTCGATATCGATTTGACGTCCGTCAGGAGCGCAGGGTTTACGCGCGCGCGTAGGGATTACGAGTTAAGAGGAAACACCACGCCGACGCGGCACACAAAACTCCCACACCAAACACAGAAAAACGACGCCCCGCAGCCCCCTTCCAAAACCGGACCAACAAATGAAATAAAAAAATTATAATGTTATCTCTTATATAGTCGAATAGTGCGTAGCGGCCTCGAAATTTTTAGATATCATTGATTTAAATAAGAAAAAAATCTTATTCTAAACCAAAATACTACGAAAATCGCTATAAGTTAACTGTGAAAATAATATTATTGAACAAAATTTATACCAGAGTAATTGTTACTTCATGAGGAATAAAGATCTTATAATGAATTTGGGCGATCAAAGAAGAGGGGTTTTAGGGGGCTAACCTGGTTCGACGTTGCTCCCGCGTGCTGGATGTAGTGGACGCGCGTCTCACTCTTTCTTGACCTTCCACGGCAAAAGTTCGTGATCACAGTAGTACACTCGCGGCGATCACTTGGAAGATGGTATGACTTGACCGATAAATGAGGAACACGAGAGCTCGACTCAAAGGCCCTGTCGCGTAGGCAGGCTAGATCGGAAGTGAATATGGCCGACACGACACGACGCGATATTGGTTTACCCCCATAGGATCGAGGATAAAAAATGATGAGGGTAGTAGAAGTTAGGTTAGGGACGTAGCATCGGTACAAGTCTAATTCGATTGATAGTGATGTGAATGTAATTGAATATGATTGATCTAAATCGACCATACCGCCCCCCAAAGAGCGGCTTAGCTCTTTTAATTGAAACAGACAAATTTGAAATAAGTTAACTGAAAGCTGATTGAAAAAGTGTAAATGTTATCTTACTATAGTTACTTACATGCTAAATTAATTGATAAATGTTGAAATATCTAGGTTTCGGGAATTAAGCGACATAACTTGGCTACAGGACGCTTGAAAACTCCTTTGGTTGTTTTAATGTCTACGACCCGGACAATACCGTCATTCCCCGGATAAAGTTTGGTAATTCTGGCCTTTTTCCAGAGTAACGGAGGTGTATTTGGCTCCATCAACAACACCAAGTCACCCATCTGCAAATTACGTTCAGGCTTAAGCCAACGATCACGTTGCTGCAGCGTGTGTAAATATTCGCTGTGCCAGCGTTTCCAGAAATGTTGGGTGATTTGCTGTAGCAATTGCCAACGATTCAGACGATGAGTAGCAATGTGCTCTAGATCGTGCTCCGGTAAGGCAAGAAGCGGTTGTCCAATCAATAAATGACCCGGCGTCAGAGTTTCTAAATCGTTTGGGTCGCCACCAAATGGACAGATAGGTCGTGAATTTAGTATAGATTCGATTTTGCAGAACACTGTACTTAGTTCTTCAAACGTTAATACACGTTCGCCTATGATACGCTTGAGTAATGTTTTAGAAGACTTCACTGCATTCTCCCAGAGGCCACCAAGATGTGGTCCCGAGGGAACGTTAAGATGCCAATGAATTTCATGAGATGCTAGATGAGATTGAACTTTATCTGAGTCTCTATCGATTTGAGCTTTAAGCAGATAAATATCCTTAAGATAGTTGCGTGCGCCTAAAAAATTTGTGCCACAGTCGGAATATATGTTAGAAGGTAACCCTCTTCTCGAAACGAATCGATCTAAACAGGCCAAGAACGCGTCAGTAGACAAGGTGGAGACTACTTCCAAATGCATCGCTTTGGTTGCAAAGCATATGAACACACATAGGTAAGCCTTAAAGATTTTAGGTTTGCGAGCATTGGAATCCTTGACGTTGAACGGTCCGGCGAAATCTAACCCAACCCTTTGGAAGGGCCTAGCTTGAGTGACTCTATCGGCAGGTAAGTTGCCCATGAATGGATTCATAGGTTTCGCCTTTAGTCTATAGCAGCATTGACATTGAAAAATCCTGTGCCGCACTACACGTCGAGCTGACACAATCCAATACCTACGCAATAGGATAGCCATTAAAATAGCAGGACCTGGATGACCGTAGAGCTGATGATAATGATCGATGAGAAGATTTGTGAAAGGATGCGACTGAGGTAACAAAAATGGATGTTTACTATCGAAAGGCAAGTTGGCGTTGACCAGTCGCCCACCAACTCGAAGAAAACCTAGATCATCGAGAAAGGGATGGAGGCGACGTAGGCTGACCTTGATAGGCTTACGTTGATGCAACAGTTTTATGGTATCGGCAAACGCTGAAGATTGAACCGATTTGATACAAGTTGACAACGCTGATTTTAATTCGTATATCGTCAAATTACCTACTCGTTTATCCTTTGGTGAGCGAACATTATGCATATAACGAAGCCACCAACCGAGTACTCGTGTAACTTTAGATAGAGAGCTGTACTCTACAATGACGTGTTGGACAACTTCGTCTGAGGAAGGTGCAACAGCCGATGTAGAGTGCTTAACCGGTCCCGTCTCGGCTGTTTGCACTAAGTGTGCAGCAACGGGAGGAGTAAATATAAATGTAGAGTCCGTGTGGGTCTTCGTGTCGACAGTTTGCACAACATGTGCAGCAACTGGACCTACTTTCACGCCTGGCAAATCCATAGGGTCAAGCAGTAGACATGTGGAAGGCCATGAACTGTAATCAGATTTGAGCCAAGAAGGACTCCACCAAAGTGGATGAACTACTAAGTCGCGAGGAAGCAAGCCTCGACTCGCGCAATCCGCGGGATTGAGATGTGAAGGAATGTGCCGCCAGGTAGCGTTTGGAATGATGCCTTGAACCTGGGAAACTCTGTTTCCTTCAAAAGTTTGAAGCTTGTGCGGTGAAGTTCGCAACCAAGTTAGCACTATGCTAGAGTCACACCATGCAATTATTGGTATGGATTTTAATTTGGAGTGCAAGACTTTACACACATGGTCCATAAGGCGAGCCAACAGGACTGCTCCACAGAGCTCGAGCTTAGGGATCGTTTGCCTTTGCCTGACTGAAGCGACTCTAGATTTAGCGATTAACAAATGAACTTAAACGCTGTCACCGTCACCGCTTTCATAGCATAAATAGACGCATGCGGCATATCCGCGCTCCGATGCGTAGCTGAAACCGTGAAGTTGATATTTAGAATGAGGATCACCCATATCGTGGCGTGGAATCCGTATTTGATTTAAAGATTTGAAGTCGTCAACAAACTTCAGCCAAGTTTGCTGGACATCGAAAGGGAGAGCATCGTCCCAACCCAGCTCTAAAAGCCACAAACGCTGCATAAAAGATTTAACGAAAAATGTTACCGGCGTGATAAAGCCACAAGGATCATAGAGACGAGCGATGTTCGATAGAACACCTCGTTTGCTTAGAGTCTTACTCATGTTAGAGACGTGATAGAGAAAGTTATCGGATGAGGGGTTCCATTCAATACCTAAGATTTTGAAAATATTGTCACCGGAATCCTCGAATCGAAAAGGTGTTTCATAATGATCTGCAGGTAAACCATTGAGTAGCTCGCCAGAGTTGCTAGACCATTTCCTAAGAAGGAAACGACCTTGAGCCAACAAGTCAGTGACTTGGTGCTGTAGCGTCTTAGCACCCTCTAGCGTATCACACCCAGTCACGATATCGTCTACGAAGGTGTCCTCCCGTAGGACACGTGCGGCCTCAGGATATGTAGAGTCGTTAAGATTCGCCAACTCATGAATCACCCTGATAGCCTGGTATGCAGAACTAGTGACGCCGTAGGTGTCGGTTGTTAACTCGAACTCCTGCAACGGCTGATCTTGAGATTCGCGCCAGAAGATAGTTTGGAACCGCTGATCATCTTCATGTAACAACATTGTTTGATGTCACCGGTGAAGACCACTAAATAAGTTCTAAACCTTAAAATGATATCCAGTATATTCTGTTGTAGCTTAGGGCCTGACAATAAAATTTGATTGAGGGAAACACCGGTAGAGCTGGGTAGAGATGCATCGAAAACAGCTCTCAACTTTGTAGTGCTACTGCTCTCCTTGAGCACGCCGTGATGAGGAATATAATACCTGTCAACCGCACTATGAGAAGGTACTAACTTCATATGTCCAGACTCTACATAATCTTTCATAAATTGAATGTAGAGTTCACGAAGTGTAGGCTCTTTTATAAGTTTACGCTCTAAATTGTGAAACCGTTTTAACGCAATTAACCGAGTATCACCAAGCTGAGAGGACTCTACCTTGAAGGGCAGCCTAACTACAAACCTCCCATCGGGATCTCTATTGTGTGTGTTGACAAAGTGCTTTTCACATATGATGTCATCAGGATCTGGAATCGGCGGCAAAGGAGACTCTTCTGATTCCCAGAATTTAGTTATAGTAAGTTGTAACCTAGACTCGTTGGTAAGTAGGCTAATATTTTGATACTGAGTTTTAGTCACTAGGGTCGAACCCATAATGACCCAACCAAAGATGGTTGAATGAGCTGTAGGTAAACCATTACCTAATTTTAACTTTGGACCGCAAAAAATGTCACTGAAAAGATTAACACCCAAAAGTAGATTGATTTTACCCGGAATGTTGAAAGTCTTATCAGCAAGCTGAAGGTCGCTACATTTCTCTGGCACAATCGGATTGACCATTGCTGCAGGTTGATATCCCGTGATGCGCTTAAGTACAATGGCTTCAGTGGACAAACCAGGAACGGAATCGTCTGTGAGAGACAAGATTGAACAATCTACCCTTCCATGGGTAGCTTGCCGGTGTTCACCGACACCGAACAGATCGCAGGACTTACGACGTCGCAGTCGAAGTTGCTGTGCTAAAGATTCAGTTATAAGAGATGATTGAGCACCAGGATCTACTAACGCACGAACGACATGTACCTGACCATCAACATCCTGGACTCCAACAAGAGCAGTACCTAAGAGGCCGGTAGACAATAGTTCTATGTTAAGTAACACCTGTTTCGAAGAGGAGGGTTCGGGCTTCACAAAGGAATCCGCTGCTTTAAACTCATTATGTAATTTTGTATGATGACGTTTCTTGCATACTTGACAACAACGCTTAGATAAACATTGTGAAATACTATGTAGCCTTAAACAATTGTAACAAAGTCTTTTTTCAGTTAAAAATAATTTCTTATCTTTCAGTTTCTCAAACTCTAAACATTGATAGATTGCATGATCACCACTACAATAATAGCAAGTTGAATTAGTTACATGTAAGGTGGACGCATGAGGAATTAATGCTTTGGGATTATTATTTACACATGTGAAATTAGTTGCTTCTAAAACCCTTAAATTGTGTTCTAAAAATGTCAACAAGTTACCAAAACGCGGTATCTCATTTTGCTGTAAAGTAAACTCAAATTTAGTTCTTAAGTCCAACGGTAACTTTTTAGATATTATATGATATAAAAGAAAACTCCAAGAATTGACATCAAATCCAAGAGTATTTAATGCCTGTATGTTTTCTTTTAAAGTGTTGAGAAAACGTTTTAAATTCTTTAAGTTGGAACATGAAACTGAAAGTAACAAATCTAAATGTTTGTCGGCTATCAAGCGCTTGTTTTCATAACGTTCCTGTAAGAGATTATAGGCCACACCATAGTTTTCACTAGTTATGCTTAAATGTTTAATTAAGTTAAGGGGTTCTTGTTCTAAAACACTCAATAAATAATGGAATTTTTGTATTGAAGATATTTCATTGTTTTGATGAATTAAACTGAATATTGTTTTAAAATTGGGCCATTCAGTGTGAATGCCTTTGAAATGTGTTAATGTAATTTTAGGTAAATGAAAACGACTTGACTCGCAACTAGACTTAGAAACTACCTCTTGTGTCACAGGACCATTAGTTGTTTTGGAATCCAATACACCTAAGTCAGACCAAATACTTTGAATTGAGTAATATTTCTCGTAAAACGTTGTAAAGCAAGATTCTATAGTTCCTCTCTGTTCTTCGGGCTATGAAGCAGCAACTAACAACGTAAAATTAGTATCAAACTGTTCACGCATCTGATTTAGATCAACGAAACGAACACGAAATTTACTCAATTCCAGCGGTGTTGTAGGAATAGTTTGCACAAGCACTGTAGCCAGTTTATAAAGCTCGCATACGAAATCATAAGCCATGTTGAATTTAACAGTGGCTATTTTCAATTTATTCGCCATAATTGATAAGTTATTTTATTTCGCAAGGGTGCGTTCCGTCGTTCTGGGTGTAGTTGTTTGGTTAAAGTTTAACTCGTTTGAGTTGCAACTGAGCCACGGAACGATCGAGTTGTTTTTATAACCTCTTCTGAAGTATTCCTGTCCAAAACGAGAGAAAACTCTTCTTTTGTCTACCTTTTTTCCACTTTTATACAATATTTAAACCTAATTATTAATAAGTAAAACAATACGAAACAAACAGGCCGAATTTTTCGAGACGTTTTGACATAAATTGCAAAATTTGACACTTTAACAATGATATAAACGTCAAATAGCTGTCAGAGTGAAAAACAACCATCCGATTTGATGGTTGTTTGGTTGCTGCGCTCTGAGCCACAGAACGGATGAAACTACGCTCTGACAGCCGTCAGAGTAAAATTTCACCAAGCCACGGAACGGGTAGAGCGCGCGCCGGAGTGCGCTCGAGTGCACTCGAGTGAAGCCACGGAACGCAGCCCAAGTAAAAATAAACAAAACAACCAACTAGAGGTTATTACTAATGTCAGTTGACAGATGACTGACACTTGACAGTTGACAGCTTAATTGAACGATGTTCAGTGCTGCTAGTATGCGAATTGATATCCCCAAGATAGATTTTATAAAACTATTGAAGGTATGCAAAAAAATATTTTCTAAAAATAGATTTTTATGCAATTAATGAAATTTGAATATAATATGTTCCGATGCTTACGGAAAAGATGGGAATCGGGACGAAGGACCAAAACATGGGCGATCAAAGAAGAGGGGTTTTAGGGGGCTAACCTGGTTCGACGTTGCTCCCGCGTGCTGGATGTAGTGGACGCGCGTCTCACTCTTTCTTGACCTTCC
Organism: Scoparia ambigualis; assembly: GCA_963921215.1. Taxonomy (NCBI): domain Eukaryota; kingdom Metazoa; phylum Arthropoda; class Insecta; order Lepidoptera; family Crambidae; genus Scoparia; species Scoparia ambigualis. The sequence goes on along the minus strand of OY992505.1, from coordinate 22,375,938 downwards.
ACGGCAAAAGTTCGTGATCACAGTAGTACACTCGCGGCGATCACTTGGAAGATGGTATGACTTGACCGATAAATGAGGAACACGAGAGCTCGACTCAAAGGCCCTGTCGCGTAGGCAGGCTAGATCGGAAGTGAATATGGCCGACACGACACGACGCGATATTGGTTTACCCCCATAGGATCGAGGATAAAAAATGATGAGGGTAGTAGAAGTTAGGTTAGGGACGTAGCATCGGTACAAGTCTAATTCGATTGATAGTGATGTGAATGTAATTGAATATGATTGATCTAAATCGACCAGAATTTATTATCCTATATCGATAAAAACGATAAATACAACTGCAAAATTACTACAAAATGCGATGCGCCGGCCGTCCGAATTCAACTTATGCTCACAGAATGGACATTTGTAATATTATGCACAAATTTATTATCCTATTTCGATAACAACGATAAATACAACTGCAAAATGCGAAAGTAGGCATTTTACGCAAAAATCACATTCGAGATGTAATAGGCCTCTTAAATGAAATTCCGGAAATATTGAGGTCTAATTTAAAAATGAAATTAACAAACACGCTAATTTAATTTAAGCTATCTTGATCTGGACCTAATCACCATATCGTCATTCTGTTGCGCCTTTAGGTGGAAAGATTCCGGTGCCACAACGGCCAGTGGCTGTCGGTGGTCGAGACGCTGGGCGCCGAGGGCGGCGGCGGGGACACCAACGACGACCTGCCGCCCTACCTGTCCGCGGAGTATCTCACCACGCACCGCCTCACCACATCAGGTGACCACTTTTTACAACATACATACCGTTTGGCAAAAAAGAGTAAAAAGGAGATTGACCATTTTGGACCAAATGCTGCCCAAGCATGGGAATACTTTTATACTTTTATTTAAAAAAAAACATCCACGGGGTTATATTGTACTTAAAAACTTATCATATGGCTTTTTGGTGCTTTAACTTTTGATATATCGATGGCTTAGAGCACACATGTACTAATTACAAAAACTAGATTTTTCAGGAGAGCATTTTAAAGTTTAAACATGAATAATACCAGAACTGTGTATGATATGGAATTAAAATTACGTTTATTCATAAGACTTTTTCTTTGGTTCTACAAATAAGTAGATTTCATAACCGAATTACATCAAATTGATAACAAAATCACCTGAATTTCTAGATAACCCCCTCACTTAGTACATTTGAACCCTTAAATTTAGTAATTTGAATGCACGAATGTACTAAGTGGAGCGGGGTCAATATTCTAGTAGATAAACAGGTACTTATCAAAATTAAAATATTAAAATATTTATTAAATACCACAGAATACCGACTCAAGATATTTTCTGCAGGTTAGAACATAAAATAATAATAATATTATTAAATAGGAAATCAATAAAACATTGCATAGTAGGTAAGTAATAATTTATTAAAGTTCTACAACATTTAATTAATTATTAAGAATAGTATAGGTACCTACCTAAATTAGTCTTTCTTAAACACTAACAAAATTAGGAAAGTACTTATTTATTCATTTTAAATCAGTAATTAGTCTTAGAATAAGGTAGGTTATTAATAATACTCTCATCCTGATTCTTAACTTCATAATCAGATGTTTCAGTGTCAGTGATATTGATATTAGGAATATTTGCAGAACTGGATGGAAAGTCTCTATAGTATTGCCCATAGTCTCATGGGATCACACCATCCTTTAAAGAGTAAGAAGATCTTTTTTCTTACATTGTGAAATAGGGAGCACCAAATTAGTATGCCATTTTCAGGTTTTTTTATGTTACTGAAGTCTTTATTTTTTCCTCCATTTTTTGCCTTGCAAATATTAATTTTTTCCAAATCTGAATCGTTTAAGTCGTATTTATAAAATATCGAAGTAGGCGATTCTTTGTTTACCCGAAGCCACTTAATTTTAAACCATTTCAGTATCATTTTTTATGTTTTTAGTTGTGTTGTGTAGTTTAGTAGTGTAAGTATTTAAAGTTTTTTCAAATGCCTTTATGTCATAGAAATCGTCATGTTTCATAATATTAACATCATAATTTTTTGGTTTGATCGTGGCAAAACCCATTATCAAATATAAAATAGTTAGAATATACTATGAGAGTTTTCGTAAATAATATATTTTGCAATCACCGGTAAGGGGTATAGAAAGAACAGCTTGTAGGTCGAATTTATTTGCTCTAAAAGCACCATCTGTGTTTAAACATATTTTTTTGTCTTCTTTTTTCATATTCAAAGAGTCTTTTTCGCGTTTTTTGTGTGCATCATATTCTTCATGTAAACTAGCCTTTTCATTTGATCGCTTATATACATTGCAGGGTTTATAAAATACTAGTTTTGGCTCATAGAAGTGAAAAATCCGATGGTATATACATAATACGGGAGTTATTTATTTTTCTGGGCAAAAATTTCTCTGTAAATTTTGTACATGCGAGATACGTTCAGATTCAGATCACTATCTAAATATAATTTTTTGGAGTCTTTGCGACAATAGAAAGACTCGATTCGAGGGTACTGGTCAATATTGCTCTTTCACAAATTTCGTAGCCTAGGGAAGTTATATTTGCGGGAATTTTACCTTTTCGATTGTCAGTGCCAACATAAGAACCTGCATGTCCTCTATATTTGGAACAAATATTAATAATACTTGTGCTAATATCGAAAGTGTTACAAAAAATTTTTTGGCAAACACGGTGTTTTCTTATAGATTGGTGAAAAAAGCCAGTATGAACGTGACATTGACCGATTTTTCTTAGCCTTCGTGCATACACGTAAAAATTACGCGCCAAAACGATTATCGAAAGCACGCTTAACTTAAAATGTCGTTAGTTGAGCATTTTAAAGAAACCAAACAAAAATGAGTTAAGTGTACTAATAGATATGTGATTTTCGATGATATTGTAAACATCTGTACAGTTATTTTTTGTATCATAGCAACTTAGCACATTTGTGCACTTAAAAACAGTTGCAAGCATTAGATTTGTTTTTGTGTAAACTGCATTTACAACATTTGGATTATCTGTAATATGTAAAATTACATATCGTAAATGTACTTAATATTTTTGTGCGTTAACTAGTACCGCGGAAGGGAATCTTAAAATCACTTAAGGAGTTTTCGTAGCAGATTAGTAAAAATAAAGGATTTTAATACTTTTGGACGAAACCGAAGCTTACTTGATACAACCGTGACACTGGGTTTTTGATAGAAAGAGATGGAATATGGACACGTGGGTAAGTGCAAACGGTAGAGCACGTCAATTAATACAGTTGGCAGTCAAAAAGTAAAAATCGCGATTTTTGTAGTTAGTACATTTGTGAACTAAGCCATCGATATATATTTTTTTTTATGTTGTCGTTTTGGTTACCTATATAATATTATTATCTTACTTAGTGCCTTCGCACACGGCGAATAAGACGTTTGTTATTATTTTTCGTTAATGTAAAACCTATACAACAGATTTTTTTTCTCAATACTCCAATAATAGATTCTGAAGCGCTTTGGGTTACATACTAGGAACATTATGCACTATGATTCAATGTTGGGCAGCACTCTTGGTCCAACGTCCATACAAAAATGGTCAATCTCCTTTAATAGTGGCAATACTGATTCGTAATATTTGGTTGTTTGCGTTAAAAAACGCTCAAATAAACTAAAAGATAACGAAACGTTAAAATAGGTGTACCTCAGGCGGGAACCTCCTTCCCGCCTAAAGCGCGGGACAAACACAAGCGGCGTCGGGCGCGGTGGCTGTTTGGCGCCCGCTCATTCGTGGTTCATAATAATGCCGCTCCCGACGACGCTTGTGTTGTCCCGTGCCTAAGGTGGACATTTTATTCAACGTTTCGTTATCTTTGAGTGGCAATACTGTATGGAGCGTTTGTCAAAAATGACGTAAACTCCATACAGTATTGCCACTACTAAATTTCTACACTTTTTTGCTAAACTCTACATACATATAATCACGACTGTAATCCCCGAAGGGTTAGTCAGAGTTTAGGCAATGAGGACCGCAAAAGTCCTCTGTCATAGTCCACTTTTCACCGAATAGCGACTGCACATGTGCTCAGCGTGACAGGTTGCGAGCCCATCGCCGCTCTAAGCTAATGGATGTATGTGCAGTCTTTAGCCCGTTAGTCGCCTTTTACGACACCCAGGGGAAGAGGGGGTGGTAGTATTCTTTCACCGCTACGCGACACATCAATCGATCCACGCACCTTCCGCATTCCGGGCGGCTGCCTTAACCACTTGGCTACCGAGGTCTGGTTTTCACCTGTCGAAATTTGTCAGTGCTTGATGCTTATGTTTTTTAGTCAACATTGCTTCATCAAATCTTAGAAGTTTTCAGCCCTGAGAAATTTTACTTAAGTATATTTAAGCGTTAATAAAACGCTAACGTATATATAAAAAATAATTTATAAACGCAGCTTCATCTTAACCGAATGTTCAAATATTTGTAAAATATTTCTTTCGGATCTCAGCTGAAAACTTCTAAGATTTGATAAAGCAATCTTGACTAAAAAACATAAGCATCAAGCACTGACAAATTTCGACGGGTGAAAATCAGACCTCGGTAGCCAAGTGGTTAAGGCTGCCGCCCGGAATGCGGAAGGTGCGTTGTTCGATTCCCGCGTGAGGTTGTCGTCTTTTTTCAGTGTTTAAAATTTTATTGCTGTGTTGATATTCATATTATGGTGATAGATGGATAATTCATGATGCTATCTATTGTATTACAACATAGCTCTAATAAATTGAAGGTCTAACTGACGAGGACGCCTTAATGTCATTTACCGAGATGCCGCCGACACTCATTTACGTACGAATGTATGTGGTATCATGGTGAATATCAAGGTGTCTTTCAGGGCGGCAATGGATGTAATATAGGAACTATATTTGTGCATTTCTTTATCATTTCAGATTCCCAAACTTCATTAAATGATGACTCTGATAGTTTTTCGGGAGAAGTCGACATTGATCGAATGAGCAGGTGAGAAGATCAAAGTTTTATATTTTACTATGCAACAGAAGTATATTATAGTTTTTGGTGACTTTTTAATATAAATAATAAATGCCTACCGATCTTCTAAAGTGCCTATGAATTATTCGTGAGATTTCGTAATAAGTTAATCAGTCAATATTGAAATGGTGTTTCGCTTGAAATAATATAAGCGCGTTTTCACATTCTGTGTTGGTAGCACAGGTCCGATCTTCAAACAATTGTAATTATTTGACTGGTACTGAAAGATAAAATTTGTGGTATGTGCGAAATATGACCGTATACGATAGTGTAACCATTCCTTTTTTTCAGCAACGCCGCGGACACTAAAGTCAACGAACTATACGGAACTACTGAATCTTTGTCTGGAAAATCTGCAGAAAGTGATTCTATGTTTACAAAAGACCTAAATCTATTCGCTTAATAATATATTTGTAGTTTACTATAATCTACCTATCACGTACCTAAACATCCAAATAATGTAACTTAATAACGCTTGATTTACGAGATTGTAGCAACACTATTTTTTTGTTGCAACTTGTTATTATTGTTTTATTTCGTTACCATTTAAATATAGTTAATATTAGAAACATATAAAAATCTTTTTCTTCTCCCATGTCTAAATCTATCGTGGTATCATCCACCTTTGTAATGGCAGCAGCTTGACGAAGACACAGTAGCAGTGCTTGCACATTACTGAGACTTTAAAGTCTTGTAGCTTCAGCCACAATGATCAGCTAGTAAATATGAACTATTTGGGTGTACCTACGCTTGGCTTTCTCACCATGAAATGAATGCCAAAAAACTATACCCATATAGTGCCCAAAGGAAATAAATAGTACCTTTATAGTTAAAAAGTTATAGACATAGTTTGGTGAGGAAGCCAGGTGTAGATTACGCCTAGCGTTCTCACTTCTGTTTGGGAAATCTGAGTAAGTTAGGTACAACTATAATTAGTATTTTAAAAAACTTTACCCAAATAATGCCCAAAGGAAATAAATAGAGCTCTTATAGTTAGAAAGTTATAGACAGTTTTGGTAAGCAAGCCAGGCTTAGGTAGTCACGCCAGTGTAACGTCTGGTGTGACCACGAGTCCGTCATAGGTTCTACGGCTAGCGTACTCAACCCATTGCGTTGAAACAGAACAGCTATAGCTCTCATTTCTATCTCAATAAATTGTGCCGGAAATAGTACCCTTTAGGAGTCTAATTGTTAATTTAAACTAGAAAGTCATTTTTGATAGCAAACTGTAGAAATTTGAGTTTGAGTAAGAATACAAAAATTTGTAAATTACTGCTGAAGTATTACGGTGCTATGCAGTCGGATTCTTGGTAGTCCTGTTTTTTTATTATTTACGGGTAAGGTAGCTTGGCCTTCATCTCACCTGTTGGTAATGACGATAAGGCCGAAGGTGGAAGCGCGCTTCACCCAGAATTCTCAACCACTGAGGAACTGACTGTCTCATCTCCAAGCTGTTGGAACACAACAATGCTATTAACAATGTTGATATGCAGCCAGACTTGGCACAAATGTTGAATGAGTTGATGTTTCAGCAGCAACCAGCGCGCCCATCTTATTAAGGGCCCCACAGACGATCAGGTCACCGGCAGGTATCGGCCTGTCAGTTAGTACTAGCCGCTATAGCCGAATGCTAGTTCTTGTTATCAAACTGGATCCTGTTTTTTACTGGTCCAGTCTAATGACAATAGGTTTTGATATTATATAGTTATGGTATTCATTATATTTTTGTAGTTTTATTAATACGATTTACTATTTTATTTAAATAACGATAAAAATAATATAAATTGTGAAAATAGTCTATGTTTGAAAATAAAGAAAATAATTATAATCTCCGTAATATTTTAAAATTATCTAAGTATTACTGTTACGTGAAACCTGAAAATTAAGCTTTTTAATTAGACCAGTGGTTCCGGCAGTGCGTTGATTAGTAAGCCAGACGCTTCAAACCCCAAGCGGTCGCATGAGACCGCACCTACAAAAACACACTTGACTTTGTACCGTGTTTTCATAGACTTACAGACTACTTTAGTATGAACCACAGACATATAATAGATATGTCTGTGGTATGAACAAGTTATTATTTTTTTGTTATTTTTTTTTATTTTATTAAAGTTTGGTGTTATTTCGGTTTAATTATTGTTATCGCAAAATATCGCTTATTCTGTGTTCGATTCTGTCAAATTTGACGTTGACAGTTAGTGTCAAAAAACATCCAAGACTGAGGGGTAACAAACAAACTCTGAAAATTATTTGAACAAATTGATACCTGCTTAAGTTAAAAGCAACCGATTACAAACGCAAAAACTACAATTTATATATTTTTATAACACATTTGCTCGTAAAGTGGCTCTTATTACACCGATTTCAGCATCGTAATGTAGCTTATTACACACTAGTGCGGTAATGTAAAATTAGTAATAAAATAACGCACTAGTGCGGTAATGTAAAATTAGTAATAATTTGAATCTATGGACAACACAGACCACGCCCACACAGTCTACGCTTCAGCAAGAAACAACTGCACAGTCTGCACAAGTGCTTAGATGGTGAGCCTTTAGCCCGTTAGTCGCTTTTACGACACCCAAGAGAAGAGAGGTGTTGGTACCTATTATTATTATGAAGAGCCCATCACCGCTCTATGCCGTTAGATGTATGTGCAGTCTTTAGTCCGTTAGTCGCCTTTTATGACACCGAAGGGAAGAAAGGGGTTGGTAGTATTATTTTGATGAGCCCATCGCCGTTCTATGCTGTTGAATGAATGTGCAGTCTTTAGTCCGTTAGTCGCCTTTTACGACACCGAAGGGAAGAGAGGGGTTGGTAGTATTATTTCGATGAGCCCATCGCCGCTCTATGCTGTTGGATGTATGTGCTGTCTATAGTCCGTTAGTCGCCTTTTACGACACCCAAGGAAAGAAAGGGGTTGGTAGTGTTATTTTGATGAACCCATCGCCGTTCTATGCTGTTGAATGTATATGCAGTCTTTAGTCCGTTAGTCGCCTTTTACGACACCGAAGGGAAGAGAGGGGTTGGTAGTATTATTTTGATGAGCCCATCGCCGCTCTATGCTGTTGGCTGTATGTGCAATCTTTAGTCCGTTAGTCGCCTTTTACGAAACCCAAGAAAAGATAGGGGTTGGTAGTATTATTTTGAAGAGCCCATCGCCGCTCTGTGCTGTAGCATGTATGTGCAGTCTTTAGTCCGTTAGTCGCCTTTTACGACACCGAAGAGAAGGGAGCGGTTGGTAGTATTATTTTGATGAGCCCATCGCCGTTCTATGCTGTTGAATGTATGTGTAGTCTTTAGTCCATTAGTCGCCTTTTACGACACCGAAGGGAAGGGAGGGGTTGGTAGTATTATTTTGATGAGCCCGTCGCCGCTCTATGCTGTTAGAGGTATGTGCAGTCTTTAGTCTGTTAGTCGCCTTTTACCTTGAAAGTTTAAAAATAATTATGTCTAGTTTTAGTAATGAAGAACTAAATTTACAGTCTATACCACCGGAAATAATAAGTGAAGCCTTAGATTAAAACAAAAAGGGAAGATACGGCATGAGCGTCTCGTGAGTGAGCCGCCAAAATTAGGCCTAAAGGCACAATTTCACTTCAGTCACAATTTGCCGAGCGAACAGGCTACATCGCACTATTGCGGATATTCTACTGTGTGAAAAAGAGAAAGACGCTACTCCGCAGTGGCGGTCGTACGTACTCGTCCTGTTGCGCGAAGCGACCGAGACGTCAACGCGCTACTCGCTGACTCCCTCGCGCTGACGTTGAAACGTACCGCTTTGTCTCGCTCGCTCGATTTACACTTTATAGGTGTGCGTGTGTGAGTGTTTGCTTAAGTAGTTGAGTAGGACTATATTTTGAATGACTACAAGTAGGAGCATGCCGTATCTTCCCTTTTTGTTTTAATCTAAGAGTGAAGCACAAAATGTTATTGACAGCCTATTACCATCTAAGTCCAAAGAAAAATACATGTTGGCTTACCAAAGATTTATACACTAGAAAAACAATAAAAACACGCAGTCATTTTGAGAAAATGTGTTTTCCTCGCAAATATGTTATAAAACGTCGTATGACATACGTGCGCTTTGATAATTACAGCCTCTGCTTTCTTGTAGCCCTCGCCTACGGCTCGGGCCAGCAATATCGCCTCTGCTGTAATTTTCAACTTACCGCACTAATGTCATAATGTACTATTGTTAAACTGATTGTACACACTAAAGAATTGTTATCTAAGACATGACTACCTGACTGACACAAGTTTCGGGTGCTTTGTTCCCTCGGCCTCCCCACTAGAGATGGGCGGTGGGTATTTACCCGATGGGAATTTACCGGGTAAATACCCAAAACATGGGTAAAAACAATAAGCACGTTGTGGTTTAGTAGTATTTTTTCTTTTCGTCTTTCTTTCTATTCATTTATGTTTAATTGTATGTTTTGGTACAAATAATGAATATTATCTTGATTGTTGACTAAACTACTAATAACAAAAATATAATTATTTGGTAAAACTTTTGTATCAAGTCGCCTGAATTGGGAGGAGGGATCGGTAGGAGGGGGTAGGGTGAGGAGTACTCCCCCATTACCCCTCTCCCTACCCCCCTGCTGCAGACAAGTAGTATAATTAAGTTATGTTATTTTTTGTATTTTGAGGTTATGTAACAATTGAGGTTTTGGTAAAACTTTACAACCGCGTAACCAACATTTGGAGGAGTGGAGAAAGGCGACCCCCCGTTTAGGTGGCGAAAGGGGAGAGAGTATATAAAAAACGTCGCACGTACAAAAACGTCGTTTCTGACGACCTCCTTGGTCGAGTGGTTTGTACACCGGTTTTCATGGTGTCGCCATCTCTGAGGTCCCGGGTTCGATCCCCGGTCGGGTCAATTTAGAAACTATTGTTTTTCTAAATTGTCTCGGGTCTGGGTGTTTTCTATGTATAATAAGTATGTATTTAAGTGTTTTAAGTATGTTTATCCGTTGTCTAGTAACCATTTAACGAGTTTTATAATGAAGCTTCTCTTGGGCTAGATAATTGGTGTGAGTGTCGGAAAGTTTATTTGTTTATTTGTTTGTTTCTGGCGTTTTGCTGGCCGCTCCCGCGGTACGCTCGCTTGGCTCGCGCGTTTTTGGTCAACATACTAACCTATCCTAACCTAATTAACTCTTTAGACTTTTGTCATGGCAGGGGCCTTCGCCCCCCTAGCTCCCCCCACGCGGCGGGCGACGGCGAGGGCGCTTTTTTTAATCCAGAGTGAAGTGAGGGATTCTAGAGTAGAATCCCGAGCGTAGAGATGGGTTCTTTAGTAGAATCCTGAACGTAGCGAGGGATTCAAAGTACGTCGCCCGAGCCAAAAATATAATTTGCGCCCGAGTAATACACTCTACTTTTCATCACTCACTATGAGAAAAAAATATTTTGATGAGCCCATCGCCGATCTATGCATTGGATGTTTGTGCAGTCTTTAGTCCGTTAGTCGCCTCTTATGACACCCGAGGGAAGAGAGGGGTTGGTAGTATAATTTTGATGAGCCCATCGCCGCTCTATGCTGTTAGTTGTATGTGCAGTCTTTAGTCCGTTAGTCGCCTTTTACGACAGCGAAGGGAAGAGAGGGATTGGTAGTATTATTTTGATGAGCCCATCGCCGCTCATGCTGTAGGATGTATGTGCAGTCTTTATTACGTTAATCGCCTATTAAGAGACCCAAGGGAAGAGAGGGGTTGGTAGTATTATTTTTGATGAGCCCACCGCCGCTCTATGCTGTAGGATGTATGTGCAGTCTTAAGTCCGTTAGTCGCCTTTTACGATACCCAAGGAAAGAGATGGGTTGTTAGTATTATTTTAATAATAAGTCACAACTACACATGACAGTACCTGTCACAAAACCGATCTCCGTTGGGCGGTAATACTACCAACCCCTTACTTCCTTTGGGTGTCTTAAAAGGCGACTAACGGACTAAAGACTGCACATACAACCAACAGCATAGAGCGGCGATAGGCTCATCAAAATAATAGTACAAAAAGTGCGGCGCACTTATAAAGAGGACTAAAACTCATTACTGCCCGCTAAAAGTTTCATAAAGAAAACACCACCTTTGGGTGCACTTAAAGGCGGACCAAGTCGTCCTTTTCGAATAGATGAAATGAAAAAATGGTTTTATTTCTACTTTCTTGGGGTTTAAAAAACGGGAAAAAAAACTTATTGCTCCAGATTGAAAAAACTTACCCGACACCCAATACACTGACGGGCTTGAAAGGGGGGACAGAAAAAGTCGCGTCCGCCATCATGGATCTCGAAATAGATGTTGTATTCGACATCGGCACCGCTGAAAATCATAGAAATAATACCCCTATTGATTTTACATAAAAAACTCACGTCCACCATCTTGGATCTCGAAATAGATGTTGTATTTGAAATTGGACCCCTGATAAACATGGAGATGATACCCATATTGATTTTGTATAAAAAAGTCACGTTCGCCATCTTGGATATCGAAATAGATGATGTATTCGAAATCAGCACCGCAGTTAAACATGGAAATGATACCCATAATGATTTAACATAAAAAAGTCGCGTCCGCCATCTTGGATCTCGTAATGTTGTATTCGAAATCGGCACCCCCGAAAACCATAAAAATAATATTCATATTGATTTTATATCAAAAACTTGGGTCCACCATTTTTGATCTCGATTTTAATAGCTAATTAAATCTTGCCAAAATATTAGCGCATTCTAAAATGGCGTTTATCCATATAAAAAACATTGAAAAAGACTTTACGCATCGCAACGCATGATATGCATTAAATATTACATTTCAATTCTCATTTAAAAAAAATTTACTACACACGTTTTAATACAGCCACTCCTGACGCGTACTGTGTCCCCAGTGGAGTGTATGGACAGCCCCAGTTGCGCCCCGCCCCGCCCGCCCCGCACACCCCTCACGATTGCCCTGTCTAGTCGTGCCCGATGGCCGACTGTAAGAATTAATAGAATGTGATGGTACTATTATAATATTTATATAAAAATCAACAAAACGTTTTCTACGTTATGACAAAAACATGTGCATAAAAGAACAATAAATAATAACATGGTTCACGAGCGAGCTAGCCGTTAGCATGGACTCGAGTTTGCCTAATTTACCGTTTCAATTCTATGTCTCACTCACTCAATACCATATCGCACCTTGAAAACAAAAGTGGCAGTATACCAAAAACAGCAGTTTTGTGTTATAGCGACATCTAGTTTATTGTTACTATGGCGCTTTTAATGCCAAAACAGGCGTTCTAATAGTTACAATAGTTTTTCCTAGAGGTCGCTAGTGCCAGTTTATACTTTTAGGTTAAGTGTCAAAGTAATAATTTAAAAAGTGGCACTTTGTCAGTTAAAGACAAATATTTGGAAGCAACGCAGGCCGCGGTGAGTATAAAAGTGTCATTTTATGTTTAGTGCTTATTTAACCGTAATTTATGTAAATAATATAGTCAAATAATGAATGAAAAAGTGACATTTTAAGCATAGTGTCGTTTTTTCGAGTATAAGCAAGTAACATAATCATAATAATTATCTATGAATTTAAAATGACACTTTCTGTTTAGTGCCAGTTAATCTATTTATTTGAAATATCAAAATGTTGGTAAGTATTTTAAGTTGTTTATACTTTCTATTATAAATCTAAAATAAACTGCCTGAACTTTGTCTAAACTTAAATAAGGTCCAAAGAATGTTTTTTTTGGGATGAATCTCAAGGTAACCAAGGGGCAAATGAAATAGGAAGTTGTATCCTGAAATATTTGCAAAAGAAGTCTTATTGTGCTGATGCTGATCTTGATGTGGTTAATTGCTGCGGTCTGCAGAAAAATCAGTTTGTTATCTAAATGAATATTGACGCTGTATTAAACTTAAAAATTAAAACCATAACGGATAAATTTTTGATACGAGGCCATAAGCAAAACGAAGGCGATGCAGTGCATTCCATAGTCGAGAAGGAAGCTAGAAGATTTCTTAAAGCTGGACCAATATATATAGGTACCTTTGCAATACATTTTTGCAATCCGCAGTGCAAAAAACGTGCCACTCCTTTTATTGTTAACGAAATGGGCTATAGCGATTTCTTAGACATTAAACAGCTACCAGTTCCTAGACTGAATAAAAGTGTAGATGGCGACGCGACGTTGTAAAACTATCTGATATTAAAGTTCAAAAGTTGTTAAAAATATACACAATCAGATCAAAATACAGTATAAAACCATTGTGCTAGTAATATAGCTCAATGTATAAAACATCATACTTTAATATTTTAAAGAACTTAATCTGACAAATAGAACTAGTAGAAATAACCGCCCACAATAACTAAACCCGCTTAATCCACGTAAATTGGATATATCCGAAAGAAAAAAATGGACATAAAGAACCTCATGCTGGTTTAATACCTAGATATTATTAGTATTACGAAAGCATATTATGAAAGCATGTTTCAGTAATTTTAACATACCCAAAGACGATTTTGTTGTGTGTTTTGTTGATCTCATTTTATAGATGAGGTGGAATAAAAGTGGATTATTATAGTTATTAATATTTTGAAAATGTATTTTTTATATACTATACATTCAGTTTTAAAAATATATACGAATTGTTGTTTATTTACCTAATGTTTATTAATTGATACCCACAAAGATGAGGAAAATTTTTATAAAACCGATTATATAATTTCAATTTTTTTTTCTCAATTGTTTTGATACTTTATTACATAAGTTACGTAAATTTATCTTGCAAAATTAATAATGTCCTTTCTGATTATGACATATTTTTGATTTATTTGTGGTTTTTTTTCTTATAATTTCAATACATAATTAACAATTTCGGGTACTTCTTCTTTAAATATATAGATCTACCGAAATCAAAAGTGTCACTATGCGCAATTTTTTTTTAAACATTTTTTTCTAAATAACTACTTATTTATTTGCCTGTGTTCAGTATGTAACTAAAAGAAAAATAGTTAAACTGTAATTTAAAGTTACTTTCAATTTTTATATCAGTTGTTTCATAAGATATTTTGTAAAAGATCTGCATTAGTAACTTTAAACGGCCGTATTTCGAAATGTCAATTTAGGCATTACGCCACTTTTGTTTTCAAGGTGCGATATTCTTTGAATTTGAAACGCTCGGCTTTAGACTAACGCTATTACACAAATGTCAGCAGAATAAAGGACAAACTCACTCATGATGATGACACAAATAAATACTATAAAATAAAATAAAGTATCGATAAACACTGTTTAAAATAACTGAAGAATATTATATTGACTACATTACACGATTTAGGTTGTTCCGTACCGGAATATTTCATTTAGTTTCTTTGTATTTATAATCTGAATCAAGTTTTAAGATAACACAACATGGAGGGTACACCACAAAACTTTTGTTGATTTTATTTGCCTACTGTGGGTAGCCTGTTCTTTGAAGCAGTAGTCTCGCTCGTGAGGCCGCTCCGAACACTCGTCGCGTCTTCCGACTTTCTCTGTCTGGAGTACTAAACCTATACTTAATTAGTTCGTGATATAAAACCCTTCGTGAGTGCAAAATAATACTTGTGGTTGGTTGAAGTGACACAACCGTTACATAGAAATAAGAGCTCTTAGTGCCTATCAAGAAACAGCGACCTTCTAGAAAAGTGTAAAACTAAGGACTATAGCAAGCCTCATCTTCCCAGAGACGAACTGAGGAGAAGTCAGGTAAGCCCCACAGTAGCCCCTTATTTATACAAAACATTTTTGTTCCTTCGGCCGGATAGCACATTGATCGGCACGAGGGCTTAATCCGTTCGAATCGGATTAGTTGGTAATCAAATCCAGGTTGTGTTGTCTTAATCTTGCTGTACTACGTACACATATTCATTTCGCACTCATCTTTTCGGTATATTTTACAGTATTTCGTATTTAAAATATTCAATCGTTTGTCGGATTCATTTGCGCCATCATTGACTCGCAATATGGCGGATGAATCAATCATCGAACAAGACCTTTTCGAAAGGGATATTATTTTAGAAGAACTAAAACGAACCTTGTTATTTGCTACAACTGACATAACACAATTTCGTTCTCGATGTAGTGATTTAGCTGCTCAACAACGGAAGTTTAGCAAAGTTCAATCAAAAATAGAAAAAGCTTTGCTCAAATTAAAAACTTTCAATCGTGACGAACAACTCAAAATTCGTAATGATTTTAGCGATTGTTATTATGCAATTTTAGTGCATGTCAATAAATTAAAAGAATCAGAACAGGAGTGTCGACGCATGAGCCGTGCCATTCCGCAGTCCAATTTGTGTGATGATAAACATTCGAAAATATTAACTAATTTACCTTTGCCAACCTTTAACGGCAATGCCACTGATTGGCCTACTTATTATGATCTTTATTGTGGGCAAATTCATAACAATAATGCCTACACACCGGCCGAAAAGTTCCGTTATCTTTTGTTAACATTAAAAGACGAACCATTTAATTTAATTAAAGCCATACCTATTCGCGATGAAAACTACAATATTGCCTTAAATATTCTTATTTCTAGATATGAAAATCGTAGAATTATTGCTTCAAATCATTTAGATCGTATTTTGGATTTGGAACCATTTACTAAAGATAATCATTTTAATATTCGCAACATAGTGAATGTTTATACTGAAAATATTAAAGCCCTTGAGATGATGCATTTTCCTGTTCATGAATGGAACTTCATTTTACTTAATATTTTGTTACGTAAAATACCACACTCACTTCGTAGACGTTTCGAGTTATCTCTAACTAAACCATCGGAAATCCCTAACATTGACGTTTTTATAACCTTTTTGCAGCAGGAAATTGCTGCATTCGAAATAATGTCAAGTCAAGAAAAATCGCTCGTAGGTAGTAGTAATAATAATGCGACAAATCAAATTAGTAAACAAAACAAATCGCAAAATAATTTCCACTCGATTCCGCGACGTTCCTTTGCCGTTAGTACAAATCATTCTCAAGATTTGCCAAACAAAATTCAATCTGGTTTCGGTAGTAATAAAAATCAGAATGTTTGTATTTGTTGTAACATTGAACAGCACTCGTTGTCAAAGTGTTCGGTATTTATGAACAAATCCCCTAAAGATAGATACATTTTTGTTAAATCTCAAAACATTTGTTTGAATTGTTTGTCCCTGGGGCATAGTGTAAAACAATGTAAAAGTAGTTATGCTTGTCGAACTTGTAATTCGCGATCTCATCATTCATATCTTCATTTTGATAACAACATGCAATCTAATGTCGTCTCTTTCCCTCCCACTGTGGAGAATCGTACTGTCGCAGTTGCACCAGACTCCTGCACTGTGCAACAAGCTAACGTTAATCATGCTATGAACGATAACAGTTGTATCACGTCCAAGGCCGCTTTCCCTCATAACTCTCGTACTACGACGGTTATGTTATGTACCGCACTCGTCGATGTATGCGTAGGCAACGCGAAGTTTACAGTTCGTTGTTTGATCGATACGGGTAGTCAAGCTAGCTTTATGACGGCTGCCTGCGCGCAGAGATTAGGCTTAGCGCGTAAAAACATTAACGTACCAATATTCGGAATTGGTGAATCGCCACCTATACAGCCAAAAGGAATCGTTTCTTTTAACTTAGCCCCACGAAACCAATCGAATCCTATTATTTCGGTAGATGCATTGATCTTATCAAAAATAGTTTCGCAAACGCCGTGTGTTCCGGTACCTCTTAAAACTTGGCCGCACATTTTAAATCTAGATTTAGCTGATCCAACTTTTAATGCGCTTTACCCTCAGCCTGTCGAAGTGCTCCTGGGAGCAGATGTTTTGTCACAAGTATTTTTGGGTCAAGTTATAAAGGGACCACCGGGCTCGCCGGTCGCAATCAATAGTATTTTCGGTTTTTTGTTGATGGGCAAAGTTTCGTATTTTGTTACGTCACCACTCCAAGTTTGTCATAGCTCCTTTTTCGAGGACATTGACTTACAACGATTTTGGGAGCTGGAGACCATCCCCGAAGATCGTACTCTCACACCTGATGAACAGTTGTGTGAAGAGATCTATCAAACCACTTTCGCTCGTGACAAGGAGGGTATATCGTTTCCTTGCCATTCAAACGCGATGCACCTATACTAGGTCAATCGCGCGACATCGCCCTAGCTCGTTTTCGCAAATTAGAATTTCGTCTCGAAAAAGATCCTAAACTCAAATTCGCATATCATGCTTGCTTGCAAGAGTATCTCGACCTGAATCACATGGAGCCTTGTTCTCCACCCCTCGATAATAAGCAACATTATTATATTCCTTATTTCGCTGTCATCAAACCGTCAAGTGAAACTACTAAAACTCGTGTTGTTTTCGATGCTAGTTGCAAAACCACAAACAATCACTCGTTGAATGATATTCTATTACCTGGTCCAAAGTTACAATCGGACATTGTCGAACTTTTACTTAACTTTCGTATCCATTTAGTAGTCTTCACCTGCGACATAAAACAGATGTATAGAAATATTCTCCTGAGAGAATCCGATAGGGATTTTCAACGTATCGTGTGGCGTTCGTCTCCCCACCAACCGATACTCGATTTTCGACTACGTACTGTCACATTCGGTGTAAGTCCGTCGCCGTACCTTGCTCTTCGAACTATTCGTCAATTAGCACTCGATGAAGCTTCGCAATTCCCACAAGCTTCTAAAATTCTCTTAAAACAGACATTCGTTGATGACATTCATGGGGGTGCACACTCGATCGAACACGCCTTAAGTTTACAACAAGAACTTATAGGTATTTGCAAAACAGCTGGTTTTGAACTTCGTAAGTGGCATAGTAACACGCCACAAATACTCGATACAGTACGCCCGCCAGATTCTCATGGTGAGCGGGTACTCGAACGTATCTCATTTTCATCTTTAGAAAATGATAAACAAACCAAAGTTTTAGGGCTTCAATGGGACCCTAAATCTGACGTTTTCACCTTCAGTGTACAAATATCGAATTTTAAGAACTGCACTAAACGAATTATTCTTTCGGAAATTGCTAAAATTTACGACCCTTTAGGTCTATTATCCCCGGTCACATTAGTCGCAAAACATTTGATACAGTTGTTATGGACTGCAGGGACTACTTGGGATGAACAACCACCTATCGATATAGTCAATTCTTGGTCAACCTTTATAGGGGAACTTCCACTTTTAGCAAAGATTTCGTTTCCACGACATGTATTTATTTCATCGGCATCATTCGAATTACATGGGTTCTCGGATGCCTCAGAAAAGGCATACGCAGCTTGTATTTACATTCGTTGTATACAAAACAATCATGCTGTCAAAGTATTTCTCGTTTTAGCAAAAACTCGTGTCGCGCCATTAAAGAAATTATCGATTCCCCGTTTGGAATTAATGGGTGCTTTATTGTTGTCAAAACTCATAAGTAAAACATTGCTCGCTTACGGCGACAAAATTAAAATAGTTGATGTCTTCGCGTGGACTGACTCGTCTATTGTATTAGCATGGCTACGCTCAGCACCACATGAGTGGAAAACTTTTGTGTCGAATCGCACCAGCGAAATCTTATCTCGCGTACCGGCCAGTTGTTGGCGGCACGTACGTTCCCAGGATAACCCAAGTGATGTAGCATCCCGTGGAGTGTTAGTTAGTTCGTTTGTTAATCATTCGTTATGGTTTGAAGGACCTACCTGGCTCAAACTAGATCAGTCGCTTTGGCCCGAGTCGACGGGCATCGTAGGTACTTGTGAAGAAAAACGTAATCTCTCGTTCTCAGTTAACACTTTGACTTCAAAATCTAATGAAGACTTAGATAAAATCATAAATCGATTTTCGTCCTTAAGAAAGCTTATTCGTGTCGTTTCAATCATATTTCGTTTTTTCCATAAATGTAAGAAATTACAAAAGTCGTTTCCTAACTATATAACAGTGCCCGAATATAACTTTAGTCTAAATCGTATAATTTATTTAGTACAACATAACGTTTTCATATACGACATAAACAATATTTTGAAAGGAAATCGTCCTTCAAATATGTTACAACGTTTAACTCCATTTCTCGATAAATTTAACAATTTACGTGTCGGTGGGCGGTTACATAATTCGCATATTTCGTTCGAATCGAAACATCAATTAATTTTACCTAAAAGACATAATTTAACTACATTGATAATCGAAGACACGCATGTTACACATATGCATGCCGGCTCGCAAACTACTCAATATATTTTAATGCAGAAATATTGGATTTTATCAGCTCGAGATATCATTAGGCAACTTATACACCGTTGCATTCATTGTTTTCGTGCTCGACCAACACGTACACAGCCGTCTATGGCTCGTTTACCTGGCGTTCGGACACAATCCGCGCGACCTTTTATTAAAATCGCCGTAGATTTATGCGGTCCTTTTTATGTTCGAGCAAATAAAGTTCGTAATGCAAAAATAGTCAAATCCTATGTTGCAGTTTTTGTTTGCATGAGCGTCAAGGCCATTCATTTGGAATTGGTCTCAGACCTTTCAACTGAAGCCTTTCTAGCTGCGTTGCGACGCTTCACGTCCCGCAGAGGTTTATGCACAGATATCTATTCCGATAATGGAAGGAATTTTGTCGGATGCAATAATTACCTTAATGAATTGTATGCCTTTTTACGAAACGACTCTGTTCAAAAAGATTTGAATAATAAATTGCTTAATCAAAACATTACTTGGCATTTTCATCCCCCGACCGGTAGTCATTTTTCAGGCTTAGTTGAAGCGGGTGTGAAAAGTTTTAAATCACATTTATATCGTGTTATCGGTGCTCGTACACAAACGTACGACGAAATGCATACTTTGTTGTGCCAAATAGAGGCAGTATTGAACTCGCGCCCTTTGTGCGTTTTGAGTGTGGACCCCATAGATCCCACACCGTTGACTCCGTCACATTTTTTGATAGGAGAACCTTTAACTGCGTTACCAGACGTGTCGTTGGTAGATTCGAATTCAGACCGTATAACTCGGTGGCGCTGGATTCAACAATGCATTCAGCATTTTTGGAAAAGATGGAGCCGTGAATATTTGCATGAGATTCAACAAACTAGTAAATGGTTTCATGAACGCGGACCACCAATTCGTGAAGGCGTAATCGTTGTGGTTTGTGATGATAACCTTCCTCCGCTGCAGTGGAGGCTCGCTCGTGTTCATGCGTTGCACCCCGGCTCTGACAACATAACTCGCGTTGTTACGGTACAAATGGGCAACACGTTTGCTAAACGTCCTGTTGTCAAACTTTGTCCTCTTCCTATTAATTAAAATATAGTGTAGTTGCATATAACAATATCGTAGTGTAGTTAGTAGTAGGTATTTGTATTACAACAATTAGTTAAGTTTAGTTATATTTCGATTTTGAATATTTCGTTAAAAGAAACTAGTTCTTTTAAGGTGAGCGGAATGTTCCGTACCGGAATATTTCATTTAGTTTCTTTGTATTTATAATCTGAATCAAGTTTTAAGATAACACAACATGGAGGGTACACCACAAAACTTTTGTTGATTTTATTTGCCTACTGTGGGTAGCCTGTTCTTTGAAGCAGTAGTCTCGCTCGTGAGGCCGCTCCGAACACTCGTCGCGTCTTCCGACTTTCTCTGTCTGGAGTACTAAACCTATACTTAATTAGTTCGTGATATAAAACCCTTCGTGAGTGCAAAATAATACTTGTGGTTGGTTGAAGTGACACAACCGTTACATAGAAATAAGAGCTCTTAGTGCCTATCAAGAAACAGCGACCTTCTAGAAAAGTGTAAAACTAAGGACTATAGCAAGCCTCATCTTCCCAGAGACGAACTGAGGAGAAGTCAGGTAAGCCCCACAGTAGCCCCTTATTTATACAAAACATAGGTAAAAAATACATAAAATGTTAAAGATATTTGCCATATCGTGATTTTACCCATGAAATGGGTATTTACCCGCGTTTTTACCCATTTTGGGTATTTACCGGAAATTTACCCGGTAAAATCCCATCTCTACTCCCCACCAACACCCCCGCACCGTGTGTTTATACCCGTGCCGTGTACATAAATTGTCTAAGCACAAAGTAAATTAGTTTTTTAAAAAGTACAATAAAAATAAGTACCTATACATTTTACAACAAAGCTATAGTAGATTAATTGATCTAGTACTGAAATCACTGTATTTTCTTAAATTAAAATAATGTTTGCAAAAATAAATATTACATGTTCGTACAACAAAGCTGTAGACTACGCCTATATAGTAATGAGTAGTATTGAAACCTTTGTATTTTCCATTAATAATTAAAATCAAACATTTTGAAGAATAAAATAGATTTTCTGTTTTTTTATTATCGAAGTTCATTTCCAATGCTATTTGAAGGTCAAAAGCATTGGAAATGAACTGAAATGGTTTTTATACAAAATAAAAAAATATTCACGCCTAGAGGCGACACGGGCACCGAAGAAGGAAGAAAAAGAAGGAAGAAAGGAAGAAACGATCACGCGCCGAGGCATGACGGGCGTCCGCCCCGCGCCCCGCTTCACGCCCCAGGGCGGATGGGCAGTCAAACTGTTAAGTAAAATTTTAAACACTAAAAAGACGACAACCTCAGGCGGGAATCGAACCACGCACCTTCCGCATTCCGGGCGGCTGCCTTAACCACTTGGCTACCGAGGTCTGGCCTTTAACCGTCGAAATTTGTCAGTGCTTGAGGCTTATGTTTTTAGTCAACATTGCTTCATCAAATCTTAGAAGTTTTCACCTCTGAGATCCGAAAGAAACATTTAAAAAAATTTGACTTATGTATATTTAAGCGTTAATAAAAACGCTATAATATGAAAACATTAATCTTCAAACGCAGCTTTATCTTATCCGAATGAATGTTCAAATATTTGTAAAAACGATAAAACTCCTAAGTCCAATAAGACACACACACATAGTCACTCATCTTCTTCTACAGTTCAATCGTCGGCCACCTCAACAAACCACGAAAGTGACTCTGAACATGAAGAATCTATGCTTGAATCCATGGAAACTTTTGATTTTGATGAGTTTCAGGATATTCAAGAAGAACAAGCATTACTTCTTGAAGATCCTCTTACGATGGACTAAAATTATTTTCTCGTGCGAAAACGGTTTTGTCATTCTTAATATTTTTAAATCAGATCTCTATGTTTATTTTTTTTCTCGTGCGAAAACGGTTTTGTCGTACTAAATATTTTTAAATCAGATCTCTATGTTTATTTATTATCAGATTATAGATTTTTCAGATATAATATTTTAATATTTTCAGTTGATTTTATCTCTAGATAGTGTTTGATTTATTTTGAGTTATTAACCAGTAGTTACCTAATACGATTGCATTAAGCATCTTTTTTTATCAGATTTTAGACCGTTCTCTCAGAGGTAGGACATTACTAGGCGGAACTGCACCGCAGCGGAACATAGCAATAAGCGTAATTTTTTGATAAACCGCACTTGAACTACAGCGGAGCTACAAAAATATTTTCAGTAGCTAGGCAACCTCTGAGCAAGATGAACGACGAAATGGATATTATTATTATTTCCTTGTTGTGCGAGGAAGAGGAAAGGATCAAGCAAGAACAGGCAAGAAAAAAGCAAATATGGCTACATGACATTACAAACTCGCGATATGAAGAAAGCGAGTATTATACGCTTTTGCCACGACTTAAGAAGTGCAGTTCCGCCTAGTGCGGTCCTACCTTTAGTCAATACTGTAGTTCTGAAGTTGATGTTTTCTTGTCTCATTAAACGGAGTGCATTGCGAAAATTTGTTTCATTATTACCATTCTATTTGTATCTACAAAATTTATATTTAATGCTTGACTTTAATTAATTAGAGAGTAAAAAAACAATTTAACTGTTTATTATTAAATTACCTGTAAAAAGAAAGTGCTGTCATAGCCCATTATCAATATTTCACCAAGAAAAAAATAAAATTTATTTAGGGTGCAGTAATGCTGAGAATATTGCCGAGAAAGTTCCTGAGAATATTCTCGAGAATACTTGCTAACACTGGGAATATAGTCTATTACTGCAAATAGAGTGTTTTTGATACTATTTTACTTAAGAAATGTTGGTTGTTTCCATTTGATAAAAATGATTATCAACCATTCTCACTTATGAGAACGTTGCCGAGAGCGCTGCCGGCAATATTCTCAGGTAGGAGAACGTTCTCGGGAACGGCACATCACTAGTCATGTGGTGCATGAGATCTGTGAATTTTTTTCTTCCATGTGCTTTTAGCAGCTACTAGTAGTACTAGTAAGTACTTTTTATTAATATCGTAAGTTAAAAAAGAGTAAAGAATAATAAAATTACTAAAGTATTATTATTGTGGGAGTTGATTAGTTTTTTATTCTCTGTAAAAATATTTTTTTTTTCTTTTTTTATTGTGGCTCGCCATAATGGCTTCACTCTGCCTGATGAAAAGCAGCCAGTGAAGCCCAAGAAGTGAAAGCGTTCGTCACAGCGCTACCACGCTATGCCGAACGCTCTCACTATGGCGGCCTGCATAAATGCTTTTTCACGCCCCGCTTAAATAACCCGGGAGAGAGAGGAAGGAAACACGTGTGCGGGAAGCGCATTCCACATACGGGCAGTTCGGCAAAAGAACGATTGTCCAAACTTTTTGGTACGTGTCTTGATGGTCAGCACGGTATGAGGGTGGCTTCTAAGACCTGCACGCGTCGATCTGGAAAGGAAAGGAGAGGGAGGGATGAGGTCAAAGAGCTCCTCAGAGCATTCACCGTGGTAAAGGCGGTAGAAAGCACTAAGGGAAGCAATGTCCTACGTAGCTGTAACGGCTCCAGACTGGTCGTAACGTCATCGTTACCGATAATACGGACAGCATGTCTTTGCAACCTGTCAAGAGCTTCGAGCAAGTACTTGGCGGATCCGTCCCAAAGATGAGAGCAATACTCCACGCAGGAGCGCACCTGAGTCTTATACAAAAGACAACGTTGCTCCGGCGTGAAGAACCGCTTCACCTTGTTCAGGATTTCGAGTTTACGTGAGGCTGTGGTTATAATGCTCTCAATATAGCTCTTCGGGTTGAGGTCGCTGTGTATGTCCATACCTAAGAGACTGAGACCAGTCTGGATGGGTAATAGGTTGCTCTGGAAGGAGGGTTGGGGGAGAAATGCGGACTTTTTAGCACTGACAGCGCAGACCTGTGTTTTTTTGGCATTGAACTGGACCAGGTTATCAGAGCCCAATTTATAAATGCGGTCTAACTCCTCGTCCAGCTCAATGACAATCTTCCGTCTCGACTCCACTACATCGGCCTGCTTTGCCGTAGGGTGACCCAAATAACGCCGATGTACTGTACTGTCGTCGGCATAGCAATGAATGTTACCCAAGGATAACATATCATTGATATGCAGAAGGAACAGCGTGGGCGATATTATAGAGCCCTGCGGCACTCCGGCGTTCACCTGCAGACTGTGAGGCACTGCTTTCGCAGAGTACGCGAATGCTGCGCTCATGCAGGAACCCGGCGACCCAATCGCATAGGCGAGGTGGCAAGCCGTATGACGAAAGCTTGGAGAGAAGCGAACGATGCCAAACTCGATCGAATGCCTTGGAGATGTCCAGGCTAACAGCCAGTGCCTCTCCATGCTTGTCCATTGCTTCACCCCACAGGTGTGTTATGAACGCCAGGAGATCACCCGTTGATCGTTTCGGTCTGAACCCGTATTGTCGATCATGAATCAGGGAGTGATCTTCTAGGTAGCGAATGAGTTGTCTGTTTATGATTCGCTTAAAAACCTTGCAAAGGACAGAGGTGACAGCAATAGGTCGATAGTTGGCTGGGTCAGACCTATCCCCTTTTTTGGGGACCGGCTGGACGTTCGCCTTTCTCCAAGCCTCCGGCACAATTCCAGTAGAGTACGAGAGGTGGTATAGGCGTGTTAGTACTGGAGACAACTCGGGAGCACATTTCTTAAGGACGACTGCCGGTATACCGTCAGGACCGCTAGCCTTCCGCACATCAAGTGACTGCAGCACGGCACGGACGTCACGTTGTCTGATTTGGACGTCAGGCATTGAGGAACCACAGTGAGGGATGGTAGGTGGTTCCGCGCCGCAATCTATATTTTAAACATTATGGTTTTCACCCCAGCTGAACACATTTCGGTTGGTGATGATCACTTCCTGCGGGTCTATTAGGTAAAAAATATGGATATGGACATGGGCTTCATTTGACATTTGAAGCCCATATTTTGTCCTTATATGGGCATATTATGGGCTTCAAATGTCAAATAAAACCCATGTCCATATTCATATTTTTTAGCCGATAGGGGTAGCTGATATGAACACATCCCGATAATTATGTCCATATGACCACTTCTTGATATAATAGTTGAAGTTAAAGTAGGTATGCATGCAAGTCTTTTTTTTAATTTTATTTTTGAGACTGCTAATTCTGTGTAAGGCTTTTGAGTGTTTTATTGTTAGTACCTAACTACTAACCGCCGTACTCAGAGATGTCAATTAAGTTTTAATGACAATTAAGTCTCTTGCTGTCACTTTCGTATGTATAGTGATAAATAGAGAAGGAAAGACATTTAATTGTCATTAAACTTAATTGACGTCTCTGAGTACGGCGGTAAGTATACTTATTTATTGTTATTTTCATTAAAGATAATATACCTAACATTTTAAATTGATTTACTTAAATCAATGATTTTTATTTAAAAATTATCTGTTTTTTAAATCATGATTTAAATCAGCCAACCCTGGCAGCAATTTCCTAATTGCTAAGCTATTTCATTAAAAAAAAACAACAGCTAAATAACCATCACATTATTTTAATAGATCAATTTTAAACTAAATATTCAACAAATTAACACTACATTGGTAGGTACATAAAAGAGTATTTTAGTGACTTTCTTTTAAGACAAATCGAAGACCACAGTATCCACAAGAATGATCACCTGGTTTATCCTGTAAATTTAAGGAGAATTATAAAACAATGACTATACTAGACCATTTAAACAATTAAAGCCAAAAACAAGTTGGTTTAATAATTAACATGTACCACATTAATGTAGACTCTTGGATGACCTTCTGGACCACTGCCCCCATCACACCAGACAACGCTTTTTGTCACCTCTTTTGGAGGAATTTCTGCTATTAAATTAACAGCCCAGTTTGGATTTACTTGCTTAGATGAATTAGTAAACCGGGCCAGTCTATAATCATCAGAGTCCCATTTCTGTAAATAAATATAAAAATTATTATTAATAGTTGAATTTTGTTTTCCTTCCTAACAAATTAGAATATTAGTCATCTGGCAATTATAGTAACCAATATATTATTATAAAAAAATCATGAATATAAACTAAAATACCAAATATTAGCTCTGGACTAGGACTGCAAACCAGCGAACTTCCAAACTTTGGTTGTTTTTATTAGGTAACAATATTGTACTTAGGTTATATAGTTCTTTAAGGTCAGAAGAGGAAATTAAAAACTATTATTTCGACTCTTCTTCCATCTCCTTGCAGAGATTGCTTACATGCAATCTATCAGGGGTCAAATGGTGCTAAATGTCCTGACCAGTTAGTGGCCCAAGTTAATTTCTATACGCAAGATATTCATATCATCTAGGTATTTACTTAAAAATAATATTTTTTACCAACTACACTAATCGCAATACCATTACAATAGTACACCGATAAATAATAAATAATAATAATAATACTTGGCCAGTATGGGTTGGTGTATCTTCCAATTTGTTTGCAAAGCAACGAGTAATTATTGGTTTCAAATTCCTCCCTGATACAGACACAATTAATGGATGTACACGTCGAAGAGTATTATTCATTTTTCTTGATAAAATTTAATAATACAATATTTTCTCAAAACGATCTCAAGTCTTATGTCACCACCGTCATAGATATAGGATAAAGATAATACTGGGATCACTGGGCTAAATCACAGACTACCACAGACTTAGTAGAAGAGATCATAGAGTAGGTAGAGATGGACTCTACGCATCCATCCTCGGACCATATTGCTCCGAGCATCCATCAGACGGAAATCTCCAATAAGTAAGAAAGATTAAAAAAATGACCAATGGGAACCTCAACTTCAATAAATTCTGAG
This sequence comes from Scoparia ambigualis, assembly GCA_963921215.1. Taxonomy (NCBI): domain Eukaryota; kingdom Metazoa; phylum Arthropoda; class Insecta; order Lepidoptera; family Crambidae; genus Scoparia; species Scoparia ambigualis. Next base: position 22,348,757 of record OY992505.1, on the reverse strand, counting down.
ACCTCAATGAATGATTTTGTTTTACAAGCCTAGAATTAATTAATTCTTGAACTGGCATATCTTTTTTTTTTATTTTTTTTTGTGTTAAGGATCTCATTCTTTTGGCCAAGTCAGTGTTTTCGAAAATTAAAAATTTTTATTCAGAGCAATACAATCTTAGTGAAATATTTCAAAAATTGTATTTTTTCACGAAATTTTCAATATTCTTCCCTTCGAGTGGCAAACGCCATTTCGCATTTGTCGGACATGTGCATTTTGTCCCGCTCCGGGACGATGACTTACGCCTTTAGCACACCGACGCCGCGAACCGCGGTAGCGAAAACTTAGCGAACACGAAAATGCGGTAAATAAGCGAAATTCAAGCGGTCGTTTTCACACCTACTCGAATATCGCTTGTATAAATTTGTTATTTTCAACTCATTCGAATGCAATAATAATAATTCGTTTGAGCCAGACTGGTTTCTTTCCGAATCTGAAGAAGAAGAACTATTACTTCTTGTATCAACATTAAGAAAAAGACAAAATATATGGGTTTTTGAAATTAATCAAAAAAGAAAGAAGTAATTTTTCGCCATGCTACTTCTTTTTTATAAGATTTCCTATAATCTATATGCCCATGAGATATATTTCTGGATAATCTCGAATTTCAATTATAATTTCCTCAGTTTCTGCTTCCGCCATCTTGTTTCGCAGCGATATTCTGTCCAAAAAGACAAACCACATCGTTTCTCTCCAATAGGCGAAACTAAAGTGGCGGTACACCGGCGTCCGTGTGAAACATGTATCGCGAGTATCAGCGATACTATACAAACTGAGACGCAAATATAGGTAGTCACAGACGATAGAGCGAGACGCAACATACGCGATACATTTTAATGTGTGTAGACAGATTACCGCAATTTCCCTACCGCGGTTCGCGGCGTCGGTGTGCTAAAGGCGTTAGTGCGTCGGTTTTGGCTGAATAAATGTAAACAAAACAGGTTCTCTTTAGAGAAATACAAATAAAACAAATATTCTGTTCATGACAATTTGTATAAGACACAGACATATAATAATATGTCTGTGGTATAAGAGTCAACTATCAACAACAGTTGCTAACAAACGTAAAATAATGAAGTACAAAGGTAATAGAGAATAATACAACATATTGCACCTTCTTCTTAACATCCCCATTCCTCAAGGCAACTGTAGTTGTTTCTTCATATGTAGGCTCCGGATAGCTTGCAGAATTCTTGTAGTCGAGGCTTAAACAGAAGTTTAGTTAGGAAATCGGCCAACTGATCCTTTGTGGAAATTTTTTTCTAGGACACACAATGTGCTTCGTTCTATGATGAGTCTCATAGGACGGTGCCTGAGCCAATCTTATTGCGGATTCACTGTCTATGTAGAGTGAGGTGATCTCTTTGACAACCTCAGTCTTCATAAAGTTTATTATCTGTGTGAGCCATATTACCTCTCTAGCGGTTTCGCTGGCTGCGACTATTTCAGCTTCTGTGGATGATATAGCGACAGATGATTGACGCTTACTTTGCCATGCTATAGCACCGTTGGCATAAAGGCATATCATGCCGCTTGTGGAGCGTCCAGTGGATTCATCACCTCCGTGATCGGCGACTCGGCGTCACTGTAGCACCTTAAGCCTTGGCGTGCAGTGGAAGTTTTGTAAGTAATCCCGTATTCCATGGTTCCTTTAACATAGCGAAAGATTCGCTTTACTCTTGCTATATCATGTAGCGTAGGGCAATCGAGCTTGCGGGACACCATGCCGACCGCATACGCTAAGTCAGGTCTAGTGCCAACCATGAGGTAAGAGAGAGCACCAACGGCTTGTCTATAAGGGAAGTTCTGGTCTTCATCATTGACTTCTTGGTCTGCTTCCATCGTATCATCATTAACCTCGTGCTCAGGCATTGGGTCATCAATAGTCTGTTCCGCATCTAAAAATGTATGAGTCTCGGGATCATTTTCTGAATATGATGGTTCAGAAGAATGTTTATCTTGCTGACTTGATGACGTAATGCTTGTACCTCCTCCACCATGACAAGTAGATGGCTGCTGGTCATCGCTCATCTCAGCCGGGACGTGTTTTTCATTTTCAGGCACAACAAAGTCAAATAGGCAGTCGATCCTTTTATCAGCAGCTTTGCTCTGAGAGGAATCAGGCTTCTCCGTTTTCTCTAGGAGACCCGATAGAGGATTCTCGTCGAAGGTGACATCTCTTGACCGAATCAACTTGAATGAGTCACTGTCCCATATACGGTAACCATCGTCAGAGTCGTAGTCGATCAATATTCCCTTTTGGGCCTTTTTATCCAACTTCCTACTTCGTTGCTTGGGAACATGTGGATAACAGTGAGATCCTAATATTCTCATATGACTCAATCTAGGCGTCTTGTGGTGCCATAGCTCGTACGGTGACTTCCCATATGCAAATAGGGCCAGTTCTAATCAAGATATACACCGCTGCTAATACCATTTCAGCCCAAAGTCCAGTACGAATCTTGGCATGTGCATACATCAGACTTCGCGCCATCTCCACAACAGTCCTGTTCTCTCTCTCCGTCGGATTTTGCTCTGGAGTGTAGGGCATTGTCAATCTTTGAGTAATGCCTTCCTTTTTAAGAGTACTTTCTATTTTGGTGTTGACAAACTCTCCTCCATTGTCGCTTAATAGTTCTTTTATGACAACTCCAGCTGCTTTCACTTCAGCTAGCATAAGCAACAGCTTTGCGTGAACTTCAGCTTTCTCTCTCATGAAGTACACAAATCTGTACCTCGTGTAATCATCTTTGAAAAGGACAAAATACCTCAGCTTTGTGATAGAACACGGAAAGGGTCCACAGACGTCAGCATATACCAATTCTCCGGGTTTCAATGCTTTCTCCCTGGTTCCAAACTTTAACCTGTGAGATTTACCATAAATGCATCCTTCACAGAGTTCCTTGGTTGCTTGGACTTTGATATTGAACTCCCTTTCTATCAGTTTCTTCACATGACTCTTATTTTGGTGACCAAATCTTTCATGTTATAGCTGTAACAGATTTGAAGTTGTGGACAGCTGATTCACTTGTAGAGCTGGTTTCAGACATCTGAGTTTCAGTTTGAATAGTCCCCCACACTTGCTGCGGGTGCCAATCAGTTTTGTCTGTCCATCCATTTTGAGAGTACATGATAATGTAGTAGACTTAAAGACACTCCTGTCCGATATATCATGCGTAGCAAGTACTGAGAATAAATTTCTGCTAATACTGGGTATATACCAAACATCCTTCAACAGTATCGTCTCTAGCTTGCCGTTTACATCAGCTTCTGCAAGAATAGATATTTTTACTCTCTCTCCAATGCCTAGGGCTTCAACACATTGGCCATTTGCGCCAGTCACAGTATGCTGGCTTTTGAAGTACTTGAAGCTTTGAAACAGGTCTCCTCTATTAGTCACGTGACTGGTCGCACCATTGTCCGCGTACCACAGACATATATGTCTGTGCCGCGTACCAATTTTCTAGATCCTTTGTTTCGCCAAATCCTTCTGCCGAATGTACTGCCATTACTGTCAGATTCATGTTTACAGTTTGTGATCCTTTGGCGGTCTTCCGTCTTGAATCCACTTCTTGCAACTTCTGACTCTATGGCCCTTTACTTTACAATAATTACATTTACGCTCTTTGAAATAGTTTTTCTTCTTGCCTTTGTTCATCTTCGTGAATAGGGCTTCTGCATTTGTTTATATGTGACTTGCGTGTCATTCTGACGTAGAACTCTTTCGTGTGCGCATAACTGACTTGTCAGATTTTCAACAGAGCGTTCCTTTTTTGAAATTAACAGCCAACTGGACTTTAGCCGTCTTACCACAAAAAACCGTTAAAACAGTTGTTTAACACACGTCCAGCTAAACACTGTCTAAACACAAAACGCGTGTTCAACAATTGCCTAACTTGAGGTTACCACAAAACGGTATCTTACTCATGTCTTCTTAGACAATAGCTAAATAATCATTCATGAATGTTCATTCAACCCACAGATAACATAACTAATAGTTATTTTCCGTCATTCTTTCAACTTTCATTTTACGCAACTCGTGTGGCATTGAGTATAATAATTACGTACAAAACTTATTTAGAACACGAAGATGAAATAAATTAAAGTTCAGTTTGAATAAAAACTTTTTCAGGCAGCAGTGACTGACAGTGGTCAGCATTGCATTTAATGTCTTGACTTCTTGACGGGAAAGTGACGCGTCATGTCTGCAACTGAAATTTTGATTTATTTTCTAAAATTTGTGTTTTTTTAACATTAATGTGAAATAATGGTGGATTATTAGCCGTTAAATGTTTGTGAACGTGCATAAGTGCATAAACTTTGAGGTTATCACAATTTTAATCAGTTTGTACTGTTTGCGTTGACAGAAGAAGTTTCGACACTACTTAAACTAGCATCCTCCCGTAACTAAATTTAGACAATGTTTAGGTCGTGTTTATCTCTGAGCAGTCGTAAAACGCAGTTTTGTGGTAACGTTTTTTTTAAACACGTGCTCAACAGATGTTTAACTTTTTTGTAGTAAGACGGTAGGTATTCGGAAGGTAGGGTGTCTAGGATTTTACACATTAGGAGGATTTCCGGTAATTTTGCCTCACTTTGTAGCTCCGTACACATTTCACTCCAAATGTTTTTTAAAGCCGACACATGCGTAATTATGTCATGATTTGGGTCCTTTTTATAGCTGAAAAACTTAAGGCATAGGTCGTAGGTCTTGTCTACACACGTACCTCCAAAGATACGCTCTAGTTCGTCCCACATATCTTTCGCATAATCAAAGCGCTCAACTTTTTGCAGAAAGTCATCGGACATTGTTTGTCGTGAACAAAATCATAATCGCACTGTTAAAATTTTTGAAATCTTGAAGACCTTTGCTATACTTTGCTGTTTCATCAGCATTTGCCGTCGGCGCCACGGATGTTTGGTCTTCTTACCTTCTAGGATATTCATACCTCCCGGCATTGCCTTTAAGACAATTAGTATTTTAAATCTCCATGTTTTATAGTTATTGGAATCTAAATTCCCAATTTGAACTTTGCTCGCGTTTAATATTGCTTGTTCCATGTTCTCTGCTACCACTTTAGAGAAATACAAATAAAACAAATATTCTGTTCATGACAATTTGTATAAAAGTCAACTATCAACAACAGTTGCTAAGAAACGTAAAATAATGAAGTACAAAGGTAATAAAGAATAATACAACATATTGCACCTTCTTCTTAACAGTTCTGCACTCTTTTAACTCACACAAACGTTAGATCATAAGACAGAGACAGGCTATGGGTTAACAGAAAATGGCAACGTGAGACAGTTGCTTATAAAATTGTCTCGCTCTCGACGCGCTCGACTCGCGTTGTTTACGTGCGGCTGGTGTTTTACACACCAGCCGCACGTAAACAACGCTAGTATTGTAAAAAAATATATGGGCATGTATCTTTTTGTTACTTTAAGTTTTGGAGTAACATAGTAGCTTTGTATTTGACAGTAAGGTATTAACTAAAAATACTATAATTTTATAATTTTAAGAGTTTTTGTACCGAAAATCGGCATGAATATTAAGGCCATATTTGCACTACGGTGCTGTTTTGATTACTTATAATTTTTTGATTTATTTTCTATAAAAAAATATTTTTTATAGGCTGTGGATAGAGTGCCACAAGCGGCATTCTAGTACGATCTGTTACGATGCCGTCATTACGGCATCCTAGTGCAAAGTGTAGGCAGTGAATAGAGTGCCACAAGCGGCAACATAGTACGATCGGTTACGATGCCGTAATTTGACGGCATCCTAGTACGAAGCGTATAGAGTGCCACAAGCGGCATTCTATCTCAATCGGTTCGGGAACCGTAACATATTTTTTATTTGTCGTAATGTTACGACGACATAATATTCAAAAGATATTTTTGAATGGAGTTAGATTTCTGTTGTCTAATAAAAAAATACCCTCGAAATTCAAGACAATCGCTACGCTGCGCTTCGCGATTGTCTTAAATTTCTAACCTATCACGTGACCTACAGGAGTAGGGCAGCTAGTATTTCTGTTGTCTAACAAAAACTTTACGGCAGCTTAAGGCTCGCGTCCACTAGGCGGATCGGGCCGGGGCGCGTCGCAACGCAAAAATCCGCCTGCCTGTATTTATTATGAAATAGCGTCAACTAGCGGCGGGGCGGGCCGCAGCGCGATGGCAGTGTTACGTATGCGATGCGGTCCGTACCGATCCGCCCCGGCCCGATCCGCCGCAAATGGACGTCGACCTTTAGGCGGCGTCACTATTATACCGCCAAACTTACGGTTCCCTAACCGATGGAGATACAGTGCCGCTTGTGGCACTCTATACACTTCCTTTTTTAAATTATTACAAAAATGCAACCATAAGGTATTGGTTTCATATAAAAAATCAGTAAAATTACACTTTTTTGAAATCTAAAGGGTGAGGCAATTAAATAATGCACATAATCCCCTATTTTCAAAATGGCGTCCTACTTATAATATTTTACCAAAATGTCCCGGAGCGGACGTCTGCCACTCGAAGGGGTACGAAACTATTGAAATTATTCGGTAAAATTAACTACAATGTTTGAAATATTTCATTAAGTTTGCCTATCGCTAATTGGGAAATAAAATTAAACAAAAGATGGTAAATAACTTTTTTTATTTTTCAGCTGTTTTATAATTCATGTACGCTTTTAACTGCATTATAAGCAAACATATGTTTTGGAGCCTGAAAACATTAGTACCTTGTAAAATTTTATTTAGTATAACTGTGCACCAATTGAAAATCGGATATATTTTAAAAAACATCGGTTATAATTATGTGCTTCACACTTCAAAAATTCCAACAAATATTTTAGTTATTTCTTTTGTTTAAAATATTTTTTGCTCTGTTTGTTTTTCCAAATATTCGTTGAATATTTTTGTTACATCTGCATCAGCTTTTTCCGTTGGGTGGGTCAATTTATTTTTATTTTTTGATATCATTTTGTACTCAGGGTATGAAATCCATATAAGAGTTTGGTTTTCATCTTTTGATATTAGCAGTTACTATTTTTTAATATTTTTCTGATGACCCACCCAGCTGTATAAGCATGAGAATGTACATTGAGTCTCTTGCACACATAATATTTTAAATTCTTTGGGTTCAAAACTCTGAAAGTTAGAAGAATCTGGCGATGCTTCAAAAGTCTCTTGTGTATTTATGGGATAAGGGCGATTTCGTTAAAATATGTCCACACGTGTTTTGGCTTGTCCTATGAGTTCTCACGCAAGTTTTATAGATGTGCAAGACTGTTTGTATAAAAAAATGACTTTAATTCGTTCTTTTATACAATTTACATTAAAAAAAACATACAAATAACTAAATCTTTATTGGAATATTATTGAAAGTTTCCCTTTCCCCTTATTTACATATGTCCTATAGTGATTAGTTAAACTTTGTGTGCGGATTATTAATAAATAATATTCATTGTAAAGGTAAAGAGGGTGTAAGGATATTAAAATAGGTGAGAACTATCACAATTAAACATTATATAAGGTTAATCGTCAAAAATCGTAAAAACGTCAATTTGTGTCGAAACTTGCAACGCGTTAGGCTGGCCTCACACAGCCGGAATGGCTTGCTGAATTAAGAATCTGAATCCAGATTCTGAATTCTTTTTATATGTCTGTGGGAATACCATACAATATCAGGATGCTCCACACACATGCTGATTTTTTAAAATCTGAATTTCTCAGATCGATCTGGAAGAATGATGCTGACGAGCGTTCTGAATTCCGGATCTGAATATTTAAGATTCTGAATTCAGAACGCGCGTATTCCCATACATTTTTTAGAAAGCGGCACACACTGGAATTCAGATTCTGAATTATTTCAGTGTTGCGATTTTGGTAGGATCCTGCTTTTTTAGCATTTTTAAAAGTAAATTTTAGATAAAATTTTAAACACTGAAAAAAGACGTCAACCTCAGGCGGGAATCGAACCTTAGAGGTGAAAACTTCTAAGATTTGATGAAGCAATGTTGACTAAAAACATAAGCATCAAGCACTGACAAATTTCAACGGTTGAAAGCCAGACCTCTGTAGCCAAGTGGTTAAGACAGCCGCCGGAAGGTGCGTGGTTCGATTTCCGCCTGAGGTTGTCGTCTTTTTTCACTGTTTAAAATTTTACTTAGTTTGTATGTTATCTTATTGATACCTTGCTTTAATAGTGTTTAATTTTCGATGTACTTTAATTCTTTAAAATTATAAAGGTAAATATAGCAGTTTTGGTTCATTTTTATAAACAACGCTTAGCAGTTTTAGCAGGATTTACCATATTTTTTTATTTTTATATTTTATTTTTATAAAATTTGATAGCAATATAAGCTTCTATTGAAACTCGTTAATATTGTTAAACTAGATAATGGATAAATATACAAAAACATAGAAAAACACCCAGACCCGAAATCAATTAAGAAAAACAGTTTTCTCTAAATTGACTCGCTGACCGGGAATTGAACCCGGGACCTCAGAGATGGCGCGACGCCAGACCCGGTGCGCTAACCACTTGACCACGGAGGACGTCAATGGGCGATTTTCCGAGATCAAAAAAAAAAAAGAAATTGGTTCGTAAATGACTTCATAGATGGCGCTTAGCATAGATTAGTATGGCGCTTAGTAAAAGGCGGGTTCATGAAGAGCACGTGTATGGCTGCGTAATATTTATTCTATTCCAAAATAGAAATAGGTTCTGGATGTCCTGAATATAAATACACACATCAAAAGTGTCTAGGGATCAACATATATTTTTGCAATAACTTTTCTCCTGATTGATATTAATGAAAATTTTCTTTAAGGATTCATCAAATAAAGTGTTTTCGTTTGTCTACAGTAACGATAAACCAAGTCACCTTTGCATTAATAAAGAAATTTGCCATTTTCCTAATAAAGGGATTTTTGACATTTGAACCACTAACATTAAAGTTCGAAAAAAAAACTGAAATAACAGTTTTCTTTAAAATTTTATTGGGTAACTTAAACAATTAATAATCCGTGTTTCTACCGCGAACACTAACAACACAAGAACATCGGTTTGGCATACTCAAAATGAGTTCATCCAAATCACGCTGTGGAATGGCCGCCCATGTTCGTTGCAACAACAAAAAAAGGTGTTCTTGCGACTGGATACCCTCCATATTCGGCAGAGCTCTTCTCTGTAGCATATCCCATGCATGCTCAATCGGGTTCAAGTCTGGCGACTGAGCAGGCCAGGGCATGACATTGATGTTAGCTGCGGCGAGAGTCTGTCTTACAACTCTTGCGGTGTGCGGTCGTGCATTATCATGCATTAACTGAAATAAAGGACCGATTTGCACTTGTAGAGGAACGATGACGTCTGATACAATCGTCTCAGCATAAATTTGAGCGTTGAGGTTGCCTCTGATCCAAATCAACTCAGTTCTTCCGCCGATCCAAATACCCGCCCATACCATGATGGTTCCACCACTATAAGGATGGACTTCCTGGCAGGATTTTAATCGCTGTTGGCGTCCAGGGGTTCTCCAGTGTCGTATACGTCTTGTATCCGGTCTCATACCAAAACGAGACTCATCAGAAAAGCACACGAAACGCCATTGTTCTTCTGCCCAATTTCTGTGTTCAAGAGCCCATTGATATCGAATCCTACGATTGTGCATTGCTATAGGTGGTACCCTTAGCGGTCTTCGGGAATGAAGGTTCACTTCATGCAAGCGGTTTCTGACTGTTTGGTCGCTAATTAAGTTCCCTGAAGAGTGATGAAGCCTCACGGCTAACATCATGGCGGTTATTGTTGGAGCTCTTCGAGTTGTGATTTGAATGTATCGGTCTTGTCTCCGTGTGGTGCAGCGATACCGTCCTCCATGGCGCTCAGCCACGGTACCAGTGCTTCGGTAACGTTTCCAAAGTCGACTGATAACACTCTGACTTGTATTCAGAGCTAAAGCCACAGTACGTTGCCGGGAACCAGCTTCTATCATTCCCACGGCTCTGAGCATTTCTTCCCTGCTTAAATGACGTCGCCGCTCCATAATAACGTTGGTTTTAATCAGTAGTAGGGAAACAGTAGCACTAATAATGTCTTCAATGCGTTGTATGTTTTTATAGGGAAAATATTGACAGCTGATTTTCATCTTTTACTAGAAATTGATTGAAAGTTCCTGTTTCAAATTATGAAATGCACCAAAAAGGATCCATATAAATTAATAAAATCATAAATTTATTACAAAGCCACATCTCAATCTCTAGAAATCCGCATAAAAATGCTTGATCCCTAGACACTTTTGATGTGTGTAGGTAAGTAAATACTATTTTTTTATTCTTTTGGTAAACAAGTAAAAGTGTAAAATTTATTACAGCTTATAAGTAGCCCAGCTTTCATAAAACGACATCTATCGAGTGTTTTTGAACTAATTTTTACTTTTTAATTTGGGCTGTCAGAAAATCGCCCATTGGTAGGAACAGCGAAAAAAAATGGCAACCCTGGTTGAAACAGCAAGCGGTTAACGTTTCGGAGACGTTTGCACATGCCGGGGGTCACAAGACTACTGATCAATCTAAATTTTTAAGAATTTGAGTCAAGGTGCCGGAATTCCGAATCTTAAATTCAGATTCTGAATTCAGAAAGCTATTCCGGCTGTATGAGGCCAGCCTTACTGTGCAAATTTTTTCTTCCACTTTCTGACTGGGATTTAGCTGGTAAGTGTGTATATTTTATTAATCAAGCTGTAGCAATTGATAACCTAAATAATGGTAAAAATTATTAATCATTGCTTTTGTTCATATAATAACAGTTATATTAAAGTAATGCGATCCCGTCTTGATATCCAGCTAAGCGTTACTTCCATTTTGTTTGGTTACATATAGGTGGAACGTTGAAGTTACAAAATAGAAATACAAGGTTAAGTTCACGTGGTGATTCTATTTGTCACGTGGTACCAGTATAACATTTTTAGCCGATTTAAAAAAACAGAGTTATGAGTAGAGAGGAACTAGGGGTTGACCGGCAGTGGGGTATACTGATAAATACATTGTTTTGACACTCGCTGATTGTGATTTCTGTAAAGGAGGGCAAGGGGTGGGCGATGTGTCGGAACGAGGAAGCAGGATAGTGCACATACCTAGGAACAAAAAGGCGAGGTTGTACACCTGAATAGGAACGACAAATACTTACATAGTTTTCACGATAAAGTTGATTGTGATTTCGGTGAAAGGGGCGCATGTAGATGTCCTCTAAGTATGATAGTCTCGTGCGTGATATTTACGGGCATCCTCTAATGTACACTCCGCGCGCGAGTTGAATGCCTACCAAATGTATGGACGGCCATACATTTGGTCGGCATTCAATTCGCGTGCCGAGTGTACGAAGGTAGGTGTATGAAGGTGAAGGATATAAATTTAAAAATCATGACTGCTAGCACTACCAAAATAAAAAAAATTACAAAAAAAAACCGACTCCAAAAAATTTGACTGAAATAAATGAACGAAAACGTAAAAAATAATTGCGTAGTTTAGTTTGTTCAATTTACTTGCAAAATTAACCTTTATTCTACTCAATCTTATAATCTTAAACATTATTTTTAAAGTCGGTGCCACCCAAGGTAAATTTATACATTAACATTAAACGACATAGGTACTATATTATTATTATATTAGCCCATGTTGTCCCATTGCTGGGCAAAGGCCTCCCTCCCCCCCTTCCAGCATTCGCGGCCTTTTGCGCGTGTTGGCCAATCCTTAGCGTAAGTATCAAGCTCATCTCTCCACCTCTGTCTAGGTCGGCCTCGCTTGTAAATATGTTTAATTAGCCTTTAACAGTTGTCGTGTTCATTTGTAATAGATTTTATTAGGTATTGCTACATTGTCATATTAGGCTGGCACCGACTCCAAAAATAATGTTTAAGATTATAAGATTGAGTAGAATAAAGGTTAATATTGCAAGTAAATTGAACAAACTAAACAACGCAATTATTTTTTACGTTTTAGTGCATTTATTTCAGTAAAATTTCTTGGAGTTGGTTTTTTTTTGTTAAAATTTTTGTTTATTTCTCGCTTTTAGTGAATCGTTGCGATCTATTTATCGAAAGCGAATATTGGTAAACCTCCGGAACTCTCACTGGCCGGACGAAACACAACAGCACTAAGTGCCTTTATTCCACGCCGGATATTCGTGAGAGGGTGGTATTATTACCTCGAGCGAGCCGGCCCAATGCGTGCTGCAACGCAGCGTGGCTTTACCACTCAGTCAGTACATCACTCATTTAGCACCACGCAAGGGTCACGGTCGCAAGGGTAAACCTACGGACGCGAGTAACTTTAACCTCCAAAATTTAATATATAGATATTTGTCCTTCAGCTATCTATGTGCAAAATCAGGTCAATGCGCAAGTGAGAGACGGACAAACAAACAAACACGCTTCCGCATTTACAATATTAGTTAGGAAGGATTTATTGCCAGAGTGGATCTCATTTGACTTATGGCTGAAAATACCAAAATCGCTAAAGGTATGGCTATAATATTTGAGGAGTTCACTCAATTCCTCAAGGATCACATCATCAGAACTAAGTTCCGGTAACTGCCTTCTTTTGCTTCGTCATAGTCGCTTAACTATCTTAATCGAGATATCTTATCGCCACCCGTAAAATACTTATCGTTGAGGAGTTCCAATGACATTCTGTGGTCTTCTTCATCAGTTCTACTTCGTCAAATGATACTTTCTGAATGCAAATGCTTGACCTATTGCTGAAAATACCAAAATCGCTATAGGTATGTCTACAATATTTGAGGAGTTCTCTCAATTCCTTGAGGATTGCATCTGGATTTTGATAAAAATGGGACCAATCTGGAAGTATATCCTTTCAAATAAAAAAAAGAATTTTCTAAATCTGTGTATAAATGAATAAATGACGGAGTTCTGAGGTAACAAACATAAAAAAAACATACAACCGAATTGAGAACCTCCTCCTTTTTTTGAAGTCGGTTAAAAATATCTTTAAATAAAAATTGTTCTAAATCCTTAAAGACTGTAGTTACACGATATTTTACTAGTTATTTGTGCAATCTTCGTCAATTTTATACAAAAATTGAAACTGCTTTGTGCATGGTTTGTAAAAATCGGGTTTGCAAAGAATGTAGTGGAGGTCAAACCAGTTTCGAAACTCTTAAATTTCCTCTTAGGAAATAACCTAAAATTACCAAATAATTAATATAAGACTTCTTCAAATTATAGAGACTACTCCCGAAAAAATTTTTGAAATTCCTTGAAAAACAAAAAAGTACCAAAAAACTTAGAAAAATTTCGACCAAAAACTTCAAAATTTAAAATCTTCCAAAACTTTATAGAATCATAAATTGAACTTAAATATACATAAAAATTAACTTTTCGCAAAAATTTTTTTTAACAAAATTCCTTAAAAATTTACTTTGAAATTTTTATCTAACCTTTTTTTTTTTAGACTGGAGGAAATGCATTAGGCATACCCGGGGCCCGCACGTGGGGGCCCGCCCGGGTTATGTGGGACTCTCCCCCCAACTCCCGCTCCCCCGTCCAGGCCCTGCGGCCTCGGCGGGGGTTCGGGAGGAAGGGGGCATACTCACTAAAACCTCCAGTGCTCTCCAGCAGGACCCGGGAGAAAGTCGGCACAGGACCAGCACTAGGCAATCAGCCGCGCCGACTCTCTAGGCCATTGGTTCGTGGGAACCCCCGAACCGAATGCACCCCTTGTGCAACGAGGCCCTATGAGGCCACCCTCTCAGGGTTCGACCCGACAGCTAATAGCTGTCGAAGTCGAAGTCTGCCTCGCTGCTGCTGGAGAGGCGGCTCCACGCTCGGGTGGTGCTATGAGCGCTAGCCGCATCGTCGAACTCGTCACCATCAGACGGCCCGGTATCTCTCTGGCGAGAGACATGGGGGCCTACGATGGGAGAGTATAGCTCGATACCTGGTCGAGACTCTGGGGCCGGACTCGCGCGTGGGGTCGCAGCCTCCACCATCTCGGCCTCTACAGCCGCTGGTTGCGGCGTCGTCCGCGCGGTATCGGCTCGGGCGCCACGGGAAGCGTGATCTCTCACCCTCTTCAGGGGAGGATCGCACCTCTTGCTTCCCATGACATGCCCGTGTGGCCTGCCCGCGTCCTCGCAAACGGCGCAGAACGTGTCAAACGCCGTACATGTCGCCACCTTGTGGCCGGGTAACCCGCACCTGAAACAAATCAGGCTGCGGTCCACGCTCAATTGGCACCTTGCCTGCGTGTGACCAACGCCCATGCACCTGCAACAGCGCAGTGGGCGCCGGTCAAGCACCGTCACGGCGGCCATGGTCCAAAGGACCGGCAGCCTCCTCTGTCGGCTCAGCGCCCGAGCCGCCACAACAGAGCAGCGTACCAGCGCCGAAAACGAGTTATTGGGGCCAGCCCGCAAGACCCCAACCTTCACACGCTCTATGGAGCACCCTCCCCTCAGAGACACGGCCTCGGCAATGTCCTGGGTCGTGACGGTGTCGTCCAAGCCCGAGACGCGGAGATCCGCGCACTTCTCAGGCCTGACGACAGTGACCACGTCCCCCACCTCAGACCTCAGCCGCTCGGCAAAACGATCGGCCAACTCCGCGCTGTTCGCCCCAGGGATCTCGAACAGGCGGGCTCCACATTGCGCGGTGCGCGAACGGATCCCGTACCCTATCCCGATGTCAGCGAACGCAATGCGCTCGCGCGCCCGCTTTATGACATCGGCGTAGGACACGCCCCATTCCTCCGCCTCCGGGGTCAGCCGCATGACCACCGCAGCCGAGCCGGGCCTCCTGAGCCTCGGTCTCCTATTCTGCCCCTTAGAAGCCGCCTGAGCGGGGTTAGGGGGCCCTCCCTGGGGGGCGCGCGCCGCTGGCGGCCCTCGTCGTCCTCGGCGTCTCCGCCGACGGCGAGTCTCCGTCGACCCTTCCCCGTCTCGGACGGGGGGAATCGGGGCCCGGCTGGTAGTCTGCCGGGCGGGTGCGGGTGGTGGGCTGGCAAGAGGATTGCCGCCACTCCAGGCTGCTGTGCGGGAGGCACGCGGCGCTGTCTGCCCTGGTGCTGGCGTCGGAAGGGGCTGAACTCCTCCCTACTCTCTCTTCTTCGTCGCACTGTCACCGGGGGCGGACACGCCCTCTGGGGCTGGGTACCGAGCCTCGTCTCCAGGCCATCGAGCCGGGTGGTAATGGCCTCGATGGCGCTGGTGAACGTTGACTGGAGCTCACGCAGGAGACCAGTCAGCGCAGTCACGTCCTGGTTTGGAGGAGGAGCAGCGGGGGGTGCCGCTCTCCGCGGCGGCGAGCCCCTTTTGCTCAACTCCTTGCGAAGCGACTCAACCTCCGCCCGGAGGGAGTCTGCTTCCTTCTGGAGGCTGAGCCTGCTCTCCAGGGTCTGGGTCTCCTTTGACGGGATGGATGCAGGCGGAGCCAGCCCGGCATCACGCGCATCCCTCCGGTCCGTCTCCCTCTGCATCGCCGCAGATCGTGCGACCGCTTTCTCCGCTGCCCGCACCCGGATTCGCTGAACGACCTCCTCGTACCTCCGGGTCTCCTCATCGAGCTCGGCGTGCAACTCAACGTCGAGTCGCCTGAGGTCCTCCATTCGGATTCCCCCACCAGCTCCAGACACATGAAGTGCCGAGCGCACACCCGCCGAACCTCGGCCCCTTCGCGCCGTGCCGATCTTCGGCGCGTTGGAGACGGTCAGCCCATCCTCCGAGAAATCGTCGGAATTGACGACCCTCCGCGACCTCTTCCGGCTGTCGCTGCTGCTCGGTTTCCCGCTACTAGAGCTGATTGCACCGGATCCGCGAACGGAACCCGTTGCACCCTCAGCTGGGCGTTTATGGCCGCTGCTGGCCGGCCGGGGTTTGTTTGTTTGAACTCTCCATTTGGTTCCCACGATTAGAGCACAAAAAATCCGTCACCCTGCGCAGAGGCCTCATACGCCCCTGCGTATGAGGCCTCTGCGCAGGGTGGTATGAGGGTTCCCTAACCCTCATACTGCCGGTGGCGGGTGGTTCCGGCAGGTTTTTACAGGGCTTTCTCCCGGGTGTTAGAGACTTTTCCTTGTCGTGGCCGGCCGGCTAAGGCAAGCCCTCATCCTCCTCCCTAACAGCTCCCCCACAGACGCCTCGAGTGAGGTCATTGCCGTCAGTTCGGGGATTACGATACGCAGGGGCTGGCGTGAAGCCCCTGGTACACCTCTTTTAAGGTGTTCCCCTCCCCCCCCTTTGAAACGGCGCCCAAAAGGGGCGCCGAACTACCCCATTCCCCCCCGTGTAACTACGCCCAGAAGGGACGCCGTCGAAGCTCCACTCAACGCCGCTCAGACCGAGCGGCGAGCGTGCGGCCCAGAGTGGGCACGCACGTGGAGATCCCCCCGCAGGTCCGAGTGACCCGCTGTGCGATCCAGAAGGGACGCGCTTTGAAGGGGGTGCAGTGCCCAGAAGGGGCACCGCCTACATTATTCGACGCCCAGAAGGGGCGCCAGGGATTAGCATAAAGCCCCTTGTCCCACGCTGAACGTAGGCCGAGAGGCCTTACCCCAGGGTGCACCACGAGGAGGTTCCCAAATTTGTGTAATCCCTGCTAATGGATTCCAGCCTCCAGAAGGGAGACTGGATATGTGGGACTCTCCCGTCCCCCTTTCCACGGCGTAATCACCGGGCGAGAGGGAGGGGCCTACCCACTAATCACCGGGGGGCCAAACTCCGAGAGCGTAAGGCTTTGAGTGGCGGACACGGGACCTGATCCACTAGGGCAATGACCACGCGAAGCCACCCCGTCGCCGTGTGCTAACCTATAACCGCCCAGCAGCAGTTACGCGCCAGCACACGGCGACTGCGCGCGCGAGGCACAACACAACAGCCGCCCATAGAGCAGGGCAGACACACAAAATCGGCCTGTTATGCCCAGTTTCCTAGGCATACAGGTCACGCACACACATTCGCTGGACACAGAAACATAGATTTACAACCTTGCTAGTGCAGGATTCCCCAAGGGTCGCCCCGAGTTAGCTCGATGACATATTGACCGCGAACTGGTCATCCGGTCATCCCGCCCCCTGTCATTGCGTCCCCTGAGGAAGTCACCGCACCAGCCACACACACAAACACGCTGAAACACCCACAATTACAGACACGACACGAATACAACACTACTATTTCACCCGCCGGGCACTCGGGGTGGTATAATAAAATACCCATACCAGTGCCCGGCATTTGGGTCACTGAAACAAACACGAATAGACTTACACGAACATTGACCTACCCATTCAACCTACTCATTCACACACACGCGCCTACATGGCACCCCTAGCTGACGCCGGCGTCTGGGCCTGTCGGCACCTCCGCCACGTCCAGGGGCGCATTCCGCTCATCCGGCCTTAGCGGAGGCTCCGGAGGAGCCCTACTCCACGGGGGCGCCTTCGCCCTGGTGATGGGGGGCCTGCCAAATACAGAGGGATGGTCATTGATTTTTTTTAACGTGATACGAATAAATCAAAATACATTGTCAATGTTTTTTTTTCATTGAATATACAGGTATTCACTGGAGATCGTCCCCCAGCTGGTGTTCGCTGGGGAGGCCCGCCTCCCTACACACGGCGCAACTTGGCCTTTCCGCTACGCATTCCGCAGCCCGGTGCCCTGGTGCACTGCACCTATAGCACAGGGCGCTCCGGTCCACCTTGGATTCACAGGTATAAGTGGTATGGCCTGCGCCATAACACTTATAACAGCGTACGGGGAGCCTATCTAGCGCTACCACCCGTACCTGTATCCATCTAACCATCAGATGCCCCGCCTCTGCCAACACCTTGGCCTGCCCCACCGGTAGCCCGATCACCACAGAATTAGTCCCCCAGGGGCCGGACCGAACCGCTCCTATGGTGACCTCCTCCTTCCTGCCGCCCGTTTTGGAGACGATGGCCTCTACCACCCTTTCGGGGTTCACCCCCTCACTGAGGCCGACTAGCCGGAGCTCGGCCTTGCGGACAGGCCTGCGTATCTCCGCCTCCTCCGCAAGGACCTCTCGAAGCCTGTTCGCTAGCGCGTCCACTTTAGACGCGCTCGTCACTCCCGGTACTTCTAATTTCCAGCCCCCCGCCGCCGTATTTCTCATACGGACGGCCTCTATGCCGAGATCCCTGAGGTCGATCGCGCCGATGGCCTTCTCCAACACCGCCGCATAGGTCGCACCCTTGGCCGCGGCCTCCGGCTTCAGGGTGACCGTGACTACCGACGAGCGCGGCGGCACGAGCCTCGCCGCGGCAGACACCCTCCCGGCCGCCTTCCTGCTTGGCACCTCCGTACCCGTGGCAAGAGCCCGGGCAGCCGCGGCCGCGGCCTTCCTCGCCTTTCTCCTCGCGGAGTTTGAGAGGTTGGTCCGCCACTCATTTACGGGCGCTCTGGCAGGTACTCCCAGTATAGGGGAGGCCGCCCGGGCGGGCGACGTCCCCCCATCAAGCGTCCTCTGGGGAGGCTGCAGTCTCTCCCATTCGGGTCCCATCCCTGTGCGGGGGGCATGGGGGGCACTAGAAGGCCCAGCTGTCGCCTCAGCATAGCTTGCCCCAACCCTATCGTGCGCCAGCGGCGGCCTCATCGGGGGCTCCAAAAGGAGGCGCCTCTCCAGGGCGTCTATTCTGGCGCCAAGCATGCCTCCCAGGGACTCAACCAGGTCTCCCTTTAGGCCCTCCACAACATCCCTCTTGAGGGCCTCCATCGCCTTCTCGAGGGCAAGAGGCGTCACTTCCGGCTCCTTCCTCCGGGTCAGTCTGGGCTCCTCCTGCTGCTGCTGTTTCTCCTGCAGCAGCCTGACCTCAGCCCTCACCTTCTCCAGCTTGTCCTCCGGCCTTCCGCAGTACGCCTTGAGGTTCTTGTCCTCCTCCTCCTGGTCGAAGACCATGAACCGCTCAAGGATTGCCGCCAACATGCGCACCCCCAACAACATCTGTCCGCGGCAGGTCCCCTTGATGTTGCCGGATACGCGCAACGCCTCAAGGATCTGGCGGATGGAGTCCCAGGCCGACTTGAACATCTCCGGGGTAGACCATTTCTTTACCTTGCCACGGATCTTGGTCATACACCTATTGGCTATATCTCCGTATTGCTCCCTGTCCGCACTCATGAATGTCTCCTGAGTCGATTTAACGATGTCCCGACGGGCCTCCTTCTCCTTTACCTTTCGACAACGGGGCACCTTAATCACTGCCGTCAGTTTGTCAGTTCCTCGAATGTTAAAATGGTATCACCCACCTCTCTCTTGAGGAGGTTTTTAGCGCTTTTGACTGCCGCCTCAAACAGTCCCCCCATGTTGGGCGATGCAGGAGGATTGAACTCCCAGCGAATGCTCTGTTTTCTGAACTCCTCCTTGAGGATAATCTGGTTGTCCAACAAGAACTGAGTGATCTCCTTTAGATACGAATTAGAACCAGTAAAATTGGTACCTCGGTCCGATCTGATTAGTGAAGGCAGCCCTCGTCGGCTGACAAACCTGGTGAATGACGCGATGAAGGCCTCGATGGTCAATGCAGAGACCACTTCGAGATGAACAGCTTTTGTACCTAAACAGACAAAAACACACAGGTAAGCTTTGAGTGATTTCGCATTTCTTAGTAAACTGCTTTTGACTAAGAAAGGTCCAGCAAAGTCAGTCGCTACGCCTGAAAATGGTCGTGCGGCCGTGACTCTATCAGCTGGTAGGTCTGCCATAAATGGTGGCTGAGATTTTTATTTTTTATTTTATTTTTCATTTTTTTGGAAAACTTACAGCTAATACATAAAATAAAAGTGATTATAAATAAAATACGGCCAATTACAAGTTTCCACTTATAACTTAATACAGATTAATACGATTTTCAATGGAAAATGGAAAATGTTGGTAAAAATTTTTTTTTTTTTTTTTACAAAAAGAAGTTGTTATTAAATTTCTTTTTAAACTGGTTCAGGGATGAGTTAAACAAGTCCAGGTTCATATCCTTATCAACACTATTATACAGCTTGGACACTCTGATGGCAAAGGAGTTGCTATGATAATTAGTTCGAGAAAGCGGCACGTGCAGTATATTAGTGTGGCGCGTTACTTTTTTGGGTGCATTAATAGTAAAAAGGCTAAGTAATTCAGAGGATTCAACATTACCTTGAAATATTTTCAGAAGTAATGCAATATCGGACATATCTCTTCGCAAATGTAATGGCAAGAAATGGAAGTGCTTGCAACGCAGTGTGTAGTCCTGAATGTACATACGGCATTTAAATTGCAGATGGCGTAGAAATCGTTTTTGTATGGACTCGAGCCGATCTATGTATGTTTTGTAGTTGGGATTCCACACTTGCGAGGCATACTCAAGGTGGCTGCGCACGAAAGCGCAGTACAACATTTTAATTGTTTTTATATCAGAAAACTCGGCTGACATCCGTATAACAAACCCTAAAGCCTTACTAGCTTT